>OX328015.1:2400000-3075000 GCA_946811545.1 Netelia fuscicornis
CGCCTGCTCGCTTCTGGCTACCTTCGTAATAATGCAATTACGAAAATAGCGCGATTACGCCTCCTTAAGAGCTCAACCGTGCGCCCCGACCACCTCTTGTCTCCCTCGCTTGTTCCTTCTTCGTTCTGTACGCGTTTACGTATATATACATAGATCGGTACGCGTTTTACCTCGCGCGCTACGTGGCTTCCCTCACCTCGTCCCAACCTGTGTCTCGCCCATTACCACGAACCAACGTTATTTCGTTGCGATATGAGGATATCGCAATAGAGAAGTGTACATTTGGCGTGTATGAACCGGTGCGTATATCTATATAGGCGTGTATATCTTTCTCCATTTCCATCCTTTACCTAATACCGCTGCGGAACGTGGAGACCGTGTAAATCACGTTTGCGTAACTCTCGGGGGACATATGAGAGGAGAAGGGCTGGTGTGGGAGGTGGGGAAGGAGGGAGGGTGGTGGTTCATATCGTCATCGTTCGGTCGTCGTTCATTCGACAGAAAAAGTTTGACATTTTGGACCGCGAGCAATATTTTAACCGAACCTGGACGAAATATTTCGCACTAGCCTCGAGTTTATTTTGAAATCTTCATTATTTATCGACTATGATGATCGAGTCGAATGTTTCTTTCGTCGATAGCCTCGAGATCGAGGGTTGAACTCGTTCGTTTTAAGAATTGCTGATTTACTCCGAGTGAAGGAATGTCGTATCAAAAATATTGTTAAGATTGGCGCACATTCTTCCAAGTGCAATCTTCTCGCGAAGATCATTGTGTTGGCTCGGGCGGCTTTCAAGAGTCGGAAACCGGTCCGGCAATTTTACAAGTTTAGCGAGCGAGTGAGACGCAGATAACTGTCCAAGTGGACGTATATCTCGAGCGTTTGTAAGTCCTGAGAACCGCGAGGGCGACTCCGTTCCATAAATGGTGTTCTTTCTTACCCCCTCGCCATTCCGCCATTTTCTCTCTTTTTCTTTTTAGAGCGCATTCTCGCATTCCGAGCTTATGATCTCGACGAAGCCGACGCATCGCTCGGATCAAATTTATTCCTCGCTCTGCCACGACTGGAATTCTCTAGAGTCTTTTATATCGTATCGTAGAGAACCGCGCGGTTCCATTTGTGCATTATCCGTTGGCGTTTTAACAACTCGATTTCGCGCTCGCGCGACGAAATCGCACTGGAGAATTTTACAATTAGCTAAAATATCTAGAGATATGTGTACGTATTCATAGACATCCAAACATCAGGACGGATATTCGGTTACGAGAAGATAGACTGGCTAAGTCATAGACGCGGTTTTCTCGTCGCGAGAGAAACGAAACGTTACGTAAGACGACAACGTCGACGGCGGAGACGACGACGACGACGACGATGAAGACGACGACGATGACGAAGACGACGAAGACGATGAAGACAACGACGCTGCCGCGGTTACGTCCTCACGACCCACTTGACACGTGCTTCGCTCGACTTTCGAGTGAGCACGATGCCGAGACCTCCCACTCCCTTCCTATTTCTCTACAATTCTTCTTCTTTTCTATTCAACATCCTTCTTCGTTTTTTTCGGAAGCAAAATAAAGCTCGAAAAGAGAGAAAAAAGGTCGCGCTCCAGCATCCGGCGTTGGAGATACGTCGTAATACGTGGAACGTCGTGACTCACGAAGCGAGCTTAATGGTCGACGATACGAGCGTTATGATTTTCTGTTTTATCGTTATGGAGGAAGAAGCTGCGAAGAGATGGCGAGACGAAAATAATTCACGCCCGTGAAACCGAACGATAAAAAAAAATATGACGATGATTATCGATCGGGAGCTTCGATAAGTCGTGGAGTCATACCGTTTCGGTGATAACTATCACTTCGGCTGATACTTCGTGGTATCGTACAGATACACACGCGCGTCAGCGTACACACAGTGTGTACTTACGTAACGTGAAAAAGAGGAGAGTTACGAGATAGCTAATAAACGCGACAACTGTACATATCTCTCATTGTGTATTCGCACGAAATATATATATATTTATAGGTATGTACATGTGTGTAATAAATTTGCATAATTTCTGCAGCGTCTCTGACCATTATCTTTCTATCCTCGTGCGCAAAAGCGCCGGAAATACGAATGATTTTTAATGAATTCCATGAAAAACAAAGAATCTCATGGATGAGGCAAATGCCAATTGGCTAGACATCTTTTACGTTACATATGTGCATCGATTTCTCGTAGAAGCGATGACGCATCGATGGTTTTTTTTTGTTAGAAAATTAAGATTTTGAAAAAAAAGGATTTGTTTTCGTAAAATTGTCGATACGATTGGAGAGAGAGAGAGAGAGAAAGGGAATGAGTGTAGGATCGAATGATACAAGGGTCGGTTGGTTAGATGAGGAGCGAACGGCTATCCTGAAAGCGCAGTTGCATTCACGACGCGTCAGCAGGCCGCGCGGCTGTTTCTACTGCAGCGGGCCAACCGGCTGGGCTTGACCTTGTCTGGGTGTTCACCCTGTTTCTTTTTTTTTTCTCTCTCTCTCCCTCTTTCTCTCTTTCTCTCGCTTGCCATTTCTCGGGGGACTCAGAACTCCGCCTTGCTCGCGGTAATCCGAGCACGCGAGAGAAGCACCGGCGCACAAGCGTAGTGGATGTTGTCTCTTCTCTCGAATCCACGCTGGTAAAGGTGCCTGGGCAGGGGAAGGTGGAGGAGAGGGTAAAGGAAAGAGGGGAGAAAGAATGAAAGAAGCACGAGGCGCGACGCGCTCGATAACGAAAGAGGCGAGAGGATCGCCGCTGCTGTAAGCTCACTGACGACAGAAGGAACGCGAGGGGAAAATTGGAATGGGAGAGAGAGAGAGAGAGAGATAGCGAGGACCTCGTCGATTCGCGTTACATAATTCGAAGCGGGTCAGGGCCAGCCGAAAAACGGCCGCCATATACTCCAACGCACGACCAATATGGCAAAACCTTTCTCTCGCCATGTCGCGCCATGCTTTTATTCCTCGCTGTCGAAGTTCCACGACCACGACGGCGACAAACAGACCAGACGCCTGATGAGTCTGGCAAATTTTAGATCGAGCGTAGATTTGATAGTCCATAAAAATAAAATTTACGATACGGATACCAGAGACGAAGAAATATTCGAGCTTGGTCGATTACGAGAATAGATCGGGAAGCTTCGCGGGGACGTTTAATTTTTGTACTGGAGAGATGTCGAGTTCTTGAACGTCGAAGTTACTTTTAGCTTCGTGCCTGTTTATTTGTGATTATTTGAATCTTAATCTCTCGCGTCCATCTAGAAAACATGCTTGAATATTTTTCTGAAGCGAAATAAAAATCGGTGAATTATCGAGTTTTTGAAGAAACTGGAACTTTGCTTCGTTAAGGTTTGATCGAGAAGAGGGTGACTTCCGGAATTGACAAAGGGTGGAAAATCGAGGGTTTCTCGAAAAGATTGTGATTATTTGAATCTTAATCTCTCGCGTCCATGTAGAAAATATGCTCGAATGTTTTTCTGAAACGAAATAAAAATCGGCGAATAATCCAGTTTTTGAAGAAACTAGAAATGTGCTTCGTTAAGGTTTGATCAAGGATAGGTTGACTTCCGGAATTGACGAAGGATGGAAAATCGAGGGTTTCTCATAAAGATTGTGATTAGTCGAATCTTAATCTCTCACGTCCATCTAGAAAACACACTCGAATGTTTTTCTGAAACGAAATAAAAATTCTTGAATAATCAAGCTTTCGAATAAACTAGAGATTTGCTTCGTTATGGTTTGATCGAGAATAGGGTGACCCCCGAAATAGTCGAAGGGTGGACATCGAGAGTTTCTCGGAAATACGTTTATTTAAGGATCAACGAAAAGGTCGAATGGGTATTCGGGTTACGAACCAACGTTCCATTTTCACCCAAAGCTTGAGAAAGCCTATTCTGTCGTAATCGCAACTCGATATTACACCACCCATGGCATATTATTAATTCTTACAATGAGAGAGAGAGAGAGAGAGAGAGAGAGAGAGAGAAAGGACCACGGGAGCCCTGTCTATGACGTGATCGCGTTGCTGTAACACGGGCTTGTAATAAGCGAGCTCTGTATCCAACTCGAGAGAGAAAGAGAGAGAGAGAGAGAGATTCCACCGTCAAACGCGATCTACCGAGGCGGAGGCAAGGGAGTTCTCTCGACACCGTACACGAAACACAACACACGGACGCTGCTCGTCTCGTCGCGACTCGACGCGTGCTGCGATTCGCGGTCTTTTTGAGCGTATATTCTCAACGCAGACACTCGGACGCGATACGCGATTTTCTCCCTCGCTCACTCACTCTCTTTCTCTCTCTCTCTCTCTGTCTCTCTCGCGTAACACCGAACGACAAGGTAGGCCGGTACACCGGTAGCCGAGTTGCGAAATTTTTCCTTTTTTTTTTTCGTCTCAGCGGTCGCTCTCTTTCTATCAACGTCCTCTCACTCCAGATCCCCGCCGACCCATTACGCAACTTCACACGGGCCGCTGCGGCTTTATTTCTCAATACCGGGTACACGTTGCGTTAAGGGGTGTCCTCTCGTGAAACACGCGGGCGCAACGAGATTCGAGATAATTCGAAACCCTCCGAGCAACGCGAAAAGACCGCTAGGATATTTTACGATCGTGCTAAATCGACGAATGATTGAAAGAAGAAAACAAACTGGCCTCGTTTTATTTCACGAATAAAATTTTTTTTCTGATTTTTATATGGAATATTATTTTTTATTTCTATTTCAAGAAAAAAAATATTATTTGTATTTCAAGAAAACAAATTTTCCTAATTTTCAAGGAAAATTATTTTTTATTTACATCTCGAGAAAAAAACATTTTTTATATTACGAGGAAACAAATTTTTCTAATTTTCAACGAAAATTATTTTTTATTTATATTTCAAGAAAAAAATATTATTTATATTACAAGAAAACAAATTTTCCTAATTTTCTAGGAAAATTGTTTTTTATTTATGTTTTGACAGTAAAATATTATTTATATTTCAAGAAAACAAATTTTCCTAATTTTCAAGGAAAATTATTTTTTGTTTATCTCTCGAGAAAAAAACATATTATTTATATTACGTGGAAACAAATTTTTCTAATTTTCAACGAAAATTATTTTTTATTTATGTTTCAAGAAAAAAATATTATTTATATTACAAGAAAACAAATTTTCCTAATTTTCTAGGAAAATTGTTTTTTATTTATATTTCGACCGTAAAATATTTATATTTATATTTCAAACAAAAATTAATTCCCAATTTGAAAAAAAAAATCGTAATCCCTAAATATTGTATAAACGGCTAACTCTAATAATATCGTTCCACTATAATTACCCCTCGTATCACTTGTATAAGCTTTCCTCAGGAGTATTGCACGATCGTATTATAAATATCGATTATATACGATCGGCTTTGTAACTTACGACAAATTTAGTTAACCGTGTTAAAAAACGAGCTGTAGGTCCGGAAGGGAAGGGAATATGAGGAGTCATTTGAGAACGTTACTAATAAACTTCGGACAAAGTGTTATGGCATTTCATCAATATGAAGAACCAACGAGAGAAGTCCAGGAGCCCTCCGCCGGAGTTTATTTCGTAACGCGGTTCAACGCGGCACCGTGGTGTTGCCGAGTGGCACGCTCAAAACACGTAACCTTTCATGAGCCATTTCCATTGTCGGGGCGGCTGAACGAGCCGTTACTGTCTATAATGCCGCTGTGATCGGGCATGATCGCACACAGTGATGAAACCGCAGGCACGAAGCATATATAGGAAAGAGGCAGGGGGTGGGGGGTGAGGGAGGTACCACATATACGTACGACTTTATATCAACGACAGGTAGGCAGCGCGTATAACGCGGTGGCTAAAAGCATTATGGCTTCGAATTTATGTGTGTGTGTGGTTAACCGCGCGTTGGCGCGATTCTCATCGTGACAGTGGAGGAACGAGCTCGATATGTAGCCGTAAACCATGAATCTGCGGGACTTTAGGGGAAGGGGGGATATCTTCAACCGTCTCTTCTCGGGGTTGCAAAATATTCGAGAAATCTTCGCCGGTGTTGTACGAGACAATTTGCGGTCGAATTAAGCAACGCGTTCGACGCGTGAAAGTTGAACGATAAATTTTTAGGCAGGATTGTGTCGCTAGAAATTTTGGCGAAGATGGACAAAAAGGATTGAATAAGAATAACAAGATGATTGTTTGAATTATTGGAACGAAACGAGACATTGAGAGTGCGACGTACTCGATGATGACGTTTATTGACAAAGATCAATGTTTATTTTTTCTTTTTTTATTGTAATTACGCTACGATATGTGACAGATAAGCTTGTCGACGAGTTCGTTATACGCCGTTGTTACTCGTACAAAATTAATTAGTAATAAATGGATTAATTTAATTTATAATGAATTCGTTACTTAAGATGCAAATATATGGGAGAAAACGACCGAGCGACTGTGCCACTTGTTGGATTAATCTCAATCGCGCTAAAATGATTTATAAATGTGTGTACGCAAGAACGTTCGCGGGTCGATGCATCGATCACCGATTCGCCCATCGCGGTTGAGTGCAACTTTGCAAGATCGTAAATGTGTAACGTCTGTATCGTTCTTAAACACCGATACACCCACGTTGTCCAGAAGAGAATATCTTCATTTACGATTTACTATTTTACGATCGGCGGATCGAACCTCGCGGTTGGAATAATAATATTCTTCTACCACTAAAGTTACCCTGAAATCTATTCCGACCGTTTGTTTGTGGCGAGGATGAGCATAAACTCGTAAACTCGTGGCTTTGTAATAATGTCGTTTGAAAAATCTTACTAAATGACGTCTGGAAAAAAATGAATTATAAATATCGTACTACCTGGGTGCAATGCGATAAACACCGGGAAAAAATGTTTTATAATGTATGGGGCGTTCCAGATTAAATCAAACATGTTGCTCTCGTATAAAGCGATATAAAAAAACACGTTATATAAAGTATTGTGAATTGCTGTGTAAAATATTAAAAGAACAAAATTTAATCATTCATAAGTTCGATTGAGTCCGGAGGTTGACTACAATTACCCTGAAATCTATTCCGACCGTTTGTTTGTGGCGAGGATGAGCATAAACTCGTAAACTCGTGGCTTTGTAATAATGTCGTTTGAAAAATCTTCCTAAATGACGTCTGGAAAAACTGAATTATAAATATCGTATTACCTGGGTGCAATGCGATAAACACCGGGAAAAAATGTTTTAGAATATATGGGGCGTTCCAGATTACATCAAACATATTGCGACTCTCGTATAAAGCGATATACAAAAACACGTTATACAAAGTATTGTGAATTGCTGTGTAAAATACTAAAAGAACAAAATTTAATCATTCATAAGTTCGATTGAGTCCGGAGGTTGACTACAATTACTCTGAAATCTATTCCGACCGTTTGTTTGTGGCGAGGATGAGCATAAACTCGTAAACTCGTGGCTTTGTAATAATGTCGTTTGAAAAATCTTCCTAAATGACGTCTGGAAAAACTGAATTATAAATATCGTACTACCTGGGTGCAATGCGATAAACACCGGGAAAAAATGTTTTATAATGTATGGGGCGTTCCAGATTAAATCAAACATGTTGTGACTCTCGTATAAAGCGATATAAAAAAAAACACGTTATACAAAGTATTGTGAATTGCTGTGTAAAATACTAAAAGGAAAAAAATGTAATCATGCATGAGTTCGATTTAGTCTGCAATTACTCATGCGTATACCGAGAGACTGTACGTACATTAAAGACGTTTGACAATATCGCTTCTTTCCCGTTACTTGCTACCCGCTGTTTTGTTTTTTGCTTTTTTCAACTCATTACGTACGTAGCCGCAAGCATCGTGCGTTCTCAGGACTCTCGATCATCTCTTCAATCCATTTATCTAAACGAATTCAACGTTAGCGAAGAATATAATAAGCAGAAAATATGATAAGCAAAAAATGGCGCGGGGGGGGAGGGGGGGGGGGGTTCTTACGCGTAGTAACAAATGACCAAGTGTACCAACGTCAACTTCATAATACGTCATACAATTTATCTGGCACTCATTACCTAGTACATAGCGTCGATTATTTATCGACCATGTACGTGGAGGAAAAATATCGACGATTGTGCGACGATAAAGGTCAGAACAACGCAGGAGCTTTTGGGACGGTGTGAAAGGAGAAACAGTGAGTGAATAAAAGTTTCTTTTTATTATTAGTTTCTTTTTATTATTATTATTATTATTAATATCGCGCAAATTATCCTGGTAATAATTTTGCGAAATCTTCATTCGCAACGATCCTTTAATTTATTACTCCCCGAGGATATAAATAATTTTTTTATTTTTTTTTATTATCGCGATATTATTCACGATAATTATCAAAATATTGCCAAGCTTGTCGTTCGTCTAACGTTAGACGCGAAGTTGGCCAATGCCGATTGAAATCGATATTACGCATCGACCATACGTTGAATTGATTATCGGTAATTATTCATTAATGAAACGATCAAAGCGTTATCTTCGTAATAATATTTTCGTGCGCGTTGTTGACATTTTTGCGGCTTTAATGCGAGCTTATCCGTGCACGAGGTTTAACGGCGTAAGTGATAAAGATTCGAACCAACCGCAACCGGTCCTTCGTCGAGCTTCGTCGCGTCGAGCATAATACGCGACGCGATTCTCGCCAGCCACTGCCACGTGTCGAGCAACGAATATTATTCCCGTCCGCGAAATTCCAACCGGAATATTATTACAACTAGACCGCGGTTCAATTCTCTCGCGCCGAGCTGAAAATTCAACGATCTCGCGCAGCCGAAGATATTCGAAATATTTAAACGCGCGCGAAAATCATCGACCCTCCGGCGCCTAAGTAAAATTATCCGTGCGTAAAGAACAAATTTGCGACTCGACGCATCGTCCCAACGTGATACACTTTCGTATTACATAATTTTTCGTTTTATCTCAAATTTCACCTTCGCTTATTTCTACCTTTCGTATTTCACGATCGTGATACACTCTAGGGTTTTGCTCCTTTGATTCGAATAAAATCGCGAGGGTCGGTGGATAAAATATTATTCCGTCGTTAAAAAAAATCCTTTAAATATATGTATATCTTAAAATTTCTCGATGACAATCCAGCGAGCAGGATTTTTTGTCCCCGCATCGACCTCTCGCACACGTAAATATATAGCGTATACGCCCGACGTCGTGAAAGATTTATGTCAACCTCGAGATAAAATAACGAGTCTGCGCGCCAAAAGGGCAACGTGTCTACTTCGAAGTGGGTGTAGGATTGGCGAGGCAAAAAAAAAATTGCGAACGCAAAAAAAAGAAAATCATGAATAAAGTGGGAGGGGGGGGGGGGGGGGGGGTCGAGAATTATCTCGTTTCCTCGAGACAATTTCGCGACATTAATTCGTAGCTCTCGTCGTGGCTCAATTAACTCGGTCAATTATTATATATATAGATTTTTTTTCCTTTCCCCCACCTTCTCCCGAATCGATCGTCGATCGTGTACACCCAAGTGAGTGTTTACCCACGTACCTACGTGCGCAATGCTCGATAACTCGCGCGAGACTTCGTCGTCTCGTTTGAGCGAAATCGACAATCTCAATATAAAGTCAAGCTCGAGCCTTCAACTCGCGAGATTTATCGCGAGTCTCGTTTCTTAGCGACGTCGAGAAGTTTTATTTCACATCGGATTGATCGATCCGTGAACTACCTGGGACGATTAATGTCACGCGTCGATCTCGGCTCGTTGCGAAAAACGCGAGTTATGAAAAAGAAAAAAGAAAAGAAAAGACGAAAAACTGCATCCCGCGCAATTTTTGATAACGTTGTGCGTGAAACTGGGCCGCCGTTGAACCGCGAACCTCGATGTAATCGACCGGATTGTTGCGAAACTACGTATGGGAGAATATTTTTATCAATCGATATAGGCCCGATCGAGAAGAAAGGAATAATTTAACGCACGCGCCTCTGGTTTGGCGAGAGTTACGTGCGCGAATGATCATGGCCATGTTGCTTATAACGTATTCAAATATATATACATATATATAGCCATATATATTTGTATATACATATAGTAACATTACGAGACCAAACACGCGATCCGCCTCGCTCGTAATTTTGTAATCGACGGAACGATTATTGTTGCCACTCCGGTATACTTTATCGTTATTATCTCTATCTCGCTCTCTCTCTCTCTCTCTCTCTCTTGCACTTCTCGAGAATCACGAGCGGTTTGCATAATCGCGAACGACGAGTGTTCGATACTATATAAGGTACATATAGACATATATATATAGGTATATAGATATACAGATATATAGACATATAGATATATAGATATATAGATATACAGATATATAGATATACAGATATACAGATATATAGATATCTGGATATATAGATATATAGGTATATAGATATATAAATATATAGATAAACAGATATATAGATATACAGATATATAGATATATAGATATATAGATATACAGAATTATAGATATGTAAATATATAGATACATAGATATATGGATATATAGATATATAGATATATAGATATATAGATATATAGAGATATAGATATATGTATACAGATATATAGATATATAGATATATGTATATGTTTACGTGTACGTGTACGACCTATAACAGTCGGCCATGTTAGCAATGAGAATTCATTGAACACATACGTATATATGGTTGATATGTATCCGGGGGTACATAGGCCATGGCCCATATGGTGGTGTGGTCAACAAAGGATAACGTACGAGGCGAATTAACGATCGACGAGACAAACATACACCGAAGGCAAATAACTCTCGTACCGTTTAGTGGTTTTTCTCGTTTTCATAACGGAGGAGAGAGAACGATAAAAAAAAATGTTAAAAAATAAAGAAAGAAATACGAATTCTTGTAGGAGTAAGAATTTTATATGTATATATTTATACGTCGTTAACGCA
Organism: Netelia fuscicornis; assembly: GCA_946811545.1. Taxonomy (NCBI): domain Eukaryota; kingdom Metazoa; phylum Arthropoda; class Insecta; order Hymenoptera; family Ichneumonidae; genus Netelia; species Netelia fuscicornis. The sequence continues at coordinate 2,410,989 of OX328015.1, forward strand.
ATGTGCATATTGCGTTATCGTAATTAAACATCGTTGATCCAGATTGACTCGGTGCGATATAACTGGCGCGGGCGGACTAGCTTTATAATTATACGTAAATAGGAACAACGGCGATCGTACGTGTTACGTTACGAGCGGTATTTGCGTTGACTCGATTGGTAACTTTAATTGTTACAGACAAAATTATCATCGAATTAATAATCACGCGTCGATCGATAAATCTATAAATGATTAATCGTTTATCTTACAATTACGATACGAAGAAAAACGGACAAATGACTCGATCGTTATCTTACCCAACGGACAAATCTAATTACCGTCCGTGATTTGTGAAATAAATATGTCTCTCGCACTTCTCCCGTCGATGACGATTATAATTAATTCAAGACAAAATCTACAACACTCGTCGACACGTTCGAAATACAAATTTTAATATTCTTGCCAATTAATCGATCGATAACAACTTCAATATTATCATTTTAATTAATATCATTATCATTTCTATCCGATAAGAAAAAAATTCTTTCAAGAATTAAACTTTGGAAATTCCGATCGTTTTTCGGTACCGCGAGCGTTTCTGCCAAGCCTGCCCGGTTGTTTGCAGCTTTAGACGCTCTCGGTGTTGCAGGAGATCATGCAACCTCTCGACGGCTTGGGACACACGTATATAAACACAATGTGTATATATAGCAAAGGCGAAAAATCTGACGTGAAAGTATCACGGTCTTTGCTGCCTCCGGCTGAGCGCTGACTCGCTCGTCGCGCGACTCGCTCCTTACGTAATTCGCCTATAGTGGGTGTATAGCTTCGGTATAATACACGCGTTTTAAAGCATATTATAACTCGGCATTGTACTCACGAGAGCGGCTTTGCCAATGCGTTTTACGCTCGTATACGTGTATAAGTGTTTACGTGTAACAACGCGACAGCCGAGAGCACGCTGGCACGCACGGGAAGCGTTGAAATAATAATAAATAAAGAAAAAAAAGAAAAAGAAAAATAGAAAAAAAACGACAACGAGAAAAATGGCAACACGCGTGCCATCGACGTGGATACGTTGCGGAGAAATACACCGAGCCGGTAGTAACGGCGGGTAACGCACCGAACACACGCGTTATTTCTCAAACGGAAATCCGCGTATCCGCGGCGTTGAACGATGTGGGTTTTTCGCCAATTACCAGTAACGCGTATGACGAGAGTGACGTTTTCCCTCGTCTCGTATTTTTCTCTTTTTTTTTCATTGCGTCACGCTAAACGAGGCGCATCTAACGCTATAGCGTTCAACTCGTCGCGACACCTTTCCGCGAGAAACCATCGAGAAATACGCGTGCACGACGCGCGGGCTATTGTTCCCGCGTTCGAACGATTCTAGACCGACGCGTCATCGTCTTCCACGTGGTCGACGTCGAGAGGATGATGCGCCGATCAAAATTATCACGATTCTGTCGAGTGAGATATCAAATTTTTGGAAAATTGTGTTTTTTTTTAATTTTCCGACGTTCGACCTATTCGCGAAAGTTTCGTAAGGATTGAAGAAACGGCCGAGGTGACGAATGTTTTTTACGCTCGGGCGCGTATCGACGCACGCTCTTATCCGCGAATAACTGCGACCGCGCGACATCCGGTTGTACGAACACACCCGCATATATTTGAGAAATAAAAAAAGATTGTAAATAAAGCATTAAAATAAAAAATACAACAAAACTCATTTGCCTTTTAAAGCCGACCCTTAATCGATCGATTTGTATCGCAATTATCGGATCGGCCTCGAGCCGAGGAACACGAAGAATAAATGAGATCCTTAGTGCGTTATCGGTATGTATACGTTGCGTTCGGTCAGCAGGAAAAATTTCTCGAGGCATTTAAAAATGTTGCGTTCGTTTTATTACGAATTGATCGATTTTATCGACGTCGTTTTGAATTTCGACGCGATACGAGGTTGAAACGAGAACGATCGTTACGATCGTTTATGACAATGAGAAAACATGGCGTTACGGAGAGACTCGAGGCGATCGGGGGAACGAAGGTCGACAGATATCTCGCTGAAGCTGCTGGTACCTATCGTGGTACGGTTATATGAATATACGGTATGCCCTCTCGAGAACCGTTTATCGCTGATATCGTTCGTCCCGACTCTCCCTTTCCATCTCTCTCTTTATCTCCCTCTCTCTCTCTCTGTACACTCGGTTGTTACAAAAGCAAGCCTCTCGGATGTGAGAGCATCATCGTAGGTGAACTGTCCATTTGCGTCGTTCACACTTCGTCCCATGTATTAACAATTCTCCACTCTTCGATTCAAAAACAATTTCAATTTTGACTGCAAAAATGAAATTTGGAAAAATGTCTTAAGGTAGTCCGATCGTTACAGCGTTTCCGTTAGATTTCACTGAAAATTTGCAGAAATGTTCTGTGATGTCATATGTATATGTGTGTAAAATTTCAGGGACCATTATCGAATCGAAAACCGCGATATTTATTCTTGAAAATCGTCACTTTTCGCAATCTCCCATAAGAGCTCGTGTTAAATATCGCAACATTATACAACGAGTATCTCGATCATTTGGTCGATGAAGCCTGTTAAAATTTTGCACACATTTTTATACGACATCAAAGAAGCTTCGATTAGTTTTTATAACAAATCTTATGGAAACAAAATTCATGATTTTGTTTATTATATAACAAATAAACTTTCCATAGGATCAATTTGAATTTTGAGTATGTTGTTCTTTAGTCGATTTGCAATAACTTTTCTTAATGAACTTTAACGCTTGGTCCACTTCCAATGTGAGAAAAAACGGGAATGAAATTTTAATCCCCCACCCAATGACAGGACTACCTTAAACGTCCACGGGAATAAATGGATGTCTCGGTTGAGAAAATTTGATCCTTTGAAATATGGTGATAACCCAGACGTTGGCAGAACAATTTTTTTTTTCATTTCTGCAATTTATTTACTTTTTAACGAATTTCGATCCTGTTTTTTCACACTTTTAGTTACTTTAGTGACGAAAGAATATAAAAATACAGTGCAATTGTCATAATTGCTTATAATATAAGATTTAGAAATACATAAACTAAAAAAAAATGGCGTTTATTTTTTCGGAAACATTAATTTATTAAGAACCCATCCAAGGAAATAACTTGAAATTTAATGAGAGTGGATTTTTGGTATCACTGATTACGAATTCGCTGTCCGATTTTTGAAATTCAAGATGGCGGATCAAAATGACCGACATTAATACATATTGAGCCCACGATTTTGAATGACCTCAATCTGACATTCTTTTCTTAATAAATGACCCCGAGAACTTCCGAGTAAAATTTTGACGATCATACGATCATCTAAAAAATATTCTCTTTAAAGGATTAATACGTACGTATACGTCAGTACGCGTGCACGCATGCGTACGAGTTATCGGTTCCACCGCTTCGTCGACGATGCACTTGGGAGCACCGAGCACTTCATACTCGAGAAAGGACGCACGACGTTACTGGGGACGTAAGCCTATTAGAACACTTCTTAGCCCTCTTCGTCATAACGTATACTCACGCTTCTTTAAACCTGCTCGCGATCCTTGAAAATATGATCTTATTATCAATAATATCTTATCGTTAATTGCATAATAATTAATCCCGATGAACCTATCGATTTTTCACGCGTTATATAAGAGAGTCAATAAAAAGTAACTAATCACCTAAGATTCTTGCCATCCCCGTGTGTAAGCAATTATAAAACAAGCAATTATGAGTTTCTAGAGACGTCGTTAATGATCTGTTGTGAAGTAATTTTTGAAGTTTTAAACATATTTTAATCTTACACCATCTCTCGCACGCTGAGGAAACAAACGTTGAATTTCTTCGAGGCTAAGGTACGTTTCGGTCACGCGCTCGTACGTACGATATTAGTTGGAGCGTTTTGATACTCTCGCGGTCTGCTGTGTTATCCAATCATTGTGTAATACCATAGAATAGATTAGACGAGTAATAATAAGTGATTTCAAAAGAAACTCGTCGTTCCCCGTCGTCGCTGTCGTCGCTGCCTCCTACCCTTCCTCTTCTCTCGAGGAATGACATTTATTCGGTTACATCGATGTGCTTGCTACATAGATTCTCCTCGTAAAAGAGAACTCAAACAAGTGGAGGCAGACTTATATATATATAGGTAAGCCAACGATTCATATATATAGATATAAATATAACGACTCATATATATAGATATAAATATAACGACTCATATATATAGATATAAATACAACGATTCATATATATAGATATAAATATAACGACGCGTTGTCTACATAATGATTGGTCGTTGCGAAGTAACGATTAGACAACCCAAGATCTCTCTCAATGTCTACATTGGAATAATACAATTCCACGAGCGATCGACTCGACGATTAAGTCGCATTCCGTTTGGATCAAAGTTTCGTTAATTCTTCCCGCGAATAGTGAGGTGAGCGTCGCGGGACAGACGTCGCGAATCCGACGCTCCTTCGCGCACTGACATGCATCAAGAGAGTCGAGGAACTCTCGTGGCGAACTCGAGAGACAATCGATTTCCCCGTACGCGAAGTGGGCAAAGACGTCGTCGGACTCGCGTCGGGCACACAGCACGTTCCTAGCTCAATTAGCGTCCGCATAAACTCTCGTTCGTGTCGTCGAGTGCACCGTAAAGCCGCGTGTTCGCGTCGCGCGTTCGGAATAAGCTTGCAACGAGTCCCTCGCTCTCTCACTCTCACTTTCCGCCTTCCTCGCTCTTTCTCTCCGTCGCTCGGCTCGTTTTTTTATCGTCCTCGAACGAGGCACGCAGCTTGCATCCCAGAGGAAGACCATTGTCCATCGTCGTTCGACGACGTTCGATTTTCTTCCTGTTGTTACGCGACCTCTTCGACTCTCGTCGATAATGCGTATGCGGGCTCGATTCCAGGAGCGATGCGCAATCGAACGATGCGTCTGGAATCGCATTTTTAAGAATGACTTTATCGTTATTGTTCTCCAGGGGTTGGGACAGTGAAAATGGATTCAATAAGAGAATCAATTTGAAACTCGGTTGACTTTCAATACAGTTTCACCTCGACCTATTCACCTCGCGAGGAACGATATAGAAGAGAGGGAGATTGATATTTTAAGGATCGATCTTCGACGCAATTTTTCTACGACGTCGTGTTCCATCGATCGCCTTCGGAATTGACCGGTTCATTACACAACGTGGTATATAACCATTGCCAAACAATGGATCATGCCTTGGTGGCGACGTGCGACGGCAATGGTGGCAGCAGCGTCAAGCGTTACCGACGTTCGATTCCTCAGCCCCTTCTCCTGCCCCCGCACGTGATACACACCGTCCGCTTCGTAGGTCGGGTACCACCGCTTGCTTGCCTTATGCAAGCGTTACATACATTTGGTTACATTACTCGTCATTATGTAAGTCAGCATTACGAGGGGGCGGACGAAACTTAAAAGAATAACGCAGTCGCGTTTCTGGGGTGTATATATGTGTATATATATTTATATATGTGCCTATACTATATATATAAGTATATAGATATGGTGCGAACAACAGTGAAGAAGCGGTTCGTTACATATATTCGCTAATTCGTGCGACTTGGCAGCGGGGACGAGCATTTACGAGCCGAGTCTCGCGTCGATCGTACGATCGCCGCTTTATCAAGATGAATAAAAGAAGAAAAAAAAACCTGTTTCAATAGGAACGCAGATGCGCAGTGTCTTACTCGACGGTCGATTAACGGACAACGAGTTAGCTCCGTTTACTTTTTATTTTTATTTTTCAAAAATAACTTCGCGAATATGAAAGGGAGAAATCAGAAACGATTTTGATCGACTCGCCGATTGTTAATTGAAGTTTCAAAAATTGTGAAAAAATTATTGTATCGACTTTTGACAGATTGGGAAAAGTCGTTAGATTTGTGAGAAAAGAGTCGCGATCTGGTAATACCGTCCACGTTGCGTCCCTCGTCGTTGTCGCGATTTGACTTTGAAACGTTGACTCCGTTACGAAACGATTTTCTTTTACGCACGGGCGACGTATCGTCCGAGAAATTGCAACGGGGCGTTTCGAAGAAGAATGATCAGGAGCCAGGGTGCGCTGCTTTGACGTCTTTACGTCGGGTAGCATGGACATCGTGGTTCGTTAAGGGTGAAAGGAAGAGCGCTTCGGTCAATTCGTACCTAAGATCTCGTCGTGTTTCCCACGAGTGTGTCAATATTTCGCGGGACGCGTATCGCGCCGAACGCGGTAGACGTAGCTGCTGGCAATCGGCGATGTTCGCCTGGCTCGGAAATCCACCGAATTATGTAAGCCCTTCCCCGATTCTTCCCCGTGCTCCCCGCAGCTTCTGAGCGGTGGTAGTAGTAGCGGCAGTGGCCCGCAGCGCACGCCTCGAGTTCGACGACGTTTATGTAACGGCGTGTGTTTCCCGCGCTTGTCCCCGCGCAGGCTCTTCTACACCAGCGCTTATGGTATATCTCCGTCTTTCTCTCTCTGTCTCTCTCTATTTAAGCGCCCGAATTTTCGCGAATTCTAGCGAATTCGGAGTTGGCGAAAACAAGATGCTTGATAAGATCGAGGTGGCTGTGACCCTTTGTGAGTGGGCCGGATCGATCGGGTAGTTTTGGTACATTTGGAAAATTCAGATGGATGGACGGTGATCGTGGAGAATCTTGCAATTTTCAGATCGTCTGGAAATGCGAAGGCGTTGATCGATTTTTATTTTTACGAACGATCTATGATTTTATTGGATAGTTTGGTGAACGTCTGTTGAATGAATTTTGAACCGATTTTGTTGAGTCGATAACGAGCTGAGCTTTGAATTTAATATATTTTGTTTTTTAAATTGTTTTGGACAAATTTTGTATTTTTAAGCTTCGAAGAAGTGTCTAGAGAGAATGTTCGATGTACGTTACGTGCCGACGATTGGAACGAAATAGCCGACGGTTGCGAAAATCGCATTTAGCATGGACGAGCTTTGATGAAGAAGTCGGTGGCGCCATCTACCTGGAAAAAATTGATACTATCTTGATATTTCCGTTGAATGTAAGATAACAGCATCGACTGGCTCACTCTGACAATTCTGTGATCTTGACTGCATATCTAATAATGATGTGTACTTTTTGTTAAATAAACATTGGTATTGTTTCTTACATAATGATTCAAAAATTCACGTATTTTGCGATCGATGATAGAATGGCTGATGCTCAAGTGAAAATCACTTTTTGCATGTATCAAGATTGTTTGATTATGTGCGTGACGATGGTAAGAAAATCAACCGTTGGTAATGTCGTGCTCGTCCGTGTTGTCCAGGTTCGGTCGGTAAGGTAGCGTGACGCCGGAGAAAGGAAAAGTGCGCTTCGTCTCGGGTACAGCGGCAGACTCAACAATAGGGCTGAATCACCGTACCGCACTCTAGACTCGCTGGGTGTTAGGATCTTCAGATCAGTTCAAAATTTTCATTGTTTATCCATCTTTTTTACATGCCAGTTTAAACATTTTTCTTTCATTTTCAAATTTAAACTTTTCTTCCTATATTTTCAATATTTACTAAGCCGTTCATATTTATATTTGTTATAAATTTCTCTTGTTTTTGTTGTTAAATACATTTTTCATTACAGAAAATAAACATTTTAACAAAACGTTGTATATTATTAGGATTTGATTTTGAAATTACTTTATTTATATTTAAGACAAAGTATTTACAGTTTTTATGTACATATGCGAAGATAACATCTATTCCTGTACCAAGTAATGTACTAACTAGATGATTTATATTAAGATTTGTTATGAATAATAAAGTTTGTGTTTTTATTTTTATTAGATTTGATATTATTAGGATCTAGGGAGACGTGTATATATACGCACTAGGGACTGCAACCACTTGTGAGAAACGCTGGAACGGTTGCGCCGCGTAGCGGTGAAAAGTGGAGTTCCTACGCTTATTTAGTCCGTGGTGCCATCTACCACAAAATAATCGAAGCTAAACTACGGCATTCGGTCGTAAGGTTACAGCATCGACTGGTTGATCGGAACAATTCTAGGCAGTATGTATATAGAGACAAAGGTCCAATAATTTACTCCGACTTTTTTACGGAAATATAACCTTGCTATGGTACATGTTAATTTAATTCCGTGATTATAATTTTACTAATTGCTCAAATACCTAAGTTGACGTTGAACAGTCGATAAGAAAGATTTCTACCGACTATGTTCAACTACCCTTCGTTCGAAAATAAAAGAAAAAAACATTTTTTTAATATTTCGCCCTCTCACTATTTCACACATTTCTGAAAAGCTTCCGTGAAAATCTCTTCTTCGATAATCACTTCATCACGATGATGTTCTGGCTCCGACGGCTGCGTGATTGCACGAACACTATAGGAGAGAGTTTGATTAATTCCGGCAAACTCTTTCCCATTTACCTTCACGTACAAAATAAATTTCTCATTCCTACGTTGAAAATTCTATAGCTGGGACAAGCCGGGATTGTTCGTTCAAAATTTTTGAATTTATTTAATCGTACAATAATAATTACCTCATAATTTTATGTTGTATTTTTGTTTCATTATTTAAGGAAAAAGAAACAAAGGTTCGTTCGTGACGAAGCAGATTGCAATATTTATTTTGATGAAGAAATATGGCGGAGCAATGAAAGGAAAATAACCATCACGCGTTGAATGCAATTTTTCTTTCTCATCGAGTAAAGGGCGAAAAGCATTCGGTATTTATCTGCATTGTTATTGAGACAATGAAATATGTATCGTGGTTAAAATTAATACGTTAAGTTAAAGAACCGAGACCATTTATCAAAATTATCAATAATTGATACGAAATTTTATTTTCATTCGCCTGAATAAAACATGACAATTGTTGAACATAAATGATAAGTGGATTGCTGCCATCACGCCCACCGTTATTTCCCACCAAAAATCGATAGGGGGCAAAATACTCGGTTGCAAATATTTTGTAACCGTCGATTCCCATCCTTTGATTCCAGGTGTTTTTATGTTTTCCCATATTGGAACAATTCTCCCGGGAAATTTTCAGCGACGAGGTATTACTCCCTGAAACACTGTCAATAAGCCGAACACAGAAAATTCGTTATACAATTTTTTTCCTCCTTACAAAAATGCCAAAAAAAATCGAATCGATCGATTGATTAAACTCCGAATCAATTAAATATTCATAAATTTATTATTATAATTATATTGGCAATTAAAAATCATCGTGACTTATAATCGTAAAAACGAATAATGATTTGTTTTTAATTTGAAACGCGAGATCGAAACTGAGATAACGTCTGAAATGTTATCGATTCATCTTCGTAGAAATAATTTAGAAGCTAGTGGACGGTTGCCGGGTCAACCTTTGGAGATTTGAGCAAATTGGCCAGGTGTCGCGTGCGCTGCTGTGAGAAGAGGGGGTGGTAAGATGGGGTGAGAAAGAAAGAGAGAGATCGGACGGATACTGTGACATAGAGGGTGGCGCGTTGATGTTGGTACGCCGGCCTTTCGGCGCGTCATTAGAACGCGAGTCGTCGGCCGGTGCGCCTCGATATACCAGTAGCGCCGTACGAAACAATGTGCACGTGTGCCGGAGCCGCGAGTTCTGTGACCGGCGTGACAATCCCACGTTTCAACGAATCCCGTCAGTTTTCATCGCGGATTTAGATTATTCGGTTTTGTTTTTTATTGCCAACGGATCGAATCCTCATTCTCTGCTTTTTACGCTTTGTCACTTCCATTTTTATAATAATTATTCTTCGATCGATTCGCTCGCGGGATAAGATACAACATTTAGGGGATGAAAATAACGTACGAAAGTGACGAGTCGCGAGATCAATGTAATTTACGTGCGACAACATTGAATCATTAATTAAAGACGAAAACGTCAAAAGCTTTGCAAAAATCCCTCGTTTTTTGTATTTGTCGTTCGCAATTTTTCAATCGCTTGTCGTTTCGCTTGTGAAAAAAGTAGAGAGTAATTCAATTGCAGATTTCGAGGTTAGTGACGATTTTTGGGGTGAGGCGAGTGAGAGGAGCGAGAATCATTCGTGAAAATCTGACAGCGTCGATCAGGGAGTTCGCCAATCGTTCGGTATTGACGAGAATCGATTAACAACAAATAAAACCGGATGTTATACGACGCTTTGTACAATCAATCGTGGTGCATTTCACGTCCGTTCCACGACAAAAAAACAAAAGCTCGCTTTTTTTGAAATTGTTAAATCCATTCGATAACGGACGAATTGCGAACGATTTCGTTTCATCGATTTAACCCTCGACGATACGCGAATATTGAAATAGAAGGAAATATCGAAATTGCCGTGAAATAAATTTTTAGCTCAAAAAATCAAAAAATCATTTTTCATTTCTGAATTTTCTTTTCTAAACGGCCACTTACTAAGTTTATATTTTGATAATCGCACGAGATAAAAATGATACTATGTTTCGCGTAATTTAACGTTATATAAACGACTGTTGAGTACGTTCGTTGCAGACGCGAATCGATCCGTGTATCGTCCGAATCGTCTGACCGTTCGGATAAAGCCTTTTTATTTATTCAAAGATAGACATTGTGCGCGTCTCATTTCGTTCTTTTTCTCTCCGTATCTCTCGTCTCGTCGACCGGGGTTACATATCGAGCGAAATGCCACGAATCACGTTGCACAGGCGTAGGAGTCGTACGATATACAGAAACATTATATACACAAGACGAGGGTGAAAGCGAGCAAAAAATAGAAGTCGCTCGCTTTATCGTTCGACAATCGATATGCCCGGTTGGTTTTTCACAGTGGCCAAGGTGCGAGCTTCGACCGTATTTTTCTTCCTATCTCGTCGCACGACCGACACCATTGTGAATTTATGAAGATATTCGCTGATCCACCCCTCAAGTTCTCGATCCTCTTCGATCCGAGAAATTGTAATTCACCGACCTACAACACGGCCGCTCTCATTCAGGGGAAGGCTACCAACCTCGCTTTCATCGTGTTATTACGGCCCCATTACTCTCACCCGTAGGGAAAAAAATCCCCTTTGGGGATACCGTTAACTTCGTAATGGAATTTAGAAAGTGAATGATTCGAAAAACAACGCGAGGGTTCGAATTCCATTGAAAAAAATAAATAAACACAAAACAGTATTTCTCTTCAGTTCTAGTGAAAACGCGGATCGTGGTCGAGACCAATAATTACGTGAAAAATATTTAAGGGATGATAACTATTAGGACGATAAACTGCCGAAATTCGATGCTTTCGTGACGACTGATCGATCTTACCGCGCGATAAGCGTGTGGGAGGTGGAGGAGGGTGGACAATCGTGTGAGTTATAGTATTCCCACATGGCACGCCATCTCATCGAGGTTATGTAGAGCGTGGGGGGTGGTCCCCGTCACGAGAGCTTATTTCTCCTCGTACGTAGGATACGTCCTCCTCTGTCCCACCCTTAGCTCGTATTAATATCAGCGCACTCGTCCCATCTATCTGTCAAGCTGACAGATCGCACAAACCCAGCTTAATCTCGACTGTCTCATCTAGCTTTCTAATATCAACGTACAAGAATCTCTTTGTGATGTTCGAGATCCGACTGAAGGGCCATCTGACGTTTTATGCGTTGCGCCCTCGAAATGACCTCGATGATGACCACGAGCTGTCTTGATTTCCTCGAGACCCTCCGAAAGTTTGGACAAATTTTGTTCCCTGTTTCCCATCTTCGCGGTTGTTAACCTCGTAGTGTAATGCTCGTAGGAAAATCCGACTATCTCGATCCGACATACTGGATAAATTTCGTTCCCTCTTTCCGATCTTTGCGGTTGTATACCTCGAAGTGTATACGCTCGTAGCAAAATGCAACTATCTCGATCATACTCGCGTGTGCGCAAGATATTTTAAACCCGCGAAAATGTTCTTCCGTTCTCCAAACTCCTCGCGTCCGACGATAAGATCAACCCCCAGTGTGGCGTTTCGCTAATACGATACCGCGCTTATGTAGTCACGGTGAAAAGATTGAATGGGAAAGAGAAAATTTGACGCCCCCTCTGTGAACGAGTCACGAACCTTACTGCTGCGGACGAGCTTTGCTCCGGATGCTCTCGAGCCTAGATTTCAATTTAGGATAGACGGAAAGCCAGTCTTCCGGTCGAGCGGATCAAGTACGTCCCGCTGATTTCCCAGGATTGAGCCAGGCCCATTTCTATAAACCACCGGCGAGATTCCACTTTAAAAAAACGCTATATATTCCATCAACCGGTAAACAAGATTAACAAAATTGTCGATATGTATGAAGACAGATGGCGTTTCCGGAATGAAAATTGATCGCTTGACAAAACTCGTAGTTTGATTTATCAAAACACCTTTCCTGGAGAATCCCAAAAGCCACAAAAAAAAAACAATGTAAAAACGCCCTTCAGAAAAAACGTGTGAAAAAAGTAGAGAGGAATTCCATTGCACATTTCGAAATTAGTGACGATTTTTGGGACAAGGCGGGCGAGAGGAGCGAGAATCATTCCTGAAAATCTAACAACGTCGATCGAGGAGTTCGCCGATCGTTCGGTATCGACGATAATCGATTAACAACAAATAAAACCGGATCTTATACGACGCTTTATACAATCAATCGTGTCGCATTTCGCGCTCGTTCCCGGGCAAAAAGCAAAAAGCTCGCTTCTTTTGAAATTGTTAAATCCATCCGATAACGGACGAAACGATGTTGCCTAACTAAATTACCGTTAGGCATCAACGTTCTATGTCCACGGTTCAGTGAACCAACTAACTTTTTTTCGTGACAGCAACTATTTTACCGCAGTGACTAAAAAATATTGTCTACCAAGGTTTTGCCGAGCTCGCGAATCCGCGTGGGAAGAAAAGGAAAACCTTAAAGTATATTTCACGTAAAACGAACACTCACTGAATAATAAACGCGCATAATTTCGATATTGCGTGCGATATATACGCGCTAAGAGTTTACGACGCCCGTTGGGAAAACGCCCAGTAATACAACGAAAAGCGTCTCGTTTCGCGACGGTATCGCAAATCCCGTTGCAGTGCACCGCCGTAATTACCGAACGTTGTGGCTAACGATACGCTCGTTCGGTATCGCAGTTAAGTCCGATGATTTTATCTCGAGGATGGCAACATAGCGATTCGCTTCAATGTACGAAGCACGGATCGTGTTCTGCCGGACGTCATTAAACTTTCCTCCCGTCTCCACCCCCAACGGGCGCAACTCGCTTTCTCGTTAGGCGCGAACGAGTGATGGTCGCCAGGTTCGACCTTGTTCATGGAATAATTAAACATTATAATTGTTAATTCATTCCAATTAAGAAGAAACTTTTGTCACGATAGTTCGTTAAGTTCGTAACGCGGCGTTATGAATAATTAATAATTCTCTACGTTTTTGTTTTTATCTAATTCTTCTTTTTATTTTTGTTATCCGATTCCATTTGAAAATATCTTTTGATACATCGACAATAATATATTTTTTCCTAACAAGCAGATCGTTGAATTCCTATTGGAAATAAAAGCTCAGGGGACGATGGAACTTATCGAATTGACGAAACCTTTTCGATCACCGTGCCGTGCGAATATTTTATATAAATAAAATTCGTCGAGAGAGAAAAAAATCGGAACGAGAACGACGCGCTCGGGGCGAAATTCCGAGGTGGAAAATTTAGTTTTTTTTTTTCTTATAATCCGCGTTCGCGTTTACGGTGGCGTTCGTCAGTGTATTTTTTCGCGGTAGCCCTGAGGGGGAAGGGGGTTACGCGAAAACTAACACGAAGGATTTGTCGACTACGGAGGAATCCGGATCTTGCGCCACGATGATGAACGAGCCGGATCCGTGTCTACCACTGATCCTGCCACCACGATATCGCTTGCGAGATCTCATCCTCGGGGACTATGCGTTTAACGACGATGGAGAGAGGTAAGTAAATCCCGTCCGACGCGACAAATTTTAACAATTTGCTTTTTATCATTATCGATAAAATGAATACAAATTTAAATTCTCCACTTTCATTTTTATTGATTCGTCTGTCGATTTCATGAACGATTAATGGCCACGAATAGGACGAGAGAGAAAGAAGTTAATTTCGATAATTTTGTTTTTTTTACGAATAACGACAGATTCGTTAACTCTTAATTTACTTCCCGTACTTACGCTTGAAAGTATCGCACCAAACTCCGACCTCTTATGCGTCACGTAATGAGAGGACGGGACTCGGGTGACTTTGAGTTTTGCGGCTTTTCAATGCGCGGTCTCTTTATGCGTTGAGGGAAATTGTGTCACATCAAGGCAACTTCCGGGTACATTTGCTGACGATTGCGGTTTTAGTGGTGTACCGCAGACATTGTGTGTTGGGGAAGAATTTCTCATCTTACACTTACGCTCGTTCCTTTAGCGTTCACCATTTTACACGGAAGCTGCGGGTGACACTTCATTTTTTGCGCTTGTCGCGCGCGTGTCGTGCACTCGCACTTTGATTCGCCACAAAAGTTCATCTCTGTGTTGATTCTCCATGTCAGGATAAGTTCCGTTTCTATCTTGCGAGAATGAAAGAGTACGAAAGATTCTCATTGTGAACAAGGAAGAAGCGATGAGAAAAAAAGAAATGTGTAGAGTGGTAAAAATTATAATCGTCGCAATTTATGCGGGTAAATCCGATTAGGTTTGGGTGGAATGGATTTTATGGTACGACAAACGTTTAACATAACAGCTCTTGGGGTCGAGAGGCTTTTTCGCCCACTGTATTTTCATCTTTCGCGTTAAGAAGAAGAAGAGGCGAGAAAAGACTCTGGACTTTATAACGAGGTTGTGGGCAAACCTCGTTAGACTGCTCGATAGACAGCTTAGATCTTTACAACGTTAATAAAAATCCTGCAGAAATCCTATCGTTATAATCTTATTGACGATTTTATAAGATTTTGTGTTATAAATTGCTAAAATTACGAAGATTACTGAATAAAAAATTAATAAAAATAATTTTAGGTATCAAAATATCTTTAGTCTCAGTTCTACAATGTTTTGACCTAATTTTTTCATAGGAATCTGTTTATTTCATGATTTAAAAAAATCTTGCATCGATCCAGTGACAATTTTGGTTGATCCAGATACAAGATCGCATCTTCGGAATTTTGTCATGAGATGGATTTTATAACGAGGTTGTGAATAAACCTCGTTAGACTGTTCGATAGACAGCTTAGATCTTTACCACATTAATAAAAATCCTAAAGCCATAATCCTATTGACGATTTTATAAAATTTTGTGTTATAAATTGCTAAAATTATGAAGATTACTGAATAAAAAATTAATAAAAATAATTTTAGGTATCAATATACCTTTAGTCTCAGTCCTACAATGTTTTGACCTCATTTTTTCATAGGAATCTGTTTATTTCATGATTACAAAAATCTTGCATCGATCCAGTGACAATTTTGGTTGATCCGAATACAAGATCGCATCTTCGAAATTTTGTCATGAGATGGATTTTATAACGAGGTTGTGGGCAAACCTCGTTAGATTGCTCAATAGACAAGATAGATCTTTACAACGTTAATAAAAATCCTGCAGAAATCCTATCGTTATAATCCTATTGACGATTTAATAAAATTTTGTGTTATAAAATGTTACAATCACGAAGATTACTAAAAAAGAAATAAAAAAAATAATTTTAGGTATCAATATAGCTTTAGTCTCAATCCTGCAACGTTTTAACCTAGTTTTTTCATAGGAATCTGTTTATTTCATGATTACAAAAAATCTTGCCTCGATCCAGTGACATTTTTGGTTGATCCAGATAAAAGATCTTATCTTCGAAATTTTATCATAAGATTCTCGTTTGATCCACGAATAAAAAAAAATCCGATGCACAAAGTTCGTTTGATTATTTTATTTCGGGCTGTTTATTCTGTGGCCGACAGAGTCCATGAAAAATCCTATAAGTGGAGATCGGTGATAGGTATCGTGTCGAGAGAGATGTATAAACGTGGCTCTACAATCGGCTGCGACACACGTATTCGATACCATCGTTACGCATATCATTGACGAAAAATGAATATTTATGATTGCAGTTTACGAACGATGCTCGAGACCCGTACGTATCAGCGTTTTATTGACGTTGATTGCATGAAGCCAAAAGTAGAACGATCTCGTATATTTCACTCAGGCAAAATGTTCTGAAAGTAAAATTCGGTTAAAACAGAATCGATTTGAAACTTTTTACTCAAATAAACTGTTTTCAATATTTCGCCGAAAGAACAAAAAAGAAAATACCCTTTTTCTCCAGTTTGTTATTCGTGTCCATATTTCCATAAAGCTTGTACGAAATGATCGAACCTCGCGACAAGCTTGATCTCGAGGTCGTAATATAAGGGCTGTCCTTGTAGTCTCGAGCGACAGCAGCTGTCGCCCTGCATCGTGTACAACTGTCAGAGCGAAATCGTTGAAACCCATCGACCCGATCTATGGAAATGACAATGATTGGTCATACCGGTCGAGGACTCGTGATATCAACAATGATTGATTAGGACAAGCCCATTAATTTACTCAAAAATACAAATATGCCTTGAAATACATTTTTGCTAGTCTACCTAAGCGAACTGTCATTACGCCCATCGTATCTTTTGGCATTCTTCGTATATAATACGTCAATATCCCATCCAGTGGGAAATCTAGGTCTTCATTGAAATAGTTGATCCTGTGAAGTAGCGATTTCTCTCAACCTCAACGTCGGAACTCGAAGCAAGCGAGAAGGGCAAACTTTCCAGCTGTTGGTTTCCTACGGATACTTCGATCCTTCCTCTTAGCCAGAGAAGGAGTGAATCGACAGCCGATGGAAACCAACGGAACTTACCTGCTAATACATAGTCCTTCAATTATCTCGAAGGGCTCTTGACCTCGTACTATGTAGTGTATGCACTTCTCTCGTTTGACCCGATCAACCTTACATCAACGAACGCCATTGACTTCTACGTGTGACAGCGAGGCTGCAACGACTCATTACCCGAGTCCAGTATTACATTATGCCGAGCCTCTTTCGCTACTACTCTCGTTCTCCCGATAATTTTCCCGAGTCTAGTTTACTCGAGTTAATGACCGGTCGATGTCAAACGCCCTTCCCGTCATCGACCCACCAACCTCTTTCTCCCTTAAGCCTCTCTTCGGCTACTCCCACTCGCTTCTCGCTATAACGCTATCTCCAAAGCTCTTCGACATTCTTGCTTCTTTTTGATTTCGAGGATACTCGAGAGTGCCACTTTCGTGTCTCACTTTCACGCTATTTCTCTATGGCCAATCTTTTCGCACGTATATGCACCGCGACAAAGCGAACGTTGGATTACAAAGGACGAAGGGACTTTTGTAAGGGACCTGCGAGAATTTTTAGGATTCCTTGATAACATTGTCACGTGTATATATTTGTCGTTTATATTACACTCGTCTGGATGAAATATTATCAAGTTTCAAAGTTGAACCGTGTGTGAGTGAGAGAGGGAGGGGGGGGGGCGAAGCTATGTATAGAACATTGAGTATAAATCTCAAACTTTCCATCGCGTTCTACGAAACATTCGCTCGAAGGAGGGTCTTGGTGTCCGGAGTATTATTCCGAAAGTTCATTCGTCTAGTTGTTCACCCGTGTACATAATAACGTTGTGCCGAATAGAACATTTGCTATAAATGGAGAGAAAGATGCGAGAGAGGGAGACAGGGAGGGAGGGGTGACATTGCGGAAGGAAGGGAACGAGAGTGGAGTCCACTCTACATTTGGCTCCGGCACGAGCTTAATAAGCAATTTAGGGTCGAAGAGAGTGCCCGGAAGTGAGATAGAACCTGATCCAGCACTAGGCCGTTCTCTCACAGAAAGCCTCAGGCTCCCTTCGCTCAAAGTCCGCTATACCTTTACAGCTTTTTCTACAACTTCCCTCTTTCCCTATATGTGGCTCGTCACGCAGCTCCAACAGTCCAAGTACTTCGCTAAGTCTCACGAGCTCGTGAATCTTCCAACGCGATAAGTTTATTCGGAACATTTAACAAATTTCGATTCTCGGTCGAGCCAGGTCACGAATTAACAAGTCACGAGGTAGGACATCAGGCTTTCATTCTCGTCTGATTAAACTTATATCGTTTGTTACAAACTATATTTATCGTAAGAAATATTGTATTTATACGAAAAGAAAAATGAAAGACCTCTCGCAGAGGATTTTACTATCGACCTCGTCCTTATCCTTATCTCCCATCACGGTCGCTGATCGCTCAAACGGAAGGATCGTCTAGGGATTGTATGGAAATATCCCTTGGAAAAAGAACAACAACTAAAAAATAAAAGAAAAACTGATCGAGGTGGTAGAATTTTTATGTCGCGATATCCGAGGATTAAGCGCGGTGGCAGGTGCGGGTAGCAAATGGTCGACAGATGGGGCAACGGGGTCGAAACTTATTTGCCTAATGCCGGAAGAGACGAAGTCGGTAGGAGTTTCATCCCCATGAAAAGTATACCCTGGTACGTGGCGCCCTCGTGAGTATTTCTCTGTGAAATGAAAACGGAGCAGAAGCAGTTTTAAGGGGAAAAGTAACGCTCTTTTCCTGTATCTCGCGATCTCGAGCGAGTCTCGTTTCAATTGACGAAAGCTTTTTACCCCTCGTTGACACGCGGTATATATATATATCGACTCGTTTTAATGAATATGCACGGTTATGCTTAGCGAACCGTGCATGAAATCGTCTCGCAATTCGTAACCGAACGGAGCCTCGTAGACGACGCGTTCGAGATTTCCTCGAGTAAAATCGTACGGATAAGGACGTGTAAAATTATATGTCTATTTATACACGCGTACGAGGTCATAGGTCACGTCGGGGAGCCTTTTTTTCATTCTACGTGCTCGGGCCATTGTCTTCCATTATTTTTGCGACTATAACGCGAGCGCGAAGGATGCGCAAGAACGCGCAGCACGTTCCGAAAAACCCGAGGGCTGCCACTTGACACAATTAATATCGACCGGAGTTTCTATTTTTGCCATTCGTTTCGTGTCACAGCCTAGGCGCGGAAAAGTGTGTGCGAGAGAGAGAGAAAGAGAGATATGTAGATAATATCGTCAGTACGCGCTAATTTTTACATCTTTTTTGTTTTTTTTTTTATAGAATTTCTCTTATCGTATTATGTCCAGTTGGCACTTTTTTTCTGTCACTTCGTTTAGCTATCGCTGATAAGAGAATTCCACTGGAATTAATTAAATTTTCCAATCGAACCTTCGTTCTACGAGTAATTGAAATATTTAATTGTCAAGGTCGATACAAACGATTATTTGATCAAAAATTTCATTCATTAAGGCATTAACTATTTTAAGGAATATTTAAACTGCATCTCACTCTCTCTCTTTCTCCCTGGATGATATTTATGATTGATGAAACTGTCATTATAGCACCTGCGTCTCGATCGTACCAGTTCACTCGAGCAATCAAACACGATTTAACTCCTAATGGCGATATTCAACTTGAAATTGCATTTTTTCAAGAATCGCTTGGTAAATTCATTATTTGCTACGATCGTTTTTCCATTACCCGAGGAAATTTGAAATTGTCGATAATTGTCACTGCTCCGGAGGTCGGAGCTTTCCGTACATCGGTCGTATGCCGGAGATAGCTCGCGACGAGTAAAAATGACGTTTTTATAATCGTGAAACGTCGACGATGTACGAAAAATTGTTCGACGAACAAAATTGTTTTCGATTTTTCGAGCGCAGTCAAGATTTCTGATAAAAGTTACGAAAAAAAAGAAAACTCAGATGAAAAGAAAAAAAAAATCTTTTCTACGCAATTCTCAAGGTGGTTCCTGGTCGATCCGCTGTACGTTCATCGTGAATGCATTTCACTCATTGTATTCAACGTGGCTCGTGGTCAATCTCGCGTATATTCATCGTGAAAACTTACTTTCCCTTCTCGAAAGTTCGAAAATGCCGAATGCTCGAATAACGCGAAGGAAAGAAAGTTTTGCGAATTTTTCAACTTCTCGAGGAAAAAAAAGTTGTTGGCAGTTGAGAAGGGCTGGTGAAAGGGGGAAACGCCGCGAAATTCCAAATCCGCGGGAAAAAGCTGTGAAGAAACCGCAACGCCCGAATCTCCTCGATTAATCGTAAAGTTGGACCGGAAGGTGGGTGCCGTGTGCGGGGATCGAGAATGAAATATAGCCAGCCTAAGCAAAGAAACATTAAACAGGCTCAACGTTAAATTACGATCGAAACGAATCTCTCGCTCAAACTTGTTCGAAAAGTTTCCGAATCGAAGTCTGAAATGTATCGGAAAACTAACATCGAGAGTTGCCCTAATTACAATTTTTGACCGCAACAATATTCCCCACGATAACATTTCTTCCTCCTTGAGAAATAATGTTTCATGATTTTTTACAAGAATTATTCTCTCTTTACGATTCGCAAAAATCCCAAAAATTTCACGTTCCTTCTCCTCGTTGCGCAAGAAAAATATGGATGAAATTAATCTTCCGGTGTATTGGGGTGAAAATTTCAAGAGAAGGCGAGAGATCGGAGTAGCGGGAAAAAAAAAATTCTCGAGTTCGTCTCTCGCCCTCGAACTTTTTTCTGTCGAACACAATAATTCTTAAAAGCACTCCACTTCTCTCCCACTGCTGTTCAATCGTACAATCGGAACTAACACCCAGCAGGTGTTATTCAAGCTTGCTCGACTTATCGCCGTGGAGCGCGAGCTTAAAGTACACATCGAATAACGATGTTCGTTGAACTCTCGTCGTAGGGTTCATCGACGAGGAACGATCTCTCTTTAAGGAATCTCTATCGAAACTCTTTAATGTCTCCCAGTCATATTTTTCTTCAAAAAACAAATAAAAATTCTATAGCCATATTTATGAAGTTTTTTTGTTAATCAGGAAGATCGAAACGCCGCAGAGACGCGCACTTTTTCATAATCTCGAAGGGATTATAAAGGAAACGAGACTGTTTTGTAGGTCAACGAGGTTGATTCGCGCGGTAACGGCGCGGTCATCGAGGCACATGCGCACCTCCTCCACCCCTTCGCGGTTTCCAAAATCGAACATTATCCCCGCTGTTCACTATCTCCGTTGGAATTCTGCCGTACCGATCGTGTATCGCGCAACAGCTAGATAATCCGAGGACAAATCGAGCGAGCGGACAACTCGAGAATGTTCTCTTATCGAAGCTGGGGGAATTTGGCTACCTACGGAACCGACCGAGTAGAGAAACGAGATGGAGGTTGATACTTGGCACTCTTCTTCATAGAGCGAGCTCCATCCCGTTTCCACAGTCGGTAATCGTCTTTGTCACGAGATTTTCCTTTGTTCGGCGCTTGACTGTCGAGGTTGGACCATCGGAAATCGATTGCTCCCGCGACGCATGGTAACTGATGCGAGTGTTGAAAGACGTTCCTGTTTGAAAGAAAATTAATTAAGAGGAAGAAAGGCATTATTCATAAATCGAAGTTCTCGAGCATACCCCATTAACGAAATTGCTTCGACTTAAATGCGGTGGAAGACGCTTCTGCATCGAAATAAACGAGGTGCTCGATCTAGGAATGGTCGAGGATTCTTGAATCGCGTATAACGGGAGGGTCGAAGAGAGGAGCGACGTATAAAACCGAATAGCCGTTACTACCGGTTTATCCTACAGAGCGAGAATCATTAATTCTCACTGGAAGAACGACCGCGGGGACGAAATATAACGAGTCTCGGTCCGATGTTTACCCCCGTCTAATTTAGCGCGAGTGATTAATGATCCTGTCACTCTCGAGTACCCGAGGTCACGACGATCTTTTCTTCACCTCCGTGTGCGCAGGCTCGACCTTAACGCAGGTTTCCACTCGAAGAGCGTTAACCGCGATATAACGAGTATCGTACGTGAACAAATTCAATCAACCACGTGCGATTGCACGAAAGCTTGTTCGAGCTTTCCGCGCTTTAGCGACACAATGGAAAATGCGCAAACGCAAGTTTCCACCCACTCGCCCGGCTCGGTGTCCATTCTGGACCGAATCGATGCTGATATCTCGGGGTATCCATTCATCCCCTGCACGTCTGGTGTTCCTATTTATTTTACTTTTGTATTCGATTACTTTCAACCAACTTCTAACCACGGGCCTAACGTCAACGAAATAATGAGATCTGGATTTTATTTTTGAGAACAAAATTGAATTCCGACGTACGGAAGCTTCGGAAGAATTATAAAATGGTTCCTACTGCCTAATTCTCGAGCCATCCGTAGCATTCCGCAACCCTCGCTAATCGGAACAACGGGCGATAGCGGTGGTCCATTTAACGGCGCGAGGACTCATGACGGACAGGGGACATGGGGGGAAGCTCGACACGTCCTCGCATCGGCGCAGTTATCTTGAAAATGTTGCGCAGCCACGTGCGTATGTATGCGAGAAGAGCTTCTATCCAAAAGGGGGTGAGCGGGACTGCAGGCGGGAAAGGGGACGCTATCGCGGAAGAGAGAGCGAAAGCTCGGAGCATAGTACGCAAGGAGGAGGGAAGAGAGGTTGAAGATGGTTGCAGGGAGAAGGGGTTGACGTGGGGTACGAGCGAGAAACTAGCAGAGGAAAGGGGGTAGGTGTGCGAGAGGGTCGGTGGAAGAACGGGCTGGCAAAGGTGCTCCAGCAGAGGTGAATTGAACCGTGGGGGTGTTCGAGTGCTCGGTGTGCCATCGGTGTACGTGAAATGCAAAAGGAGAAGGGAGGGGGAGGTAAAATGTCGCAGGCGTACGATTTACCGCAGTGCTAAACCGTCGTTCCTGTCCAATTAAGAAACCCGCGCAAGAATCCGTTTTTTTTTCTCTTACGCCGTTTTCCACGGACTTTGCACGACGAAAACTACGAGGGAAGACTCTACGATCGTGCGTGTAAGATCACGTTTTTTGTTTCTACGTCCTCGGGCTTCCACTTCCACACGAGTTTGATTCGAGGTGGACGTCGCAGTGAGAAAAAAGGACAAGGTTAAAAAGTGAAAAAGTATCCCGGAACGGATACATCGAGTGAACCACCACCCTCTTGCAAAATTCGGATCAAACACTCGTCTCGACATCGTCGAGGGTTGATTTCCCGTACGATAATGCAGCGATACGTTCGACCTTTCGACGACCAAGGTCGTAAGATCGATCGACGAGCAGAATTTCTTGTTCATCGTGTCGACGAGCTTAGGGTAGGTCGTCATATTAAGCGCACCAAAGGATCAGCCTGGAAAAAAAACTACGCGGGTCCGTCAAAAAGCGAAGGGAACGTTACTGGTCACGAGGATTTCTCGACCTTGGACGAGGGTGCGCCACGTCTGGTTCTCCTGTGCGCTCTTTCTCTACTGTTCTACCCCGCTTAGTCATCAACCATCTCTCTGTCCCTCCCTCCCGCTATCTCTCCCATCGCCGTCGGCGTCTCTGCAACCCTCTACTACGCATTCGTGTTTGTGTGCCAATAGCTCGCGCGAGTATACTCCAGGGACAATAAAAAAATAGAAAGCTCTCGCGCGTACGTAGAGAGTCGATGGTAAATTTTCTTACGATTCGGTGATGACGAGCGACGCGTTGTCCGACGTTTGGACCCAAACTGGTCGCGCTATCAAAGCAAACGTACGCCGCGTAATCCGATAACGGGAAACGGAGACATCTCGCATCCTTTGATATCCGTGTCGGACAACCCTCAAGCGTCGTGGTCGTCTCGGGTAACCCTTTGGAAAATACGAGCTCGAAAGCTCCCTTCTTGTCATTTTTGTGTCCTTCATCGACGCTATAGAAAACATCGATCTTGCGGCTCGATGGTCCTTCGAACAAATTAAAACGATCGTTTCGACACTCATGGATGATGTTTCGGGATTGTACACGCTGATTCGAATGATCGAGGGACACGAGGTTCGACGTCTAGTAAACTGATTGACGAGAACAAAGTCGAGAACGGACCTGTGGAAGAATCGAAGACACGAAGAGCGTGGGAGAGGGAGAAACGGGCAACAAGGAGTCGAATAGAGAAGAAAACGAGAAATGGTTGATACGCATAAAATGTCGTTCGGCAATCTTGGCGTACGATGAGACGTTCGAATTTTTATGGCGATTCGCGTGTCGCTAATGAGCGAGAAATATACAGGTGACCGTGACTCGTTGAACGGTCAACGAAAAAGATTGAATCGCTACGAGAAAGTTTTATTCTCGTGTTGTGGGCATCAGGTTGGCAATCGTGCAACGTGCCAACAGGATTAATTGCATTTAAAGAAAAAAAAGGTGACCAGTGATAACGAGCATCGTCGTCGAGGACGAGCCAATTTTTTCAAGCGATTTGTTTTGTTTCTTGAACCGTTGCTAAAGTTCGCGAAAATATATGTTAAATAATCCGCGATGGTTATAAATAACGGAAATTATCGAAACGATAATAATTAAATTGAAACAAAACGGACGAAAGAAATTCAAACGAAGAATCCAACGTAAAAACAACAATAATTCGGGCACGATGGTGATAAATTCGCTCGTGGTTTTTTTTTTCTCGAGCGAACAGTTATAAATAAAGTAATATAAATTATTAACGATAATTCCACTGTTGAACAATTGTTGATGAACGTTACATAATTTTATGGAACTTGTTGAATAAACTTTTACCGTTTCACCGTTGATGATATATTGATATAAACACAAATATATTTTAAACAATAAAATACACCGTATCGTATAAAATATCGTGCCGAAAAAAAACAAATAAGAAAGAAAAACAAAAGAAATTTTAGTCAACGTTCTCGTTGAGGGTTGTTGGATCGTACAATTAACGCCATTAATGTTGAAAAGCCCCGAAAAAACAAGGCGATCGATGCGAAAAAGTCGTAACGGGAGACACGGCTGCGTATGCGCTTGGTAGATGAGTTAGGAAAGATTTTCACAAACTGCGGCATTCGTGAAAGGCGAACTATACGCACCGTTTTTCGTAACCTCGTTGTACGACGCTCCGTTCATACGGCAATCTAGTTTCTCGAGGCTTCGCGTCATAAAGTAAAATACCCAAAAGCTCATTTCGTCGAATACGAGGAAAAGTGCCGAGGGTTCCAACTGGGTGGCCAGGGGGGGGGGGCTGGTGAACAATCATTCGTAAGCTAAAGCGATGAACAGAAGGGGCTGAGGGCCCTGGAGGGCGAAGGACTCTGAGAGGTCATTTTTATGAAACGTTCGAGAGGAGAGAGAGCCGAGGCGTATCTGTTTTAAGAGGTAGCGGCAATAACGGAGTAAAGCCACGAGGAGTAAACCCACCAATGTGAGAGCGAACGGCACGAACAAGGCGGCGTATACGAGAAGCCGGTAATGGCCGAGTTCGTTGGTAGGGGGCATTGATGTACGACCATCCTGAAATATTCATCACTCTCGGTGACCTCGTAGCGGGTACACAGAAACGGCGGCTTACCTGGCTCGCGTGTACACACGTGTGCACGATGGTTGTTATCAAGCGCAGCATCGTCAGCGCGTGGTTCTCGGATCGGACGTGAGGGAGAAAGAGAGAGAGAGAGAGAGAGATGCCACCCTCGCTCATCGCGCTCCATTTCATCCTCGTATCCGCGAGCGACAAAGAGCGGTCATCTTTATAGAGTACGGCATAGCCCGTATAAACATAAATAAATTATACATAGAAAGCGGAGAAGGATAGCGTAAGGTCAAAGGGGGCCCCTTGATTCTCGGGACATTGTTTCTTGTTTTTTCCAGTCCAAAAATAATCAGCGATACGATCGATACGGATATCGTATCGATAAAAATATCATCGTCGTCGTCGGTCTCGCGGTAATACGCGGTGAAACGGATACGCCGAAATATAAATAACGAGAGAGAGAGAGATATATATAAGCCGCGAATGAAAGTTTCGTCCAAGCTGGATACCAGAGACAATCGCGCAACCATCAGAAAGGAAGAAAACGAGGGTATTGATGATTCGAGCTGTTCCGTTTTCGCGCTGTTTCATCATCGCAAGCCTCGGGATCCGCTGCGAGGCTCGAACGCCTCGGCCGAGCCTCTCCTGGACATGGGAGCCCGTGGATGGGAGTACGAGGCACTGCCGGATCTCAATACACCTAATGCTGTGACACCATCCTCGACACCGCCGAACAACAATTCCCAGATCCACCAACAGGCCCAACAGCAGAAATTACATTCCTCGCCGAGGGTCTGTTTCGAGGCCGACAATCTGGCACCGGCAAGACGCAGAAGCAGCGCACGGTTACCGACGTCTTCCATCAGACGCCGTAGCCGAAGCATGAGCGCGTGGAGCGATCTTTCGAGATGTTCCTTCAGACTGGATGAAAGGTAGGACCGTTCTCGTCAGTTCACGGTTCCCGTTAGGATCTTATTTAGCGACCGGACTTCTCACGGATTATCCGTATAAGTATATATTCGCAATTCTGTTTGCATTCGGAGGTAAAAAAAAATGAAATAACAACGACAGGTTTTTATTGGTTGGTCGTTGAATCAGATTTTCTCATTCGATGGTAGGCTCGATGATAATGTTTGTTTTTTGTTTTTTTTTTCTTTTAATTCATTCCCGAGCCATCACGGCGAGGACTTTCCTACGTGATAAAACGGATACGTCGGGGGCACACGGTTTTTGTCTCCGATCCGTTATATCGGAGTATCGGAAACCGATGCGATACAGAAGCACGCGATCGGGTGGCCTTGGTGTTACTTTTACAAAGAGTTGGGGATGAACGTGAGGCCGGAGGATGTTCTTCTCTCGCACATATTCTTTGGCTCCAACTCATCGGAACGACGTATAACTATATATATTCCTTAGTTTTCAAACATAAAATAAGCTTTGGAAACAGCTGTTCACGAATTTTTTTCAACATGGCCGAATCGCTATTTGAATTTTCACGACAAACATTCAACTTTTACCGGCCTATAATCCACCGTTAATATAATACGCAAACAAAAAATATTTTTAAGAAGTTGCAAAGCGTCGTGTCAGGACTGCTTATCAATCTACAATATATATATATCTATATAAAGATATGTTTTCAATATGCTTGATTTTGGCACGCGGACAATAGAACTTCGGTTGTACGAGCTTGGTTATGAACAAGAGAAGTGGATCGGGATACTTATGGTAGAAATCCCGAAGCTAAAGTTAATCATTGTCTTTTCTTCTCTAATTTTTGTTTCCGGTTGGATAATTTCGTTAGATCATTCACCGAAAAATAACAAACGACGCACGAGTGTCTGGTGCAAGTTGCGAAAGACGCGTATGACGCGTCCTGCGAATCCAGTCGTACCGACGATAGTGTTCCATGTTGACTTGTCCATTAGATAGGTACTCGTTCCTATATGCGGAGAAATTCTTGGAGGTTTGACCGCTTGTCCAGCGTGGAGTTTGAATTGGTTGAAGTTATAGAGCAGGATAAGAAATGTTCCGAGATAGAATGTGATGATTTTGGATTCGTCTCACGAATACCGACGTGGTAGGACTTTTTAATATCCAAGTAGCTGGAGAATCGAACTTTGACTAAATCAACTCGATCTCGATATTCTAACGGGCGTCGCAGTTGCATCGAGGGAAGATCTTACAATTAGTAACGTCGAATAATTTCAGAAAGGTGTGAGTGAATTTATCGTACCTTTGAACACTCGGAAGCAGAACGACGCAGAGGATTGATTTTAATTTAACGATAAATATTTTGAATCAATGTGATCCTTCGTTTCAAGTATATAATTTATCGCAGTTTTCCCTATGAAATAGACGAATGAATCGTCAACGTCGTGGACAATTAGAATATTTCGTAATATTACGTTTCTTTTAGTGAATCGTTAAGTTCACGAGTACAATAGTCGACCTTCGAATCAATCAATAATAATCGGTTCAATTTATTTATTTGCGTATCTCCATATTTGTGAATTTTTAAAAATATTACTGCCCCGAAAATGTTTCCAGCCAAAAATTCACAAATATGCTGGAAGCATTTTCGGGGCACGTGTAGAAATCTGGGGCGATAATACGAAGCACCTATCGCGAGTCAATGATCCGTCATTCCGCCAAGATAATAAAAATCTTCTTGTACGACGATCTCCGATTGACGATGAAAATCGATTTGCTTCAGTTAATCGATATCTTCCATTGATTTTTTACGCACCGCCCATCCATACACACCATCTGTAAAATAGAATGATTATTATTTTTATATGACTTTGCCGCAGTTACGCTAAATAAATGAAAAACAACGATACGAATAGTTAAGTTATTTTCGTACCGAATCATGATCTGATGAACAGGGGATTCCATCGACTGCGCGGCCCATATCAACCCACGCATCAGTACCTAGGGGACCGGAACATTGCAATTGCGAACAGCCGGGGTTCTGTAATTAAAAAGAACACATTAATGATTAAATTGTATAGACAAGTCTAGAGATTGCAACGGTTGGTGCATTCTCCCGATGCCCTATTTGTGTACACCCAAATGGAGACGAACGAGTCATAAATATATGACAATATCCCATTCCCGTGAAATTTGATGCGCCGCTATAAAAAGTTAATAGTTTCAAAAACTATTTCAAATTTAAAATGGCACATTCGAGTCTTCTGCGGCCTTCATTTAAATCCAACTTAAAGATTATTCAAGTTTATCGATATAGTTCCAATTTTTCCAGATTCATTTAACGAATAGCATGGTCTGGCTTATTCACAAATTTCTAAAGTCTACTACGTATATAACTTAGAACTCACCAGTCTCTGGTGATACTCGTATGATGAATAACCCAGAGAAGCGCAGTATCCAGGAAGACCCATCATTGCTCCCGGTAAAATCGGTCTTAGTGGATTTCCAGGTGGAAAATATTCTTTCGGTTTACTCAGACACCATGCACTGAAATGCGTTTCAGTAAGATGGACATTAATGGCTATAAACGAGCATAAAAATAATGAAAATGCTTTTGGGTATTTTTCTAAGAATGTTCATAATATTGCAAGTACATATTATACCTAGTTATAAAACGAGGTTTAGATAGAAGACAACGATTGTAATGAATGAATACGTATGTATATAACTTTTCTTACTAGGGAAGGAAGGAGGCAGTACGACGAGTATCGCATTTGTTCGGTCTCAGATCAGTCGATGCACTCCACGCCGTCCTTGGATAGTAACGTGTGCGGACCTCCAACTCCTTCGGACCCAACCTAATTAATATACGAGTATGTCGGTTATAAATCGTTCTGACGTAGTACTGAACCCGTCACGGTTATCCGATTCCGTTATTCGATCAAGACTAATGCACCAGTTTCAGGAGCAATGAAGATTATTCAAAGACATACATAGAACTTACACGTTAATTAACTCCTGAACAGCTGATTCAACACCCACAAAACTAAAGTTGTCCCAGATCATAATGTTTCCAATTGGATGATTATCGTCATAGCAAGGCAGCCGCCACGAAGAAGCACCTGAAAGATAAATAAGCCAATGGATTTCTGAACAAATAATAAAGATAGGATGTTTAAAATTTGTTCTCAGAACTGTCTGAAAGATGCAATTCCGCCGACTCTCTAATATTCTACTTATTACAATGATTTTATTATTTGTATTTCTTATTTCATCATTAATTAGTTGTATTGGGCAAGAAAAGAATTTACGCTATCAGGATTTATCGTTGCGGTGGCATTTCGAATTCATGAAATCTTACCTTGGGGAAGGTATGGACCTTCATGAAGGCTTGCACTGAAACATTTAAAAAACATACATGAGATTAATCGAAATATCGATGAATAGAATAGATACACATAGAGTATCCCGTTTTAATTTATCATTGAAAATAAATCGAGAAAATGGTGGCGTATCAACGAGAACAAATGATTAATAAAAAAAGGTTTATGCTTTCAACGGGGATACGCTAAGAGGATGTTCAGATTGAGGTTTTTTTTACCATCGATGCATTGATGGCACCCGAATGCCATCATCGATCTTTCTGGACTTATTTTCATCGATCAATCAAAATGGGAAAGAGGTTTCTTAACAACGTGCACGATGGCAGCATAACGCGATATATTTATATTTCATTTTGTGTAAGTATAACATCGTTCTTATATATCACAGTATCGACTAAATTACCTCGTCATGAAGGCAACAAAATCATACGAAGCAGGTGGAAATGTGGAGGTCCAAGCCTCCGTTTTTTCAAAAGAATCTTTCATTCCATCGAATACTTCCCGTAAGGTGTTCCTCGGCCCGAACGTCCATGCTCGAAAGGTATCCTCGCTCTATCGACAAATATGCGAAATAAAAGATGCACTTGTTAGTACTTCATTATCGTCGTGCAATTACTTCATATGTGTATATCGCGAAATTGACAAGAAATTTATATGGAAAAATAATATAATAATTATGGGATGTCAAATAACTTTGACGGAAACTTACTTCGGCCAAGATAATTCCTGCTATACGAATTACAACCTTTGTTGTTGTAATGAGCTTGTTGAGTTTGATGTTTACCATTTTCCAAAAAGCCGCAATGTAAACTAGTCTTTTAGACAGTCCCCTTCTGAAAATGTCGATGCATTATGCTACGTCAATGAGAAAATGAATGCCGTTTTTATTTTATAGTCAACTGACAATGGTCGTGCTGGATCCATTTCGTCTATTCCCTGCAAGTCCAGTACTACCAACGGGTTGATATAAACTATTTTCAAGCCATTAATTGGTGGGTTTAGTTCGGATGTGCATCCATTGTCGTCAGAACAACCCTGATCTATGTTAGATCTAGACCGGTCAATCTTTGAAGCTTCCTATTTTCGAATATATTAGAGCGGGCCGTTTGATTTAATGAAATATTTATTTAAACTAATCGAACAAGCGGTATTCCAATGAGTATGGAAACAATTACTACCTAGCACTTGATGGCTAAAGTACCATATACTTCGGTGGAAATGATAAATATTGATTAATATTCATGCAGAATCAAAACAATATTGTTCACCTGAATAGTTTAAACACACAAAGTTTCCATAATCCGTTATCATACCGCTATGGTTGCACTTACGTTGATATAGTGATCTATCCGCCACGAATATGTATGTTCATAATTTATAGACCTCTTGTCGAACATCAAATACTGCATCGCTCTTCCAACCACTGACTGTGAGTATCCCCGTAACATTGGTGTTGAAAGACACACGGATAATAGAATTGAATCGACAAATTAATTACCTTATAGTAAGACTATTAACTAGCTGGAAAGATTTTTAAATAAATCTATTACGTTATATTTACCGGTAGATTGTAGCGTCTATATTTGGGCCCAGCGCCATCATAGTCGTAAGCGATCCAAAGAGGAGTATCGTTTCCTATTAAAAATTGTTCCGTTTTCCTGGGCATGGCTAAACTAATATGCTCATCATAGTCTCCATGCACGTCAGCGTGTGCCCTGTTCCAAGCCGATTGGTACATCCAATTATCAAATATATCTTTCCCTACACAGGAATAACAAATTTAATTTGGTTAGGTTTGCTACATGACTCATCGGAGATATATGTATGAGCGATATTCTAGTCCTTGATTAGCCCAAAAACAGTACACAGCGTAAAGAGTAGTCATGATATCTGGTAAAAAAGCTGTCATTTATATTTTTCAGGAAAATTCCCAAAGAGATCGTCGAGATATACGATGATTGCAAGATTTTTCATATATATCTTCAAACGGTGTGTGAATATTAATCGGCATAACATTTTGTTGAAAAACTATAGACATCAATGATGCACATCGCAAAATGTTTAGGCATCCTTTGAGAAAATAAGGCTATTCCCAAAATCTTCGTACACCTGTACTGTTCGGTTCTCACAAGCACGTTACAATACGTTAATACACTATCGATATTCATAACTTACCCACATCGATCTCCCTCTTGAACCTTTGCCGTCCCAGTGTTTCATTTTGCGCCTGCGATTAAATTCAACGTATATATATATCGTACGAAATTTTCGATTAACATCGAAAAATAATCTTGTTACATCTTACCGCACATTGCAGAAACATAACAGTTGCTGTTACGAACAGGCAAATTAGAATTGCATTTTGAATCGCTGCTGCAGACCTCATAATCGCTTCGGTACTGAATATTCGTCGATAATTAATGTACTTCGAGTTGCCAAAGTATTTTTGGTCGTAGCTTCAAATTATTTGTAAGCTCGATATGTTACAGATTCTCGAGGTGTTACTGCGTATATTTGATGTCGCATGTTACTTGTACCGATATTTATACGGACCCACTTTTATGCGGATGCGCTTGTAAATATGAAGCACGTAATAAAATTCGAGCCAATAAAATGACAATATCAGTATAGCTTTTACGTCAAACTATTTCCACCGATTCAGGACACCACGGCCTTACATACAAATTATTGCAAACACGTGCATTTGAAAACGTCATTGTTGACTCGATATGAGAAGGTGACCTCTACCACGGTCAGCCGTTAAAATACCTCAGCTTATCGAGAGTAATAAAATAATATTTTGCTTCCGTAAAGCAGCTCGTGGAATCTTTGCTACAATTTGCACGGTTCTTCTCGTATAGGGTAGAGCGGGGATAGTTGAGCAGTTTCTGGCTTAATCGATCATAACTCTTAAAAAATACATCCGATTTCCTTGATTCTTGCACCGTTAGATCCGCAAATTCTCCAGCTCAAAACGCCTTCAGAAACATTATCCAATTCAAGTCTGATTTAGAAGATATTATCGTAAATGTGAGAGAGTGTAGAGCTGCTCAACGTGCCCCATAGGTGGGGTAAGTTGAGCAAGGGTATGAGGTCAGTTGAGCAAGGTAATAATTCCATCAATAAATCAGACTCATGCAAGACCATTTGATGCAATGCAGTAACAAACCGATAGCTACATTAATTAGCTACATTTTTAATC
This sequence comes from Netelia fuscicornis, assembly GCA_946811545.1. Lineage (NCBI taxonomy): Eukaryota > Metazoa > Arthropoda > Insecta > Hymenoptera > Ichneumonidae > Netelia > Netelia fuscicornis. The sequence goes on from OX328015.1 coordinate 2,443,876, forward strand.
ATGAACATTAACTGCAACAAACTATGAAATGTTTTTTCTTAAATAAACAAGGAGGACCGGCGATAGCGTGATGTATTCGCCTCCGCCATGTTATGCGTGCCAGCCGATGAGGACAGTTGCGCATCGTTTAACTAGCCCCATCGAAAACTGCTCAACTAGCCCCTTCTCAGATTTTTTAACAAATGTTAATTTATAATGAAATCCGTACCACGTGCGTTAAAATAATTATTGCAGATTGATAGCCACTTAAATGTACTACATAATAGTACTCGTCTCGTTGCTGCCCTGGTTTTTCACACAATGCTAGAAGAAAAATACTTAATCACGTATTTTTTACTTTTGTGCGCAATAATAATAAAACGTCCCGTGTCATCGTCTCGTGCGCCGCGTGGCTACCGGCAATGATTTGTTGTATTCCCCTCTCACATACCTCTCTTTCGACCATTTGATGCACCAGCGTGCGATGCTTAGTTTTCGAGATATTACGATTGCGCAACTTACCCACTTGCTCAACTATCCCCGCTCTACCCTACCCAAGGGAATAAATGAAAACTTGAAAAATTCAAAAATTCAAATCGTCATTCGTTTTGGAAATTTATTTACTTTTTTTTCGTACCATTGTATCGGTGAAATCGTCCCTTCAACCTATTGGGTACTCGTTACCCCTCGGGGAAAGTTGCGGTATGAGATACGAGGGATGGTTTCTGTAGTCGGCAAGGCAGGTAGTTGACACAGTTTGGTCCAATATTGAAGATTGCACTATTTACTGCACGCGTTCAGTGATGTTTCCACAAAACGCTCGTTTCAATATGTGGAAACTTTTCGGAGGGAAATAATAAGCAGCCGGCAAACGAGTAACCAATGTTCTTTGATGGGTAAGAAAGATGACGTTATTGAATTCTCTTCAAGAATATTGACATGGCTACGCGTAAATTCATCATACGTTCGACCCGCAAAAGGATAACCGAGCAGAAGATTGATTGAACGACGTTGATTTTAAAAAAATTCCTAACTAACATAAATATATGCATCAACATTCATAAATGAGCGTCATTTATTTCGCTTTTCGTTTTAGGTGCATAATTCATTTGACAGCGAGTGTCGTATTAATGACTTGAATTCGCTTAATTTGCGAAACATCAATCCCTCATGGTTTGCAACGGTACCCGGATTTCAGGGCAAAATATTACGATCAATATTATGTTATTAGCGAAAGTACAATTAAAAATGGAAAATTGAAGATAGAAAATGTACCATTGCCACGTATCCCAATGACACCAACAAATATGCCATTCTAATTTAAACTTTTGCGGCTCGCATTTGCAATGTCCATCACTGCAAGCGATGTCGAATATATTTGGAACGTCCATGCTTGATGCATGAACAGCTGCGTAGCCGGCTCACGTATAGGAAAAACTTCACATTTATTCGTGTACGAACCAAACGGACAACTAAAAACTGTTGTATATCCGACAAACGTAATTTACAAAAAGGAATTTCTTTCTTTCGCTTTCGCTGTCAAATCAGTCATGATAACACAACGACATTGCAACGCATGCCGGATACTACTAGTAAAAGAACAAATGCAAATTTAAACAATTCAAAAACTCAAATCATCATTCATTTCGGAAATTTATTAAGATTCTTCAGCATCATTTTATACGATGAACTTCGAGGTTGAATTTCAGCGACAGACAATGTACAAATATAATTCTGTCATGAATTATAACTTTGAAATTTTCAGTTTTATTCGAATCTATCTTCATTCTTCCGCGGGTAAAATCGCGAGGTAAGTCACAAAGGGTGGTTTTGGTTGTCGATAAGGCAGGATGCTAGCTGAAAAATTGCAAGAGTTTCCGCTTGTGTATGGCGAGTAGATCATTTAACGTTGAGTTCTCCTTATCGGCGGCAGCATGGATGTACGAAGGTAACGCATCTCGCGATTTTTCTCTCTAAATACAATATTGTGCCAGGAATAATACCAATATAACACCTAATCGAATGAATTCATCTCTTTGACTTCTCGATTGCTAACGCCATTCGCATTTCCAGATTGTTCGCCTCTCGCTCATCCTTCTTCAACGCAATTGCACGTGTCTCTGCTTTCAAAAACCTTTGACAAATTGTCCTTCCTACCTATCCTCCTTCCCATCTACCATGTAAATATTTACATTTCGCATTTTTTTACTCTCCGTTCGTAAAAATCCCGTATTAAATTTTCACCAAATCGCCGTTAGCAAATTGCGTTTTATAAACGAATCTCTTTAATTTCTTTACCAGTTTGCGGACGATATCGCAACATTCAAAAGGTCCTGGTTAAATCGCAGGTGTTCCATCTCCCGCGTCGTTGTCTTTTACTTTATTTTAGATTTCGCCGAAATTTGCGGACTTACGGCGAAGTTCCATCGCCGTAAGTCCTCCTTCGCATCGACTCCAACGTCAAGATTTGCGTACATACTCGTATATTTTTTTTGTATTCTATATTCTATATCTGTATATATCAAGCGAGGGCGTAATGCTAGATGACAACTGAGTTATTAGTTTCGTTTTTATTTTCTTCCCCAAACCCGATTGGGTACCCCTCAAAATATATATAGCTTGTCGCATCGCACTCCACTAAACACAGAATTATCATTTTGCCAAGGGACAGGACACCAGCTTTCTCTAAAAACAGATGGCCCATAGATGACCAATTTTACCAAACTCACGAATAGCTGATAGCTTTCGTTATTAATTATATGTTAATGTATTATTTCAGCAGCGGTAAAACTAAATTAAAAAAAGGGCCTAACGGTCGAGTTCGTAAAAAAATTCGTAAAAAAATAACCTTTTTTTTATTTACCCGAGAAAACCGGTTCATTTTTCGATATTGCTTATGCCCTTTTGTTAAATACTTGCGAGAGCCATTCGTAAAAGGTTAATCATCGCAATTCAATGCAATTTGCACGCGATTACGTCAGTACAATAATAATATTAACGATCGTTAATAGGCAAACGTGGAAATTTTTTTGCAGAGATGGGTAATGACTCCTGCGCTATGATCGAAAATACCGAAGGGTGGTAGATATTGAAACTAGGAGACTTCCAACCGACACGAGATACGGATAGTTGCGATACGGTGGGCGCGTTGGATATTCAACGATGTGAATATACCTACACATATGCACTGTGAAGAATACGAACTAATTGGAATCATCGAGTCGTACGTCGCGGAGCTCGTTCAGATTCCCCCGAGGGAATAGAATTTGTCACCGCAAGTTCTCCGCAAAATCCTTCGTATTATTAGTAGTGAAAGCTCACTCATCGGTAAATCTTCCAGTTTTTATTTTCCGTACGAATGCTTCGAGTTGTTATCAAATATCGACTCGTAAGAGAAAGTAACTTTTATTCAATGTTTTCATATGTACGAATTAATTCGAAAAAATAAAAGGTCCATATTCGGTCGAACATCGTCGATTGGTAATTAAACCTAATCTTGGTCCATCTTTTCGAATTCATAAAAAATCACGCGAATTACGTTGTATTCTTAAGTCGCCCTCGAGTGATTGAATCGAGCTGGTGAATTGAAGAATTCCTACGGTCAAAACGAAGCGTATTGTACTTGATTCATTTATTGGTATATTTTTCGTAACAGTTTTTAGCTATGGATTTAGCTGTAGAGTTGTATTTCTTAGAGTGGGCAATAACGCCCCCTTGTGAGCGCTAGAGGTCTACAGGGGGCGGTAAAGGTCCTAGAGAAAATTGTAATTATTGAATAATTATTGCGATTGCGATCTTAAGAGGCAGTGCTACTGACGATGAGCCACTTGCGCTTCAAAAACGAGATCCGAAAATTGTTCGGCACTGAGCAACCGGTCGCCTTAAAATTTGGAGGGTACATAGAAAATTATGGCATAAAGTGCATGACAGTATTATTTTTCCAAAATTTTAGAAAAATTTTTCCGGTGGTAACTGAATCTGCAAAAAAATTTCTAAAATTTATATATAAATTAATAATAAATATAAATTTATAAAATAAATTAATATAAATTAATTATAAATTAATTTAATATTATTTTTCCAAAATTTTAGAAAAATTTTTCCGGTGGTAACTGAATCTGCAAAAAATTTTCTAAAATTTATATATAAATTAATAATAAATATAAATTTATAAAATAAATTAATATAAATTAATTTAACATTATTTTTCCAAAATTTTAGGAAAATTTTTCCGGTGGTAACTGAATCTGCAAAAATTTGTCTAAAATTTTGGAAAACTAAGTCTGCCATGCACTTTGTGCCATAATTCTCTATGTATCCTACAAATTTTAAGGCGATCGGTTGCTCAGTGCCGGACAATTTACGGATCTCGTTTTCGAAGCGCATGTGGCTCGTCGTCAGTAACACTGCCTCTTAAGGTAGTCCTATCGTTGCACAGTTTACGTTAGATTTCACTGAAAATTTGCAGAAACGTTCTTTAATGTCATATGTACTCGTACATGTGCATAAAATTTTCAGGAGTCTTTATCGATTCAAAAATCACGATATTTTTTCTTGAAAATCGTCATTTTCCGGAATCTCCCGTAACAATTGAGATACTCCAATGAGTATCTCAATTATTTAGTCGATGAAGCCTGTTGAAATTTTGCACACTTTTTTATATGACATCAAAGAAGCTTCGATTACTTTTTATAACAAATCTTATAGAAACAAAAATTCATGATTTTGTTTATTCTTGTAACAAATAAACTTTACGTAGAATCAATTTAAATTTTCAGTACGTTGTTCTTTATTTGATTTGCAATAACTTTTCTTAATGAACTTAAACCTTGGAATATGAGAAAAAATGGGAATAAAATTCTAATCCTCCCCCCCCCCCCCCCGATCCGGGGGGTGGGGAATATTAAATTCTCAAAGCGGGCGATAGACGATATAAGTTTGAGAACCTCTGATGTACATCGCCGAAATGAAATATATACTCGTATAATTATGGCTCTACGATACTCGGTAAGCTCAAAAATATAGTTATATCAATTGGTAAGTACGTTGGGTGAACGGAATTGACGGAGTGTAAGGATTTTGGAAACCTGCAGATAACGATGGTATATTCATCCCGGAGACGTGTCGTTCAATAGCTTAATTATGCATACGATATTGTATGACCCGATTCTCGCGTGATATTGCGATTTGGCGAGAATACGCGATATCCGAGAGTCGAGCAGTGGGTGGTGTTCTTTCTGGCATTAATCTGACATTCGCGACCCTACCTGGCAAAACGGAGCGCCGAAGCTCGCCCCGCCACGTCCATTGTTATACGTGACGCATTTTATACACACACACACACACACATACACACATATATACACTTTTATATATATATTGCTCGGCAGAATTAAACGAGCCCGAGTGAATTTTCCGCATCTACCAAACGATCCATCTCTTCGATTTCAATGTCTGCGATACGTTTGACTGCATGCATTGATTTCTCCCATTAATTACCACTCGTCATATCTTTCTCTCGTAAACATTGCGGCTTATCGGTCGTCCATTATTTCGCCACTCAATGCCAGTCGGAAAATGTAATACTCGATTAATACAAAAAAATCTCGAATGGCGGATGTAAATCGGATGAAACAATTTCATCATTTCTCTGTCTGGTCTTGTTAATTGCGATCAATTTTACCATCTCGATCGAACTTTGTCGAACGGCTCGTAGCCTCGAGATCAACGAGACAGATCTTGAAATCGATATCGTTATGTAGTCTCGAAAGCTTGAAATAGTTTTTCTAAATCAATAAAAACAAATAGGTAATAGTCCTATATAAACATAAAAATTCGTTCTCTCATTCGTGTTCGTCGATTTTTGCGTAAAACAGAATTGTTATTATTATTATTATTATTTTTATTCGAAAATGTAATAAACTTTGAAATTCAAGGGCGGAATATAGAACGTATCATACGAGGGCGCGATCGACAGGAAAAGTGGAAGGGCGACAGGGAGGTGGGCTGTACGAAGGGAGGCGTCGCCAAGGAGTTTAGCAAAGAGAAGAACGGGTCAAAAAAGCTCTCCCCGTACATCCTTCACCTTGGAAATATTCATGAGATCGTCCGGAGAACCGAAGCACATGTTTGGGACTTGAGCGTCTCGTGGTTTCTTTTTTTCCTTCTTCTTTTATTATCTCCGTCGAGCGGTGATAAAAAATAAATTTATAAAATTGAAAAAATTCAACAGATCGAAATACGCATGAGGCGCTGAAAAAAAGTCTTGAAAATTTCTTATCGGCGAGTAAACGATGTTTCAAACATGTTGTATGACATTGCCCGTGTATAAATTTCATAAATCGCAATGTCTATAACGACGTTGACCGCGGCTATTATTTTTCAACTAACGCACTCGCATTTGCGTTTAATTGATCGGAGCTCTCTTTCGCACGTTACGAAACAATCAGCTCGGTCCGATCGTAAATTTTTGGCGCGTCCCGTTCTTTTCCCAAATCGTAGTTTCGCGAACTCGCAAAAACTAATCGTCGTAACAGAGCGTTGAATCGGTTGATACAAGTTATCGAGGAGGAGTCGAATGGCGATCGAAATTTTTCAGACGATATTCGAATCTTAACATTCGTTTATCGTAACAACTGGCGTGCCCATCGCGAATTTCAATGTGTCGGCGAGAGGCGGACCGAGGGAGGGTACGAGTGTAAAAATCGAGCGAGTATTTTTATCCTCGATGTCGAATCGTAAATCATGCCGGGAACGGACTGGCGTCCCAATTTTGGTTCGACGTCGGGATATTCGGACTCGGGAGTGTCTAACCCATTATACATATATTCATTCGAACCCCTCCTTTCCGTTTTCATTCATATTGTAGGAAGGCAAATCAAAGCGGTAAGGAACTGTGCAATATAATAACGAGCGATTAGTTGGAGATGTATTCTTTATTTTATTCTCAAAGAGGTGTACGCTCACACGCATTAATACGTCAATCGACTCTCTCTCTGACCCTCTGGAGGCTAACTGCCTCTCGTCTCTCGCGCTACCCGTCAACGTTGCGCGTCCTCTTTGTTCACAAAATTCGAAGAGTCGCGGGCGAGAGAGGGTAGTGGCGGCGCTCCGTACGAGACGACCGGCCACTTCCTGCCAAATACGTCTTAGCGCCTACAATATATTTTGTAAACCGAGCCTCGTTTCACTCGGCCACGAAAATGGGATTAAATATTTTCAACGTTTACCGATTTTTTGCGGTTTTTTTTCATCATTCGTTTCCATCGATCGACCCCATTCCTACATTGTGAAAAATGACAAAAAAAAAAAATGTTTTTCATTTCAACGATTCTTCGTCGATGATTTAAGCAACGAGATCAAATTTCAGTAAAATTTTGCGAACGAAAAGATTTGCAAAATTTGGTTTTCTCGGTCGTTCAAATATTTTCTCAACGATCCTTCTCGCGGTGAAATCCGACTGTGCGAAATTTTGCTTCGTATCGCGAGATTTCTGCTCGTCGTCTTGCCGTAAGTGTCACGAATAAGGCCTCGAACTACGATTATCGTCTCGCAGAAAGTTTCGCCGGTGCCTCGACCCCCAACAATTAGTTTCAAAGTACGTCAAGTGCCTTGTATAAGTATACGAGGAGGACGTAAGCGACGGTTATTTAGTTGCGGGAGGAGCTTCGCGACTCGCCGGAAAATCTTTCAGAACGTAGTAGCCTTTTAACTTCTTAACGAGATCCTTCAACCCTTACAAAATACACCGTGCCTATCGCGACTTGAATTGCTTTCGTAACGTTCCACCGACGATAATCGTGAACCGGGACAGCGGGAGAGAGAGAGAGAGAGAGAGAGAGAGAGAGAGAGAGAGAGAGAGAGAGAGAGAGAGTGAGAAAGAGATGCCACCCTCGCTCATCGCGCTCCATTTCATCCTCGTATCCGCGAGCGACAAAGAGCGGTCATCTTTATAGAGTACGGCATAGCCCGTGTAAACATAAATAAATTATACATAGAAAGCGGAGAAGGATAGCGTAAGGTCAAAGGGGGCCCCTTGATTCTCGGGACATTGTTTCTTGTTTTTTCCAGTCCAAAAATAATCAGCGATACGATCGATACGGATATCGTATCGATAAAAATATCATCGTCGTCGTCGGTCTCGCCGTAATACGCGGTGAAACGGATACGCCGGAATACAAATAACGAGAGAGAGATATATATATATAAGCCGCGAATGAAAGTTTCGTCCAAGCTGGATACCAGAGACAATCGCGCAACCATCAGAAAGGAAGAAAACGAGGGCATTGATGATTCGAGCTGTTCCGTTTTCGCGCTGTTTCATCATCGCAAGCCTCGGGATCCGCTGCGAGGCTCGAACGTCTCGGCCGAGCCTCTCCTGGACATGGGAGCCCGTGGATGGGAGTACGAGGCACTGCCGGATCTCAATACACCTAATGCTGTGACACCATCCTCGACACCGCCGAACAACAATTCCCAGATCCACCAACAGGCCCAACAGCAGAAATTACATTCCTCGCCGAGGGTCTGTTTCGAGGCCGACAATCTGGCACCGGCAAGACGCAGAAGCAGCGCACGGTTACCGACGTCTTCCATCAGACGCCGTAGCCGAAGCATGAGCGCGTGGAGCGATCTTTCGAGATGTTCCTTCAGACTGGATGAAAGGTAGGACCGTTCTCGTCAGTTCACGGTTCCCGTTAGGATCTTATTTAGCGACCGGACTTCTCACAGATTATCCGTATAAGTATATATTCGCAATTCCGTTTGCATTCGGAGGTAAAAAAAAATGAAATAACAACGACAGGTTTTTATTGGTTGGTCGTTGAATCAGATTTTCTCATTCGATGGTAGGCTCGATGATAATGTTTGTTTTTTGTTTTTTTTTTTCTTTTAATTCATTCCCGAGCCATCACGGCGAGGACTTTCCTACGTGATAAAACGGATACGTCGGAGGCACACGGTTTTTCTCTCCGATCCGTTATATCGGAGTATCGGAAACCGATGCGATACAGAAGCGCGCGATCGGGTGGCCTTGGTGTTACTTTTACAAAGAGTTGGGGATGAACGTGAGGCCGGAGGATGTTCTTCTCTCGCACATATTCTTTGGCTCCAACTCATCGGAACGACGTATAACTATATATATTCCTTAGTTTTCAAACATAAAATAAGCTTTGGAAACAGCTGTTCACGAATTTTCTTCAACATGGCCGAATCGCTATTTGAATTTTCACGACAAACATTCAACTTTTACCGGCCTATAATCCACCGTTAATATAATACGCAAACAAAAAATATTTTTAAGAAGTTGCAAAGCGTCGTGTCAGGACTGCTTATCAATCTACAATATATATATATCTATATAAAGATATGTTTTCAATATGCTTGATTTTGGCACGCGGACAATAGAACTTCGGTTGTACGAGCTTGGTTATGAACAAGAGAAGTGGATCGGGATACTTATGGTAGAAATCCCGAAGCTAAAGTTAATCATTGTCTTTTCTTCTCTAATTTTTGTTTCCGGTTGGATAATTTCGTTAGATCATTCACCGAAAAATAACAAACGACGCACGAGTGTCTGGTGCAAGTTGCGAAAGACGCGTATGACGCGTCCTGTGAATCCAGTCGTACCGACGATAGTGTTCCATGTTGACTTGTCCATTAGATACTCGTTCCTATATGCGGAGAAATTCTTGGAGGTTTGACCGCTTGTCCAGCGTGGAGTTTGAATTGGTTGAAGTTATAGAGCAGGATAAGAAATGTGCCGAGATAGAATGTGATGATTTTGGATTCGTCTCACGAATACCGACGTGGTAGGACTTTTTAATATCCAAGTAGCTGGAGAATCGAACTTTGACTAAATCAACTCGATCTCGATATTCTAACGGGCGTCGCAGTTGCATCGAGTGAAGATCTTACAATTAGTAACGTCGAATAATTTCAGAAAGGTGTGAGTGAATTTATCGTACCTCTGAACACTCGGAAGCAGAACGACGCAGAGGATTGATTTTAATTTAACGATAAATATTTTGAATCAATGTGATCCTTCGTTTCAAGTATATAATTTATCGCAGTTTTCCCTATGAAATAGACGAATGAATCGTCAACGTCGTGGACAATTAGAATATTTCGTAATATTACGTTTCTTTTAGTGAATCGTTAAGTTCACGAGTACAATAGTCGACCTTCGAATCAATCAATAATAATCGGTTCAATTTATTTATTTGCGTATCTCCATATTTGTGAATTTTTTAAAATATTACTGCCCCGAAAATGTTTCCAGCATATTTGTAAATTTTTTAAATATTACTAATCTTACAACATTTGTTATTGTAAGATTTAAAAAATTCACAAATATGCTGGAAGCATTTTCGGGGCACGTGTAGAAATCTGGGGCGATAATACGAAGCACCTATCGCGAGTCAATGATCCGTCATTCCGCCAAGATAATAAAAATCTTCTTGTACGACGATCTCCGATTGACGATGAAAATCGATTTGCTTCAGTTAATCGATATCTTCCATTGATTTTTTACGCACTGCCCATCCATACACACCATCTGTAAAATAGAATGATTATTATTTTTATATGACTTTGCCGCAGTTACGCTAAATAAATGAAACACAACGATACGAATAGTTAAGTTATTTTCGTACCGAATCATGATCTGATGAACAGGGGATTCCATCGACTGCGCGGCCCATATCAACCCACGCATCAGTACCTAGGGGACCGGAACATTGCAATTGCGAACAGCCGGGGTTCTGTAATTAAAAAGAACACATTAATGATTAAATTGTATAGACAAGTCTAGAGATTGCAACGGTTGGTGCATTCTCCCGATGCCCTATTTTTGTACACCCAAATGGAGACGAACGAGTCATAAATATATGACAATATTCCATTCCCGTGAAATTTGATGCGCCGCTATAAAAAGTTAATAGTTTCAAAAACTATTTCAAATTTAAAATGGCACATTCGAGTCTTCTGCGGCCTTCATTTAAATCCAACTTAAAGATTATTCAAGTTTATCGATATAGTTCCAATTTTTCCAGATTCATTTAACGAATAGCATGGTCTGGCTTATTCACAAATTTCTAAAGTCTACTACGTATATAACTTAGAACTCACCAGTCTCTGGTGATACTCGTATGATGAATAACCCAGAGAAGCGCAGTATCCAGGAAGACCCATCATTGCTCCCGGTAAAATCGGTCTTAGTGGATTTCCAGGTGGAAAATATTCTTTCGGTTTACTCAGACACCATGCACTGAAATGCGTTTCAGTAAGATGGACATTAATGGCTATAAACGAGCATAAAAATAATGAAAATGCTTTTGGGTATTTTTCTAAGAATGTTCATAATATTGCAAGTACATATTATACCTAGTTATAAAACGAGGTTTAGATAGAAGACAACGATTGTAATGAATGAATACGTATGTATATAACTTTTCTTACTAGGGAAGGAAGGAGGCAGTACGACGAGTATCGCATTTGTTCGGTCTCAGATCAGTCGATGCACTCCACGCCGTCCTTGGATAGTAACGTGTGCGGACCTCCAACTCCTTCGGACCCAACCTAATTAATATACGAGTATGTCGGTTATAAATCGTTCTGACGTAGTACTGAACCCGTCACGGTTATCCGATTCCGTTATTCGATCAAGACTAATGCACCAGTTTCAGGAGCAATGAAGATTATTCAAAGACATACAAAGAACTTACACGTTAATTAACTCCTGAACAGCTGATTCAACACCCACAAAACTAAAGTTGTCCCAGATCATAATGTTTCCAATTGGATGATTATCGTCATAGCAAGGCAGCCGCCACGAAGAAGCACCTGAAAGATAAATAAGCCAATGGATTTCTGAACAAATAATAAAGATAGGATGTTTAAAATTTGTTCTCAGAACTGTCTGAAAGATGCAATTCCGCCGACTCTCTAATATTCTACTTATTACAATGATTTTATTATTTGTATTTCTTATTTCATCATTAATTAGTTGTATTGGGCAAGAAAAGAATTTACGCTATCAGGATTTATCGTTGCGGTGGCATTTCGAATTCATGAAATTTTACCTTGGGGAAGGTATGGACCTTCATAAAGGCTTGCACTGAAACATTTAAAAAACATACACGAGATTAATCGAAATATCGATGAATAGAATAGATACACATAGAGTATCCCGTTTTAATTTATCATTGAAAATAAATCGAGAAAATGGTGGCGTATCAACGAGAACAAATGATTAATAAAAAAAGGTTTATGCTTTCAACGGGGATACGCAAAGAGGATGTTCAGATTGAGGTTTTTTTTACCATCGATGCATTGATGGCACCCGAATGCCATCATCGATCTTTCTCGACTTATTTTCATCGATCAATCAAAATGGGAAAGAGGTTTCTTAACAACGTGCACGATGGCAGCATAACGCGATACATTTATATTTCATTTTATGTAAGTATAACGTCGTTCTTATATATCACAGTATCGACTAAATTACCTCGTCATGAAGGCAACAAAATCATACGAAGCAGGTGGAAATGTGGAGGTCCAAGCCTCCGTTTTTTCAAAAGAATCATTGATTCCATCGAATACTTCCCATAAGGTGTTCCTCGGCCCGTCCGTCCATGCTCGAAAGGCACCCGCGTCCTATCGACAAATATGCGAAATAAAAGATGCACTTGTTAGTACTTCATTATCGTCGTGCAACTACTTCATATATGTATATCGCGAAATTGACAAGAAATTTATATGGAAAAATAATATAATAATTATGGGATGTCAAATAACTTTGACGGAAACTTACTTCGGCCAAGATAATTCCTGCTATACGAATTACAACCTTTGTTGTTGTAATGAGCTTGTTGAGTTTGATGTTTACCATTTTCCAAAAAGCCGCAATGTAAACTAGTCTTTTAGACAGTCCCCTTCTGAAAATGTCGATGCATTATGCTACGTCAATGAGAAAATGAATGCCGTTTTTATTTTATAGTCAACTGACAATGGTCGTGCTGGATCCATTTCGTCTATTCCCTGCAAGTCCAGTACTACCAACGGGTTGATATAAACTATTTTCAAGCCATTAATTGGTGGGTTTAGTTCGGATGTGCATCCATTGTCGTCAGAACAACCCTGATCTATGTTAGATCTAGACCGGTCAATCTTTGAAGCTTCCTATTTTCGAATATATTAGAGCGGGCCGTTTGATTTAATGAAATATTTATTTAAACTAATCGAACAAGCGGTATTCCAATGAGTATGGAAACAATTACTACCTAGCACTTGATGGCTAAAGTACCATATACTTCGGTGGAAATGATAAATATTGATTAATATTCATGCAGAATCAAAACAATATTGTTCACCTGAATAGTTTAAACACACAAAGTTTCCATAATCCGTTATCATACCGCTATGGTTGCACTTACCTTGATATAGTAATCTATCCGCCACGAATATGTATGTTCATAATTTATATGCCTCTTGTCGAACATCAAATACTCCATCGCTCTTCCAACCACTGACTGTGAGTATCCCCGTAACATTGGTGTTGAAAGACACACGGATAATAGAATTGAATCGACAAATTAATTACCTTATAGTAAGACTATTAACTAGCTGGAAAGATTTTTAAATAAATCTATTACGTTATATTTACCGGTAGATTGTAGCGTTTATATTTGGGCCCAGCGCCATCATAATCGTAAGCGATCCAAAGAGGAGTATCGTTTCCTATTAAAAATTGTTCCGTTTTCCTGGGCATGGCTAAACTAATATGCTCATCATAGTTTCCATGCGCGTCAGCGTGTGCCATGTTCCAAGCCGATCGGTACATCCAATTATCAAATATATCTTTCCCTACACAGGAATAACAAATTTAATTTGGTTAGGTTTGCTACATGACTCATCGGAGATATATGTATGAGCGATATTCTAGTCCTTGATTAGCCCAAAAACAGTACACAGCGTAAAGAGTAGTCATGATATCTGGTAAAAAAGCTGTCATTTATATTTTTCAGGAAAATTCCCAAAGAGATCGTCGAGATATACGATGATTGCAAGATTTTTCATATATATCTTCAAACGGTGTGTGAATATTAATCGGCATAACATTTTGTTGAAAAACTATAGACATCAATGATGCACATCGCAAAATGTTTAGGCATCCTTTGAGAAAATAAGGCTATTCCCAAAATCTTCGTACACCTGTACTGTTCGGTTCTCACAAGCACGTTACAATACGTTAATACACTATCGATATTCATAACTTACCCACATCGATCTCCCTCTTGAACCTTTGCCGTCCCAGTGTTTCATTTTGCGCCTGCGATTAAATTCAACGTATATATATATCGTACGAAATTTTCGATTAACATCGAAAAATAATCTTGTTACATCTTACCGCACATTGCAGAAACATAACAGTTGCTGTTACGAACAGGCAAATTAGAATTGCATTTTGAATCGCTGCTGCAGACCTCATAATCGCTTCGGTACTGAATATTCGTCGATAATTAATGTACTTCGAGTTGCCAAAGTATTTTTGGTCGTAGCTTCAAATTATTTGTAAGCTCGATATGTTACAGATTCTCGAGGTGTTACTGCGTATGTTTGATGTTGCATGTTACTTGTACCGATATTTATACGGATCCACTTTTATGCGGATGTGCTTGTAAATATGAAGCACGTAATAAAATTCGAGCCAATAAAATGACAATATCAGTATAGCTTTTACATAAAACTATTTCCACCGATTCAGGACACCACGGCCTTACATACAAATTATTGCAAACACGTGCATTTGAAAACGTCTTTGTTGACTCGATATGAGAAGGTGACCTCTACCACGGTCAGCCGTTAAAATACCTCAGATTATCGAGAGTAATAAAATAATATTTTGTTTCCGTAAAGCAGCTCGTGGAATCTTTGCTACAATTTGCACGGTTCTTCTCGTATACCCAAGGGAATAAATGAAAACTTGAAAAATTCAAAAATTCAAATCGTCATTCGTTTTGGAAATTTATTAATTTTTTTTTGTACCATTGTATCGTTGAAATCGTCCCTTCGACCTATTGGGTACTCGTTACCCCTCGGGGAAAGTTGCGGTATGAGATACGAGGGATGGTTTCTGTAGTCGGCAAGGCAGGTAGTTGACACAGTTTGGTCCAATATTGAAGATTGCACTATTTACTGCACGCGTTCAGTAATGTTTCCACAAAACGCTCGTTTCAATATGTGGAAACTTTTCGGAGGGAAATAATAAGCAGCCGGCAAACGAGTAACCAATGTTCTTTGATGGGTAAGAAAGACGACGTTATTGAATTCTCTTCAAGAATATTGACATGGCTACGCGTAAATTCATCATACGTTCGACCCGCAAAAGGATAACCGAGCAGAAGATTGATTGAACGACGTTGATCTTAAAAAAATTCCTAACTAACATAAATATATGCATCAACATTCATAAATGAGCGTCATTTATTTCGCTTTTCGTTTTAGGTGCATAATTCATTTGACAGCGAGTGTCGTGTTAATGACTTGAATTCGCTTAATTTGCGAAACATCAATCCCTCATGGTTTGCAACGGTACCCGGATTTCAGGGCAAAATATTACGATCAATATTATGTTATTAGCGAAAGTACAATTAAAAATGGAAAATTGAAGATAGAAAATGTACCATTGCCACGTATCCCAATGACACCAACAAATATGCCATTCTAATTTAAACTTTTGCGGCTCGCATTTGCAATGTCCATCACTGCAAGCGATGTCGAATATATTTGGAACGTCCATGCTTGATGCATGAACAGCTGCGTAGCCGGCTCACGTATAGGAAAAACTTCACATTTATTCGTGTACGAACCAAACGGACAACTAAAAACTGTTGTATATCCGACAAACGTAATTTACAAAAAGGAATTTCTTTCTTTCGCTTTCGCTGTCAAATCAGTCATGATAACACAACGACATTGCAACGCATGCCGGATACTACTAGTAAAAGAACAAATGCAAATTTAAACAATTCAAAAACTCAAATCATCATTCATTTCGGAAATTTATTAAGATTCTTCAGCATCATTTTATACGATGAACTTCGAGGTTGAATTTCAGCGACAGACAATGTACAAATATAATTCTGTCATGAATTATAACTTTGAAATTTTCAGTTTTATTCGAATCTATCTTCATTCTTTCGCGGGTAAAATCGCGAGGTAAGTCGCAAAGGGTGGTTTTGGTAGTCGATAAGGCAGGATGCTAGCTGAAAAATTGCAAGAGTTTCCGCTTGTGTATGGCGAGTAGATCATTTAACGTTGAGTTCTCCTTATCGGCGGCAGCATGGATGTACGAAGGTAACGAATGAATTCATAATCGAATGAATTCATCTCTTTGACTTCTCGATTGCTAACGCCTTTCGCATTTCCAGATTGTTCGCCTCTCGCTCATCCTTCTTCAACGCAATTGCACGTGTCTCTGCTTTCAAAAACCTTTGACAAATTGTCCTTCCTACCTGTCCTCCTTCCCATCTACCATGTAAATATTTACATTTCGCATTTTTTTACTCTCCGTTCGTAAAAATCCCGTATTAAATTTTCACCAAATCGCCGTTAGCAAATTGCGTTTTATAAACGAATCTCTTTAATTTCTTTACCAGTTTGCGGACGATATCGCAACATTCAAAAGGTCCTGGTTAAATCGCAGGTGTTCCATCTCCCGCGTCGTTGTCTTTTACTTTATTTTAGATTTCGCCGAAATTTGCGGACTTACGGCGAAGTTCCATCGCCGTAAGTCCTCCTTCGCATCGACTCCAACGTCAAGATTTGCGTACATACTCGTATATTTTTTTTGTATTCTATATTCTATATCTGTATATATCAAGCGAGGGCGTAATGCTAGATGACAACTGAGTTATTAGTTTCGTTTTTATTTTCTTCCCCAAACCCGATTGGGTACACCTCAAAATATATATAGCTTGTCGCATCGCACTCCACTAAACACAGAATTATCATTTTGCCAAGGGACAGGGCACCAGCTTTCTCTAAAAACAGATGGCCCATAGATGACCAATTTTACCAAACTCACGAATAGCTGATAGCTTTCGTTATTAATTATATGTTAATGTATTATTTCAGCAGCGGTAAAACTAAATTAAAAAAAGGGCCTAACGGTCGAGTTCGTAAACAAATTCGTAAAAAAATAACCTTTTTTTATTTACCCGAGAAAACCGGTTCATTTTTCGATATTGCTTATGCCCTTTTGTTAAATACTTGCGAGAGCCATTCGTAAAAGGCTAATCATCGCAATTCAATGCAATTTGCGCGCGATTATGTCATTACAATAATAATATTAACGATCGTTAATAGGCAAACGTGGAATTTTTTTTGCAGAGATGGGTAATGACTCCTGCGCTATGATCGAAAATACCGAAGGGTGGTAGATATTGAAACTAGGAGACTTCCAACCGACACGAGATACGGATAGTTGCGATACGGTGGGCGCGTTGGATATTCAACGATGTGAATATACCTACACATATGCACTGTGAAGAATACGAACTAATTGAAATCATCGAGTCGTATGTCGCGGAGCTCGTTCAGATTCCCCCGAGGGAATAGAATTTGTCACCGCAAGTTCTCCGCAAAATCCTTCGTATTATTAGTAGTGAAAGCTCACTCATCGGTAAATCTTCCAGTTTTTATTTTCCGTACGTGTAGTCGATGAAGCCTGTTGAAATTTTGCACACTTTTTTATATGACATCAAAGAAGCTTCGATTACTTTTTATAACAAATCTTATAGAAACAAAAATTTATGATTTTGTTTATTCTTGTAACAAATAAACTTTACCTAGAATCAATTTAAATTTTCAGTACGTTGTTCTTTATTTGATTTGCAATAACTTTTCTTAATGAACTTAAACCTTGGAATGTGAGAAAAAATGGGAATAAAATTTTAATCCTCCCCCCGCCGCCCTTCCGATAACCGGGGGGGGGGGGGGGGGGGGGGGGATATTAACTTCTCAAAGCGGGCGATAGACGATATAAATTTGAGAACCTCTGATGTACATCGCCGAAATGAAATATATACTCGTATAATTATGGCTCTACGATACTCGGTAAGCTCAGAAATATAGTTATATCGATTGGGAGGTACGTTGGGTGAATGGAATTGACGGAGTGTAAGGATTTTGGAAACCTGCAGATAACGATGGTATATTCATCCCGGAGACGTGTCGTTCAATAGCTTACTTATGCATACGATATTGTATGACCCGATTCTCACGTGATATTGCGATTTGGCGAGAATACGCGATATCCGAGAGTAGAACAGTGGGTGGTGTTCTTTCTGCCATTAATCTGACATTCGCGACCCTACCTGGCAAATCGGAGCGCCGAAGCTCGCCCCGCCACGTCCATTGTTATACGTGACGCATTTTATACACACACACACACACACATACACACATATATACACTTTTATATATATATTGCTCGGCAGAATTAAACGAGCCCGAGTGAGTTTTCCGCATCTACCAAACGATCCATCTCTTCGATTTCAATGTCTGCGATACGTTTGACTGCAGGCATTGATTTCTCCCATTAATTACCACTCGTCATATCTTTCTGTCGTAAACATTGCGGCTTATCGGTCGTCCATTATTTCGCCACTCAATGCCAGTCGGAAAATGTAATACTCGATTAATACAAAAAAATCTCGAATGGCGGATGTAAATCGGATGAAACAATTTCATCATTTCTCTGTCTGGTCTTGTTAATTGCGATCAATTTTACCATCTCGATCGAACTTTGTCGAACGGCTCGTAGCCTCGAGGTCAACGAGACAGATCTTGAAATCGATATCGTTATGTAGTCTCGAAAGCTTGAAATAGTTTTTCCAAATCAATAAAAACAAATAGGTAATAGTCCTATATAAAAATAAAAATTTGTTCTCTCATTCGTGTTCGTCGATTTTTGCGTAAGACAGAATTGTTATTATTATTATTATTATTTTATTTTTATTCGAAAATGTAATAAACTTTGAAATTCAAGGGCGGAATATAGAACGTATCATACGAGGGCGCGATCGACAGGAAAAGTGGAAGGGCGACAGGGAGGTGGGCTGTACGAAGGGAGGCGTCGCCAAGGAGTTTAGCAAAGAGAAGAACGGGTCAAAAAAGCTCTCCCCGTACATCCTTCACCTTGGAAATATTCATGAGATCGTCCGGAGAACCGAAGCACATGTTTGGGACTTGAGCATCTCGTGGTTTCTTTTTTTCCTTCTTCTTTTATTATCTCCGTCGAGCGGTGATAAAAAATAAATTTATAAAATTGAAAAAATTCAACAGATCTAAATACGCATGAGGCGCTGAAAAAAAGTCTTGAAAATTTCTTATCGGCGAGTAAACGATGTTTCAAACATGTTGTATGACATTGCCCGTGTATAAATTTCATAAATCGCAATGTCTATAACGACGTTGACCGCGGCTATTATTTTTCAACTAACGCACTCGCATTTGCGTTTAATTGATCGGAGCTCTCTTTCGCACGTTACGAAACAATCAGCTCGGTCCGATCGTAAATTTTTGGCGCGTCCCGTTCTTTTCCCAAATCGTAGTTTCGCGAACTCGCAAAAACTAATCGTCGTAACAGAGCGTTGAATCGGTTGATACAAGTTATCGAGGAGGAGTCGAATTGCGATCGAAATTTTTCAGACGATATTCGAATCTTAACATTCGTTTATCGTAACAACTGGCGTGCCCATCGCGAATTTCAATGTGTCGGCGAGAGGCGGACCGAGGGAGGGTACGAGTGTAAAAATCGAGCGAGTATTTTTATCCTCGATGTCGAATCGTAAATCATGCCGGGAACGGACTGGCGTCCCAATTTTGGTTCGACGTCGGGATATTCGGACTCGGGAGTGTCTAACCCATTATACATATATTCATTCGAACCCCTCCTTTCCGTTTTCATTCATATATTTTGTAAACCGAGCCTCGTTTCACTCGGCCACGAAAATGGGATTAAATATTTTCAACGTTTACCGATTTTTTGCGGTTTTTTTTCATCATTCGTTTCCATCGATCGACCCCATTCCTACATTGTGAAAAATGACAAAAAAAAAAACGTTTTTCATTTCAACGATTCTTCGTCGATGATTTAAGCAACGAGATCAAATTTCAGTAAAATTTTGCGAACGAAAAGATTTGCAAAATTTGGTTTTCTCGGTCGTTCAAATATTTTCTCAACGATCCTTCTCGCGGTGAAATCCGACTGTGCGAAATTTTGCTTCGTATCGCGAGATTTCTGCTCGTCGTCTTGCCGTAAGCGTCGCGAATAAGGCCTCGAGCTACGATTATCGTCTCGCTGAAAGTTTCACCGGTGCCTCGACCCCCCAACAATTAGTTTCAAAGTACGTCAAGTGCCTTGTATAAGTATACGAGGAGGACGTAAGCGACGGTTATTTAGTTGCGGGAGGAGCTTCGCGACTCGCCGGAAAATCTTTCAGAACGTAGTAGCCTTTTAACTTCTTAACGAGATCCTTCAACCCTTACAAAATACACCGTGCCTATCGCGACTTGAATTGCTTTCGTAACGTTCCACCGACGATAATCGTGAACCGGGACAGCGGGAGAGAGAGAGAGAGAGAGAGAGAGAGAGAGAGAGAGAATGCGTTCGATCGATTTAAAAAAAAATCAATCTTGTTAAAAAAGTAGGTACTCGTAAAAGTGAAAATAACGATAATTTCTTCTCGGATGACTAAGAAAACATCGCGTTCGATTCGCTATAACCACGAATTTCAAGGGCCACGAATGGCTTTTACCAACGTGGACCGAGACACCGGAATGCGGGCAGATTTGTTTTGAAAGGATGACGACGAGGGGGCGTCTGCGCCGGAATGACACCCTCCGTACCCCACTCCCCTGGCCCACCCCGATGCCAACCCCTCACGATGTGGCGATGCTCTTGTTGCTATAGGGAAAGGACCAGAAGAACGAGAGAGAGAAAGAGAGAGAGGGAGAGAGTGAAGGCGGACCTTTCGCGTATATTCAACGTCAGTGCCTCGTGGGGTTGCGTTGCGTCGAGACGAAGCACCCCTGGGCTGTATGCTTCTCTCCGGTTATAAGCTTGGCTCACAGAGCAGTCGTCCCCGAACCGTCGTGTCGTCGAGATGCGAGCGTTCCGAAGTTCGTTAACGTCGTTGTCCCCGTGCACGATCGCGTTTACGCGCGCATCTTATAACATTCGGCCCTCGCGATCGACGACGTCATCGACCACCCTCGCGGCGTCGTCGACGACAACGACGACGACGACGACGGTAAACCCGTCGAGGACGACCGACCCGACAATCACTGACGTCGGTTCAAAGAACTTTCAACCCCTCGCGATCCTCGACGGCTCGCGATCGCTTCTCGCGAATACGGCCGCGATCGACAATCAACGTATCGGTCGTATTACGTCGCGACGACGATCAACGTACACGCTCGAAAATTAGCACCGCATCGTATCCATCCGATCGCCACGGGTAACGACTCGACTCGAGTACAAAATAGAGAGGAGAGGGAGAGAGGGAGAAAAGAGGACAGAGGGAGGGTGGAAGAGCGGAACTGAAATTCACGTGATAATAAAATAACGCGGGCCTAAATATCATCGCGAGCGTCCCGGGACAAGCCATTACTCCAAGAATCGTGATCCGTTACGTTCTCGTTCGAAATTTTTTAAAGAATTCGACGAGTTTTCGCATTTCCTTACGTCGCGAGTGACGTAAATTTTTCTGCGGTGAACTTTTTTTTGGATTCTCGTCGCACCGAGGGTAGTTGCGAGGTTATCGCAGATGGCGCGCAATTCTAAGATCTTCGTAGTGTCGGGAAGAGAACGCGAGCCTCGTGCCGTAGATAGTGCCAAGGGAAAACGAGGTACGGTGTCACCAACGATAAGGACGGTGCTTATTATTCCGAGCTTTAGAAAACGATCGAGCCACAATTGAATGATTCCTTTTTCGAAATTCATAAAAAAAGAAACCATAATTACGTGTCGGAGATCCAAAACCGGGAATCGTCGACTCGGTTCGTCGGTTCTTTATTCAGCCGGTGGAGGAAACGTTTGCGCAAGCTCCGGATTGTACGTGTTTTACGCGGTCGTATCGCTGACTTTTGCGCGTCCTAATTGAGAACGTCGAAGGTTCGAATGCGGAAGAGCGATTGCTGAAGGGTAGCAGTTGGGAACAAACAAATGAGAGAAGAGACGAGAGAAAAATAAATAAAATCGTCCGGGAACGAAGGAAAGATAAATAGAAAAAGGGTCGGTGATTTGTCGTGGTTGGAACGTTTTATTTTCACTCGGTTCATTTTTATTCCCGCTTCGAGATTCATCGACACGCTTCGTCGTCGGGCTGGACCGCGTCGCGTCACGTCACCGAATTAATGTTGGCTCGTACTTTCTTTTGGACTCGGCGAGGACGGCGATAAAAGCTTGAATTCATTTTTGAGATAAAAAAGCGCCATATTACTTACCAAAACGAAACGAAAACAGAGAAAAACATATATACATATACATATATATATATACATATATGGATGTACGAAGAGAGGATGTATGTGCTTATGTGTATATGTAACGCCATAGCGATATCATACGCGTATATTAATGACGTGTAGCGTATAAATAAACGTCGGAATAATAAATTTGCATAGTTTTGTACTCGTGAAAATAATCAAGCGTATCGAATTAGAGATTGTGACTAAAAGCTTGAATAACGAATCGCATGCGATCGCCACGTATTCAATTCTACGGTGCGCAAACGAAAAGAAAAACACAAAATTCAGTTAATCAAAAATTAATTTAACATTTAATACTTCCGGTATAATTCGTATATCGCCGGTCGAACGGGATGCTTATGGTAGCAAAGCTTTAACGAAGAGAAAACAAAAACAATTTAATTAACGTGTTTAAGAACACAGAAAACGAACTTTATAAATTTTAATCATCGATCGTCGAAATAACAAAGAAAAATAATATCGCTATTATCCTCCGGGCTTACCGGCTTCTGTGCCAAAAAAAAAACGAAGAAGGAGAATTCAAAATACGATTTTATCGAGAAACCTGCGATCGGTACGAATATCTTGCGGGAAAACGTGGCCCGACAACGAAATTTTATCACGGTAAATTTTATCTGCGTTATACATACGCTACATATCTATACTGTCTGCAATGCTCGAGGCCATGGGCACGTAACGGGGATGAAATTTATACGGTTTGATGAGTACGACGTACATTTACAAAACTTCAGGAAAATTTGGGCATAACGCGAACATAAACACACGTTTAATCTGGTCCTTGTTATGATACGCGATGACGAGACGCAATTGTCACGTATACAGTATAATTTATCATTACGTTTGATTGATTGATCGATTAATTTTTCAATAATTGTTAGTCGAAAGTCGTCATGAAATTTCTCGAGGGTGAGTTTTTGAAGAGACGATTCAATGTAGGACCGGAACCGCAATTTCAAAAGGTCGTGTCGTCTTCGAGTTCTCGATTAATTATACAGTGCCATAAAATTAATAATGACGGATTATGATACATCAAGGCAAGGGTCGAGAGGGTGAGTTGATAAGGGACTCACCCGGCTTATCGTTCATCGATTGAGCCAACCGCACACGCGTGTATAACGTATATAAGAAAGCCGTTACGGTTCTTGCGTTGCCTTTACGTTGTATATGTTTGATCGAGCGTTTGATGGAGGTTAAGCTGAACGAAGGTCGAATCGATTACGAGAAATTCATTTCGATAGACCAAAGAGCGATTGGGTTCGTTAAAATTGTACCAACGCCCGTTTCGGATAAATTTCACGATCTAATCGATCACCAATTGCGTCGACGGGAAGAAATAAAAATAATTAACAAAAGTAGCATCAGCGATTTTCACTATTTTTTGACAATAACGTCTCTCTCTCTCTCTCTCTTTCTCTCTCTCTCTCTCTGTTTCCGGTAGCGAAGCCTGCTGAGGGAGATAACTGGAGAAACGGATAGAGAGAGGATTAACGTCAGGGACATTTCCGGTAATTGCTTTTTGAGGCAGGGAGATAGAGGGAGAGAATGAGAGAGACATTCAACCATCGCATTTATAAAGAGCGTTTTGTTCATCCGACCCGAAATTTTGAGAGCACTACGAACCTTCGTTGGAAACGTCCGTAGTACAAAACGAATATATATATAGCGTTGAAATCCATCCGCATCTCCTCTCTCCCATATCACTTCAATTCAATTCGTGGTAAAAAAAAAAAGAAATTTGGTCGATCCAACAAATCGGTGAAAAACCGATTGCGGACATGATACGACTGGACAGCGTCGAGATGACGTGCGACTAAATTTGTCGGAAAAGCCCGGATTTCGAGATACCGAGGGAGAAACGGAGAGAGAACGAGGAAAAACCGAGTTTGTATCGACAGGGAACAGTTAATAGGAACTGTAACGTAACTCGTCCATCCGGCCGTATCGATTCTTTTGTCTCAACATTTTGCAGTTCGTTCGCTATCGATTAATTAAACTCGAATCAAACAATTGGTATTCACGTCGTTTTTTCGATAATCAAGAAAAACGCCTTCATTAAATTCAAATGAGATTTCCAACAAAGGCTTGACCTAAAATGCATCGACCTATTTCCTTTTTCGTCTTCTCGAATTGTCGTCAAAGACGATTTCTCATCAAGGTGTCAGGTTTGTTTGTTCTTTCTTCGTCTGATCTCGCTCGGCTTCCGTTACTACTTAATGAAAAGAACGGAAAGGGTGGAAGAGAATGATCTGCCACGTTTCTGTCCCGATCGAGCGACTATTAGATAAACTCACGGGAATGACAGTTCGCGAAGATTTATCAACTGGCTTGAAAACCTAGATGGGAGGCGAGATCGTCTAACGGGAAACTCCGATTGTCATTTTTGCTTCATTTTCCGCACGTTTTTTTCACGCGAATTTAACTTGCTATTGTCTTCGGGTTGCAATCCCACTTGTATTTTGATTCGTTCTCTTGTTACTCTAATTAATCCTTGTCTGACAAATCCTCATTATATATATATATATATATATATATATATGCCAGGTGTAGAAGTATGAAACCGTAATTTGCCTACACGGAGAGAATTTTTAATTTATTTTTAAGGTGACCTCGGTAAAAATTACATTGAAAAACTACAGCTAGGTGACAAATGTGCAAACGGTTAAAAATAGACACTAGTTTCAAATACACATACATACACTTTCAAGCATGTACACATTTTAGCACGTAGCATAGTTTTTATGTACGCTAGACAGAGCTCACAGATTACGGCCAGGCGACCTAGTCCTGACTGATTTTACTGTGAAAAACGCAAAAATGCTGGTGAACGTTTACGCTTCACGAAAATTTACTGTTAATTTCAGCAAAAATTCTTGCAAATATTTAATATTTCTGCCACGGAACAGTAAATTTTTACTCACTTTCATTAAAATTTATAATTTATTTCCTAAAAATTTGTCACTCAGTTACTGTGATTTCCCAGTAAAAATTACTTAAAAATTCTTTCCGTGTATGGATTGGCCCTTTTGTAGCGCCATCATCTCCCTCCAACAGGTGACGAAGATTTTCAACACACAACAATCCAAGTTCCATACATAGGTATATTTTTCTACAACCTTAAATATGTCGAGTTTTGTGTCTACGAACTACGATTTGCGTACAACATTGATTTTTTGTTATCGTTTGAAGAAAACAGCTGCAAAATCGCATCGAATCCT
The DNA here is from genome assembly GCA_946811545.1 of Netelia fuscicornis. Taxonomy (NCBI): domain Eukaryota; kingdom Metazoa; phylum Arthropoda; class Insecta; order Hymenoptera; family Ichneumonidae; genus Netelia; species Netelia fuscicornis. The sequence continues at coordinate 2,469,627 of OX328015.1, forward strand.
TGTTACGATGAACATGCTCTTAGTAAAACACAGTTACAAGTGGCTCAAAAAATTCAAAAGTCGTGATTTTGACGTGAGAAACGAAGAGCGTGGCACACCACAGAAAACGTTCGCAGACAACAAATCACAAGCCAAACTCAACAAGAACTCGCGGATCGATAAATGTGACGCAAAAAGCTGTCTCCATTCGTTTGAAATATTTTTTATCATTTTTAAACAAAAAACGGGTAGTTTTTACAAAGAAATTCCAATTTCGTACTTTCATGCCTGGTATATATCGATCTATAGATATATATGCGTGTAAGTATTGAATTATTATTTACAGCTCTTCGCGTTTCCGTTTATAAAACGCTTCTTAGGTAATTCGATTTCCTTCGAATCACTTAACGATCATGCTCGCGTTCAACGCTCGCGACATAACAGCACGATTCGTTCAACAGGTGGATCGATTTACCGGGAACGATAAGACACAAAGGGCCGTCTTGGCAAAGATTGCTGGAATTAAGACGTTGTCAGTACGAGTTTCGTTACGACGAATCGCTCACGTTTATCTCGTTGTGAAATTCTCGCATCTCTCGAGCTGACTTAAATTTCATTCGGCTTCTTAGATTTCCATCGATGTAAAAAACCTGTCGGTAATTGTCGTATCGAAAAAACATCGATCGGATCTGTTTAGGAATGATGGAATATTCCATAAAACTCTATCGCGAGGTCGATCGATATAAATCGAAGTTTCGCGACGCGAAAAGAAAGAAACGATAACGAGCTTCGGTCACGTATCTCTTATCTTCAAAGGACGGTCGAGCTTGCGAAAATTGTGACATTTCTTTCGTTCGAATACGAAGATCTTTATCACAGCGCCCTGTAATAGATTGAATTTCCTTTCGCGGGAAGACTTCGTCGGTCGAGAATCTTCGAGTCTCTTTGATAACCGCTCGGAGACTTTCTTTTTTATTTTCTCCACGGAAAGCCTCGCCGTTTCATTAGCAAGATTACCCATGGCGATCGAGACACCTCTTCCAATCACATTTAATCATTTCCATTGATTCTACGAATACAAACTTGTTATTTTGATTAATTTTTCCAATGGTGAAAGAATGCCTGGACCAAAAATGAAAACGAGTACGGAAAGGGCAACGATGGGAGAATAGAATTTCGTTATTGCGACTAATCGAATTGGATATTCTGCTCCATCACGCTTCTACTGATTAATAGTTCTTCGGGCATAGTCAAGGACGATTGTAAAAGAGCGTTGACGATTTGACGTTTTCCCGACAAGATAAAAAAAATGAAACTCGCGACGCAGTAGTAAACAGCGTTTGCTTCTTTCTTCTTATCAGAAAACTTAAATAGCTCGAGGAAAAAAACTGTACAAAAAAAACCAGTACAGGTTTACCTAGCACGAAAATAATTCATTAATTAAATTAAAATTAATTCTATTTTAACGCACTAAAAAAAAAAGCATTATCTTCGACGTTTGAATTTAATCCAATCGTATTAAATTACACAAAGCTATCGAGCAATTTTCAGATAAATTGTTTCTTTGACAAAGACAGTGTTTTCCGTGCGAAAGAATTTTACGATCGGAATATTTCGAACGGTAATAATTTTCTCAATGCAACTGGAAGCCTCTGGAAGGTATCGCGCCGTGTGCAAATTTTTGTACCGTGAGCGTGCACTCTCCACTCATAGTGCACGGTCTAATTGCATTTGCGCGAACACGAACGAGCCCGTGGACGCCGCTCTTTTTCATTAGCGTCGTTTAGCACGCTACTCCGATCGTAATTCGTGCATAGAAAGATCTTACCCCTCTCGTCGTGCAGCATTCGTTAATTTATTTATTATGACTTTTATTGCGACATTTTGCAATGAACACCCCCTCCTTTCCTCCATTCCTCTCATCCAAAAGAAAGTATTTGGCTTTTAATCGAACGCGCCTCAACTCGATTCTCTTCAATTTTGAAAAACGTGCGCACTCTAATCTGAAATTTCTTTTTCTTTATATTCGTTGTATATTTTTATTATGACGAAGGAATATGTAACTGAAAAAAGAAACGAATATAACGGGACAATCTCTTTATCGTCGGGTCTGATTAAATTCAGCCGGTGCAGGGAGAACGCACCGGATTATTCGTTCTATTTTTTTTCATTTTGTCATATTATTACCCGCTGTTCTTTCGTACAAGGATATCGAAGCACACGTGCCCACCGTTTTCTGAGCGTCTAGCGATGCTTTGATTCGGATTATTCAACACGAGGGAATTACAGTCCTTTTTTATCTCTCCGCGACGGTATTTTTCTACTTATCGTCCCGTCACGTTTGCAATTTTGCCTCGAATGACGCAGACGTCCGAGGAGATATGAGACTGGTGGAAATGTCCTTTTTTCTTTCTTTTTCCTCGTATTCGGACGAACGAAACTTTACGACGAATTCGAGGCGGGAAGGTTGAATTCACGATGTCGAATCGAGAATTGCCGACGAGCCATTTTTTGCCCCTCGATGTCGAACGTATCGCGTTTCTACGAAGGATCCCTTAATTGGATGTTTGAGAGTTTACCCACGTTGTCAGACGGACGCGTAATTCGAGGGTCACGTTGTGTTCCTATCGTACTATCGGCAGGGCCAATTTTCGCGCGAACGAAATTCCATATCGCGCGTTCAGGCGCGGTCGCATCCGTCGATGTCCCGTTTGCGTCATACATCGTGCATTCTTCTCGTCGATAACGCGCATCGAATATCCATCGTAAAATCAATCGCCCACGGGGGAACGCGACGCACACAAAATTGTAATTTCCTTGGCCCATCATCGTTTCGTTTTTCACGATACGAGAACAAAAACACATATGTTCGCCTTTAAAAAGTTGTTGTTTCCCTGAAAATCTTTGGAAACGAGCGCGATGTCTGTTCGAGCGAAATTCGCGAGAGACCTCTTGTTTTCAAAACCAATTAGGAAGGGACATTGAACGACCTGTCGTAGAATACAATATCGCGCTGTAGAAGAGGGACCTCGGTATAGCGATGAACTTTGGCCCAAAGGGTGGAACGAGGTCTCGTGTTACAATTATAAACTTTATAACGTTAGACAGTGTGTATATAACGTAGCTTCGTATCGCGTCTCGAATGACCAGGTAGGGTTGAACAAGAATCAAAGAAGCCGCAAGGGTTTCTCGTGAAACCTCGCACAATTTTGATTTAGCGAGGAGAAAAAACAAAAAACCGTTTCCACGAGCTACCCAATCAAGCAATTAGGATTTTCCTAGCGTATGCCTCGGAGGGTTGTCCAATGGTTGGAAAATAAAATGAAACTTAGACTTGAAAATTACTTTTTCATATCGTGAGATTAATTGCGTAAAGAAATTGCAATCAAAGTATTAGTGACGCGAGGCGTATTCCAGAACAGTCGTGTTCCATGCGTGATGTGAATAATGCCTGCAATTATCAACGTGGAACACTCGCGTCCATTATTCGTCTCTAGAACGCAATAATTCAACGTACTCGTGTCACGAATCTCTTTGTTCGACTCGTTGCCACGTGCATCCGGTTGGAGCTATTTCCAGTCTGTACAATCACTGCGCGATAAGACCGAGAGGGTGTTTGATAATTTGTCAGAGTGGATGAACAAAAAAAAAAGAAAGTAAACATCCGGGGGAAGGTGAAGGTAAAGAAAAGTATTTTTGTATCTCGACAGACATTGTCCTCGTTGGGTTAAAAGCGCTCATTAGACGAGATTCCCTTTAGTCGGGATTTTTTCCAAGCCTCGCCGACGACAATCTCCTCGACCGACTTTCGTCAAAATCTTTTAAGGTCGTCTCATTATTTCCGCGAATCTTTTCGTCCCAACCGCGTAGATACTGCAAGTATCTTCTTGTCACCAACTCCACGTAGCAGTATTATACGACTCTATAACGTTTTCGGTCCTCCGGCAAAACCATTTACTTTCATCTTCGAGGGAAAAAAATGTATTATCGAATATGGATCCTAGTAACCCGGGGATACGAAAATTATTATCCCAGTTCGAAGGACTATCCAAGGACGTCGTGCGAAAGCCACGAATATATTCCCCCCGCTCGAGGAAAGATAAAATTTCATGATTTTCTCTGGCTTCGGCATAACTTAACATTAGCCATCCCCTTGCTCTTATTGAAACTTTCGAAGCGAATCAGACATGCAGACATGGTAAATAAGGGTGACATTGGTGGGTATACAAGAGATCGTTAACTGAGGTCGTGAAGTGCCGTAATTTAGTCTCGAGACGCTGTCATTACAATATGTACCCACGTAATGGCGATTCATTGATGGGCTCTATCAAGAAATCTATGACACTTGTGGGCCTGGCCATCGTGTGATTGAAAGCCCTATTTATCCCTACTGATTTCAAGGTGATCTCGGTTAATCAAAGCACATCCATATGCATATCCATATAAATTGTAATATGTAATGTAATGCGTGTAGGAATATGCATATATATACACAGTTATAACGAGGTTCTGAATATCATATTAACCGGGCACAGTTCCCTTGAGGCTACTCCTTCATGGCAATAGGTCCTTTTGTTTCGAAAAGCACAATTTGCACAAGGCAGTGTTACGTTACCATCGGAAAATTGATATTCACGATTTCGATAGATGTTGGGCGTTCCCTTGGCAACCTGAAACCCTTAGAATTTTCACTGGGTCATTGGAATATTTTCTTCAGCCAGAAATATCACGATTGCAAGTCGAAAAGTATCTCGAAAATGGAAAAACTGTTTTACACAAAAATTTGTTTTTCACGTAGCGTCTCGATTTTTATGGATTGGGGGAATGTCAATCGCGAATTCTTCCTTTGCACCGTTCTCGTTATTGTTGACACAACGTTCTCTCTCACTTCGTGCATACGCTCATCCGTATCGTCGGTGCGAGGGCTTGTTGCATTTTTATGATTGGAAATTCAAACTCGATGGAAAAACGAATATTTTCATCGAACGTCCCGTCACGAATGTTGAAGCGCCAAGCATTCTCGAATTGAGATTGGCCAAATGAAAATTTCGTATGTGGAATATTGATTAAAGAGCTAATTGGAAGATCTTTATCGACGGATTTCATTATTTTTTTGTAGACGGTGAAATTTTTTTTTTTAATTGCGTTAACAAAATTAATTTTTCATCAATTTTGTAATATTAATTTGCTGAAAAAGTTCGGGTTATTGGATCGTTGCCAAGAGCAATATTAGATACTTGTCCTCAGCAACAGGACAAACAGAGCAAGAGAAAACAGAGTAAGGTTTCAAATTCGTCGAAATGTTTTTTTATCTCGACGATTCTCCAATAGTTTTACTAGGGCGGAAGTTACGATGAAAATAAAAAGTTCGCAGACCATGTTTCTGACATGACATCGCGACAGACGTCACGGAGATTGCGTGTGTCTAGGCGCGTTTGTAGAGATTGCACGAGGTAATGACAATCGTTCTCGACTTTCCTGGATAACTCTGGAGGCTTTCATCCTCGTTCTTATTTCACATGGAAATGACTTTCCCCAGCCTCGCTTCAATTTCTGTCGCTATGCCGACTGCTGGAGCTTTAGTCGGCTTCATTCTCGTCCTGACCACCCACCCATGTACCTCGCAATTTTTTAGATCGTTCCGTATGTTTGGAACGAAACGATCGTTAAGCGAGAAGCGAGACCGAAGGAACGTCAAGGATTCGTAAAATCTTCATAAACTTCGAGAAACTCCCTCGCGTCCTCGTTAATTCATTGTCTCGTTTCCAGTTATTACATCTTATTGTTAGAGACGAAAAGTTCTTTATTTATGCCAATTCTATTTCCCGACTAACCTCGATGCACTTTATGAGTAAAAACGTAAAAATTAATCACAAATTTGAAACATGGTTCTATTTATCATGACAAAAGATTAATTAAGGTTTTTATTAGACAGACAATTCTATTTCCAGGCTAATTCAATGCACTTTTACGACTAGAAACGTCAAAATTAATTACAAATTTAAAGCATTCACCCATTTATCATAACAAAAAAATAATTAACGTTTTTTCACTAAATGAAAACCGTAATTTTCATTTTAAAAAAACACGTGAAAAATATATAAAATTGTTTTTGCACATTTCAAATGCCCAAAATCTTGATTTAAACAGAAAAAACATTTTTGCACAAATGAAGGATGAAAATTTCGCTGTTTTCAGCGAAATTTCAGAGTAACCAGTAAACGAAAACACGATACCTACACGTGCATATAAAATAGACAGGGGGGGGGGGGGGGGATATACGTATATAGTAAAACGAGCACCTGGCCTCGACATGACTGACAGCCCATTCTCATTTAGAGACTTGAGCTTAATTTGCCATGTTTACCAGTACATACGCCTGAGAAGATACATAATCATCCATTGCCGAGGGCAACAGCGTAGGAACGGCGACTGGAAGCCATTCGCAAACACCGGACACGAGGCTTGAAAATTTGATCAATGGTTCACAAATATTTTCGTTGCCTCGCCATCGAGACAACACGAAACAACTGATAAACGACCAATTTAAACTTATTAATGAAGAAAGAAAATTTCTTCGACAGATATTGAGATTCTCACGACCAATAAACAAACGAGATAATTTGCTATAACTCTTTACCATTTATAACGAAAAATTATACTGGAGGGGCCATTCGGTAAGAGGAAAGAAAAAATCAATCGCACACACGCAGATAAGAAAAATCAAAGATTTGAATTCGTGAAAGAACAAAAAAATAAACAAAAATTGTAACAATACTCCCGTCAATTATCATATCAAGTAGCAGAGATATTTTATAAAATTTATTAGTCAGAGAGACGAAGAGGTCGAGAGGAAGAATCGACGATAAATATTTGTATATATCGATATTTTTCGTTCGTAAATAAATTGTCCACGGTCGATAAGGAAAGTAGCGAGTCGATTACGTATTCTCGCGATCTCGGAATAATTCGCGATAACGTTCAGCGAGTAAGCCTTGATAAAGTGGATTTATCGAGTGATCGTCGAGAAAAGCGTCAACAGGAGAAACAAAATCAAGAAGAAAAGGAAAAACAAAGTCAGAAGGTATTGTATCCTGAATTCACCTCCATCGAAAATTATGTCGTATTATGCAAGTTTTCTCGTTATCGTTATATTAATTAATTATGACGAAGTGCCGAAGTAAAAGTTTGTGCGAATTATGATTTTAATCCCTCCGAACATTCTTTTTTTTCCAGTGTTAAAATTTTAACGAGATCGTAGAGAATGAAATTTGTGCATGTGTAAGGTTGCATGTTTATTCGTAAACACAAATTTCCAATACCGAGTCGAGTGTAAATACGTGTAGCCCCAAGATAGATATATGCTCGATGATAAACCGAAATGCTCGAGCGCTATTCGACGAACAGTCACGAAATGCCTCCAATTTTCATCCCCTTCTAAATAAAAAAACAATAATTTCGAGAAAACAATAATAATCATTATTGATCGCAATTAAACAAAATCATTCTTAATTATCTCAAGAGCCACGCAATGTCTCCAATTTACATCCACTTCTAAATAAAAATAATAATTTCGAGAAAATAATAATAATCATAATCAATCATAATTAAACAAAATTATTCTTAATTATCTCAAGATAATTCTTAACTATCTCAAGAGCCGCGAAATGCCTCGAATTTTCATCCCCTTCTAAATAAAAAAAAACAATAATTTCGAGAAAACAATAATAATCGTCATTAATCATAATTAAACAAAATTATTCTTAATTATCTCAAGATAATTCTTAGCTATCTCAAGAGCCATTAAATGCCTCCAATTTTCATCCCCTACTAAACAAAACAAAAACAAGAATTTCGAGAAAACAATAATAATCATTATTGATCGCAATTAAACAAAATCATTCTTAATTACCTCAAGAGCCACGCAATGTCTTCAATTTACATCCACTTCTAAATAAAAACAATAATAATTTCAAGAAAATAATAATAATCATAATCAATCATAATTAAACAAAATTATTCTTAATTATCTCAAGATAATTCTTAACTATCTCAAGAGCCGCGAAATGCCTCGAATTTTCATCCCCTTCTAAACAAAAAAAAACAATAATTTCGAGAAAACAATAATAATCATAATTAATCATAATTAAACAAAATTATTCTTAATTATCTCAAGATAATTCTTAGCTATCTCAAGAGCCATTAAATGCCTCCAATTTTCATCCCCTACTAAACAAAAAAAAACAAGAATTTCGAGAAAACAATAATAATCATTATTAATCATAATTAAACAAAACAATTCTTAATTATCTCAAGAGAATTGTTCGCGATGAGATTTCATTGTCCAATGATCTCCGCGAAGATTTTCAACCTTGACACGACTAAATCAGCAGGATTGTAATTAATCACGACTTGTAAAAGAACCCTCTTTATGCGTAAAAGCTCTCACAAGGAAAAATAAACGAGAACGTGGAGTAAAGTGAGAAACGCATCGAGGTGAAATGAATCCTCGTACATGGAAAATCCCTGCAGTCAGATCTTGAAGGGGGACTTGGTTAGGGGTGTTTTCTCGTCGATAGTCGCGACAGATCGACGCTTTTCCGGTTCTCGACCCTCCGGCGACGAGTCTCCGGGCGTATCTACAATCACAATTCTCAACGAGAACGATCCTTCGATCATCGGTGGAAAGGTGTACGAGACGCATCTTCGTTTCTCTCGAGATGATAATTGCCGATCGCAGTGACTAACGGGCGTACACTATACGCAACGAGGAATTTGCACGTCTCGATGAATTCTGGCGGGATGCGAATGCTTCGTTAAACGTAGCCGTATAAACTTGCCCGGTGTTATTAGCGCTATGATGATGATTGGACGATGTGCTTGAGCGATAAGGACTAACGGATTGCACCCTCTATAATTCATCGCGAACTAATTAGATTGTGATAATGATACTTCGAACGAAAGTGCTCGATATCTTGCCTCGAACTTAGGAATAGCTAGAAATTGCAAATTTTCTTCTCTTCGTGCCTCGCCTATCGTTTACGGAACACAAGAAGAAAAAAGCTGTACTCGCGCGTTGATAGGACGTTGTCAACGATAATAGCACTTTGCCAGAGGAAGCCAGAAACGCGATATAAGAAATCCGATAACCAGAAATCACCTTTACCATCGGGATCTTCCTCTCCGTTTTCCGGAAAATTGGGTATCACGTACGAAAAAAGACGTTGCATGCAGCCCGGTGGTAATCTTCTAGCCAGGAAGCAACGAGCCCATGAAAAGAGGTCATCCGATCCTGCGGGGTCACGAGAACAATGGATACGTCCGCGCAACGAGGTTAGGCTTAGAGCTACACAAAGAAAATCATTCGCCGTATCGTCCATGTATTATCGCATTATCCTTATTATCGAGCCAAAAATAAAAAAAACCACGCGAGGTAATCAGTTTCGCGTAACTCATTTACATCCAGACCAGGAAATTTCATTTTTCATTCGACTTTACGAGGTGTTGGATAATAAAATAGACTTGACGCGGGAACTTCGACATATTTTTTTTATTTCCTACCTTTACACGAGAACTGAAATTCCTGGAAGAGAGACGAACCTAATTGTATTCCACCGGATGCGAAAGTTGAGTCGAGTTAACTTTGTTCGGTGCGGAATGAGTGATGTGTATATGCGCGAGGGAAAATGCCTACGGGTCCGCCCTGCCATCTTCTTCTCACTGTTTATCAAATTACACCCACGATACGTTAACGGCGATATACGAGTGATGGATATTCTGAGTAGTAGCTTGTCAGCGGGGAAACATTTTCTATTTTTCAGTACAACGTTTCGTGGAACAAGGTTGCTTACTACGGTCCTTTATGAATGTGTTTATCACAAATTAACCTCCCGGGCAAAAGTTCTCTTCATCCGCCAACCCTAGTGCCAGGTTTCATTAACGAATCCAGCTTTATGACGTTGCAACGAGTCAAAGACCGGTCAGGTATGGTTGACGCGTTTATAGTCGGGTAAATTAGCTACCGGGAATTAACATAAATTCAAAGTTTGCGTAACGCATACGCGAGAGACTGCGAAGCTTGGTCGATAACGGCTACCAGTTCGTATTATAAACACATTGAACGTGTACGACCTGAAAGGATTATCAGGATTCTGTACCCGCTTTTTTCGTTTCGCTGACATAACATTAGAATTCCATTTTGTCTCGGTTATTCTCTTGATTTATTCAATAACAAATATCCTTCGACGTCCTGTTATCAAAGAAAGACCGTTCTCACCGACGTGGCAGTTTTGTGAACATAACGCTGGAAGCATAAGGATCGGTGCATCCACGAGTGGGTGAAATCTCTCAGGATAAACTCCGGTCGATAATGGCTACCAGTACGTACCATAAACACGTTGAACATGTACGACCTGAAAGGATTATCAGGATTATGTGCCCGCTTTTTTGGTTTCGCTGACATAACATTAGAATTCCATTTTGTCTCGGTTATTCTTTTGATTTACTCAATAATAAATATCCTTCGACGTCCTGTTATTAAAGAAAGACCGTTCTCACCGACGTGGCGGTTTCGTGAACATAACGCTGGAAGCATAAGGATCGGTGCATCCACGAGTGGGTGAAATCTCTCAGGATAAACTCCGGAGAAAGCTCATTTCTTTCCAACGTTTTTTTTTCTTTTTCTTTCCTCGTCCTCGCACCCCTCGTGTCTTTTCCTCACTGCTGCCTGGAGGGCTTTGCTCGGGTACACGGCTCTCCCGAGAGTTATGCCCGCGATTGCGCGGGACAAGGAAATAAAAAATTGCGCGAGCCTCTGGGAAAAGTCTGAGATAGCGGTGAGAAGGAAACTGGTGGGGGAGGAGAAGATAACGAAAGATCGTCGAAACGACATTTGTGTTCATTTCGTCGGTTCGTGGGTGATGGTTTTCTGGAGCTCTAGCCGTGGTTAGCCGAAGCCTCGCGTATTTCGCGGTTGACGCGAAATTGGATGTGAGAGAGAGAGAGAGAGAGAGAGATTTTTTTTGCGTGCGTGGAAAATGTCCCCGAGGGCTTGGCCTAATTTTATAGGGCTTACACCGGTATCGGTTCGAGGAACAAAAGTAGGGCGCATTTCGAATCTATTTTTCAGAAAAGCCGGAGAGTCGTCTCGCGAAGCTTGCTTAGTACCTACTGACATTTGCATCCGTTTCATAGTCTGAAATAAAATCTTCTCATCTCCTCGTCGACGAAACTCTTCTTCGCTATCAACCCGGATAAAAATAAAGAGAAGTGACAAAAAAAATGGCAACACTTCGCTACTGATTAACGAATTTTCGATAATACGAGAAAGAAGTAGCGTATCATCGTGAAGATAACGAGCATGGGCGGTTTTCGACGATTTTTTAACACACTCATCCTTTATCCCCACCTCCCCTCTTGACTCGTTGTCCCAGGACCAAGTGCTCTCGCACCCTCCAAAAACTTTCTCGAAGCCGATAAAGCTTCCTGTCAGAAAGACCGTGAGTCACTTAAGTCGAGGTTTATCCGAATCCCTTGAAATTAGTTTCTCGGCATTCCACGTGCCCTTCCCGTTTACTCGTTTACTCGGCCAATGCGAATGGAGGAGGCTCGCGCAAGATCGATGAACTTTAATTTCGGAGATTTCTCGAAACCGCGACGTCATGCCCGGCAATGGATTTTCTTAATCATACTTTACTTTAACGACCCTCCACATTCTTCGATATGTCAAATTTGTCGGATTGATCGTTGACACGAGTCGAATTATATTCCACCTCGCTAATTATGTTCACGGGTAAATTTACAACCACCGACGAGTGGCAAACCGTTTTGATCGATCATCGCGCGAATTCTGTATACTTCACCTCATCCGAAAATATATTTTTCAAGCCCAGACCGAAGGCTCGGTGTACCTGTAACACCGGAAAATTTGGGATGTAGGATTGAATTAAACAGCGAAAAGTCGACCTTCGTCAAATTGGACAAGGTAATCTACACCGTCGGGGCTGTTTACATTACCTTCCTTTATTTTCGTTCGTACAAACGACGTTATCTTAATCATCGTATCTCTCCGCTTCTATTGTTCTCTTCACGGATATTATTCTCAGAATTATGTTTATTTCATCCCTAACAAGATCTTGGATTTGTCTCCGTTCCACGAAGAGAACAAAAGGGGATAAACGTTCAAAAAGGAGAAAAGATATTTGTACGAGCCGTTTGACCCTGCGGAGAGAGTGAAAAGGCGGGATTTAGAACCCTTTTGTCGACGACACATGCATCACAGGAGTGTCCACGAGACAGTCGGCGAGTCACATATCGGTCGTGGGTGTCGGAGGGATCAAGGGAGGAAAGGGGTTGTCGTTCTTTCGTGGTTTCTCGCAGCAATAAGTCTTGGTCACTGCTCTCGGGAGACCCATGGCCTTAGCTCGAGAGGGATGCCACGGTCCTATTGCCGGTCGTAGATTTGCCGATGGACAACGACGACGGTCTGGAACAGAGAACGGGGGAAGGAGGAGGGTAGTTCATCCAGAGACTATAGACCTCTCGTGAAGTTTTCAGTTCGTTCATCCGGAAAACTTGAACGAAACGGAATTTCTATCCAAACAAGTTTCTTTTCATCCGAACGACGGTTAATATTTCGCATTTCTATTTTATCCCGACGTAATTAAATAAATCGAATAAACGTGCGATCGAGCGAATGAGCAAATATTTCGCGTGCCTGGCACACGTTTCACCGGGTTAAAGAAATTGTTTATTCCCCGACGATCTTAACGATATTTTATTACGTTTGATTTCACGCCCACTCTCCTCCATCTCTTATCAACTCCTCGATTATTCTCCAGCCAATCCCCCCCTTGGCGCTTGGGTACTATAGCATCAAGATTTACTCCATTCACCTTTTTTTCTTTCTTTCTTCTTATTCTTCCTCGTTCTATCTATAGTTTTCCCTCTACTCTTCCGTGCGTCTTCGTGTGGCACGATGTTCAGGCTGAGGGGGTTGAGAGAGCCGTCTCCTACTTATGTTTCCTGGAGAGCACTCAGTGGAGTCGTATCCGGGTCGAGTGCCGCGGTGGTCCATGGTTTAGTGGGGTTGAACTATGGATCGTCGCGTCTGCAAGTACACACCAACACACACACACACACATAATAAACGAAGTGACGTCTCTCCCTCTCTCGCTCTCTCTTCATCCCTCTATGCACCCCCTCATTCGCTTTATCGATACACCGATACCCACGTAACTTTTTTCGTTAGCAGACGTGTATGACTTATAGATACACCAACGGTGTCTAGTGTAGATAGGGGATAGGAGGAGCCGGTATAAAAAATTGAAGCTCGATCGATCGTAAGGGGGTGGGTTCGTACCACTTGGGCGCGAGACTAGCTGCATGCACGCGTGTACGAAGTCCTCGTGGAGGGTGCCCGTTGGAACTATGAAGAATCGAGGCGCGGTGATCTCTTCAGGAAAATCTCCCTTGAGAGCGTGGCTCCGTGCATGACTCTTATTCACCTTTATATAGTTCGAGTTATCTCCAAGATCGCTGTACTCACCCTTGGGTCGGCATCGTTCTTCTTCCTCGCCCCCTTACATATAAGCTCGCTGTCCACTTTCACTACGAGCGATTTAATTAAGGCTTGCAACATAACGTGATCTGTGAAAGTTCGAGGCTTGATTGCCTCTCCGACGACGATGAACAAGAGGGGAGTGACGTCATGACCGACTCCTCGAACGTTTTCTCTCGAGACGGGGAAACGTTTTTTTTCTTCCTGGTTCGAGATATCGATTGGAGAGAAACCGATCGATCGGAGAGATAAATATAATTACGATGGTACACCCTTTTTTTTTAATTGATTTATAAACGTTCGACGTGAATGACTCTGGTTACCACGAGCTCGATATTTTCTTACCTCGTTTCAGTCAATCTTACGTCAGGTTCGACTATTCCTTCGAAATGTATTTTTCGAGACGAACGATACGAGTGAAAAACGCGATGATGAATGAAAATCGTATGAAAATTGAACAAACTCGTGTCTAACGAATTATTTGTTTTCGTTCGACGAGATTTTTCCAAGATGATACGGAATATGACATACCCACCATCCTTGATTCCTTTTTGTTACGGAAGCTGAACCCACATACTGCGATATCGACGTACTAGCTTTCTCTTATCCGATATTCCACTTGATCGGGTTATCGGAAGAGCAGTAGGAGAATTCTTCGATATTGTGGTAAGAGGAAGAGAAAGAAGGAGGGAGTGAGTGAACTGCGGAAGAGAAATAGATAGCTTGCGTAGAATATATCAGGAAGCTCCTGTTCCATAGATCCGACAAAATCGCAATGAACAGCCGTCTATATAGGCAACATATCAATTTATCAGTAAAATTCAATCGACTAAAATGATATTTATATTTCGATTCTTTGAAGAAAAATCGGTGACACAGAATCGAGGGTTTTTACAAAACTCTTATTGTGTTTCGCATAAAAGTTAGACAACAAAATCACACAAAGAGAAACATAAAAATTTATAATAAAAAAAAATATCAACCACCCGTAAAAGAAACTTCGTAAAATTATATCTGCGACTTTGCTCGTCCCATTGTCTCGCGTTTACCGGCGCATTTTTTAAGCTCGCTATCGTGCCACGACCAATAACGTAGTGTTTCCTGATGATAGTGTCGATGGACGTACAGAAATAGACATTTATCTTACTCTAGGTGCGATTTATGGTTGACACCGAAGTAAAATTCTTGCTGTTCTACACAGAGAGAATTTCGTATGAATTTTTGAGGTGAAATCTTGGTAAAAATTACATTAAAAACTTGAACCTGGTGATAAACGTGCAAACGATTAAAAATTGACGTGTCAAAATTTTAGCACGTAGTATAATTTTTAGGCGCGCTACATAGAGCTCACGGATTACGGCCAGACGACATAATCCAAACTGATTTTACTGCGAAAAACGTAAAAATTCTGGCGAACGCAAATTTTGGCTTCCTTTTTTAAATTTTCAAGGGAAACACGCAAATTTCTCAATGTGCATCGTACACTTTCATTTGTATGAGTCCTTTTTTCAACTTATTGTAGTAATATTTACGTTTCACGAAAATTTACTGTTAATTTTAGTAAAAATTCTTGAAAATATTTTTAATTTCTGTCACGCAACAGTAAATTTTTACCCATTTCCACTAAAATGTATAATTTATTTCCCAAAAACCTGAACAATTGCACATTTGTCACTCAGTTATTATGATCTCACAGTAAAAATTACTTAAAAATTCTTTCCGTGTAGGACGATTATACGGTACAATATACGGTGTCGAAGAAAGTTAGATCGCCGTACTACTACCACCCTTGAAAAAGGGCGTGAAACGATAATCGATGTGACACTCTGGGACACCCACGAAACTTCTTCGATCCTTCGGGAATCTCTCAACGCTTTCCCGACCTCCGTTCAATTTTCGCGGTGTTCGCGTTTCCTCAAAAACTTTTGCATTGTCGTCGCAAACTTTCACATATATTCTTCCATTTCGAAGTTCCATCTTTACTTTTTTTTTTACTTCTCCCTCGTTCGCACCATCGAAGTGAACAAGTTTTCGTGTATTCGCCCACGAAATCGGATATCCAGACACCAAAAGCTTCCTGCGGTCTCTTGATATTATTGTCTCGTCGTGGGGAGTTGATAAAAAATTTTTATCCACAGTTCCATCGCTATAAAACCTCGTGTAAAAACGCAACTTCGTTCGTTCAAAATTGGTTTCTCGTGAAACTCGATGTTGCAGCGCAATTGAATTAACCACGTCGAGCGTATATTTAGGCGAGGGATACGATTTTCGTACGCAAAAGGGCTTCCTCATAAATTTGATTTACATCCTACGATAATTATAATAAATTTAATTTAATTAAAATAATAACAACTGATCGCAACGTTCCATTGATACGAAATGTGGTTTCTACACGATATAATTAGCTTCTCATTAATTATCATGATCAACTTTTGAGATAATGGTAAATTCTGTTAGAGAGAATCGTTAATTACGTTGTATATATAATTAGCTATTTTATGGATTGAGAGGTAATGGAAATATTACAATGCGAACATACGCGTCTCACGGCTTTCGGCAACTCGAACCATTTGGCTCCAAGCTGAAATTGGATATTCCATGCGATCGCGCACCGTACTGCATGATAGAAACACTATACCTGCCTGAATGTGCATCCCATCGTTGCTAAACCACATGTTGAAATGTCTCTTATTGTTACGCCGAATCCACTGTATCACGTTTCCAATGTTCGTTAGCATGCTTCGCTATTTTTATAGCACCAACTGTGTGTATCGCTTACTCATTCGTTTATGAATTAATTATATCCTAATTAGTTTTCCTAGAATTGAGTATTAATTACTTCGGACACTTCGACTAATTAATTTCGACTTGTGCTCGCACGTAGCGAATAACAAAACGACGGAGATAAACGGTAAAACAATTTGGGGCATTGATTTTTCATTCGTTGGATTGTGTCAAAGGGCTGAAAGGGTGAAAATTGTGGCTTAGAGTGCAAACTAGTGTTTTGAGAGTCGGTGTTACAGGCGAGGAGCGATTCGAAAACGCGTAATTTCTCCGACACTGAGCTACCAATCGCGTTAAAATTTTGAGGGTGTCTAGAGAATTATGGCAAAAAGTGACTCTAATTGTATTTTTTTCAAAATTTTGAAAATAGTATTGTAGGCGACGAATAATTTGAAAACGTCATTCGTACTTTCTCCGGCATTGAGCGTTAAAGTTTTGAGGGTATCTAGAGAATTATAGCAACAATTTTAAAAAAATAGTACGTTTAGTCACTTTTTCACATAATTATCTAGATGTCTTCAAAATTTTAATGCGATCGATTGCTCAGTTTCGAAAACAGTACGAATCGCATTTTCGAATGATTCGTTACGTGTAACAACGGCTCTTAATACTATCGAATATGACAAAGTACCAAAAAAGCAATTACACGCGGTCGACCAATCGTTTATTCGTCAATTAAAAATTATTATCGTTTATCTCAGAGTGTAATTGAATTAGTTTTCAATCACTTCCGATTCGACGTTAATCCTCGTACCCTCATCTTACTTCGGTAACGCACAGAGATGTCGGTCTTCTTCTTCCGTCTGCATAACCTTCGTCGCCAGGCGGAGGAGGCGAAGAAAAAGAAGGAGAGACGTGGGAGAAGGCAGCGCGGTCAAAGAGGGACCAATTGCTCGGGGGATGAACCTCAGCCGACCGCTGGATCGATGCAATGTTGCAACAAAGTTCATCGCGGGCCTAGCAAACTTTTCGAACGGGCGCCCCTTCAACCGAGTGATTCCCTCGACGAGATTGCATTTCAGATACCCAGGTGAGAAACACCGTTATAAAGGAACGTCGGGATTTGCTCATCCTTTCGATACTTTTATCAAATATTATAACCACCTTCCTTCACCGAAGTTTATTATACAACAAACTTTTTCCATTCTCGGTTATAAAAAAGATCATTTTTATTGAATTTTATTGCAAAATAAATTATTTCCAAGAATAATCGTGGATTAGCAATTAACGACCCGACGATTCTCAGAGTCGTTACATAAAAATGGTCTTCACGGTCGAGCAACGATAATTCAGGTAGGATAAAGAATAATTATAATTTGTATAAAAAATAATCCACGTAGGAGAGTGATCATCGCACATAAGACGAAAAAACTGGAGGCCGAGTGAAATCCGATGGATTTAACAGCATAGAAATTAATTGACTCGAAGGTTAAATATTATATTTAAACATATTTGCGTCCACTCAGCCTGATCACTCAAAACCTTCAAAAATGACAACAACAACAAAAATGTTCAACTTTCTTCATCCATTTAGAATTTTGATTAACTAGACTTAGTATTTTGAAACCGCCAGAAGTAGACTTTGGATAATTTATTTGAGCCATATCCGGTTAACATCCGGTGAGTCGGATCAGGTACGACTTATCCATGCCTGATCCGATCTGGATGAAACCCCAGACAGCTTGATTAATTTTTTGCTTGAGTTGTTTTATCGCTAATCGTGAAACTTTTCAAATATTTGCCTAGGCTCACCCTTGCCTCCTGACTTATCGCACCCTCGCCCTTCTATACTAGCGATCTCATCCTTCACCCAAAGTACCTTCGTCATACGAGACGAAACTTTCTTACGGAGATATAAATGCAAGGGTTCGTTAAGGCGAAAAGAGAAGTTAACGAATGTCTTGCAAGCTGACTGTCCTCACGCGCATGGAATTTTTTTCTCTCTTTCAACCCCTCCACTCTGATCGAATGACGTCTCAAGGATAACAAGCAAAGGTGCGACCCTCTCGAGACTTCGAGAGTTTATACGATAGAAACACGTTGTCGACGAGTGCTGTGATGGCGCGTCTTTCAGACGGTCTTGGAACTATAACCCCACCCCCTTACCCTCTATCGAGCATCCGGCTAGATGCGAAAAGCATTGTTAACGAAGTTTTTTTCCCTCTTTCCTTCATTCTTTATCTTACGATCTTGTGTACATTTTTATCTTTTATCTTCTCCCGCGACACTGTCGGAGGCAGAATTGCTTTTTCTCATTAGGAATCAACGGAAAAACGTGCACACAAACTTCAGTCAACTGGCTACACTTCCATGTACCTTTTATATCCTATTAAGGAATTTTCGAACGCCTCGAGCAACCTGTTCGTACATCGATCCATCGCTGGCACGAAAAGTCAATCGACCACGAAAAAACTGTCCTCGTTAGGCGTTGTTGATTTTTTTTTAATAATATATCGAATTATCAAAGAATTTTTCATTAAATTGCAGCTGTCGTCAACTGGCTTAATGAATGCGTTTAATTTAATTCATTTTACGCAATTACCTTAATCCATTAACCTCTTCGAAATTTCAAGCCCGAAGGGGTTGCCCCAATTTCGCAAATATAATCGTGCAAGTAAACGTGCCGAACGTCAACGTCTACGTTTGAATTATTACGCTTACTATCATTATGATTATTGTCTCGTTTCACGTTCCGTATGCCTCGGATATTTCCAAATTATTCATTGACTATTCTCCGTCCCCGGAAACACACATACACGCATCCAACTTTGCTCTAGCTACACAAGGGAGTTCACCCTTCGATTCGAAGGGTGACACCCCTCAAAGATTCGAGAAGGAAGCGTATAACTTGGACGAATGGAGGATTTCTTAATTGCATTGACCCTTCGATATCGCATTCTTCCCGTCTCTAGCTCGAATTCTTCCGCATCTCGAAAAGAAAAAACGAATCTAAAAACATTCTACCATAATTTAATTCATATTTAATCTGATAAATAATTTATCGAGTAAATAAAAACATTTTCCTTCGACTGATGAGTGATAACAAGAGGGAAGGGAGAGAGATAGAGGGAGAGTGGAAGAGTGATAAAAGGGAAGAAAAGTGACGAGCATCTTCTAGCCTTTTAGTAGTTGTTCAAAGTTTTCCCGAATGCCTCGACTAATTTGAAATAACGGTACGAAGATTGTGTACCGTGGTGTAGAGTTCGTTAACTCTCTCGGTATATTTACCTCGGATAATCCTCCCTTTTTCCAGCTTTCGAGATCTTTCCCTCAGGATAACTAAAAGCCCTTTTCCCATAAACTTTACTCTTGCTCAACTCGAGTACAACCACTAACTCCCTTTGTATCGTTTTTATACCCCGTCTCTCTTTAATACTCCAAGAAACTTTTGTCATACTACAACATTGCCGGACGACGAGAATTAAGATTTTGTCACTTGGATTGAATTTCAGTGATGAAAATGTGTCGTCGTTGTATAAATATATATATATATATATGTATATATGTTATCCTTCGGGAGGCTAGCGATAGGACTGACGCATTGCCCCAAAATGGCGACAAGCGACAAAAAAGAAGTTAGTCAAAACCGAAACTCCGGGAGCGACTGCGCTAAAACTGCATTAAACTAATTTCACAGTTCTTATAAAATCTGGATAAAATCTTTTTACTTTTCACCTAATAACATTTCACCAAGATAGGTTGTGGCATAGCGGTAGCGTTCCCGACTCTCACGCAGAGGTCCAGGATTCGATTCCCGCCGACACTAAATGGAATTTTTTTATGTGCGTTTTCTGTTCTCTCCGGTGGTTCGGAAACCCACCTAAGAAAAAAACTGTAGGTCCAGAAGAGTGGTTCATGGTGGAATTGAGGCTGGAAATGTGTATGAGGAAAAAGAGATGTAAAAAGGCGAAGTACGCTGTATATGGCAATCTAGCCATACAACAATTCAGGTCTGAGAGCTGTGCACCAAGTTTACTATCTATATTTATCTACTATCATTTGGCTCGTGTCTAAGTGTTCGCCTTTTACGATACCCAAACGTTACATTTGAGGGCTCGTCTGGAATATTGGGACGAGAGTCGAAAGCTGGCAGGAACGAAGGAAGTCGAAAAGTCAAAAGTTGTAACGCGTGAAAAATCGTGAGTCCGGAAAGTTCATTAAACAAAGACGAAAATTTTGCACTTAATTAAATTATTGTAAGAAGTCAAAACCGAACTTCCGCGAGCGACTGCGTTAAAACTGTATTAATCTAATTTCACCGTTCTTATATAATTTGAATAAAATGTTTTTATTTTTCACCGAATATCATTTGGTTCGTGGCTAAGTGTTCACCTCTTATGATATCCAAGCCCAATATAGTATACACTACCGGGGGAAAGTTTCTGGACAAAAGTTGAAAACAGTGCCGGGACGTTTTTTTATGACATTTCCCCGGTAGTTGGCCTAAGCCAATTTAACCAACGCCATTTTAAAGAGCAGGGATTTCCCTTCATTTTGGCTTTTTTCAAAAAAATTTTACGATTTTTTTTTACAATTGGCACGCAGT
This sequence comes from Netelia fuscicornis, assembly GCA_946811545.1. Lineage (NCBI taxonomy): Eukaryota > Metazoa > Arthropoda > Insecta > Hymenoptera > Ichneumonidae > Netelia > Netelia fuscicornis. The sequence goes on from OX328015.1 coordinate 2,490,494, forward strand.
TTTGAAAACGACAATTTTTGGTCGTTTTTTTGTTCTTTTGCAAGTGGACCCCCTTCTTAGTAAAAATTTTTTTAACGAATTTCTTTCATCATACTCATAAAGGGGGAAGTCTAAGCTCCAAGTTCATTTTTTAGAAAGTTGTCTACGATTTTTTTTTCCAAATATATTTCGTTTTTTTTTTGAGAAAAAATAGACAATTTGAAAATTGTTCCATAAGACGAAAATAATGAGGTTTACAACAAAATCTCAAGATGGCAAAAAGTTGTATTACTTCTTGCTGAGTTCAGGAGAATATTATCAGATTTTTTTTCGAATTTTATTTTTCCAATTTTAATAGAAATTTAATAGAATTAAATTTTTTACTTGCATATTAAACTTTGTCTTCGGAGGTTTCTTCGACGACGGAGTTCCTTCGATGTAAGTAAAAAATATAATTCTATTATTTTCATGGTATTCGGATCAACCGAGCTGACCGGAATAGGTGGAAAAAACATTTCGAATAAAAAAATCTGAAAAAATTCTCCTGAACTCAGCAAAAAGTAATACAACTTTTTGCCATCTTGAGGTTTTGGTGTAAACCTCATTGTTTTCATCCTATGGAGCAATTTTCAAATTAAGTATTTTTTCTGAAAAAACGACATATCTTTGAAAAAAAAAATCCTAGACAATTTTCTAAAAAATGAACTTGAAGCTTAGACTTCCCCCTTTATGAGTATAGTGAAAGAAATTGGTTAAACAAATTTTTACTGCAAAGTGGGTTCACTTGCAAAAGAACAAAAAAACGACCAAAAATTGTTGATTTCAAAACTGGGTGCCAATTGTAAAAAAAAATTGTAAAATTTTTTTGAAAAAAGCCAAAATGAAGGAAAATCCCTGCTCTTTAAAATGGCGTTGGTTAAATTGGTTTAGGCCAACTACCGACGAAATGGCATAAAAAAACGTTCCGGCACTGCTTTCAACTTTTGTCCGGAAACTTTCCGCCGGTAGTGTATGTGTAAAGTGTAATCGCAAACGAGAGAAACGTGACAAGATACGAGAATGCGAATTCTCATAGAGGGCGCAAGAAGGCAGAATGAACGAGGCGCGAGGTAGCAAGAATCGTAGAGTGCTGCTGCCGGTAGGAGCGAGCGTGAACTCACCATCGTATCACCTTATCGCGACTCGCTCGCTACACTCGTCCACCCAACATCGATATCACCAAACGCTACTTCCAGGCGCGCCTCCGGCGTTTCTCGACGCGACAACGTTCTTTTTCTTTCAAATTTATTTTTACCATCACTTTTATACTCGGACGTGTAATTATAACCGTGGGAAAATTTTATTCCGAGAAATAGATATTAATTGGAAGAATGTTTAATTAATTTTAATTGCAAGTAGGATTTTATTTTTATTAAAAAATACTTTCTAATTTTAATATTTAAAAAATGTTTTTAATAAAATTGGTAGAGTGAATTTACGAGATGAAATGTTAAGAGTGTCGTCGACGTTCTATCAAGCTTTCTCTCTGTTTCTTCTATTTTTTCAAAGAGTCAACATCGAAGAGATATTACGATTTAAGAGCAAACTTCGAACTATCCATACCACGATGACTAAAATTTTTATCTCGATCATGGAGAAATATTTTCACGATTTTCTTTAGACGAGTGATTCGTATCTCCTACAAAAACTTGAAGATATCGAGAAGGATCTGACAGACGCAAGAGTGCTAGAACGGCGGGATTCAATATTTTCATTCCCATAAATTATTTATGGTTTCACAGACAGCAGGGTGTAGTTCGCATGCCGCGAGGCCTCTTCCTTCACTTATTTTATTTCATTTTATTCCCTCGTACATCCTCGTCTCAATCCTCCTTCGCCGCCCTTCCCTCGTCCAACTCTCCCTCTCTCTCTCCCTCTCTCTCTCTCTCTCTCATGCCTCGTGTCGAATTTATCGGAAAGCTTTCGAGCGACGAGCATATTGCGATTCGAAAGCTCGTCGAGCATCACCGAAGATGTTCCGAACGATAGCCCATGCAAACGTCGCTGCACCATCATTATTTTTTTTATCATTATTATATTTTCTTATTCATGACGTTCTTGACAGCCGACAAATTACGTTCATGTGACCGAATGGGATAACGATCGACGTATCATTACAGGGACGAAGTTCCACCGACTCGGTTTTCCACTCGCCATACCCTCCCCACTCTTCATTTCCACTCATAGCCACGAAATAAGCAACGATGAAAAACGCGAATGTGCGTAAAAGATTTTTTTACAAATTTCTTTTAGTCACATTTTCTCCGTTTCTGGTGACATTTTCACCGAAACCGGAAATACAAGGACGAAAGCTCGAATATGAGAACAAAGCTGGTAAACTGCGAAGAGGCGCAATCTTTCAACAACGAATGAAACAGGATGTGACTCGAGAGTTTATTTAACGGATGAGCTTTGCCAAGTTGAAACGTTCTCGAGAATATTACGGCGAAAGTTCTTCAACGTGTTTCGAGCGAGGCAAACCGTAAAATCACGAAGTTCTACACGACATAGTGAAAACGTCATTTCCTGCTCAGTAGTGGATGAACGATCCCTTTGAAAACTCGCGACGGATTTCTAGCCCCGAGAACACAACTGTCTAGGAAAGTGTTTCAAATGTCACGTTATTGAAAAATCGTGAGAAACAATTTTATTAAGATTTATCGTATTAACGAATAATCTACAATAAAAAAAATCGTAGGGTTCTCGAAATGATCGAGACGATTTATTTATTATTATTATTTATTTTTACGACACAACGATCTTTCGTTTTACGCTTTACGAGCTCGTATCTATCACTCAAGAGTACCGGCACGATTCTTACCATCGTGCAAATATTTTTTCTCTAGCGTGCCGAGATAGCCTTATATTCCACCAAAGTACAACGCCAAGGCGAAAAAAAACGGCCTATACACGAAACGTCGTAAATCTCTTGATGGATCGTGGCACTTGTCAAGATGCCTCCCAACTTCTCCTGACTCTCGCGTGGAACGCATAGAAAAGATGGAGTGCGCATAATGAACAAAGTAGATATCGCCCCACATATTTCACAAACTATACATAATAGAAAGAAAGAACAAAAGCAAGAAAAAACAAAATTCCGATATCGGCAGAAAGAAATAAAATGATTTTGTACACATTTTTGTTTTTCCTTCAACCACCATCTCGATCAATCTGTCAGATGTTTTTGACGCATTCTACAATCGGTTGCATCCTGATTAGCCGTCAATAAAGCTGTCTCGCCCATAGTGACATACTTTCAATATCATCGATGGAAGGTTCCTAAAGCGACATCATTGTTCGTCAAAATCTTGTGGGAGAATTCCATTGTTGCATTTCGTGCTTCGTGATCCTTTCGAGTGCCCTCGAGTGCTCTCAAGCACCAAACTCCGCGATCTTATTGATTCGAGTGTATTATCCAGTAGTCAGAATTTCGAGTACTAGATTTCGTTGGGTATACGTATACGAATATGTTCGTTGATAAACAAGAGCATTGCTGGAAGATTTCTCGAAACTCTGCAAGGACCTGTGTGCCCTCGGTAAACTCGAGTAATCCCACGAATTCCACCCTACTCGTGCCCCATTTTCGATAAATGAATCTCCGGAGAAGGAAGTATCACGCTGATACGAAGATGCAGGAGGATGGAAACGATTATTACAATTAGTCAGACCGTAAATTAATCTCGGCGACGCCGCACCCCAGAAATCTTCCGATTGTCTCTCTGCCAAGATGAAGGACACTTTGAGAAGAAGAAAATAAATTATTCGAGGGAATCATTTCTTTTTTCTTCTTTTTTTTTCGTAAAACCGCCTTCATCGACTCGACAGGATCGTGGCTGGATGAAGATTGGAATTTATAAAGAATATTTGAAAAAGTGGGCAGAGGGTGGATAGAAAGGCAATTGTTTTTTAACCAAGTCGATATAATGCGATTGCAATTATTTCATAATCATAGGCATCGTTACGTGATTCGGAGCAGTTAAATGACGTATACGACGCAAAAGTCGGAGGGTTCGACGCGTTTCACCATGGGGATTTTTTTGTCTTTTATTGATGATGAAATATCGATTCTCTATATCCACGATGGTGGAGACCGAATTGACGAGCGCGCGTGACCTCTGGGGTAGAACGACGGACACACGAGTTCTTTTTTTCCCCTTCGTCTGGAAGGTTGAATCAGGAACAGCCGTGGTAAGAGGGGTTGGGGGAGGAAGAGGGGGATGAAAGTACCGTCGGTTTCTTCGAGCCATTGGATTGATTGTTCAAACGCGACGGGTGCTCGTTCGTAAGTTACGATTCGAGCTTATGACCGAGAGGGTCTTTGATTCTCACCTACCAAGAAAATACCTACCAAGAAAATAGGGGTCACGTAAGTAAAATTGACATTCAAAGTTGAGTAGCTCATACTAAAAAAAGAACAACGCATTGTCACTCCGTTAGCCACATTTTCCTCCGAGCTACCATTTAATCTCCACGTGTGATGATTCTACCCTCCCTCGACTATAATCGATGATTACACCGATTTTATTAGAAATTCACAATTATTCAATGAAATCATAATTATACAATTTATTATATTTCAGAATTCTCGAAATGATCGAATTTATGATCGTTATTATTATTCTGCTGGAGATTTATCGTGACGATTCAACCCCCCACCCTCTTCCCAACTATAATCGATGATTACACCGATTTTATTAGAAATTCACAATTATTCAATGAAATCATAATTATACAATTTATTATATTTCAGAATTCTCAAAATGATCGAATTTATGATCGTTATTATTATTCTGCAGGAGATTTATCATGACGATTCAACCCCCACCATCCCCCAACTGTAATCAACGATTACACCGATTTTATTAGGAATTCACAATTATCCAATGAAATCATAATTATATAATTCGTTATATTTCAGAATTTTCGACATGATCGAATTTATGATCGTTATTATTATTCTGCAGGAGATTTATCGTGACGATTTAACCCCCACCCACTTCCCAACTATAATCAACGATTACACCGATTTTATTAGAAATTCACAATTATTCAATGAAATCATAATTATACAATTTATTATATTTCAGAATTCTCGAAATGATCGAATTTATGATTGTTATTATTATTCTGCAGGAGATTTATCATGACGATTCAACCTCCACCCTCCCCCGAACTATAATCAATGATTACACCGATTTTATTGGGAATTCACAATTATCCAATGAAATCATAATTATATAATTCGTTATATTTCAGAATTCTCAAAATTATCGAATTTATTATCGTCATTGTTATTCCGTAGGAGATTTATCACGACGATTCAACCCCCACCCTCCCCTCAACTATAATCAATGATTACACCGATTTTATTAGGAATTCACAATTATCCAATGAAATCATAATTATATAATTCCTTATATTTCAGAATTCTCAAAATGATCGAATTTATTATCGTCATTGTTATTCCGTAGGAGATTTATCACGACGATTCAACCCCCACCCTCCCCCCAACTATAATCAACGATTACACCGATTTTATTAGGAACTCACAATTATCCAATGTGAAATCATAATTCGTTATATTTCAGAATTCTCGAAATGATCGAATTTATGATCGTCATTGTTATTCCGCAGGAGATTTATCAAGAATTACTTTTCATCCCCCCTAACGAGAAATACATATATTCGCGTATATAATTCTAAGCTTTAACGAGAAACATATATATATATATAGCTCATCCCTATATTTTCTACGTATAAATGGATTTGAGGAAGATTGTACGTTGCATATGGGCAATCCTATGCAAACAGCGATGTCCGCTCCAGCAAATATCCGAATCAAGGAGAATTGGAGCGCGTTGCATGGTAGAGTGCTCTCTAACACCACTTTCGTAGAAATAAAAAAGAAAAAGAAAAAAAAGAAACCCGTCACTGGTCCACCATCGCCCATGAATAATCTCCCTCCTACATGTACACACGTGGTCGTATAAATCCGCTTATTACATTGGCAGCACACGTTCGTGTTGTCACGGTTAAATAAACTCGTTCTGTAGACAACCGAAATAATCGTACCGAAATAATACACCCCCCGAAACTACCCTAAAATTCTCGACTCGCCTAACCGATCATTAGAGTTTTGGCTATAACCGCGCAGAAGAGAGAGAGAGAGAGGGAGAGGGAGACAGATATAAGAATAAAACGTTTCGTGCGTAAATAATTGACGTTTCGATTTGCAACGTCGAGCGTGATTACACCACGGAATTGTAGCTTTTGCTTATTTGCACAAAATCGCAAATCGGTGAGTCGCGATGTCTTGTATTAACAACGGGATTGTTAGCTAGTAACTGAGGATCCAATTTTGGTGACTTTCGTTGAAGCTTGTACCGTCAGGGAAGATAATTACTTTCATTCTCCAACGTGGCTTACGAATTAAGGTCGCGATATTTAACGCTACCTTTATATATATATGTATATATATTTAGTGTACATACAATAAATGGTGCGGATAGTATTAGTACACATACAAACAGAAAGATAGACCCCAAACTCCCGAGCAGATAAATCGTGCTCGCTTAATTGGTGTTACTGTAATTGCTCAGGGAGCCGTAAAGTTTCGGAAAATCCTCCACGAAGGACGAGAAGAAGGAGCAGGGGAGGGGAATATAAAGGAATGGAAGAGAGAGATATCCTCGGAGAGTTCTCCGTTTGCTACTTACCTAGAAATTCCGCCGAAGAAAAGAGTAGAAAAATTGAAATGAAGTTCTGTTTTTCAAAAAATGAAAATTTTTGAAAAATTATCATCGATATAGGATTATTTATAATAATGATAATAATAAGAGTAATTGAACGTAATCTTTCACATCCGGTGTTTATATTTTTGTGTCGATGTAAAACGATTGCAAAGTGCAAGATTTTTTGTGCTGTTTTTCAAAAAATGAAAATCTTTGAAAAATGTAATCAGCATACGATTATATAATATATTTATAATAATGATAATAATAACAAGAATTTAACGCAGTCTTTCACATTCGGTGTGTATATTTTTGTGTCGATGTAGAACGATTACAAAGTGCAAGAATTTTTAGCTATTTTTCAAAAAATGAAAATCTTTGAAAAAATGTAATCAACACACGGTTTTATAATATATTTATAATAACGATAATAATAATAGTAATTTAACGTAATCTTTCCCATCCGGTGTTTATATTTTTATGTCGACATAAAACGATTGCAAAGTGCAAGATTTTTTGAGCTGCTCTTCAAAAAATGAAAATCTTTGAAAAAATGTAATCAACATACGATTATATAATATATTTATAATAATGACAATAATAACGATAACTGAACGCAATCTTTCCACATCCGGTGTGTATATTTTCGTGTCGATGTAAAACGATTGCAAAGTGCAAATTTGTTGAGCAGTGCTCAAAAAATCTTCTAAGAAAGTTTGAATTTATGATTTTTCATTCTGCCCTCTGCGTATAAATTCGTCTAGTACGTAGGATTTCCCCTCTCTCCTTGAGTGGCTCGAAAGAGGGAGGCTGAGCGAGCGAAAGGGTGCGCGAGAGTGGAGGCAGGAGCTAGAAGAGGTGGCTCGAGCTTGCGCATGGCAGTTTCCCGCGCCGACTCGGAGGGAAGCAATATACACGTACGTTAACCAGAGCTGTGTGAACAGATCTCGCTCTCGCTGTCTCGCTTTTCGCGTCGCCGAGAGGCAAGTTCTCACTCTCTCTCTCTCTCCCGCTCTCTCTCTCTCTCTCAGTCTCCCACAATCTCTCTGTCGCTCTCTGTCTCGGTCGCACTCGAACTCGCAACGTTCCACCCTCGAGCGTCGTAGCAGGGCGCGTAAATGAAAGCGCGCGACACGAGAGCGTACGGCGGCGAGCATCGAGCTCCTGTCGAGATCGAGCTTTCGTGGTTAAATCGCGGCGCGTCTCGTATCCGCCACTTCATCGGCATCGAAACGCGCCGGTAACCAACACCGACAACGACGAACGCGAATATTCATTTCTTATCATTTTTTTTGCAAATTTATTTATTTCACCTCGTTCACGGAAATGCAATTTTTGAAGAGAAAGTGCCGCTGTCTCGTGTACGAAATAGTGTCGTGGTACGCGCGCCGACGTGGCACAAGTACGTGCGATCGTCGTTGTTCCTTGTTTGTTTTTTCTTATATTTTCCGAAGTGCGAACGAGTGCGCGAGATCGAGAAAATTCGTGCGTTATTAAACGGTTGTGAAATGTTTCTTCTTTTTTTTAAACTATCCGTTGGAAGAAAATTGATGAAGACGATTAATAAAAATTTAACGTCGTTCATTTATTTTAATTGTATTACGATTCAGTGACGAGAAATTCGAAAATGTGATAAAAGGAAATTTTTTGTTTTATCGTGCGTACGATACGAGAGTAAACGAAGAACGGTTTCGATACACGAAGTAAACAAATAACGCGTATTAAAAATAGAGAAACAGAATAGAAAGAGAAGGATTATTTCTTTCATTGAAAATTTCGGTGTTTTGCGTATGTAACGACAGTGAAAAAGTTCTATTTAGACGATATTTGCGATTCTACACGATCTACATCTATATATATATATATATACACACACATATATCTATATATGTATATATAGATATATTTTACGTCCCGATGATAAAGAGAAAACACGGTTAAACGAGCCATGTATAAAATATCTTCGTCGGTTGTATGGGAACACATGAGACTTTGAACGCTTAGAGAAAAAGAAAAATTCATATCGGTGCGGAAGTATATTTCTATTACAATTGAACGCTGGTTGGCGGGTCCAAAAACGTAGGATACGATTAAGAATTTGAACAAAAAAAATTCACCAAGGCTGCAAAGAGGAAGAAGAAAAAAACAAATGAAAATAAAACGACCAATTTGCCGCGAGGAAAATCGTAGGAACAACTAAAAAACCGAGCTTGAAGCTTATAATTCGCGATTCGCGAAGAACGGTCCAAATGAGAAATAGTGTCGTGGTCCAAAGTAAGAAAAAATAAAATTATTTAACAAATTCTGCTCTAGTGGCTTAGCTCGAGATATTTAAACAAAAACAAAAAAACAAAACAAAAAAGAGATAATCGCGAGGTTGTATTTTGTACCAGTGTTTAAGACCGGTGATATAACGATAACGTGACAGGACTCTCGCGCGAGATGACGACTTGAAAAAAAATAAAAATCGTTAATTAACGATCGTACGAAAATTAATAACTTCGGTTTGATCGGAGCGCGTGAAAAATCAAATCGTAATCGAAAACACAAACTTTTCTTTTTTCTTATCGAATAAATAACGAGAAAATTTGTGATTTTTGTTAATTCATTCGTGCGATTAATGTAAGCGAGTGTAACGCTCGGAGTAGTGCGTGCAAAGTGCGAGAAGAAGTGAAAAAAACGTACTCTCGGAAAGTAGTCGATGTCTCTTGAATAAATGATAATGATCGATACGTAGCGAGACGACCGAGGGTGGAGTAAAGACCGATTGCGGCAACCGCACACGAACCAAGGGGGATTGCTTACTTTCGTGAAATTCCCGAACGTATACGCGAATCGACGGTTGGGAATGGTAGCGATGGCGACCTCGAGTAGATACAGCAGTTACAATTGTCTCACAAGCTGGGACAGTTACGATCGTATACCAAGGTACATTATACACACGTATATACATATATATATATGCGTTTCTCCGCGTACGCAAACCTCAGGATTTGCGTCGAATAAATATTTGTCCCTAGACAGACACAATTGCCTTACGTTCGGAACAAACACATTACGACGATAAGCTCGTGTTCTTTGATTTTTTCTTTTTTTTTTTGCAAATAGAAAAAATACGTCCTAATATTTGAATATTTCAAGACGTTATTTATGGCGAGTTTTATTATATTAAAGAATTTATAGCGGCGCAATTTAATTTACATATTACAGGTTTTAAGAGAGAGAAGTTTGTTCTATGACCACTTTGCCGAAGTAGAAACAATGGCGGTATTTCCTTTCACGGAAACAGCTTGGCACATATTCCATGCACCATGAATATTTGATCCCTCGTTGGAGTATCCTCGTGGTAGAGGCGCTCTTTTTTTTCTTTTTGTATTTTAAGTGCACTGAAACGGTCCCAGTTATTTCACCTTGGCTCACGCTCGCTAATTTGACTAATGGCTGCGCACAATTCCACACAATTTTCACGAATGTAGTTTCCGTTTTTTTTTTTTTTTTTTTTTTTTTTTTATCAAAGCTCGATGTAGATAAGTCGCAAATGCTGCACACCCTCCGAAGCTTCTGTGATATTCCGAGGGATATTAATAGGACGAGCCCGGACGTCCTTGGAGCCTCTCGAAAAATCATTCGACTGGTTTGCAGACCTTTTATCATTGCTTATCGTACAAATCTCACTTTTCATCGGGCAAATGGAATTCCGTAATTTTGAAAAATCGAACAATTTTTATGATTGATGCAAAAGAGAGAGAAATTGTAATATACGAGTAATCGTTCGGAGAAGGGTAGTTATTAAATTATTCGTAGTACTCGTGTATAACCGACCCTCATCACGCGTGTTCCATATCATTAATTCACGATCAACCTCGTTTTATTTATTTAATATTGCGTGCAATTAATTTATGTACAGAACTAATGTCACTTTGTCGATGAGACATTTTTTTTTTACAACGTATGATAACATTTTTTCTCTGTTCTCGTACAAAGTTCAAGCGTGCGTCTTCAAACTTTCGTTCCAACGATAATCACAAAATGGACGAGGATAATTGAAAAGGAGCTGAGAAACTCGAACTGTCCTGGGATAAGGGTACTGCTATTTCTTCCGACCTCTAGACCAATAGATTTCTATCGAGTCACGTATTTTCGAATACATTTGTATTCCCAAATGGAAACTAATTGCATGGATTGCCAGTAGCCACTCGTCGTGGAAAGCAATGATCCAGGCAATGGAAAATCGAAGGTCGAAGGATTTCATTGTATCGACCTTTTGCACGGGATATAACGAAAAATTCCTGAAGAGCAGGCCTCTCCCAAAGTTTTGTAATTCTTAAAGGGCATCGAGACGGAAAGGGAGGAACGAACGGGTCACGTAGAGTAGTGGGAATAATGGAACGAGAGCTGTAAAACTTTGTGCTACATGAATACATATATATATATATATGTATTAAAGGATAGAAGGGAGGATATTTTGTGCTCCGGGAGTTACGTATAGCTTGACTCTATAGCTACAATTCGATTCTAACTGGCTCCGACATGGGCAATTTAACTCTCGCGGCTTCGCTCGGAGGAATGACGAATCTGGTAATTATCCGGTTTGCGAATCTCATGCTTCATACTCGTGGACTCAATTATCGGACTAATTTTGCATCCCTTTTATCGACACACGGCGCGTTTAACTATTCTACTAAGTATTTCATTAAATACTTGACGAACGAGAATTTAAAGATTTAATTCCTTAATCTTTGACGTTTTATAATCGAAATATCTTTCGAAATTTTGAATAGAAAATTTGTGTTCTCTTCACCGTTTTCAAATCTTTCGAATATTTCGATAATCGAAAAAGTACGAGGAAGCATCGTAGTTGATATAAAAAGTGGCAGGACGAAGCTTGTACGTTTCCGGTATACTATCTCGGAGCTTCGCTATTATACCCACCGATAGTAAAGAAAATCGATCGACTTTCGAAGCTTAGTCGTTTAATTCTATCGCACGCGATCACGCGATGCATACGGCTTTTCGTTCCTCTCCGTCTCTCTCTCGTTTCCTTTCCTCGTCTCAAAAGCTATTTCTCATACTTATAACATTCACGAACGAAGCTCTTCGCCAAATCGTCACGGCAGTGACGGGAGAGCTTTGTTGAATTGAGTGCGAGAGAAAGATAGAGAATATAATGAGAGAGGCAACAGGTGCCAACTGTGTGTGTGTGTGTGTGTATGTGTAAAACTACTGTAAAGGAAACCGGGGGATAGAACCAATAATCGTAGGCTACCGATCGTATTTTCCGTTGAATCGATAATAGAACTCAGGCGTAGTAGAAAGTGTTACTACGTGGTCAGACGCCACGTTCGAAACTCTCTGCCTCGCTGATGAAGGAAAAAACTAACTGATTGATCCCTCTGACTTTTACTCATCTATCAAAGAGCTCGCGTCTTCCCTAGAAACATTTTTCCAATCATCTCTTTATCAAGCTTATCTATATATGTTTCTTTTCATTTTCAATTATTTATTACGTGCATCCGGAATTAATTTAATTTCTTCATTTCCCAATGGATAGAATGAACAATGATTTAAAAAATTGTTTTTTTGTCTTTGTGTCGGACGATATACGATTGCTCGTCATTCTTTAAGTAATGAAGAACATTCCGTAGGTTTCGCAATATCGATTGCAAAAATAATCCAATGATTATAGCAATTTTTTTATTCCTACCTTTCGTGCTCTCATCGAGCAAGCACCGAACCCTCGAGAATTCGCCTATTAAATTGATCGATGTAGAGGGTAGCCTGGATGCGATTTACAAGATAATACGAGGCACGTTACCAGTCGAGCGCTACATTGACCGAGCCTTCACCCTCTTGTCACGTACAGCGAATATTATCCAGCCGAGAGCTTTCGAGCTTTTCCGTTAGGTTGATCTGTTGCCGTCATAACAACCCGACGTGTGTATGGATAAGCTCGCGGCGAAAATATAATCCGCGGTACTTTCGTTCCGATCGATTAGGCGATTAAAGGTATAATCACAAAAATATGACGTGGAAAAATAATTTTCGATAATTTCCCGAAGGCATTCTTTCACGATTCGTTTGATTTTCGTCGATCTCATTGATTATTTCACGCATAATTAATATTTCAATCAAGTCAAAATCGATTTCTCGTAGCGGATTTTTCCAGTAATTATTTTTAACGTTTTAATAACAAAATTTCAATATGCAGTTACGATAATGAAAAAATCCGATAAGTTCCTGATTTGTTCTTTCTATTTTCATAGTATTTATTATATATTTGACGAACTTTTCAGCGAAAATGTCTCCAATTAAACGAAAATTCAGACCTATTGTCGGATCGATGAAAACAAGAAGTAAAAAAACTCAATTTTTCAAACTCACGCTCGCCTCGATTGTTCCTTCATAAAAACTTCTCCTCGTCATACTTCCGTGCTTCTTTCCGTCAATTTTTGTTCTCATTCAGAACGTGCGCAGGCTGGCGTTGGTCGCGAAACGCGATAAAAGCCCGTTAAAATATCAGTGAGAAAAAAAGAATTAACTCTTTGTGCGTTGAGAATATCTGGAAAAATACAAATGGCGTTCATCGGTCGTCACGAGACAGTACAGTTCTGCACGAATACCTATTTCCCCCTAGTGGAAAATGGGTGAATGGAGAAAACTCGCGAGCATACGACCCGATATTCCACTTCGTCGATTCTTTTCTGCGAAAGCTTTCGGTTTTATTCACTTGCGTGTGTGCGCCGTTTCCCTCTCTACTCCCACTCCTCTACCGATCACCAAGCTTCATCAAATTCACGAATTCTCGGACCAAAAATTCATATTGTCTATTCCCTATTTTCAATTATTCCACACTCAAATCGAGAGCAAAAAAATTCGTACTGGAGAACGCTTTCTTCCGTGCTTTTCGTTTTTTTTTTTTTCGAAATTATCGACATTCTTCTACGTCGGATTTCTCCAATGTGTGTATTTTATTTTTTTATTTTTCCGTCGATCATCCAAATTAATCCGGATTCGTTCGTCCTGCACCTTAAGCCAAAAGTAGGGGAGGGGGCAAAGGTTGAAAGCAATCTCGTTACTTCCCATTCACTGGCAATTTTTTTGCTTTACCCGTCTTTTTTCGTTAGCTTTGGCATTCGCGAAATGACGGCGAGAGCGAAGAGGAGAGAGCGAGATCCGGATAAGCTTTAATCTTGAAAATTGTACCGCTGGTAGAGAGTCGCAATGAGAGAAGAGGCTAAGATCGACATTGATTAACCGAGTCTCGTCTCATCCCTTCGATATATCTACACATAGTTACGAAAAAATCTCGATTTGTTTCGATAACCCGATTTATTATTTCGCTTTTATTTCCATACTTGAAAACAATTTCCAATTAAGCCAATCGTTTCTTTTCCTCCTCAATATTTATAAATCTTATATTTTCTCATATTGAATCTCGAACTGATACAACTTATTTCCAGAAGAGAATATACGATACGCGACGAACGATCGATAAACTCGTTTTTCTTTCGTTATTCATTTCAACGCGACGCTCGTTAATTAATTGCATTCCCTCCTGCCTCTTGCCTACACTCGTATTTCCCATCCGGTGCACGACTGCCGGAGTTCTTACCCCCGGAACCGAAGTATCGTCGATAAGTGGGAAATGAGAATGCCTGGAAGGCAAAGTTCCTCTTCTTTTTTTTTATTTTCTATGTTCTCATTACCGGTGAGTTCGACTACTCTCCATCTCTGTCTCTCTCTCACACACACGTACTAAGTCCTCGTCATTTTTCCGACTTTCTCATGCTTAATGCGAGGTTCGGATATACTCGGCACATTCTCGTTCGAGAGGGAAGCCCAGCGAGAGCCAGAGAGAATTCAAGAATAACGAGAGAACGATCTCGGGAGAGTTATACAACGGCTTTTTTTCCTCTTTTGGAATAATAGAGAAAGAAGAGAAAGAAGAGCAGAGAAGAAGTGGGGGAAAAAAAACGAGAGCTGAAAGAAGCAAGAGTGAACATTGGCAGAGGTGGAAGTATCGGGAAGAAGATATAAAAGTGTGACCGTAGGACGAGTAACTCTCTCGCTACGTCGAATCGAATCATAGTACCGGTGGGAAATAAGTTTCGGACGATCATACTCTCGATTCGCACACGCGGAGATTCCTGCGATATTATGAACGAGTCACACAGATGGACTGTGTAATGGTCACGTCTATCGCAGAATTTCTCGAATTCGAATGGACGAGAAACAAATTGTTGATAATTGCGCATTACAATGACGCGTAGAGGCTAAGGGGTGGATGGAGGATCAGAGAGGGTTGTTGTGCAAGCCACGTATTACGTGACGCGCATAATTACGTGCGATGCATACGAATACGGTTGATTTTTTTTTACGATATTGATTTTGCCTCCGTCACGATGATGTCGTTAAAATAGAAAATTGCCATTACAATTTAGCCAGTCGTTTTACCCACCCCTCGACAATCGTTCAATGGGGGACGATACGATCTCTATTCAAATTAAAGATCAGTCGGTACGTTCCGTCGATTGAATAAAAATATGTCTTTACGAACGATGGCTCACATCGTCAATCTTGAAATATCGTCAATTGTCGATTGAATCTCGGTTCTTCAGAAAAATCCCCTTGGCCTCGGGAAAACCCTCGTACGATCGTCTCTCGCGCTCGATCGAGCTCCAATCGCGAAACGAGAAGTCGGTGTGCTCGACTCGTTCGACCGACTCCATTTTTCTGTTTCTTTTTTTTTAACACGAGGAGAAGAAACGAAACATAATACAGCAACCCCAATTCTTTGCCTCGATCTAGATACGATGCCCTGAGCGAAACGAGCCCTCCAACAATACTAAATCCCTTGTGAATTTTCCTTCCATTATTATCTCTCTGTTTATAAAATAAAGATACGAGAGAAGAATAAAGAAAATGTTGTCTTGCAGCTTGCAGCGACGAGTTTTATCCCACGAATCGTAATTTCTCGGATCGCGTGAGCCGGCGTGACCGTAACGCGGAGTACACTGTAAACGCGAGGATTATGGGCGAGAGGATGCGAATTATTCGCTCCGTCGTTACATTCGTAGGCATATAGGGGGTTGTTGTGTGTTTTGCCTTGGGTGTCGCAGACAGTAAGTCTCCCTCACGCTCTCCTCCTTCGCCTACCCAACGTGTAATGTCATCCAGACGTTTCTAGAGATACATAAATCTTCAGAGCGAATGTGGAACAAGCGTCTTGTTCCACATTCGTCCGGGAGAAGTAAAAGAGGCCTGTATCACTGCCAGATTTTACAACGCTGCAGCTTTAAAATCTCTGAAATCCTCTCGTACAATTTTCCCTCCGAAATCACATTTTTTACAACCTTGACGAAAAGAGCCGAACAATAAACAGTGATTCGTGAACGATACTGTTATCGTTATTAACTATTGTAATAAAAATTCATTTTACCAACGAGAGAATGGCTTTAATACGAGTGAAATTGATATCAAGAGTTATTGTTGGAAGAATGAAACGATAGATTTTAGAAGTAATAAGATTTTTTTTTCTACCCCTGGAGCATTCCCGAGTATGGTAAATTTTTTTGTTGGGAGATTGGAGATGCTTGTGAAACGTCGAGAGGAACAAGCCTACTTGGATACGGTCGGTGCGGAAGGGTAGAAAGACACTCGAGTATCTTTTCAGGCCTCCTACCGAGAATTCCGGTGAGGATCGACCGGGCTGTGGCTACTCTTGAAGTGCCAATTACCGTTTCACGTACTCTCTTCACTTTCTCCTCCCCCTTTTTTCCTCCTTGTCCGTCTCTCAGTTTCTCAGAATGCGAAGCTCGCTCGCACAAGGGGCGCCCGAGAAGGTTCTAGCGTGTCCTAGTAACACGTTTTCCACACCCCTCTATTCTTCTTCTTCTTCTTCTTCTTCTTCTTCTTCTGCTTCTTCTACTTTTTCTTCGTCTTATCCTTCCTCCTTCTCGTTGTTAGAAAGTTTGGTCGTTAGACAATCTTCGAGGAGCCGTTGTGGAAAATGGCTTTGCCCCAACCCTTTTTTCTCCCTCGTACTTCACCCCCGTCCTTCCTTCATCCCCCTTTTCTCCCTCTTTCTCCCTCGGTTCACCGGCCAACGTGTATATTAGTTGAAAATAAAGATCCCTCTAACGAGAGCTTGGGATATTCCATCGGGTAAACTCGCCTAGAGCTATAGTCATCACAGCCAGTTGGAAAGTAAGCAAAGCTTTTACCCCGTTATATACAGCCCCGTACTACCATAAGAAATAATTTTTAGCTACTTTTTTTACAGCCGATAAGAACCTCGAACTGTCTAAGATTGGACGAAATGACACTTGCAATAAAACAGAAAGAAGGAATTAAAAATCGTCACGAAAAAAATAATTAATCTTTTTTAACCAATTAATATCCGGAAGTTGATGAATGTGTAGAACTGTCGGATCGAGGGAGAGAAGAGAGTTAATAAATAGTGCGAAAGATTCGTGGGTTTCGTTTACTTCCTGCGTTACGTTTTATCGTCCAACCCGTGAGAGAGCTTGAAAAGCGTCAGGATTCTAAGGAAACACGCGATACCTGGTCATTCCTCGAATATTTTCTAGTCCCTTTCCGCACACACATTTGTACTCCCATTGTCGAGCTATACATAGCCACGACACGTTGCTGGGTGTAGAGCACGTGGAAATATCGTACTCGACGTCCTTTTGCACGTGCAATCAACGTTTATATATATAGATGCGTTTACACTGGCAACCCTCGGAAGTCTCGTTACGTAATTGGGTCCAAGTCCGCTAGGACGAAATGAAACGAGCAATATGCACGAACAGAATTTTTCGACGAGTCGGATTCGTTTATATGCAGATATTTCTGGTATTGCAGCTACGCTACATAGTTTTTTTACTATTCGAACGAACAGAATTGCGCGAAATTTGAAAAATAATTATTCATGGCGACGGAGAATAATTATTATTGTATAAAAAATGTTAATTATCGACGATAATTAATATTCCATTGTTGCGACAGAATTGTGATGGAAGCTTCTCGTGATTACAACTAATCGCTTTAGTTCGATCTCGTGTAGGGGCTTGTCCACTCGCTACTGGACATTAGCGACCTGTGGCTAACAGACGCTGTGGTACAAGCAAATATTGATCGACATGTATGTATTACCTACATAGCCAGTTTCCTCTGACAATGTAAACGTACGGTATGACCATGCAATGAACGGTTTCTCAAATCGTAACTGCACCACGTTACCCACCTATTAATCCCTTCGTCTATTGATTCCCCCACTTGGGGACATGCTAACTTACGAGTTTGACCGTTCCAAAGCCCCCGATGCGTTTTATAGCTATTTTAGTACAATGTAGATTGGCGAAACAAGCTTTAGAGAAAGAGCAACGTCAAACTTTAACACATACCTAGAAAAATCAACCAACTTTGACAATAAACCAACCGGAATTAACCCTTTGAGCTCTAAGGACGCATATATGCGTCAGCCTATGCGCCTGCGGACCACATAAGCTTGAAAGTACTCAGGTCTCAAAGGGTTAAGAAGAAGTTCCCAAGATCTCGTAACTCGGGATTGAAGCAGAGACATTAGTGAGCTCATTCATACTATCACTCTTTGTAAATAATCCCTCGCCTCATCACATCGCTCTATCGCCTCAAATAATCGCGTAACTGAAAATACACATAATAATAATTTAAAGAGCACCAAATAGTCGTAAGAGAAATAATTGTTAATCACCGAGGATCGAGAAGCACACATACTTGATCAAAGAAGTCAAAGCCGTGTCTAAATATAAATGAAACAAAATATCTTCAGACAAGATTATTCTCCGGTCGAGTGAATTATTTTTGATTAACCGACCTCTGGCTTCAATCAAAAGTGCGCAATTCCCTCCGGAAAGCCTGCAAAAGGTCGAATTGGAGATATTCGTTGTATATAGAGAAGTTTCGACACAAGAAGAGAAAGGAAGGTTTTGCGACGACGTATGCAAGTTCGCGTGACGAACGCGTACGAGTTAGGTTGGCCGCGGTAAATTGGCTCCTACCGACGCTGCAGGACGTCGGCGTCGTTGGAGCTTTACGGTGCCGTTGATACCGTAAGCTCTATCGCAAAGGGCGAGCGAGCCATTGGTGGAACGCAGGACGTGCAGGTCAGAGGGAGGATGAGGAGGTAGAGAGAGTGGGAGAGAGAGAGAGAGAAGGAGGAGAGCCAGGAGGAACGAGGAGAGAGCATTTACGTGCGAAACTTCCAAGCCGACACGGAGCGTTGGTTGAACCGTCGCAACGCGACGACCTGCTCTCCTCTCTTGACTGCATTCTAGCGCTCTCCGCAAATCGTCATTTCACTGCGGCAACGATGAGTCGAGTCCTCCTCCCCACCCCCTCTCTCTCTCTCTCTCTCTCTAATCTTCAAAGCTTTCCGTTCCGTAAGCAACGTCCTGTGTCCGTCAGGAAATCCGACCGGTGTATATAAACCAGTGCAGCAACGTACAAGTACTGCAGAGACTGCATCAAGGGGAATGACACGGGGCTCGAATCCATCATAAGTGGGCTTTCTCATCATAGAGCAATCTCATCCTTTCGAGACCGGAAAAAAAAGAACATAGAGTCAGGACCCTTGACACAGACCGCGGCAAAAGATTGCGAGTAAAAAACAACCCTCCGTCCCCATGGACGTCCCGACGATACGTCGCGAACGTGTGTCTCTCGTGAGACTTTCCCATGTTCATTTTTTTCTTTTTTCGTATTATTTTTTTTTCCAAGCTCGTAACAGTTTGCCGGAACTCTTTATCGTGTCAAACGAACGTCGAAGCTTTGAAAAATGTTTATAAACATCTTCAAAGCGAAAACCCGGGAGAAAAGGTCTTTTGCTCACTACGGGTCGTGACACGAGTTGTGTTACAATTTTCATATCGCTATCGATATTTTCTTTTAAAAAAAAAACGCAAATATTGTAGATTCGAGTTGATTGCGTTGGAAATCATTATTTTCGTTCATATTCGATAACGCCAATCCCGATCCAACTTTCCAACGAGTTACTCGTGCACGGTGAGTTAAGGGGGAGCAAATTCGTTCCGACGCACCCCGACCAGCCCTGGCTACTCGGGAGGCTTTCTATCGGAAAGAGAGAGATAAAAGATAACTTTTTCTACCAAATTATCGCAACTCAAGTCCGGCTCTTCATCGATCCATCTCGTGTTCCGGATACCCGCGGTCCACTTCGCTTGCTCGACCGCCGCTCATCATCGAGAGTTTTCCAACTTGATCGAGGCCAAAGTTTTCTCAGCTACGTGAGTATCGAAGAAAAGAGAGGTAGCGAACGAAATCGTGCTATTCCAAATCGATTCGTTGACTCGGTTGTGTGGACTCTTCTACTTGTAACCTCTCCCTCTACTATAGTATAACATTACCATCAGCTGATTCGACTTTTATTCCATATATATATATATATTTGTGTGCGTGTGTGTGTGTGTGTGTGTGTGTTTGGGGGGTAAGTACCTACGACTTGCCACTTTTATAGGAATTTCAAAAAGTTAACAGACTTTACTTCCCTCTTACTCACAGGCACACGTTTTTCGTGTATGTATGTGTAGCTGTCCGAGATGAAAGTGGATAGTTCCGTTACGGATGATAGAGACAGAAAAAGAAAGAAGCTGTGTATAAAAGAGAGTAAGAGGGTGGGACAAGTTTCTATTTTTATTGAACCGGTAGAGGGATGTCCATTCGAGACGCGTTGTCACATCGAATTTTCCACTAGACGAAAAACCAATTTCTCGCTATCTCGAAGGCGCGGTTTCTTCGATAGACCGAGAGCGTAATCTTCACCCTGGCGTGAATTCATGGCTCTCGTTACAGTACTGTAGGAAAAATATATACATATATATGTGTTAGAAAAGTCAAATAGTGAGAAGACTTTATATACGATACGATTCGATTCCATTTCAGGAACATTCACCGAGTGGAAAGTCCTTTTTCCACTTGAATTTGCTTCGAAATGAAAACTCGACTATCATTTTCAATCACGGAAATACCTTGGAGCGAGCATACGCAATTATCGTTTAAATCTATCGAGTCGTTGGACCAAAAATGTTCTTACGCTTCGTTCGATACAGATTCTTTCTATAAATAAAATCAAAGTGATCAATTATCTTTCTTTCGAACTTTATAATTAGCTTTTTGTTAAAATACAGGGATTAATGGAAATTTAATCACGATAGCTTTTGCGAGTTAATGATGTAATAAAAATTACAACTTTTATTGCCATGTATGAATGTCGCGATTGACATAATCGTCGAACACCGTTTCGTCATACATCAAGCGTTCAATGAGTTCAAAACTTTCGTGCTCGCCGATACGTAAAGCTCCCGAGAGCTACCGGCCAGAAGAGCTGGCAATCGAGATTGGATATTTCAATTTCCTGGTGTACGAGAGAGCGATGTTTCGATCGGTCTCTCGCGCCTCACTGATCATCCCTATAAATAACCGGTTCCATGGCTCCGTTGGTCTAACAGAGCCATTTCGAACATGCGATACATACAATATCATGCTCATACATACATATATATATATATATATATTATATCTGAACCGGCGTTAACGTAAACCAGTAAAATTTAACACAGGCCCTGCATGAGCTTTTCACAGTCAATCGAGTTCGATAAAATCCGATTAAAGCTCGCTTCGATACATACA
Source organism: Netelia fuscicornis (assembly GCA_946811545.1). NCBI lineage: Eukaryota > Metazoa > Arthropoda > Insecta > Hymenoptera > Ichneumonidae > Netelia > Netelia fuscicornis. The sequence goes on from OX328015.1 coordinate 2,511,934, forward strand.
TAAAGCTTTATCGCGACGCGTTCCACTCTAATTAGCTTTATTCATGGCCCTTCATTCTTGAACCACTACAATCACTGGCCACCGTGTATATTCATCAAATCATTGTCATTGTTATCGTGAATCGTTACACGTTATAACGACGACGTCGCGTTGGCTTCGTTATTACATGATCGCTCCTAATTATAATCTTTAATCATTCTCCATCCAATCGAGCTTTAATTAAACCATCATCGATATTAATTTACGCAATCGAAGTTTTGTCCGCGTTATAACGAGATCACAAACCCAATTGTTCAATTGAATGTCTGACAAAACGATTGGGTTCGAGTGAATTTTTGTTCTCCGTCATAGAAATAGTTAGAGTATGAACAATTGTACGATACGATATTTGAATGACAATTATGACAATTGAATCAATTTATCGGATTTTTTATTCGAATTATAATCAATTTTGTAGTTTCAGATCGCTGAAAAAAAAAATGCTGCGTAACGAGTGAAAAGTTTCAAATATCAGCCACGAAGTGTACGCTCTCTTTATATATATATATATATATATATATATATAGAACACTTCGAAACTAGAAGAACGTGACACTTGACGTAGCCACAAAGTCTCCCCCCCCCTCTCCCACAGCCACGAAGAGTTTTTTTTTAATCAATCACAAAATCTAGCGTATATTGGCGATAAGTTTTTAAACTCCGTCGCGAGATAGCGCTTCGAGCATCACGTCAGGCGCAGCGTTCGCCGCAACGCCCTCTGGGCAAGCTCGAGTGTACTAATGGTTGATCGAACAAAAACTCTCGCGAGTTTTCCCGTACGTACGTGTACTTTTAACCACGTAAGTCGATCACGAGATGGCGCGCCTCGGGTCAAAGAACCAGTCCGCTCGAATCGAAAACGAATCGGGTACGGAGACCGAGAGCTTTCTGTCCTGCCCCCTGCCACGCTAGCTTCGTCTATGTAGAGGAGCGAGAGGAGGGTTTTACCCTCGTGACGTCACGCGATTCTATTTTGAGAACGCGCCGACGCATTTGCAGGTGGCTATAAATAGTTACACACTACGATAGGTCTGTATGCCTGTCTATCTTTTCAACCCCCTCTACCCTTCCACTCGCTACGCTAAAGCATATATACTCGTTGTATACGTATACACACGCTTTTGCCTCCACGAATGAATCGAAACTAAGCCTCGTATTTGCTCGGTCAATGAGAATGGCCTACATATGAGTGAGTCGATGGTTATATACCACGTGTCTACCGGTAATCCATATAATACTTCATTTTCTCGTATAACACGTTCTATCGTGCAATTCGTATTTTATAGCCGGTAAAATCGAGAAGCTTGAGACAACGATACAACCGCGAATAGCAAAACGCGTTTGTCTCGCTTTATTTCTGACATTACAAATTTAATTGATACTTAAACAACATCGTCGCGAACGTTACGACTTATCGCAGTTTCGTTCAATCTCATTCTTCTCTCGGTCTTCGTGAGATTTCTGTATTCATACGAAAGTTCTGTATCATGAACGTATAGGTATAAATATTGTAGTAATATAGAACATTCTTCGTTTCGTATGTTACAGAGTACGAGTCGAGTACTACGTGAACGAGAACACGTTCAAAGAACGCCTTCAGCTCTACTTCATCAAGAACCAGCGCTCGAGTGAGTTAATTACCAACCTGGCTTTCAGACTCTGCTCTGCTCTCTCTCTCTCTCTCTCTCTCTCTCTCTCTCTCTCTCTCTCTCTCTCTCTCTTCCTCCCTCCCACCCTCCCTCCCTCCCTCCCTCGCTCTCGATTTCTATCTATCTGTCTCTCTCTGTCTCTTTCGCCGTATTCCCCTTTCTCCCTAGTTGAATAGCAATATCTAACGGATAACTCGTATTCCTACCCCCGCAGACGTAAATAAGCGATTCCCAGTGAAATATCTTAATTTCTCTTACTCTTTTACTCGGTCCTCTGTGACTTGTAAATTGAGTTGATTTCCATTACAGTTTTCACCTGCTGACCTTTACTTGCACAGGTTCTTATCGCGTTTGTACAATTTTTTATCCAAGAAAAATTCTTAATATTCCAAGGATTTTCCAAGAAGATTCAAGAATTAATATTAATCGGGCAAGAAAGAAATATACGCTTAAAAAAATTGTCGTTGGATAAAAAAAACAACTAATAATTTAACAAAATGTATAAACTATGTGAATGTAGACGACAAATATTTCTTTAACGTTGTAAGTCGTGTACTTAGATCAGAGCGTGTTAACGAGTGTCAGAACGAGATATATGATTTTGGGTATGTCCGGAAGTAGTAAAACCCACTATGTGATCAGCCATCCTCATAAACAGCCGAGAGAAAGATTTCAAAAATTATCTCGATTAATTCTCGACCAATGTTTCACGTTTCTCGCGAAGACACATCGCGTGACGCACACACATCCACTCAACGTAACAACAAATAGCGAAATAACCGAGTACCATGTTTCTCGAAATAAACGCTTTTAAGGCGAAGTAATTAAAAAAAGTAATCAACTCGTTCCAAAGAAAATGATACTATTTAATATGCATAGGTGTTGTTTCTTTATAGCCATTTGGATCTATTAACTCGAATGCTCGAAACCAGCCCGGATAATTGAACGTCGGTGCACTAATTTCTATCGCGCTAAATCCACTCTTGTTCTACAACGATATCGTTTAACGTAGATCTAACATGAAATCGCTAACGCGACTATTTTGATTGTCATCAAACGTAAATAAATTTACCTCTCCTCTCCCCCACCCCTCTAATTCACTTATTTCCTACACGCTTGTACAAAGTGGCTCGTTAATCGTCGAACGTAGCCCGCAGTAGATCCACCCGCGCAAAATATACAGCTATATATATGTATACACGTGTATATAGCGTATATTATATCGGGCATTCCACGTTCGTGCTGAAATCAACGATTACCTTAATTTCTTTGTCAAAAACAAACGTCGTAAGAAAATTGCAAGGTATATAAATAAAAAAATAAAAACTAGTCTAAACGAATTAGATAACTTGTTTTTCGAGCTGTGTTATCGCTTGTTAAATCGTAAAATCGATTGGAAACGTTATTATGAAGCTTCGTTCGAACGGTAATGGAACATCCCGTATATATGTAAATACGAATCGTCGATAAAGTCCGGGCTTTACGCGCTATTAGCATTTCCAGAGGTTCGTTAAAGCCTTAGTCAATTTTTATCGCACGAACGATCCGACGCGTGTTTTTCCGCTCATAATTGCACGGTAAACATGAAGATTTAGAGAATTACCCGCTGCCTTTACAAACAAATTTACTTTGCGTATGTACAGAAGCTCGTGCAAATAAAATGGCTGCCGAAGGAAAAACAGGTCAATAATTCGAACAGGAACGAAGTCGTAATTACAAAAGTCAACCACGTAGAACGAAAAGACTAACGTGTAAAAACGAAATTTGAATTCGCAATTTTCTGAGAACGAGTGCGTGCGACATCGTAAGACGGAAAATTCTGAATTCGCGAATCTCTGTACGAGTATAGAATTTTTTTTTCTGTTTTCTTTGGGGCAAATTTTCTCTTGACGTCAGTTGCAGCAGCTTCGACTAGCTCGATATGACTGGTATGTACCAGAGGCAACACAAACAGGACGTCGCTTTAACCTTTGTATTGGCTCTGTTCTCGACGATACACAATAGCGTAGCTAGGTACGGTGAGATTAGAGAGTGGAAAGAGGGATCTGGGAGGGAGATATGCCAGAGCGGGTTCTATCGCGCGAAATTTCCTTTGTGTCAGATCGTGTTCACCGTTTTGCCCGTGTAGTTCGAGAGCCTCCGATTTTTCGGTCAGAAATCCACTATCCAATCAATCACTCTTTGATTCCTACCTCCCTGTCTCTTTTTTTTATCACACCTCTATTCGTCGTTCTTCCTTTCTTTCTATTCCATTATCTATTTCTCTTTCTAGATTTTTTTTTCTTTTATGACAATTTTATGCAGAGATAATGAACTTAGTTTATTGTAACATTTGACAATCTCGTTTCAGGTTTGAGAATAAGAGTCGCGAATCTCTTCTTCAAGCTGCTAACATGCTTCCTCTACATATTCAGGGTTATCACGGACAGCGTTCCTACATTTGCCTCGTGGTAAGACGCAACAATCTTTTTGTTTAAAAATTTTGCTCATTCGTGTTAGAATTTGTTGATTTTTTATTTTACATAGACAATTTTTACAATGTTCGTGTTTTCGTTGTTTTTATTGGAAAAGAAAGAATGTTGTGAAATTGAAAAATGGATTTTTTTCTATTCGTTCGTATTGAAAAGTCTGGTACGCGGGCATTTGTGTTTTCCCATAATTACAGCTACGGTTGCCAGCCGGGAAACAAATCGGAGATTCTGGCATCGCAGAGCCTAACGGAGGAGGAGTTTCAGGAACACTCGACCATAAACTGGGACGCAATATTATGGGTGAGAAGACCATTGGAATTGTGGGTCGTTCAGGTGATACTGGCTATGGTATCGCTCACGGAAGCTCTGCTACTCGCTTATCTCGGTTACAAGGTACGTCGCTTCTCGTTACGAGGATATTCTTCCCGGATTACGTTGCGTTTAATTTTGCGCAAATTAAAAAAAAACAAATTTACACGTGCGCTCGCCTCTCGTTGCCGCTAATATAAAAACGAAAACGCGGTTACCGTTTATAATCCGCGCTGCAAGAAAATTCCGCAATAGTTATTTTTCGTCACGCGCGATAGTTTATCGTTCGATCGATTTTGTTATTATTATTACTTCGCGATATTGAAAAATTAGCACGAAGATTGAATGAAACGTGAAATTTATCGAGAAGCTTCGAGAAAATGACGCTCGAGTTGGCTGAGATTGGCGACGAAGCATCGTCGTTGTGAAAAGAAAGTCCGTTATCGCATCGTCGAGAAACGCTAGTGGTAAAAATATCGAGAAAAGAAGTAAGAAATATTGTTATTGTGCTTTTACATATTTGCTATCGAGCTCGATAAATCAGGATTATAAATAGTCCGCAAATTTCATTGAAAAATCATTGTCTCAAAAATCGGCGACGGTGTAACGAACGGTTTTCAAGAACTTCATTATGTAAAATATTTTCCACGATTTTAGAGGCAATTTGCATGATATCCTGCTATATTCTCCCATATTGTTTACTCGGGTGTGTCGAGAAGCGAAAACCCGAAGTTCACGGTTCGACGTACCTACTGGAGCTAGGGGAAGCTTCATTACGAGCGTAATTGGGAGCATTGTCGCCTGAAAGAGCCTTTACTCTATCCAGATTACATATATATGTGTATATGTGTATATATGAATGGATGGGTGGGTGGATTTGAGTTTGTGTGTATGTACTAGAAATATAAGACTTATAAGGTCTCGTAGCTTGACTGACGATATAAGCAGCTCCAAAAGTGGAGAGTCTGCATAGACGAACCACTTGGAGAAAGGTCGAAACGATAATAGCTCCACCGTACGATAAATAACGTTTTTATGGAAAACGGAACACATTTTTTTCAACCCCCTTCATTTTCACCCCTCGCGAACTCTTATCGCTCACTTACCTTCGCACATATGCACATAAATTTACCCAATAGAAAAATCTAACAAACTGTATCACCGAGGTCGAGATATCTCTGAGAATTCTCCATTATTTAAACGGGCAAGATATATAGTCGTTTCTCTTATTTCATTTTTTATTCAACCACGTAGTCAGATATAATGATAAGAGGGAAAATAACGAATAATCTTGAAAATTCCAATGGTTTTAGTTTTTCATTTTTATTCAAATATGTCTCACGGTTGCTAATTAACTTTTTTTTTTCCACCTCCATAATTGTCTCGACTTTTTTCAGGATCATTAATAAAATCCATTAAATTTCCAGTGTTACCAAGCTCGTGAGATTTTTTGAGTACTTTTTGTTTATTATTCACGTAGCCAGACTCGTGCTTTCATCAAGAATATAAATAAATTATGACGAGCCTGATGAAAACTCCGTATCGAAAATGCGGATAAACAAGCTTAGTGACTTTGACGAGGGCAATTCGAGAGGGCTCGAAGATTCGCAACTTTTATTTTCACCCGTGTAAACGAACCACCGGATTTTATAAAATAAAACTAGACCTCTGTTTCACTCCACTTCTCTCCCTATTTGAGAAACGAAAGTAAGATCAAAGTAACGTCAAGAATTTTGAGGGTGGAGAATGTTTCCTCGTCCCTTCGCGTTTGCAACTAGCACGTGTGTGCGCATACATATATATAAAGGATTCATTCTTACGGAAGTGAGTTTGGGAAAATGGAAAAGGAGAGAGATTTGATTCGACGAAGCAGATAGAAAGTTCAATGCTTTGGGGAACGGGACGTATACCCACATAAATTTACATACGTATATTCTGTTCTATTTTTCCACCTATAGAACGCAATCTCCCTTGACAACACGCACATATATATATATACATATACGTATAATGTCAATAAGATTGCAAATGCAATCGATCGATATCATTCGTGACACCACGAGGGAACACTGTAAAGTGACAGGGTGAAGGACTTCAACCCCTCTCATACGAGAAACTCAATGAATATTGGGGTTAACACTATGAAAATGGGGGAATCCCTGGTATTAATTAATCTCCGAGCTTACGGGGTATCACTCGCAGTGGCCTTTATCGATAGCTTGAAAATATTTGGGTGCGACAGATGGCATTACCTCAACCCGATACTAGCTATACATTGGTCGAATCCCGTGAGAAAATAGTAATAACTAAAACGATTTTTTCTCCAGCTTGTTCATCGAAATTTCACCCCCGGTACGACGATCGTATTATAAATATTCATTTTCACACGATGCGTTGACAAAAAACGTATTCGTTTAAAACAATCTTTTTACTTTTGTTCTCACGAAAATACGATTTTTCAGGCGAATGCCAATTGTAACGGAAAAAGAAACTGAGGAAATCTGTTTTTCCGGGAGGGTGGCTTTTGTCAATAAAACAGGTTGAGCAAATCTGAAACATCATCGTCAGATTTTGATGGATCTATCAAAAAAAAAAAAGTCGTTTCCGCATGTATGTGTGTGTGAGTGTGTGTTCGTAAAGCTCGAACGGTCGGGCTGAGCGAGCGAGTAGAAAGGGGTAGTCGCGAGGTCCTTGAGCTTTCGCGTATATCCAACAAGGATAAACGTAAACGTCGTCGAGGATCTAACGTATGAAAAAGGAAAAGCTAAGCGGGTTGAGGTAGCGAGCGGAGTTAAGGTGGAATTGAAGGAGAGGGTGAAGATAGGGGTGGTGGTGAATGAGGGTGGATGCAAAAGGTTAGACGACGGTGAACCCTGGGGAAACTTATAGAGCTCGTTCAAGAGGTTACGTTTCTGTGGTACACTCGAGAACGGGTAAAGGGCGAGAGAATGCCGTGCGCGAGCGAGAGCGCGGAAGGAAAGCTTTTCCTCGCAAGGGCTGCAAGCGAGGACGATGAGAATGGCAAAGAATAAGAAAGAAGGAAGAAAAGAGTTTTCAGTGGCTTCCAGGCGTGTTCGTTGCTCTATTCTCCTTCTCGCTTTAATACATTTATATGTGTATTTACATTGGCGAGTATTTGTGCGTGTATAAGGGTGTTTTGTTTCATTGCAGCACCGGAATAATATTCGTACCGTAAACGTTCGACGCCAGCGTCACCCATCGAGACAACCCACGTTTTTCTCCTCCTCGAGACCCTTGGACAGTAGTTCAAAAATTTTTATTTCGACCACTCACGCGACCGGAACGACCACTTTTTTTATTATTAAATTCTTGAACATAATTTAAAGCTAGGAATTTAATATACTAACCAGTTCCATAAACAGTACGAGGTCCTTGACCCTAGAATAAATCTGAAAATATCTCGCTCTTACAATATTCACGTATTTCGACGAGAAAAATTCATTTCTTGAAAAATTATCTTATCGTCTCGCTATGCACTCGCGTGAATATTCTTCCGAAAGATTTCCAATTCTTTCGATATATCGAATCCTTTGCATAGCCGCATATATACGGGGATATAAATTTTCCGATATATTTACTTGGGTGAGCTTGCGTTTCAGAAAAACGCTCGTATGTAACGTCAGCACGAGACCAAAGTCGATACACCGAAGCGTGCGAAGCATTCACGGGTTCTGTATCACGACGTATACATAAATATATACATATATATATATACAAATATGTCTGATATAAAGCGGAGATAGAAGTGCCATGCGCTCTGGAATAATCGAAGCGATACACCGGAAACATGGAGAAACATCGAGAGGCAATGCCACGAAGCGTGACGGAAATAAAAGTATATTGTAACTGCGACGGATACGGATAGTAAGAATGCCAAAAGGACGTAACGTTCGGGCTCGTATACAAGATATACGTCCTTTTCACACTATTTCGATCAGGACATAAATATATACACATGGCGATAGGAAAGAGATAATGGTCGAAGAACGAGAACAGAAACTCTCAACGATGATATACAAGTTGAGCTGTAACGAATATATATATATGTATATGTATATGTATAAAAAGAGCTTTGATAACGGTGTAAATCTCCCTTTATCCGAGGCAAAATATCCGTCTCCATGTATGTCCGTGCAGACACGGGTGAGAAAACCGGCAAGTTCGAGAGCGTTCGGGCGCACCCTTGTCCTTTTCGCACGAATGATTACGAGAGGCGGTGTTACTGCGGGACGAGAGAGAGAGAGAGAGAGAGAGAGAGAGAGAGAGAGAGAGAGAGAGAGAGAGAGAGAGAGAGAGAGAGAGAGAGTGGGTGGGCGAAAAGGAGAGAGGGGAAAAAATTTCTGTTGTCCCAAGCGAGCGTGTATATCGAAAGGGAGGAAAACCTCTCGTGTATAGTTGTTTTATCCCTTCACTCTCGCTTCCTTTCACACGGGTGGCCTTCTTTTATCGCAATCGAGATTTGCACGTAAGCCTCGAGAAGGATTACGAACCCTCAGATTGTGTTTGGGGTTACTGGCACGAAAAAAAGGCGCACTATGAAAAATTCGTAATTTTAATATATAAATATTATATTTTACGACGTTGGATAGTTTTTTATTTCAGCGTTGCAATTTTTATTTAACTCACTATTATTAAGGGCAAAAGTCTATTTGATGTGAAGTTGAGTCTCGGGAATTGTTTTTTTTTCGTTTTTCTTGTTCTTTTTTTCTCGGATTTCTTTTATTCCCAAATATCACAATGTCCAAATTTGTAAATTTATTCTCGAATATTACAATATTGTACACATTTTTTTCCAAATGTGCAAATTTTCTCCCAAATGTGCAAAATATTTCTCAAATGTGCAAATTTATTCCCAAATATCATAGTATTGGGCAATTTTTTCCCAAATGTGCAAATTTATTCCCAAATATCATAGTATTGGACAATTTTTGTCCCAAATGTACAAATTTATTCCCAAATATCGCAGCATTGTGGAATTTTTTTTCCAAATGTGCAAAATTCCTAAATAATATTATGCAAATAATAATATATGCAAGCTTTTTCCCAAATGTACAATTTTATTCCCAAATATTACAGTATTGTGCAAACCTCATCCCCATTGTTAACCTCGTAGATAGTTGCTTTATCGAACGAGAAAGCTTTCGAAACGACGACAGATTCACCATGATTTCTGAGCTCCGTCCTCATTATAGTATGTCCATAGATATATAGCTATACGTTGCATGTATAAACTGTACTTATACTCTCGGCTGTATCGATAAAGCCTCTAGGGGGGTCTGGTGATGGTCGTGATGCGATTCCGTCTGCACCATGGAACGTCGAACTTCACGCTTCACGATCGTGTATATACATGTATATATACATGTGTGTGTATGTGTGTGTGTGTTTGGCCGTGTCTGCGAAGGAAGAGAGATAAGACTCAATGGGCGAGTCGGAGCTTTTGCCCCGTTCGAGAACGCGACGATTTCGATCTCGTGGTGTATAAAAGAGAAAAGACGAGAGTGAGAGGTAAAAAGTTCAGCGTTGTGAACGAGAACCTTTCACTTCGACGATCGTACGGGATTTCGTTCAAACCGGGGAAAGAAAAATATTTTGCGACTCGATGCATCGAGAGGCGAGCAAGTTTTTTTTTTTTCGTATTTCCTTGTCTCGAAATGTAACAACGATCGATAATTACATTAAAATTAACAAATAGATAAAATAGTTGAATATTTAACGATCAATCCGCGCGCTTAACATTGTTAAGTATGCCGCTGGGTATGTTGAGCTGTCCTCCTAATGTCCACAGGGAAACGTTTGGCAGCAGCTCCTATCCTTCCACTTCATCCTGGAACTGGTGAACACAATACCATTCACGATTACGGTGAGTATTAATAAATCCGAGTCGAAAAAATCCTTGGCGAAAAAAAAAGCAATTTATAATAATAATCAAAATATATTCTCTCTTTTTATCCAGCATGAAATTTTTTTCGTAACAATCTAGCAGACTGACGTATAATAGAAATTTTTTTTAAAAGAAAAAAAAAAAAAGAAAACATAAACGAGACAACCATTACTTGTTCGAAAACATTCGTAAGGCGAAGCTTTTTACGCAAGACGATATCTTTACTCTCGCTAAGTAGCTGCGAGAGGTCGCGTTTCCTTGAGACAACGAGAGAAACGTAAAAAGAAGAGAAAAACAAATCGTAGTTCAAGACTCTCATTTTTTTTGTTTTCTTCTTACTTCCATAGACATAATTTATCTCATACTCAAGTAGATCGTGTAACTTGCAACGTACGAGATATTAATAATAGATCATCCACTTTCCAACTAGCTTTACGCTTTAATCTAAATGTTTTGTATAATAAATTTTGGTTTGTTTTTGCGGGTCTGTACGAAGAAATAAAAGAGACGCGTATCTCGCAGGGTGTAGCATCATTACGTGACTCCGTTCGTTATTGTTTCGTCGCGAATTTAATTAGCCTCTGACCCTCTGTCAGACAATTTTTTTGTTAACCTCGGTCTGACGTAAAGCTCGGTATTAAAGTAAGCCCTCGCGATTCTGCCGAGCGTGGATCGAGAAACTCCGGTTTTCTCGTGGGTACGATAGTTGAAAAGTGTAAACTTTAGAAGCTGGCTGTTTCACCGGAGCTTTTTATTCTTAAATAATTCAAACGCGTTTGAGATTATTCGTAGCTGAGGAAAAGAGAGAGAGATAAATGAGAGAAAAAAAAACAGAAGATGAGAACGGTACGATGTGAGGCGTGGCGTAGACTCGGAGAAACGAAGAAAAAGAAACGAATTCCACTGAGCGAGAGAGTTTGTCTTTAAAAATTCAGAGCCTTTCATATTATGCCGGGTCTTGCGTGTCGTTTTTATTATTATTTTTTTTTTCAGATTCTCCGGCACACGCTATTCTCTCTTTCTCTTTCTCTCGTTTTACCACGAGCTCTTTATCCAACGAGAGGCCAGAAAAAACATCTCGTCAACTCCGATGGGAGTTGGGGGATATATTTGCGTTCTTTTTCCCGTTTCTTCGTCGTATTTCAACGTTTCGTTCTCGTAAAATAAAAATAAGAATGATAATCATTCTGTAAATTGGGGGCCCGGGCTATCTCGTACGATATTCGCGCGAAAATTCACGAAGCAATTTTTAATGATCACTTTCTTTTCTTTTTCATCATTTACGTAATGATCGATAAATCCCTATATAGTAACTCGCGCCCTTGTTCAAGGGTGAGTCCGACCCACTTTTGGTAATGGTCGCGTCCACTGTTAATTAGCGGTTCGTTTGACAGTGGAAAATCGTGCAACGTCAAGCCCTCTGTCGAATAAACGTCAGCCATTACTCGAACACGAACACTTATACACACGGTTGCACCAACACGCTCACACATTTACCAGCTATAAAGCAAATGCGCGAAACCGCGCGAGTACTTTAACTCTGACCATCTCACCGCACGTCTCTTTGCCGGGACCACTTTCCGCTGGACCGCGAATCCATAATCATCGATCGAACTAGATCCTTAATTCACTCAAGCTCCAAACTCAAGATTCTATATTTATGAATTATTTTTAATGGCGAATATCGACTATCGTCACGAAAATCGCAAAACTCGGATCAACCGTGGCTTAATGTAAGCGCGATAAATCGATTGAACTGTTAGCATAGCTCTATTGGTATGTGCCAATTATTCCGTACAATTTGGAATCCAAACGCTCGAAATTAGGCAAAGTTACTGGAGGTCACGAGTGCATAACCACAGATTGGCCTAGATCGACCCGTAGGTAAATGCTAATCACGTTGCCATTTAACGTATGTAACCGCGCGCGTACGTAGAACCGTTTGCACTAACCAACGATAAGTGTCGTTTAAATTGAGAAAAAAGAAAGCAAATAATCGATTAAACCGAAATTGACCTTAATCTCATTAGCATATCCCTGTTTTCAGCTTCTCTATCCACCGATGCGAAATCTCTTCATACCGGTATTCCTCAACTGTTGGCTGGCAAAACACTCGTTGGACAATATGTTCGTAAGTATAACGTCATTAACAAAGGACAAAAAGCTCTACGTTCGATAAAAGTGATTAACGATAATTCGCACGTTTTTTTTTTTTGTAATTTTCATCAACGCTCCAGAACGATCTGCACAGAGCGATGCAGAAGTCGCAATCGGCTTTGAGTCAACAATTGATGATCCTCAGCGTCACGTTACTGTGCCTTGTCTTTACGAGGTAAGTCCACTTTTCATCTAACTCATCGTGTAAAGTATTATTGCTATCGCGTCTTGAATAACGAATATCAAGCGTCGATACGTCGAGAAAGTTAAACAAGCTTCTCATATTATTCGATGTAACTGGTCGAAATTTGGAAGCTCTCCATGCACCCTCTAGGCATACGCTGTACGTAAACTCCCACCGACCCATCGAGGGTTGTACTCTCTTGCCCTTTGGGGATTCGAATGTCCGGTATTCTCGTTGAACGAGAGGCATGATTTCATGGGGGATTTAGCGCAGTTTCTCGCGAACAAAATTTTCGCCCTCCGCAAGTGTATGTATTATTATGATTTCGTACACACACACACACACACACACACACACACACACACACACACACACACACACACACACACACACATACACATACAGGAGGAATACACGCGCCCGTAACAAACACAACGTACCGGTCAAACTCACGTCGGTCAATGTTTTCGCGAATAGCCTCGAGGCTTGGTAACTTCCGGCCACGGCCCAACGATTCGACTGTAACCATCCTGTATTCTGGTCGAGACCCAACGTTCTGTATACCGATATACACAAGTACGTGGATAAAGCTTTATACAACCGTTATGTACGTAAGCTCGAGAGCCCGTGAGGGAAGTTACTGATTCAACGATTAATACTTGATTCAATTAGCGCTAGAGCCAACGGGCGCACAACGCAACGGCTCGAAAAGTTTCGTGCGCGGAAAAAAAAACTTCGCGGCAAATTCGAATTACCTCATCGTCGTAGAAGTACATACAGTTATTCGATTTCACCTCAGCGATTGTACAAAATTAAACGGAACTCGATGAGCGCGAGATATTTTCTTTATTTTCCGACGATATAATCAAATATCAATGCCAAGCTTATCTCCAATTTCATTTTCTTTTTATTTGAAATTTTTCCAACGAACTCTTTGTCGATGTTATTTTATTTACAAGCGTGTAGCATTCGAATTAAGTTTCGTTTTACAAACGAGTTGACTTCGGGTGTGATACGTGATATCCTTATTTTTGCTCAGGGTGTTAAAAATATTACACTTTTTGGCGCGCTCGGGCGAGAACACTCGACTTGAACGGTCCAATTTCAGGCTATACCAATAATATAATATAATATAATATATTATATTATATCGTAGTATGTTATACTATATTATATTATGTTATAATATATTATATTATATTATATTATATTATATTATATTATATTATATTATATTATATTATATTATATTATATTATATTATATTATATTATATTATATTATATTATATTATATTATATTATATTATATTATATTATATTATATTATATTATATTATATTATATTATATTATATTATATTATATTATATTATATTATATTATATTATATTATATTATATTATATTATATTATATTATATTATATTATATTATATTATATTATATTATATTATATTATATTATATTATATTATATTATATTATATTATATTATATTATATTATATTATATTATATTATATTATATTATATTATATTATATTATATTATATTATATTATATTATATTATATTATATTATATTATATTATATTATATTATATTATATTATATTATATTATATTATATTATATTATATTATATTATATTATATTATATTATATTATATTATATTATATTATATTATATTATATTATATTATATTATATTATATTATATTATATTATATTATATTATATAACACACACACACACACACACATATATATATATTTTTTTTTTATTGTTTTTTCCTACGAATGTTCGGTCTAGGATCGTGTGAGGTCGGAGACCGAGATGCACGGGTCACCAATCTTCAATGTTTCCGTCACACTGCTCGTCTCCCGTACTTCACCTGTGTTCACTTCAATGTAGTTAGGGCGTATATATGTATAAGTAGAAGCATGTGCTGGCGTGGTCATCCAACATCGATCCTCACCGGTGTCAGGAGTGCCGCACCCACTTGTTTCACTACTACAAGCTCCACATCTATATATATATATATATATATATATATATATATTAAAGCATACATATAGAGTAGAACATCACCGCGGTGAATGCTCCTCGAGAGACAGGGCATATATTTTGCCCGAGACGCGAGACACACGCTTCGTTCCGCACACGATGCTTGTTGTTTTCTTTCTCCACCCCCTCCCTTTCAACACACACACACACACACACACACAAGCTCTTACACCTTATCGAATTTTTATGAGAAACAAGGAACTCTACGAAGAAAAACTTCATTTCGTTCAATGTCTCCGACGAGAGTTGCAAATTTTAATCTAAAAACAGAGAGAGAGAGAGAGAGAGAGAGAGAGAGAGAGAGAGAGAGAAACAAAGATTAACAAACATAAAAAGGTGGACGCTCGCACGTTGATTGTATTAACGTTTTACCTTCGTGATCATGAATATTTATATTCGTGAATTAAGAAAAAGAAAGGAAAAAAAACTCTACACACATGTGAGACACGTTGTACAACTTGGGAAATTAACCAGGAATGAATATGCATTAGGCCGCTGTTTTGGTATGCGCGCATCTATATTATGACGAAGGTACACGATATTTTTGCATATGTATATGACACACTTATACGAACAATCTACTTTGTGAAATCTGTAATCTGTGTATCATATACATATGTGCATGTATGTGTGTGTGCATTAACAAAGTTTTGTACATCGTGGATAGTTTGTCTGCTTATTTTTTTCATTATTTAATTCACGCCATTTCCCCTCTCGGTACGTCATTTATCCACGTACACATACATACGAGATTGTTGCTCGCTAAGCTATACATTGGATTCTCTAGCGACGATGAAAAGAAGCTCGGCATTAAAGTTTAAGTGCAAACTCGCGATATATAGTTACGTCCTGGTCGTCATCATGGGTGCTATTTCCCAATAATAGCGTCAGCCTACTCTCTGAGTTCCACTTTGTCGTGTTCCACCCATAGAGAGTCACACACGTGTTACCCCGCCGGTAGAGAGTTTCACCTCATTTCCAGTCCCCCTTTTCATTTTACTCTATCAAAACTCCCATCTCCATCGTACACTCTCTTTCTCTCCCTCTATCTTTTGCTCTCTTGGCCTTTGTGTACTAACGGAGAAAATTATTCAATTTATTGTTAGTTATCTAAGTAAACCTTTCGATTAACGAGGATTGATTTTCTTTTTGGTAGAAATTCGAATTAACCGATGTATTTTCAACCGGAAGAAATTAGAAGGTCTCATTAATGGACTAAACGCGATGTAGCCAATATCATCGGTAAAATAAAGACGGCGTATTATCATGCGGGCACTTTGAGCAATTTACTACGTTGAAGGGATAAAAAAATTTCTATTGCGAAACAGGAATCACTGAGTGGAAAGCGTATGAGAACGAGGCGATGTAAAAGACTAAAATGCTGCGGGAGAAAAAGTGGTAGAGCGAAAAAGGACAGGGGTAAGGGAGAGAGAGAGAGAGAGAGAGAGAGAGAGAGAGAGAACAAATTCGATAAGCGCGAGCGAGTCTCTCGGTCGTCGGTTCTGCCATTAAGGATGGTAAACTCAATTTTCGTTTTCCAGAGATTGGGTTGGGGTGCGAGCATTGCGAAGCTCCAACGTGTCAAACTCCCGTGTCTTGTCGTCGTCGAGGGCCCGATTTTTATTTCTGCCTCGAGAACGCCCTATGGCTGATCACACACCGACTCGTACTACTTCGTTCGCGATTCCGTTGATGTCACCGATTTCTCGTACTGTTTAATGCAATCCGAGGATTCAAGACTCGCTTAAATTTCATAAATGTAATCGGGTTCTCAAACAACGCGATTGTTGGGTCGGAAAAAGATGTCAATTTTTAATCTAATCATGGAAATAATTAAATATTCAGACAATTACATTCAATCAAAGATATTCTAAAATTATCAAGAATAATCTTAATTCGCTACTAGCCTTCGATTCGTTCCCAAAATTATTCAAATTCTGTTCTCCTCCTGACGTGTCGATCAAATTTTCAAAGTCGTCTCGACCTTCGTAAAGGCCAAGATAGAAGCTTCTCGGATTTTCCGATTGCGAATATAAGATACGTATATAAGAGATCCTCTTGACACGCTACGCCATTTGTGGCAGTAGCGTCGATATAAATGTCCGAGACGTCGGAATCGTAGATCGCGAGTGTCATTGTAAGTGGTGGTCGTCGGGCTGGCGTCGCACCGGGGTCAGTTCGATTCTAGAAATAGACATCGATGCACAATGATACACCGTCCATTCGAGCCTCACACTCCTCCACGTGTCATATCGTTATACTCGTGCAGAATCCAAAGTTGCCGCTAAGAGTAATGCGACTTTGCGCCACGTGGAGGCACGGAGCAATCACAGTAAAGAAGGGGAGACACCGTGAACCGCGGTGATGAAAGCGACCTCTGTCGGTGGCCTGGTTCGTTTCGTTATGTAGGCCAGCGATAAATTCATAATGGCGACCAACACACAACATACAAACACACCGACGTTTATGTTGCTAGAGACGAGGGAACGAGACACTCCGCGATGCACTAACGTTATTATTGATTGTCGGATTATTTATTATTTATGCAAAGAGTCACTAGTGACGTTGTGTACACGACACGCAGTAAGAAACAATCGTGTTTCCACGCGATGTCGTCAGAGGGCTACCGTTGACTAGGAGTGGCTTGCGAATCAACACGACTCACCACAGGTGCAACTTATGTTCGACACGTATACGTTTATAACAAATAGAGACGCCTCTTTGCGTAAGTTCGAAAATGCCGATCGATTCTCTCAGCTACAAACATTTTTCGATTTCTGGCCGATTTTTAACCTCGACGCGTCGATATCGGTAAATGTTTTCATACGAGTCCTTTTCGCTCACGACATTACGTGTAATTACATTCGTATTACGGGATATTAATTGTAATTAATTATTAGGATTGAGGTAAACTCGATCTTGGATGTGTACCCACCTCTTTTTTCATGACACTCAATGCGTTCACCACAGATGCAACTTATGTTCGTCACGTATACGTTTATAACAAATAGAGACGCCTCTTTGCGTAAGTTCGAAAATGCCGATCGATTCTCTCAGCTACAAACATTTTTCTATTTCTGGCCGATTTTTAACCTCGATGCGTCGATATCGATAAATATTTTCATACACTTCGTTTTCGCTCACGACATTACGCGTAATTACATTCGTATAACGGGATATTAATTGTAATTAATTATTAGGATTGAGGTAAACTCGATCTTGGATGTGTACCCACCTCTTTTTTCATGACACTCAATGCGTATTCGCAAAATATCGACACCGAACGACTATAGAATCATAAAAAATCCGTATCGCATCCACCCATGAAAAATTGTACAATATCGTTAACGTCCATAAAAAATTGTTATTTCACATGTTATATAACTCTCTGCACGTTTTTTCCCACAAGCCATCGTATACTTTCTATACGACGATGATAAATATAAATAATCTTCTACAAAGACACAGCTGTTAAAATGAATTAGTGTCGGCAATTTTGTTCAGTACGTATCTTCAATTCACGCTGGAAAAAAGAATGTATAAAAACACCGACAAATTAATTTTTGCTCGTGACAAACTGGACAGCGCCCGTTTATCAACGTTTTCCATATCACACCCTCCGAGCCCTCGCGAACAACGTATACGTGTGGTATGGTGAGATACATCCGTATTTACGGACAATAGGTGCGGTCGGTCGCATGGTCGGTTCACCCCCTATCTATCCAATTCGCGTCGTCGATGTTTTCCCACGAGGCACCGTCTCCACACTTGGGAAACAAGAACGCACCCGTGGTATAAAAAGTAATCATGCGTATGGGTGTGTTGTTCGCGCATTGTTGTTTCGTTGTTTTTTAATCATTTTTTTTAATCACCGTACCAAATACAGGGTATGGAAAAACAGGAGGCGAAAGACCTCCTTCATTTGCTCGGAGAATGCACGTTGCGTCATTGCTTGCGGTCCCACGATGCTCGTCAGAATTCTGTTTTACCTCGGCCAATTAAAAGTCACTGTTGCGAAAAACAAAAATTACGTTAAAAAATGTCGAAATAATAATAACGACTCAATATCATTATTATAATCTTGATATAATGTAATTTACGGAAATATTCAGATTTTCGATTTTTTCACCGGCAAATTCGAACAAATTGACATTATAATCGTGATATTTGTATTATAAGGGAAATTTCCGATTTTGAAACCATTTTACAAAGTCTTTTTGGATGAAAAAGATTTTTGACCCCCCGGATCCCCCAAAGGCTGGAACGTAAATTACGAATATCGACTCCTGCCAAGGGCAAAAATTTTTTAGCTCTAAAATGTTTCAATCAGAGGTTACGGGAACGGAAATTTCCCGCGTAATACGAATATCAGCATTATAATCTCGATACATTGTAATTTACGGAAATATTCACGTTTTCGACGTTTTCACTGACAAATTCAAATTCTCAATTCTCAATTAAATTCTCGTTAATAACAATGAAATTTCCACGACGAGAAAATTTCAGACGTTATCTATCGTCACGTGCCACAATTCACGAATAACTTTTTTTAAATATACTTGTGAAGCAGAAATTGCAATATTTATTATTTTACCTTATTTATCGTCAAACTCGTGACACGACAGTTTAAAAAAATATACTTTAGAAATAGAAAATGCAATATTTATTATTTGCTCGTATTTCAGTTTATTTTCAATGTTACGAAGAACGTTATATGTCTCGTTAAAACAAAAATAAAGAAAAATCGACGAAACAAAAAAAAACATAAATAATATTGTCAAGAACGTAAAACGTCCTTAACGGGATTGCATAAATAATATTGACTCTCGGCGGGTGGTCCAACATATTTTCTTTTCTTTTCCTTTCCTCACCCTCGCCTTTCTTGCCGTTCGCGAATCGTCTCCGTAGTATTCGTTTCCATTTTCCGACTCGCCGCTCGTATGTTCTCACGATTGTGTCCTGCTCACTTGATTCCTTGGGGAGCGATCCGGAACACCCCAAGCGACCCTCCTCGAGGGCCGTTTAGGCGAGCTAATATTTACCGGTGGTTTACGAAGGTCCGCGGAGTTTGCCCAGTCGAACATACACACAGTCGTCGTTCCCTATTGTTGACCATAGGGTAAAGATAAAGATCGCCCATACGAACATTTTCGAATAATTGTCACCCCCTCACCGGCGCACCCTGTACGAACGACGACGGGCATTAAAACCTGCAAAGTGTGCACGAACTACCGATCGTTTTGTTATCAGAAAATATCTACGCCTCTCTCTCGACACGAGTCTTTTTTAAAAGACGCATTCTTTTTCGTTTACTTTTTACTTCGCTAACCCACATAACGAGAAATTGACATCGTGAAATATACGTGCGTTATTTATTTCCAGCGTTTGCGGAATTCAACATTTCCAGAGAGCTGGGCACAGGCACCTAAATCTGTTTCAAAGTACCTACTTCGTGGTCGTGACGTTTTCAACAGTTGGCTACGGGGATTTCGTGCCCGATATTTGGCCCTCGCAGCTTTACATGGTACTCATGATATGCGTCGCTCTCATAGTGCTGCCAACTCAGGTAAGTACCTAGACCCGTATTATCGTTCCGGTGTACGAACGACACTAGACTCGTTCTTTAGAACGTACAGAAAAAAAGCCCAGACGACAGTAGATAATGTTTATAACGTTAAACTATAAGTATTAATTCACGTCGAGAGGCGATAAATTTTTATTTCCTCCATGCTACACCACCATTCGGTTTATAGCAATTTTTTTTAATGCCCCTATACCGCAAACTCTTTACGACGATACTTTCCTCGAGAGATAGGAAGTAAAGCCTGACCTGAGAAAACTCCTCTCGCGGACGAGACGATTTTCTTAATTCCATAATTACTCGATCCTGGAAAAACTTGAAACGAGAAGAAAATGACCTTGACCTTTATCAATCGATCGTTATGCCCGAAAGATCCGTCCTGGATTACAATTTTATTCAATCGGTAAGATCAATTATTCGCACGGATTTTAAAATATCTCCTTAATCACAATTCGATATTATAAATTAATAAATGAATATTTATTAATCATTTTATTTTGTATTCCTCATTAACCGAATCCCGTAATATCAAACGTAATTAAATTCACGCGTGGAGCAGATTGTTGAATAATTTCGACACGGTATAACGTGTACAACCATCCGCTGGTCAAGTGAGTCAAAGCGTTGACCGATGACTGGCAGAATAGAACAAGAGAGAGAGAGAGAGAGGGAGAATTAGAGAGAGACAAGTGAGAAGAGGCTTTGAGAGGTTGTCGTGTTGCTTGATTGACAGATGGCCCGTACGCCAGACGGGGGAAAGCAATGGTCAGACCTTCCGTGCAATTCATCCGTCAGCTCGAAAGCTACGCCGTCAGATGCACGCATTCAACACGATTGGCAATCGTTTTCGGTTCTCGTTCGTATATCGCCTTTTAACGCTCTCTCTCTCACTCACTCACTCACTCCCTTCCTCTCGGACGTAGCGAGAACACATCACGTGGAACCATTCGAGTTTTAATTAATAAACCTCTCCCGCAGTGATTTTACGAAATCGGCGTAACACTCGTGACATTAACGATCCGAATATCAACTCTCGTCAGTCGATCGTTGAAACGAAAAAAAAGTAATGCGATTTTAGTAGCTGGAAAGATTGAAAAGATGGATCGATGAATAATTCGCGCGAGCTATTTTAAATGAGGCAAATTGGTTCAATTCTTTTTTTATTCGTTCGAATTCTCGTCTCTCAATTCAACGTTGTTCGCTGCCCAGGTCGAGCAATTGGCATTCACATGGATGGAACGTCAGAAACTCGGTGGTTCGTATTCGTCTCACAGAGCTCAGAGCGAGAAGCACGTGGTGGTATGCAGCACGACCCTTCAAGCTGACACCATAATGGATTTTCTCAACGAGTTCTACGCTCATCCTTTACTACAGGTTTATACAAACGAGAATTATTTCATTTCTTGAATTCTCCATAGATTGCAATACCTCGACAGTGTGGCACCGTGAATGAGGGAGAATTTCGAGGGGGAATGAGCGATGATTGTAATTTAATTGGCTTCTTCATTAGAGTAACGAATGAAGAGCAAAAAAGAAGCGAATAGCTTTCGTTCATTTAACTAAGGAGAATCGTCAGTGACGTATATAACTTTTGTGTTCCCTTAACGAATGAAAATGTAATTGAACGGATATGAAATTGTCAATTTACAGGATTATTACGTTGTTCTATTATCACCCATGGAACTCGACACAACCATGAGAATGATTCTTCAGGTGCCTATATGGGCTCAACGAGTCATTTATATTCAGGGCTCGTGTCTGAAGGACACTGACTTAGCGAGAGCGAGGATGAACGAGGCTGAGGCTTGCTTTGTTCTCGCTGCAAGAAATTATGCTGACAAAACTGCCGCTGATGAGCATACTATTCTCAGGTAATTCGTCTCAAGGATATTGAAAGATTTTTTTTATTCCTCTAACTAGGACAAAAAAATTATGGATCCTGCGAAAGGCAAGAAACATTTGCTTCGTTCATTTAGCATAAAGTTGAAGAATGTTTTTTTTTTTTAAGATCGTGGGCAGTAAAGGATTTCGCGCCAAATGTTCCTCAGTACGTGCAAATATTCCGTCCTGAGAACAAATTACACGTTAAATTCGCCGAGCACGTTGTGTGCGAGGACGAGTTTAAATACGCCATTCTTGCGAACAATTGCACGTGTCCGGGTGCATCGACTCTCGTGACACTACTGTTGCACACATCCAGAGGACAGTGAGTGATACCTAAATAAAACAAAAAACGTAAATTTAACGATCCTTTCAAATCGACGAATATATTTAAAACAAAAACATCAATAAAAATCTCATCAGGGAAGGCCAACAGTCGCAGGAAGAGTGGCACAGGCTTTACGGCAAGTGTTCCGGAAACGAGATTTATCACATAATCCTCGGTGATTCTCGTTTCTTCGGCGAGTACGAGGGCAAATCGTTCACCTACGCGTCGTTTCACAGTCATCGAAAATACGGGGTCGCCCTCGTTGCTGTAAGACCGGCGGAACTTCCGGAATTTTACGAGGACACGATACTTCTCAATCCTGGTTCGTTCCTCGAGACGTAACAATTCCATTGAAAAATGTTCTTCGCGACGTTGCGCGGTAATTTAATTAATTTCTTAAATCAGGTCCACGACATATAATGAAGAAAACAGACACGTGTTACTATATGAGTATCACCAAGGAGGAAAATTCAGCTTTCGTGGTGGCGAATCATCAAGGTGGAACCGGAAGCGAGCCGACTCAAGTGGTGGTCGATACGAAGACTGAGGGATCGGCGATCGGTGGTAGCACGTCGGTAACCGGAACTGCTGGCGCTACAACGATCACATCGACGACAACGCCGACACCTACAGCGACTTCGAATTTTGCAGCTGCCGGTGGCAACGGTACATCATCGCCGTCGTCAATTGGCCACGGTTCTGTCGGTCATCAACAGAGATACACGAACCGTATTAACGCGACGTGCGATACGAGCCGAGGACAGGAGGCACAGGGTGACAATTCCCGTGGCAAAGTTCGCAAAATATGCGCAACCGCCCCACGTACACCCATGCCTCCTTCGGTTATTTTGCAGGTCCTCCCTAGCACGCCCACACTCCAACATCACAACCTACTCGCATCCGATTTCCACCGTGAGTGTCGCATGCGCCTGCGCTTTTCCGTTCTTTCTCTTGCCGCGTTTTTCGCTTCTTCGTTTTATCGGCTTATTATTAGCTTCCTCTTTTCTCTCTTTCAAATTAAATTCGTTCTTTAGATATAATTATTATTTCGTATTTATATCTTTTTTATCGTGCTGATGTTTTTTGTTTCGTTTCATTTTCATTCTCGTTTTGCTTTTTCGATTATCTTTTCCTCTTCAGGTTCTCTCGTTCATTTATCGTTCTATTATTCTCTTACACGCTTTTTCGTGCTTCCATTTCCTTCACACAGGCTTTCACCGTCCGGCAGGAATTTATCGAGAGGATTCTCTTCGACACTTCGCATGAAACTCTCGCTTTTATAAATTCGAGAATTTTGTTTCCAGATTATACGATATTGTTTTTATTTCTTTTTTTTATAAGGAATGTCACCGTAACGCCGAAATTCGTCACACGCTTTGGATGTTCCCGCGTGTGTCTGTCGTCACGTAAAAATGTTCACGCTCGAAGAATCGCATCGATGATGCTATGCAACGTGTTCGGTGTTCGTGGACAAAAAAATCCAACTCCTGCGTCCTGGTCCACCGAACTTTCCCACCGAATTATTCCCGATGCACTGGCCCGACAATTTAAATCAAACTTTTATCAACTATCGTATCTTGCGATCTCGACACAACTTTTTTACACCTTGATCATTATAAAATCGATATTACATTTATTCGATTGATTTCATTACAATTTCTACATACTAAAGTTTCACGCAATTTTTCAACGATCTTTATTTTTTCTCTATCGAAAGGAAAGCAATATTCTTTCTTTTTTTTTTCAATTTTGTGATTCGAGAGTGAACTTGAAGCTTGAGAATTTGGTTTGCAGCGACTTATCTCGATCCGAGCAATCTCGGAGATTCGCGACAGTGCCTGAGGGAGGGTGGCTCCAGTCCGCAGACACCCATAACCGGTAAACATTTGGACGTGCCGAGATCGATGGACCCGAATCCTAATCTTCTTAGTCCGGAGATTCTCATGCAGAGAAAGGGTAAACTATAATTATCGAAATGGAAAATTATATTTGTTTTTATGAATCTTCCTTTGTTCCCAGGAAGTCGACGTCCCAGTATTCTTCCGGTGCCGGACATGCTGACGAGCTCGACCCTTCATCTACCCGGCCAAGAGTCACTGGATCACGAGGGCGATGAGTCCGAGGATGAAATGGACGACGACGTTCCCTGGAGATCGCCGAGCGAGAAAATTGCGTAAGTACAAGAAAATAATCTTCTTTCACTTCGCAATTTATTTCTCACACACGGCTTCAAAATTTGGAATCTTGCTAGGATGTTTATTCGTCGATTGATTGATAGATATCATTTGTATTTCTTTTGTTTTTAATTTCCATCTCTCGATCATCGATTCCGAGTTCACAACTCGTTATCTACAGTCAGTGACGAAATTGAGTGGACACTTTCTAGTATAAAGTGCCGGTGCGGTTTTTTATGTCATTTTGCCGGTAATTGGCATAAGCCAATTTAACCAACGTCATTTTAAAGAGGAGCAATTTATCTTCATTTTGGCTATTTTAAAAAAATTTTACGATTTTTTTTTACAAATGGCACCCAGTTTTGAAAACAAAAATTTTTGGCCGTATTTTTGTTCTTCTTTGAGTGGACACTTTTCGTAGTACAATTTTTTTATCACATTTCTTTAACCGTGATCGTAAAGGGAGCAGTCCACCCTTCAATTTCTTTTTTTTAGAAAAAATTGTACGATTTTTTTTTCCAAAGATATTTCATTTTTAGAGAAAAAATAGACGATTTGAAAATGGCTGCGCAGGACGAAAACGATGAGGTTTACAACAAAACCTCAAGACGGTAATACTTCTTGATGAGTTCACGAGAATTTTTTCAGATCTTCTTTCGAAATTTGTTTTCCATCTATTTTCGGTCGAAGCTCGATTGATCTGAATACCATGAAAAGAATAGAATTAAATTTTTTACATACTAAATAAACTTTGGCATCGTCGAATAAACCTCCGAAGAGACCAAAGTTTAATATGTAAGTAAAAAATTTAATTCTATTGATTTCATGGTATCGCATCAATCGAACTGACCGGAAATAGGTGGAAAACAAATTTCGAAAAAAAATCTGAAAAAATTCTCGTGAACTCACCAAGAAGTGATACAACTTTTTAACATCTTGAGATTTTGTTGTGAACCTCATCGTTTTCGTCCTACGGAGAAATTTTCAAAACGTCTATTTTTTCTCAAAAAATGAAATATCTTTGAAAAAAAAAATCGTAGCATGTTTTCTAAAAAAAGAAATTGAAGCTCGGACTGCTCCCTTTACGATCATGGTTAAAGAAATATGCTAAAAAAATTTACTACGAACGGTGTCCACTCAAAGAAGATAAAAAAAACAACCAAAAATTTTTGTGTTCAAAACTGGGTGCCAATTGTAAAAAAAAATCGTGAAATTTTTTTAAAATAGCCAAAATGAAGGTAAATTGCTTCTCTTTAAAATGAAGTTGGTTAAATTGGCCTAGGCCAATTACCGGCGAAATGAAATAAAAAAACCGTTCCGGCACTTTATACGAGAAAGTGTCCACTCAATTTCGTCACTGACTGTATATTTCGTACTTTTCGTGATAAGATTTACATCCAGCTTCGACGATATCATGAAATTAGAGAGAAATATTACTCGCTTTCTAGATGACGCGTCTATAGCGGATGGTCTTATCGTTCTACAATTGACAGTGTACATTTTTTGGCACGATACATTATTTTTTTAAATAACAATGAATAGTGCCAGAAAGAACAACTTGATCGAACAACTTCTTTACACGTCGCGTGAGCGTGATTGCATGATCATTTTTTCTTTTTATTATTATAATTTCCTACCACGTGGCTCTCTCTCTATCTCTCTCTATCTATCTATCTATCTATCGATTTTTCTCTATCACTACAGCACTATTTTTATTATAGTTATTTTTATTATTGGTACTATTATCATTATTATTAATTACAGCTATTTTTAAATTACAATCTCATTTTTGCATCTATAACAGACTTATATTACTCGATATATATATATACATATATATAGATATCGGGTCAAGTGAAAATTACAAAAAAAAATCCAGCAAGTCTCATTACGTAAGTTCTTGCGAGATTTTTTACTTTCTATTATTGTCGATTCACACGTTCGTCGATGTGTATGTTCCTCTCAATGTCTGTCTGATGCGTGTACCAACGTGTCGTCCGTTGCACTCGTCGTACCGTGGCTGTGTCTCTCCTGCCTGACACCCCAAAAACAATTTAAAAAAAATCAAAATCAAAAAATCAAAATCAAAAACAAAAAAAAATCGATCGTGGATGTGTGTATTCGATGTCTGCACCCCTTCGCATCACCTTTGTGCACACTGCGCCTTGCCGCACGCTACGCCTCGCCCCCTCTACGGTCCACAGTTTCAAGGGGTGAGTCCACGCACCACGGTGCAACCACTTTGCATTATTATTATTATTATTATTATTAAATAATTATTATCTTTATTCTTATTATTATAAATTACTCTTAACACTAAACTATAGTTTACTATATTCTCTCTGTTATCGCTTTGGAATTTTGTCAATTTGCCACTTTTTGTTTAAAATTTCTCATCTCGTTCGACAAAATAATATTGTAGTAGGTTTGAAAAGAAAACAAATTGCCAACGCATAGATGAATCATCAAGATAAAAGAACCGTGACATCCTCAAGTTCGGTTTGTATCTCGTGAAGCCATTTACCCTGCGTTTCCGGTAAAAACGTAAAAACAAACGGTATGCCGAATGATCCGATAATGGCGAAGCCAGCGAAAGCTAAATTATAGCCCTGGTTGTCATCGAAAATTTCAAAGCTATATTGTATTATCATGGAGGAAAGATACATGAAGGATATACAAAGGCTTAGTGCTACCGTTCTGTAACGGGATGAAAATATTTCGCTCGTGACGAGTGGCAGTATCGGAGCAAAACCGACCGAATAAATCATGTAATAGAGAACAACGATTATAGCGGGCAGAATGATCGAGGGTTCGTGATTTTCATGGGGATTTTTCACGCTCTGCTCGGCGAGGGTGAATATAGCCAAGATAAGACAACAGATGCTCGAACCGACAATCGAAATTCCGAGCAACAATGGTCGACGACCAAATTTTTCTATCACGCAAAGGCAAATCCCTACCGAGCAAACGTCGAGTGACGATACCAAGATACGTCCGTAATTCGGTAATACATTCATATTCAAAAAATTCGTGCAATAATCGTCCATAACATACGCCCCGATCATCTGCGTTATACTGAGAAATATTATCACGAGTGTGGCGTATCGTCGTTTCGTCGACATCGAAAAAATGGCACACATATTTTTCGACTTGTTGGGCCCGGTCGGATCGTTTTTCTTCTGAAAAAAGAGCTCGATCGTTTTGTATTCGGCATCAACGTCGAGTACCGTTGTCGCGCCGCGAAGTGCTCCCAATACTAGCTTCGTTTCCACAGTCTGCGAAATTCAAAAAAGAAAATAATGAACGGAACGATAAGGAATTTCATTCGTTTCTTTTTTCCCGGGGAAATTAATATTTTTTTGTTGTATTTATAATAATTATAAAAAAAAAAATGAAGAGATGAGAATCGTGACCTTGCCCTTCAAGAAGAGAAAATAGGGTGACTCGACCATCCAGCATTTCAATGAAACGAGAAACATCACCGCGATGCAGGCCATCATCAATGCTATGGTACGTGAGAACGTAACGAAGACCAAACAACTGCCGAAAAATACTCCGAGGTAAGCGCAAAACGCGCTGAGAGCGCCGATCACTCCACGCGTCTGAGGCAACGAAATTTCGCTCACGTACAATGCGGTCGTCGTCACGAACATACCGGCCGCAAAACCACCGATCGCCGCACCGAAAACAATTTCCTACGAAGAAAATCACATTCGAAACGAAACAAAACAAACAAACCAAAACAATCCGACGTTTATTTTGAAATTGTAATGAGCGGACTTATCGATTATTTAAAAAAAAAATCGTTATCGTCCCGAGGCTTCTCTTATTATCTTTTAGCTTAACCGTCCATAAATTAGTCCAATCGCGTTACTTGCCAAGTATCCTTGAAAAGTTACGAGCGTCGTCCAGAAAGTAAAATTCGAAATACCGGCAATGGCGAACGCCGATTTTCGACCGTAAGTATCGGCGATGCATGGTGGCAATAGAGCGCCGAGACAACGGCCGAAGCTCATGATCATTTGAACCGTGTTAGCTCCATTGTTCGATATATCGTAGCACTTCGAGTCGCAATGAGTCAGAAGAAAATAAGTCAGCGACGATTCCGGCCAACCGAGCGTCAATCCTATGCAGATCGATCCTAAACACACTTGAAGAAACATATGTAAACAAAAACAGAAAACCCAAAACAAAAAAGAAACACGCGTTTTACCAATTTCGATAAAGCGTCCTCGCGTTAAAAATACTCACAAGAACTAAGCGAAAGATTTCGTTTACAATTTTTCGTTCCGTGTTTCAATAATTCCGAACGCATCGTGTTCGCTAATAACGAGAACGATCCGATTTTTATCGCTTTGCGATTTTGCGCATTGACGACGTGCGAACGATACAAAAGGCAAAGCCGGAATGAAAGAACCGTGGTGACGATGCTATTTGCCTTTTCGATGTCTCCTTGAGGAATTTATTTTGCGAATAGTATAGAGACGTAATTATTTTGCATTAGTTCTTATCGCAGCGAGCGTTCGTTGATTAACGCCGTCCACTTTTCCAGTCGAAGCTCGTGCGCGGAAATGCTCGATTCGAGAGACATCGCGCGAGTTAAACGAGCACGAACGAAATCGCGCGAACGAGAAGAACGAAATTTATTATTTTAATTTTACGACGACGATTGTTTAAGCGATAATTCTCTTTTTTCAGGATCGTTAAAGGATTTCCACCCGTATCACCGTTCATCGGAGTTTCGCCGACCCTCTGCTACCTTCTCAAAGAAAAAAAACCACTCTGCTGTCTTCAGCTCGCTCAGGTTATTATACATTATGCATTCTTCGCGTCGTTAAAAATTCCATTTTATCTCAAGGCATTCTCGAGTTAATGAAAAATTTATATCTTTTTTTTTTGTCTTTTCTCACGTCCGTTGCTTACGTTGACGCCAGGTATGCGAGCACTGCAGTTACAGAAATGCCAAAGAGTACAATTGGCAAAATAAAACGATAATATTGGCTGCCGATTACGCGAGCAACGGAATTTACAATTTCATCATTCCGTTGCGAGCTCACTTCAGGTAAATACGATACGGCTAAACGTCGAGTCAGCTCTTGGAAATTCGAGCGATTGAAAGCTTTTACGACAAACGACGAAAAATTTGATTCTTTGATTCTTATACGGTGTGTACGCGTGTGGGTGTGCATATAAAATTTCCCGTGCAGATCGAAAACGTCATTGAATCCGATAATCCTGCTGCTCGAAAGACGACCGGAAATTGCCTTTCTCGATGCTGTCTCGTATTTCCCATTGGTATATTGGATGCTCGGCTCGATCGATTGTCTCGACGATCTCCTTCGTGCCGGTATAACACTCGCCGAGAATGTCGTCGTCGTCAACAAGGAACTCAGCAATTCCGCGGAGGAGGACACATTGGCGGACTGCAACACGATCGTTGCTGTACAAACGATGTTCAAGTAAAAATTTTCATCCCTTTACACATTATTACGCTGTTTCCAACATTTTTACATTGCGTACATTTTCGCTTCGCAAACTTGATCCACGAATATTATTGATACGAAAAATACAAGAGAATAAAAAAAAACACTGCCAACCGTGAACACAATCCCAGGGATTGAGTTTTAGGTCGTTATCGTTGATGTTTTCTTTGTTCTTTTTGGTTCAGTTTGTCTTTTACTTCTACATATTGGAAATTTCGACAGATTCTTTCCCAGCATAAAGAGCATAACCGAGCTGTCCCAGTCGAGCAACATGAGATTCATGCAATTCCGTGCCCACGACAAGTACGCCCTCCATCTCAGCAAAATGGAAAAGGTACTCGTCAGTGCTACTACCGATGACAACTACTCGGCCGAGCCTACGATGGGCTCCCCGGTAACACATAACTCACTCACTCTGACCTCTGATTGATGATTGACTGATATCTGACTGACGAGTTGATTGTGATTTACGATTGTCTGTCACGATGAGAATATATTGTTTAATATTTGCGCTCACCCGTAGTTTTTACTTACGGGATAGACTCGAGGCTGTACACCTTTGAATTTCTTTCAATTCGATCCAACGGTCCACTCTGGAGCTTTTTATATAAGAAAACTTTTGAATCGCATGGAAATTGAATAATTTTGTTAAGTGTTTCGACACATTTCGTCCTTTTCGCGTTAGTGTCCCATGTGGAACTTATAGAATGTTGGCGTGAAAGGACTTTCGTCCTTTTATCCACTGAAAGAGCCGTACTTAATGTAATTTTACGTGAAATGCTATTTGCTAAATTTCTTCTCCCGGAAGCGATACAAAAATAGATTCGAACATTTTCTTTAAACATGATTTTCCCTCGTTTTTTTATAGAAACCCGAGAGCCTCGATTCTATACTCGATCATAGTCCAAGCACCCTGCATCACTAGATATAGATTAAAATATATATATATCACCTTTTTTTCTTCGTCCTTTCTAAATATTATAAATTTCAATCAAATTCGCATGATACGTTTTTTATCGATTATATTCTCGATAGAATCTCGTAGTCCTTTGATCTCGCCGTTTTTTGATCCATCAAGGCTGTGCCGTTAGATAAAATTCACGGTGGTTTTTTTCGTATTCGTACGATTGCTGAATAATGAAAAAAAAACATCTTGTTTTTTTTCTCTTTTCAACTCCCTCAACAGAAAGAAAAAGAGAGGGGCTCTCACATATCCTACATGTTCCGTCTACCATTTGCGGCTGGAAGCGTCTTCAGTGCGTCGATGCTCGACACTTTGCTCTATCAGGCTTTCGTCAAGGATTACGTCATAACGTTCGTCAGATTGCTTCTGGGGGTCGATCAAGCACCAGGCTCGGGTTTTCTCACCTCGGTAAATAACGATAAATATTATTCTATATAATTATTCCGACAAAATAATTAATCATCTTCGGTTTATCGACAATCGACGGGTCATCTCCAGATGTGCATAACGAAGGAGGACATGTGGATCAGAACTTATGGAAGGCTGTATCAAAAGCTTTGCTCCACCACGTACGAGATACCGATCGGAATTTACAGGACTCAGGACACGAGCGTGACCGACACCTCGAACGTGAGTAAATTCAAAGCAGCTGCCGATGGAATTGATCGAAATAAAATAAAGAGGGAAAGGAATAAAAAAAATCAAAGCAAAAGAAAAAATGCCCCGAGGCCGCAGAAAAAGCCGCGAAGGACCTCGAGAAAGTTGAGTGGTGGCTGTGAGTAGCGCATGGCCGTGCTCTCTCTCGCTCTCTCCTTCTCACTGTGGCTTTGCCCATTTTTCTCGTTTTTTTTTTTCATAAATTTCCCCTTCACCCTTTCTTCCGATCGACGTAAATACGTTTATTCGTCGGGGATTCGTATTTTTTTTTCATTTCTGTGCTGTTAGTTACGATTGGCATTTATTTGTTGCTCGGACGATATTTTCATAAACAATACAGAATTGATTTTTGAAATTATCCGATCGAATTTATTTGTTTTTCGATTTCTAACGACTGCGAAATTTTGTTATTCGCGAATTATCAAGATTTAATCAACGAGCCTTAGAGCTTTCGCAACTCACCCCCCCCCCAGCCCTCTGTTACCCGCACGTAGTCTCATGTGACTGTAAAACCGCACGTGCGAGAAACTCGTTCTACGTGATTAAAATTTTTACTTTTTTTGTCATTTTCCCTTGTTTTTTTTTCTAATGCAAATGAAACCATAATGTTCATATTTCGTGAATAGAGCATTAGGCAATAGAAATTTCGATTTAGTCGTAATCACAGAGATCTTAAAATGTGTTTATCGATAATATCATTATGCCAAGTATATATATATATACTTCCTGAAATTTACACTTTTAATCCCAATCCCAGGACTCGAATATTTATATTCATTCGATCATCTCCGTGATTAGCTTAGATTAATTCACTAAAACTCGTTGCACACATAAATGTATGTAACGCATAATATTAAATTAGGAATTTATTGGTGTGTGTCTCATAGTGAATCAAAAATAGTAATTGCATCTTGATAATAATTATAGTCGATCGGCTAGATAAATCCAAGTGTATTTAATAAGCTTTCGTAAAGTGAGAATGAACGGTGAGGTATACGCTCGAAGGTCGTTACGTTTACGGACATACGCGCGAGCCGGTAATTCATCAAAATCTGTAATTAATTAATGCCAATATCGCTAATTAATTGCCAATATCGTTAATTAATTGCCAATCAATATTCCAATCGTTGAATCGGTCGACCAAAAAGAATGAAAATCCTCGAGTAACGAAAAGCAGAATCATCCGTGACGTTCCGAAAAAATGTTTTCTAGGCAAGACGAGCGAACGAGCTTGTCCAATAAACAAACACAAAAAAAAAAGAAACAACAAAAACATTATACCGCGACGTGCCTCGTAGTAAGGGTAGTCTTGCTTGTCCTTTTTTCGACAGGGTGACTCTGACGCCGAGAGCGATGCGGGCGTCGGGGTGACTTACAAGGTGCGTCGTTCCGCGGCAGCGTCGTGTCTTGCAAATTGCGCTACTCGCGACAAGGGCGCATCTGCTGTGAGTACAGTCGCGCAAACGCGCGACGATTAACATTTTGTGATTATACGATATCTCTTTTTTTTTGTTATTTTGTCTCTACATATTTGTATCTATATCTATGTGTATATATCTCTTTTATTCACTTGCGTATACGTTTGTAAATTTTGGCCATAAAAGCGCCGTCGTCTTGTGTCTGCCGATGAACCGAAACCCGCCCGGCATGCATAAAAGATATGTTATTTTTTTTTCATTTCAATCACGAACCTTCGAAATTTCGATCGGTAAGTAGGAGATAAGCGGGGAATGATAAAAGAAACATCGTTGAGAGAGATGAGACGAAATACGTTGGATTGTAAAAAAATGGAATAATTTTGAAGGATCGAGATGAACGCGGCACGTAAAGTACAATGCTTTTTGTAATTTTCGTTTCCGTCCTACCAAGCTATTCACGAATCGAAAAAAAACGTCATCATCTCACTGTATATCGCATAAAGTCCGTGTCGCTTCGTCGATGTTGTGAACGCTTTATTTTCACGATGGCTTTGTGAAAGCCACGAGTCTTCATACGCCTAAATAATTCTAAGGATATTACCTCGTCATCGAACATTTAACGCTAAGTCGTTGATGTCGATTATTCGTATTAACGGATAAAGTCCAAGGATGAACTTGAACGATCGAATTTTTAATAATCCGGAATCGACGTGTGAAAATTGAAGAAAGAAGAACAATGAAAAGATTAATAAATTTTTCATTCTCTCTTTTTTCCATGTCTCGTGACGATTGTGACGCAGTACTCGGTGAGCCTGGCGGACGAGGCGCGCGACAATCACGCTCAACAGATCGAACGGGCGGAAATCGCCAATCTCGTCAGATCCCGGATGGAATCGCTGAATCTACCGATCGCCGATTACGACGACGTCTCGGAAAAACGGAACAGTCTTTCCTACGTAATAATAAATCCGAGTTGCGATCTCAAGCTCGAGGAAGGTGACATAGTGTATCTCGTACGTCCGAGTCCGTTCTCGGCCCAAAAGACATTCGAGCGTCACAATTCACGTCGGAAGAGCAACATAAGCTTTTGCTCGGCCCAATTGGTAACGCAAATGAGCGCCGCGGTCGCGTCAGCCGGTATATCGACCGGTGGTCCAGGAAGTCGTCGGGGCTCGGGTATCGGTTTTGCTAGGGCACCACCTCTCGGTAGCACGAAATCGAACTCGCTCTCCCTGCCGGACAGTCCCACCGTAGCTGGCAGCCTGCGCGGCCGTTCGAATTCGTTGCGCGTTGTCGACGACATACTGCTGAGACGTAGCAACTCACTCCGTCAGGGATTCACCACGAGGAGGAAGAGCAGCCTCGAGGACATTGGCCTCGGCGCACTCTCCCATCCGTCCAATCACAATCCGATCAAGATTGCGTTGAACGGCTCGATCGGCCTCGAGGTGACTCCACCGGAAGAGGGTACTCCGGCCGGTGGTGCGAGTAACACCGGTATACTCGACGTTGGACTTCCCTCGATGCCGTCGTTAAGTACGATAGGTCTCGGTCCGAGTTTAGGAGCCGGACTCGGTGGCTCGCTCGGTGGTCTTTACGATCCACCCCCGATGATACAGACAGGAAGCAACAAGAGTCCCAGCATGCAAAACCAACAGGGCCAGCTTGGACAGAGCGGTGGACAGCAGGATCCCCAATATATACAGGGAACGATAGTATGATATAACCTAATGTGGGGACGCCGACTCTCCCATGTAGTTCGAAATAAGTGGCTCTAGCGTTCCCACATGGACTCGTTCGCGAGATTAGGTAATAGGGGTGGCGGTAGCGGTGCTCGCGTTACGAGAAACCCAAGAACGAACGATGGCAGCAACGATTATCGACGTACGAGACGCGACGATGATCAGAGATATTGGAATAATTGATCGGGATCGATGATTCTTGCCGCGAGATTGCCTCTTTTTCAGCTGTCGATCTCCGAGCTAACCCAAAGCCTGGCTTCGTCGATCGTTTCACGTCGTTCGTCGATAATACGCGTCGCCATATTTATATACGATCGAAACTTTGGGTATATTATTGTCACGTTGGGAGCGATAGACGCGTCATTAAGGAGATCATTTTATTGACGAGTTCGAACGGTTTGACCGGCTCGGAGGTCACTCAGCCGGATAGTGGGAGGTCCGGGAGGTGGTGCTCGTAACACCCCGTGTTCCTGACGATGAGGAAGACCCTCGGCCGATGTCACGAGATTGTTACAACCCACGGTACGACGAACTATGGGACGCGCTATGCCACGAGAGATAAATACAACACAAACACACGCAAATACATACACGCAAACACACAATGGTAACGAATTTGATGATAAACTAAATGCCAAATGACGTCACTATCGAAAAAAAAAATAAAAATAGCGATTACCCGTCGTCCCAGTACGTAGAGTAATGCGCGATGCAAAAAAGCGTCGATAATTTCGTACTTGTTAGATGTGAAAGAGACAAAGATTGAGTGTAAGAAAGCGAGTCTCGCGGAGGTTAAGGAAAACAAAAGTGAACAAATGACCATTAGAATCATATCACTAAATTATGTCGAACTCGTTGGGCAATTGCCGACGTAAACTTACCGGCGATATGTTTAGAGGTGAACACGACGAATTACCACAAACTAAACAAAAATACGACGTTTAATGAGTAAGCGAAACAAATGAAAGAGAAACAAACCGAACAAAGATTTTCTAATTAAGTGTTATCGGAGAAGTGATCGGAGACCGAATCGAGGCGAGATTTTCCATCGATTTGGCAAGGACCACACGTGTGTCTGACTTTAATTAAATTTAGTGAAAGAGAGATGAATATCGAAGAGAATGAGAGAACAAAGAGGAGCGAAACGAAATTAAAATCACGAATAATTTCGACGAGAACTTTGCACTTTGTGTGCGAAACGAGGGAAAACAATATTGTCGAATTCCTGCAAAGACAAAATCTACATCATTGCATAACCGCGAGGTAACAGAGAGAGAAAGCGAGAGTCCTGAATGATAATCGGCCTCGAGCAAAGGCTTAGGACAATTTGTTTAAAAACAAAAAAATTAGGTAATTGTACGACGATTGATGTGTCCGACTGATCGAAAAATCGATGACCCCATGACCCTACCCCCTCCATCCACCCCAAATATCCTCGACAAATCATTAAGCTTAATTTTTCCATTTCTCGCTGAAATAATATTTTAATGCCAAAAGCTAAGATTCTTTTTCGAGATAACAATGATATCCGTCAAAACGAGGATAACTAACAATCCATTCAACGTGACGATTCGTTTAATTTGACAATCCGTTCGATCGTGACGACCCGATTTGTTAAACAAATTTTCTTGCATATTTCGATCGATTTAATGATCGCTCGAGAGACAAATTCGAATAATCGAACCGGGTCCGATATCGAGCCAAATCCAAGATCGTCGGGAGACCAATTTACAAAAACAAGAAAGAAAAAACCTTTTTTCTTCATTCAATCAAGCGTCGTTTTCATCGTTCAAATTAATACACATATATATATATCTATTATTCCAATCAGCAATCATTCCTCGATCGAAAAGTTCTTTAGCGAAAAATACTCTTCGAGTTTATGTACATAAAATACAAGTGGAGCTTTATTAAATTGACTAACGAGAGAATTTCTTTTAACGAAGGTCCACTGGTCTAGATCTTATTCTCTATTATTCTCGAACAAAGGAAACGAAAACAATCACCTCCATTACTTTCTTTGCACAAGCTTCGCAATTTAGAAATTTTTATTGTCGCGTTTATGAATGAACGAATGAAAAAGAAAAAAAAAACAAAAACAAAAAAAAACAATTAAATTTTTAGTAAGTAGCAGATCAATTCGAATCCCCACCCATCCACTCACTCGTCCGAAGATGCCGAAGGTGACACGAGGTCCAATAAACACATTACCGGTTGTTCGATGGAGAGAAATATACATATATTTTTCTTTCGTCTCGATGAAATCGAAATCTTTTCACGCAACGAGAACAACATCGTGGGAGAAAGAGGAGAGGTGATTAGAGGAGTTTCCTATAAAAAAACAAAAAAAAAAAAAGAAAAAAACAAAAACATATTACCGCCTTACGGAAACGATAAACGATGTAAAGAAAAAAAAAACAGAAATAAATAAATGAAAATTAAACGAGGCAATAGCGTAATTGCGATGAAAATAATAATAAAATAAAGGGATAAAGAAAATTTTAGACGAAAATAACAAGTAAAAGAAACAAGAGAATTACTCGCGGAGGCGTACCGAGTTATATATTCGCAGTCTAGGGACTTATACATTAATTACTAAGGCATTCCTCGACCACAAGAAAACGAAAGAACAAGAGATGAGAAAAGAATTATAAACTGCTGTACGTAATGTAATATAATGAAAAGATTTAATGAAAATGAAGAATGTTGACACAAAAAGTATATATATACATATATATATAAAGGAGAGAGAGCGAAAGGGAGAGAGAGAGAGAGAGAGAAGAGAGAAAAAGAGAGAAAGAAGAAGGTACTTATCGTACGATTGGTTTGTCGCTCAGTCTCTCGAGTACATGGCGTAAATTTATTATAAATAAATTATTATAGTGCATATCTATGCTAATTAAATTCCGCCCTGTCCTATCCTAGACCGACAAAGTGATTTATCGTGGCGCGATAAAGACTCGTCGACTTCCTACATTGAAGGATGTTTTTGTAGGTCAAAGAAAGAAGCCCAACCGGTATTCGTAGAATTAATTTCTTTCTCGTTCGCGTTGCGGTATATATTTATTATTATTATTATTATTATCATTATATATATATACACGTTGGAATGTTTATTCTACTTATATATGCACGTACGTGATATATACATTTTACATATGGATACGCGATTAAATTGTAAGTTAAATCATATAAATACAGCACGTTGTATTATCCTCGCCTTTTCACGTTAACAAAAGATTATCGAAACTTTCGCTATTAACGACCGCCGGATCATGAAACGCTTTTTACCGGCCGTGTTACATTTTCCATGAATTGACCGACGATATTACCACGCGGATGATAACACGCGACGATTACACAGGCACCGTCTTTCTTCGCCATCGCTATTCCCATCTCGGTTGTATTTTTCCATACGATCTGCGTAAAGTGACCTGAAACGGTAATAATTATTAATTTATTAAGAATTAGTTTTTATAATTGATAGTTTCTGTTTCAAATACGATCGGTTCAATCAACTTACAAGTGTTAAGGACCTTCGGTTCGCTACCGAACTTATGGTCCTTCTTTTCCGAATACCACTTGGAGACAACCTCACGAGCTGAAGCTATAAGATTTGGATCGGAGCATTGCATCGAGTAAATGTTTTCGCCATATGGCGATGCTGATTGGGGAACTAGTTTGTTGGTACTCAGTAAAGTTCTAGCCCAAGCCTGAAACAAAGATCCGCGTAAATAAGTTTTACCGTTGGATTACTTTACTGGTTCGTCTTACATTTCGTGAATGTAAATTACCTTGGCAGCAGCTGTCAATTCGGGACTGAGTCTTAGATCAGGAACCCTGTGACGTCTCCTGTACTCGTTGTGAACGAGAAGTGCTTCCTGCTGCCAGGCTGCCTCTTCAGCCGGTGACTGTACTTGTCTGTTGGCACTTATACTCGTTCGTTTGCTCGGTGAACAACCACCCGGTGGCAATACGTTCTCCGTGAAGCTACCGAGAAAATTTCCGGCCGGATTGTAATTGCACACGACGTAAACTTCGCCGTTGCGATTACGAGCCATGCCAACACCGAGCTCGGTACTGTCGCGCCATACGACTTGCGTGAAGTGCCCGGTCTTCAGGGTCGTTGGCTCTTTGGCGTACTGGTGCTGTACTTCCTCCGCATACCTGAGGATTGCACGTGGTTCAAGATAAATAACGAAAATTGTCGAATACGATAAAGACAAATATCTAAACCGAGAAAACCGCTTTTGTATTTAAGACTCACCATTCGTTAACGGGCTCGTCACCACCGACGATCGTTTTAGGATTCGAACTCCACATGCAATAAAGATTTTCACCATATTCCGTGTTTGTCCTGTGTTCCAAACGTCCTCTCGTCGCCAATATGCTGGCCCAGTCTTGACTCGTCTTACACAGCTGAGGGATTAACGACATCGATTAATTAATTAAATTCGTTGAATTAATTTCAATTATTAGCATGGATACAAATAAAAGTTTCATGTGTCATTAGTTCTCTTTCTAACCTGTTTGCTGAGTCTCAATGGTGGTACACCGTGTCGCGAGCGATAGAAGTTATGCGTGTCGAGACACAGATCAACGAATTCTTTGGGAGGTCCTGATCTGCGCACAGACGGTTTACGCGTTTCAGTCTTTGTAATCTACAACACAATAGATCCCAGAAAAAAAAAACGTATGAACATTTTTCTTATTTATTCGCTCGCATATACGACCAAGCGATCGATATAGTCGATGCGAAGAAATATGTTTCTTTTCATCGTGTACAACTCGACGTAAGCGTGTTTTTGTACCTGACCTATCGCAAATGGAAACGAGAGTTGGGAAAGACCTTGTACGAGTTGTTAGTCGCGATATGACGAGAGCATGAATGTAATTATCATCTATTCTTAATTTATCTAATAATCTAGAAAAAATAACTGTATAGATATATAAATGACGGTCATGAATTATATACTGCCACGTTGAGAACTGACCGACGGATGTGATTTCCCATCAGGGGAACTTGACGAACACGATCATTTGTCGCGCTTCACTCAAATCCAAGGACTCTCGACCGTAGAGTCGCGATCGTCATCAACTTCCGGTCATTCGAACCGAAATCGCAAATATCATTTATTTTTTTAATCGATTAAAAAAAGTGTGCATAAACGAGACAGGGGGGGGGGGGGGATCAGCAACG
The DNA here is from genome assembly GCA_946811545.1 of Netelia fuscicornis. Taxonomy (NCBI): domain Eukaryota; kingdom Metazoa; phylum Arthropoda; class Insecta; order Hymenoptera; family Ichneumonidae; genus Netelia; species Netelia fuscicornis. Next base: position 2,552,139 of record OX328015.1, read on the forward strand.
CTCGATAAAAGTTGAAAGCCGGAGAACTGCTTCTGCGACATCTGAGCGTCCAAAGGGTGAACTTTTTTGTACCCACGATAAGTTGGCCGCGACGTATCTTAGTCATATATATAGCGAAGGTACCATATATAAAGGGTGAATTTAATAAGGTGTAACAGACTTTATTTTAAGGTAGATGGTATCGTTACAAACAAAAGTTGCAAATATACAATGGAGATATTTTGAATAGTTTACGAGATATCAAGTTTTAAAGTTGGTCCAATCAGAACGCGCTGAGAGAAGCATTGGACCCGCCCACTCCCGCCCTAGTCGTAGAGATAGCCCAATGCAGAACGTTACATTTGGGGTTGCAAAATTCGAGGCAATCAATTTTATTTATTATATTATTATGCCATCATTTTTATATCTCGGGCATTCTCTGCTAGAGCGGGCAGTGGGCGGCTCCAACGCTTCGGCTCCAAAAAAGCTTCAATTGGAGGTTATGGAATTGGCTACCTAGCAGCTATCGAAGAAGCAAATTTCAAGGTTTCAACTTCTGTCATCCCTCAGCTGTGTAAGACGAGTTGCTGATCTTCCCCTAATCTCTGACGAATAATATCGATATAAATTTATTCCTAACGATCGTTTAACTTCAAACGGGTGACTAATTAATGTTGATAAAATATGAATCGATGTATTTATTAATACAATGTTATCAAACTAAATGAATCAACGATTGAAAACGTCGAGTTAATAGGGGAAAAATAATAATTGCAATGGTTCACGCATGGGGGAGAGAGAGAGATCCAGCCGTTTAGTAAGTAAAAGAATTATATTATTGCAACAGCATCCAAGCGCGGACTCTCGCAAATTACTCCACGTCAATTTCTCGCCGAGGCTCTTCTTCACGCGCGATGACTAATCGAAAATCGCCTGGCGTCTCGTTGCATTAAGCTGTTATATACCATGATTTTCCCATATACACACTCGACGAGACCGATTTTTTCGCCTCGTTTAATAAAACGCACACCCGACGTGTGTCTTGCGCGCGCGTGCCGTCTCGTTCTCATTCGCTTTGGGACACGCTCGCATCGTCCCGACTCACAAATATTGCAGTATCCCTAGATGATTTATGAATACGTATATGTATATATAACAACAATAATATGCGATTTTGCAATTTTCTCCTCTCGCGAACGGGATCGCACGCGTATCCGAGAGAAAATAACGTTTTACAACCACGACCTCGAGAATCATCAGGGGTTTCCGGATTCGAAATTTCACCGTGTGCTCAATTTCTAAAATGCAATTTGCATACATTTCTCGTCCAGAATCGACTATTTACTCGAGTCGCGAAATTTTTATTGACTTAAATACGAGATTTTAGGTGAACGTGTCCATAAATTTGTCGAACGTTAATACGATTATAATATTCTTATCGCTGTCTAGAAATTTATCGATTAAATTATTCGAACGAATATTGATCAATATTACTTCTAGTCACGATTATATTTACCTGTGCTGAGGTATAACGAGCCGAGTCGGGCGATGCCGAGGACGATCTCGCGCTGCTGCACGACATTCCATCGCTTCCAAGACTACCGTGAAAACTTCCGTGAAAAGAGTTCGACAACGGTCCCGGGGATGCCGGCGAGGCGGTCAAGGGTGACTTCGATCTCACGGACTCGGCTCTTGATCTAAAACGTACAATCGTACAAATACAACCGATTCTCAATAATTCAAAAAATCAAATGAAAAATAGATCTTATGGCAGAACGCATTTTTTAGCTCAAAGAAAGATCGTTGTTTTTAACAGCACATATAAACGATGCACAGAAGCAGCAAGATGCAAGATTTTAATCAATTTAATTTATACATTTATTTTCGTTATTAAATTTATTCTCTTTCTTTTCCCCGTGAATCTTCGGCGCAAAATTATAGCAAATATTAGTTAGTACAGCGAAAGCTCCGATAAAATCGAATCAAAGCTCGATATTTACATAAATTATTAAACAATTTATAATCCTGTTTTTTTTTTTCAAAATAATTGATCTTTTCTCGAATCTTTTTTAATCCTCGGATTGTCTTATCATTCGCAAAAAGTCTAGGAAAAATGTCAGTGTCGCGAAGTCGTTCATAGCTCTCGGGCCTTCCACCACGAGGAAGTGTCGGGTGAAAGCTGAACATTTCAGGGTTCACCAGACAGTCCGATTGGAGTCGTGACAGAATTACGACCGAGGAATATATATATATATATGTAAATGTATAACAGTGCCAGAGCATTCAGAGTAGATGTTTATCGGTTCTGTATTGTCGTCCAACACGGTCGATGATAATACGTGGCAAAGTGAAGTTTGCAAATTGTCTTTATACTTGCCGTTAGTGGTAAAAGCGAGACTAATCGATCCGCGACATTTACGATCGTTCGATTCTCAGTATTCGTGCTCTACCATTGATATACACAATTTTTCTACACATTTAATAGAGATATAATATTTTTTGTTCGTAACATACAGAGGATCTACAATAGACAACAATACTAAGCTATTAAAATGAAATATATCGTGCTCTCTAAAACGGCCAAGTGATTTTTTTTAATTCTTCTTTTTGTTTTATTCGCTTCTAATAAACGTGGACTTCCGGTACCTGTCTGGCGACAGCAGATCGACAAATCCGACCACCTTCTTTCTGGTCCCACTCGAGCTGAGCGAGGGCATACTACGTGGGAAGGTAGAAACAACGTTTCTAATATTTTTACAGTGTCATTCAAACCGTTATCGTACTTTTTGTATTTCATAGAGGATAATTATTGTACTACGGATCTGGCGTCACGTAACTCGAATAAACAAGACGACATATCGAATTAAAACGATCGTTCATTCAAATAAACAAATTTAAATAATTCGCGAATTCCGTTAAATCAAATCTACATTGCAAATTATTTCTCTTAATTAAATATTCCCATTTCAAAATAAATACCAAAGTGAGGAGGATCGACGTTTGCGATAGTCGAGGTGTTTCGCGGTTGTTTGTATTCGCAACGATTGCGAGGCAAACTACAGGACACATCGGTAAAACTGCGGTCGCACATCGATCGTCATCGCGTGACATAGATATCGCCGGTAGGTACTGTTTCTTTTTCTTGTTTGTTGTCACGGAGAACGATCGCCTTGTTTTTCGTACGACATTACAAAGGATGCGATAACTACATTCGGGACTAATCGAGTAAGTGACGACACATCAAAAAATCAAACGACAGAAAAAAACAAATTTTTGTAAAATCCTTCAAACTCACCTGTTCGACTTTGGCGTTACGATATCCCTCGTTTCCGAAGTATACTTTCTCTCGGCTCGTCCGCCGTTGAACAATTCCACGGTCTCGCGAGTGACGGTTTCGAGCAAGGGCTCGCCTCCGCTTCGTCGCCCTTTGCTGAAAGTTCTCTGATCCGTCTTGCGTACCATGACGACCCGCGATAGCGGCTGATTGAACTCGTGGCCGTGCATCGTGGGCGGTATCATAGCCAAAGGCTGCGAGAGCGGACCACCGAGACGCGGTGATCTGCAACAGAGAGATTAGATTTTACACGGAGGAACCGCCTTGAGGATTATTATTGTATATTATATCGCGAGAACGATCATGACGTTCGCGAGAAGAGTGGAGAAAGATGAAAGTGTGTGTATTTCGTGAGATTTAAAAAGTTCCCGTAGCACTCTATCATTATGATCACATTTTATTCACAACAACCGGTAGAAGCGATGCAATCGATAAAGCGAATCGATTCCATTACCTCGCAAAATCAATTTTATGTATATTTTATTTACGCATATATTTTCTATTTACATTTACATACGAGGGGATAATGACTCGTCGTTGTACATCCGCATAAATTGATTTACTAAAATGACTGTAAATTTTACTTCGCAGATGGAATCGAATCGTTAAGTGCATTGTACTGCTATAGAAAACCAGGAGAGGTTTTAGATGTAAATTGCGAGGAGTAAAATGAACGTAAGGAGAGGTACGATGGTATAAAATTTGTAGCTGCGATAAATCTGCGGGACTGGCATATTCCTCCTCGTTAAACAGGTATCGAGTACGATGAATCGATATATATATATATATTTATATTTGTATACGATATTATCTAATGAGCTCACTCATTTCTAATGCTCTCCGACACAATGATCCTACTGTAAAGTTTATTGCACGAGCGTTTATTCCACTCGCTCGCGTCCAGTTCTCGTTTCATTCAAAGATTATATTACAGCAGCTTCGCGACGAGCGATACATCCGCCAACATGATGCACTGAATGAAAACTCTATGTTCAACAAGTTCGCGCGATCGTTTAGTTTGCAGTGCTCACTTGACCAAGGCTAGTTGGGATTTTTCTCAAGAAATCGCACGACCAGTTTACCGATCGACGACCGATCAGACCCTCCGGGCCGAGTAATTGTTTTAACGAGCTTGATCGTACCGCGAGTCAACGATCGTTAATTTTGTGCGAAAACGGAAAGGATTCTATTCGAAAAGGAGCGAAGGGCGTCGAATTTAAATTTTCTTCTGATCGGTAAGACTTTAGAGTGCAACAAAGATTAAAATTCCGTCTTGTACTATGAATATATGTTGATTAGCTTGGAAAAATTACTTCGAGATGTGATCGAGATTTTTAGATTGCAACTTTCATCCAATTCTGTAGGATTCCTCCATGATCCTTTTTTTAAAATTGATTTCGTGCGAAAACAAAAAGAATTCTACTCGAAAAGGAGCAAAGGACCTTGAACTACAATTTTCTTCTGATCGGTAAGACTTTCGTGTACAACAAAGGTTCGAATTCCGTCTTCTACTACGAATATATTTGGTCAGCTTAGAAATCTTACTTCGAGATGGGATCGAGATTTTTAGATTGCAACTTGCATCCAATTCTGCAGGATTCCTCCATGATCCTTTTTAAAATTGATTTTGTGCGAAAACAAAAAGAATTCTACTCGAAAAGGAGCGAAGGACCTCGAACTAAACTTTTCTTCTGATCGGTAAGACTTTAGCGTACAACAAAGGTTTGAATTCCGTCTTGTACTACGAATATATTTTGATCGGCTTGGAAAACTTACTTCGAGATGGGATCGACATTGTTAGATTGCAACTTGCATCCAATTCTGCAGGATTCCTCCATGATCTTTTTTAAAATTGATTTCGTGCGAAAACAAAAAGAATTCTACTCGAAAAGGAGCGAAGGACCTCGAACTACAATTTTCTTCTGATCGGTAAGACTTTAGCGTACAACAAAGGTTTGAATTCCGTCTTGTACTACGAATATATTTTGATTAGCTTGGAAAACTTACTTCTAGATGTAATCGAGATTTTTAGATTGCAACTTTCATCCAATTCTGCAGGATTCCTCCATGATTCTCTTTGAAATTGATCTTATTTTACGAATGCTTATTTCGTTGAAAATGAAACACTCGATGTCCGTACTCGGTTCGCGGCTCGCGCCGGTTCGATAAGCACCGGAGAAGCGTGTATAGAACGTGTACTCTCCTACACCAGACTTGGGCAACGGAACCGTATAAACTGGCACGAGAACGCCGTCTCGGGCATACGCCGGGGAGAGCACACCACATCGCGCTAGCGAGAGAGAAAGAGAATGCTCCTCTTCTTGGGTCGAGGAGAGGTGGCCAATTAGCCGTTACTCGACGTTACCATGCCTCTCTTACACAGACCATGAGGGCTCGACCGACCAACAGCCACCTCCACCGCCATTCACCTCTCTCTCTCTATCTCTCTCTCTCTCTCTCTCTCTCTCTCTTTCTCTCTCTCTCTCTTTCTTTCTCTTGACGTTGTCTCATGCTGCGAGTCTCGATATTGCAGTTGCACCTCGTCGGCTCGCATGCATTTTACAAATACACGACGAAGACATTTCGATTCGACGTTCGAGGTCCTCGCACAATTGAAAAACTGGCGAAAATTCGATGCTGCAACTTTTAAGATCCGTGAGAGAAGTCATTAAAAAAATCGCAGTATAACGAACCCGGTTGCATTTTTAAGCTCGAAAGATTGGGAATATTAAATGAGCGCAGAGGCGATTTGTAAGATCATTGTTCAAACAAGTTATAAACATTGCAGTGACAACCTTGTTTTTTTTTGCAGAATCCGAAAAAAGGAAATTTTCACAATTTACCTAAATCGATGTATTTAGATCACTTGAGTATCGAACGAGTTTCTAACTTTCTATATTGTAAATACCTCAAAAATAAAGTAAACACTGTAAGCTAGAAAAACATGGGAGAATTCTGTTTCCCCAAATCATTCCGGAAATTGTGCTAAAAATAATAAATTCTTCTCCCTCGAATTCAACGAATAGTTGAATTAATCACCGGCCACCATCGTTGTTAATTTTCAAAATACTCCAAAATCGATGTGTTTCGACTACCTGAGTGTCAAAAGAGCTTCCAACTTTGTATATCGCAAATACCTCAAAAATGAAATAAACACAGTAAGCTAGAAACTATGGAAGAATTCTGTTTCCCCAAATCGTTCCAGAAATTGTGCTAAAAATAATAAATTCTCCTCCCTCAAATTCAACGAAAAGTTGAATTAATCACCGGCCACCATCGTTGTTAATTTTCAAAATACACCAAAATCGATGTGTTTCGACTACTTGAGTGTCAAAAGAGCTTCCAACTTTGTATATTGCAAATACCTCAAAAATGAAGTAAACACAGTAAGCTAGAAAATATGGAAGAATTCTGTTTCCCCAAATCGTTCCAGAAATTGTGCTAAAAATAACAAATTCTCCTCCCTCAAATTCAACGAAAAGTAGAATTCATCAGCGATCACCATCATTGTTTATAACAATATATACCTTTTTTTACGAATACCTCTCTAAGTATATTTATTATAAATTTATACGAAGGATTTCCATTTCGTGGTCATTTGAGGATGACGAGAGAACGCAAGGCGGTTCGTCGCCAGAGTTCTCGATGTACCGCTATCTCGTCTGACCGGAATCATCAGTGCTCTGGAACACACATCACCGGGACCAAAAGGGATCGGCCGTGAATCTCCGAGATACATAGCTATATTCCCACTTGGCGGTGACCCAAAGCGTACAAGCGGACACAGTGACATTTATATAGGTCCGATACCCTGTGCACCAGATATTTATATACAAGTATACGTATGGGTAAGAATCGCTTGGTGGCCAATCACTATGCAGACATACAGAGCTGATCCATCCGCTTGACGCACAGTGTTCGGCCATCTGCCAAATCGACCGAAATTCTTCACGCGTTGTTCAAGTTAAAAATCCAATTTTCTGGATTAAACGTCCCAATTTCGATCGACTTTGCTTACCGATTTTGTGAAATTTAAGGTGCAATTATGCAAAATAAATTATTGGCTGGATTGGAAGGTTTTAAACGGCCTCTTGAATTTCATTCTTAGCGATTGGCTCGTATTGTAAATTAAACAAAAAAAACGAAAAGAAAAAACGGTCGAAAACATATACGTCGCGTCTTCGCGAGTTCTGTTATTGAGAAATGATCGATACGTATCTGCGAGAGACGCGTAATACGATATTTGCGAGAGGTCGCGGTGCTCATGTCATCGACGATATGTTTGTTGAATAAAAGCGTATAGGATGAGAATTGAGAAGGAAACGACGTCGAGGTGTCGGAACGAGTTTCAAGCTAGAATTACCCATATGCAAACACACCTCGCTCGATAATTATGTAACGATGGTGATACGGGTATGTGCGCGTCGCGTATAGATAGCGCTCTCGGCGTTCGAATCACGTGTTTCACGAAGGAACCGTGACATTCGAGCGTCCTGATCGCATGGTATTCTAACTTTAGACATTTTTTTTTATGTAAAAAGCCGAGTCTCGATTTGCATCGAATTATCGTCATTGTTTTCTCCCAATTTTGCATTTAGCTTTGTAATTCTTTGCGTGGATTATACGTGTATATCTATGTATACAGGCAGGCATAATGATAAGCTCGATCGTAATAACGACGAGTCGTTATAGTTCATAAATTTTACGCTTTCTCGAAGAACAGACTATTTGTCTTCGTGCATTTTACGATTTATCACCGTCGATGATTAACAAAATGAAAGATACGGTTGAGAATGTTGTTCTCGTTATCGACGAGTTGCTTATGAGCTTTTTCGAAACGCGAGATATAATATAGCAGCGATAATCCGTTTACTTCGTAAACAAAATTGAGCAGTGGCTAGCAAAAATTTAGTTATTTTTATTTTAGGGAATTGACAATTTTTTGATTACTATAGGGGAAATAGCATTCGCGAAATCGATTGTCTATTTATCTCGCAAAGTGACAAAAATTGTCGACGTTGACACAAAAATTCATTTACTTCGGAAATAAAATTGATTGGTGGCTAGTGACAATTTAGTTATTTTTATTTTAGGGAATTGACAATTTTTTGTTTACTATAGAGGAAATAACATTCGCGAAATCGATTGTCGATTTATCTCGCAAAGTGACAAAAATTGTCGACGTTGACACAAAAATCCGTTTACTTCGGAAATAAAATGGATCGGTGGCTAGTGACAATTTAGTTATTTTTATTTTAGGTAATTGACAATTTTTTGTTTACTATAGAGGAAATAACATTCGCGAAATCGATTGTCGATTTATCTCGCAAAGTGACAAAAATTGTCAACGTTGACACAAAAATTCATTTACTTCGGAAATAAAATTGATTGGTGGCTAGTGACAATTTAGTTATTTTTATTTTAGGAAATTGACCATTTTTTGTTTACTATAGAAGAAATAACATTCGCGAAATCGATTGTCGATTTATCACGCAAAGTGACAAAAATTATCAACGCTGAAGCAAAAATCCGTTTACTTCGTAAATAAAGTTGATCAGTAGCTATTAAAAATGTTGTTCAATTCATTTTGTTACAATGACAATTTTTTGTTTACTCCAGGGGAGTAACATTCGCAAAATCGATTGTCGATTTATCTCGCAACGTGACGAAAATTCTCGATGCTGACGCAAGAGTCGTTACTTATATATATTTATATATATACGTATACGCGCTACCGGCTATTCTAACGACCGATAATTAGTCGACGGTAGTACATGGGACCTCTCTCTCTCTCCTAGTTACACAACCCCGAGTAGATAGGCCGGCATTGTCGGCTTAATATATTCCTCGCCTCGTACGAGGTGCTGCGATTCTCCAAAGAATTCCCTCTCTTCATCACAAGCTCCTCTTCGCATGTGCATTTTATTCTTTCGCTCTGTTATCATGAGAATTAGTCATTCGAGAGGATTTCGTTTTCGCTCGAAACATTTCTCCTCTCTCACGCTCTCGCTCGCATATTTTTATTTTATTTTTATATTTTTTCCCAGGAATTTTGTAATTCGCGAATTTTGAATCGAAAAACGAAACTTAAGAATGGAAGAATCGTACGAACGGAAATGTGAAAGAAATTCGTGAATTGCCATTTCCAAGACCGGAAATTGTTCTCCGGTTGTTATTGTTGTTTTTTTTATAACTTTCGCAACTGTAAAAAAATCCGTTCAAATTGCCAACTGTCCCGGAATCGACCGTTCGTTCAATTACGTGCGAAATTTCTTTAATGACGCCGTGCTCGATAAACTCAAATACGACACGCCAGAACTTCCGGTCACCAGAATCGGTTTACATCTGTCTCGCGAGTAACGCGTCGTACGTCCCGCTAACTCTATTCTCGAGTCATTCTTCTCCTCCGAGTTTTCAACAGTTAAAAAAAGAAAGAAAAAAGAAACAAGACAGCAGGTGACAATGAACACTTCGCACTCGGCTGAACAGACAAGATGCTTCGACGAACATTTTACATCGTCTGTTATTTCGAAAAGCGTTGAAAAATAAAGCCTTAGTAGGTCGCCTCGCGGATGGCACTCTCGCGCGGAAAGAAGCCGCTATTACGATAATAATCGTCGAGGACGAGAGGCGATTTTTTCACTCGAGGAAATGCCGCGAAGACTCGGAGCTCGACTCGCTAATGCCAGCGTAAAATCCCCTCTATCACCTCGAAAAGCGAAAAATTCACGAGAGAAAGGACGTAATAAATTTCGGGCCAGAAACAAAAAAAAACAGAAACAAATAAAGATAAAATCCTACTTACGCGTCAACCGAAACACCGGTCAATGACCCGAGTCGTAATACAGACGGAGAAAACAAAACAAAACTGTAATAACGTTGTAGAAAATACAATTTTTAAATTAATCTTCGATCCTTACCCTCTGCCCAAAATTCGTATCCAGCAGGGAAGTTACGAGCATAAAGATAATCGATATTTAACAAGCTTCGAAAACCACTCGGTAATCTTGGCAAGGTGCCCCCTGCCCCCTCTCTAGTGAAACTATACAATTTGTCGATATTATCGACAGCTAAACGGAGTGTAATCGAGACAAGGGAGCGGGATATCTGGTTGTTGGCGATCACGAAACAGCGAAGTGAAAGGTGGATACGAGAAAAGTGTACCAAAGTATGACTATTGGAATTTTTAACAATAAGGCACCTGCTCAAACGCCAAAGATCGACAGTCACGAATCGAGCCAAGATACCAGGTATAATCGTTTATTGGAGGATAATATACAAAATAACAAAGCCCTTGAATAAAATTGTCGAATCAAAAACGAATCGGAAAAATCGAATTCTTTCTGTCTCTTTTTTTTTAAATAATTTTTATTTATCTCCTGATTCACACGTACGTTGTCGATCAACGTTGGAGCACCTCGGTCAGGTTCAAGGCTTATCGCCGACGACGACAGTAACGAATTACGCAAGTCTCCCTTGGCCACAAGCGTCTGAGAGTTCGAGGTCGAGCGTGTTTTTTTTCATTTTTTTCTTTCTCTTCTCGTTTTTTCTGTAATTCTTTCGAAGCGAGAGAGTCCCGGTGTAGCAATGTACACGGTTTATTAATTTTGGGAGATTCTCACGTTCTAAATTGCGCGGTAATAGGACAGAACGAAGAATTTTAATTAATTCGGGAGAAAATACGTTTTTGAGATTTCGAGCGAGAAGTGTAAAAAATATCGTTGGAGGTTGGATTTTTTTTCTTTGTGCACGATAATAATTTGTGTAGACAGTTATATTCGATGACTGACGGAAACTAATGCGGCCAACTCGATCAAAAAGCACCGAGGCAATGGAAGATTACGAGCGAATCGAATATACGTGTGTGTTCGTACGGTCTTTATAAAAGTCGTGAACATCGTGCTACGCTGTACCAACGTTTCCTGCTGCATACAACACGATGACTCATACCCGCGATTCAAATTGTTATCGGGCTTAAAATCGATACAACTTTACATAAACAAAGTAAATACACAAAATTGAAATTTTCTACCTGTCGAGAAAATTAATTAAAACTCTAGTCAGTGTTTAATCGAGCGGCTGTTTTTCTTCTTCCTTCTTTAATTTATATACCTACGATAAAAATACGAGGATGCCCTTGGTTCGAAACTGGAACGCGATTTAGTAATTAGCCAGAAAAGAATGGAAAATTTGAATTTTCCGGATGTCGAGGAAAAAGAATTAAAAAATAATGATTTGTTTTTTTTCTTGTTGATAAAAAACGATGATAAAAATTGTTTTATCGTCTCCCAGTGTTTTTATGTAAGAATTGTGATTTAACGTGACTGGAAACGTGCAGAATGGATAATACGACGCGAGAAGGGGAAGTACACCGTGTGTTCTCGATTGTGCTCTGTCACGTTGAATATTCCGTTCTGAAGGATTTTCTCTCACGAGCGAGGGTGGGCTGTGTCGCGACGCTGCAACCATCATCCCTATCGATCGGTCTGAAACCGAACCGCAGGACGTCCCTACGATGTGAATAAATGTATTCTCATTGGAAACTCGACAGTTCGGAGCCAAGAACCATGCTGACAGAATGGAATTTGTTTCATTTACATAGTCTAGGAATTTTATCTCAATCAGGCGAATGATTTTAATTTACCATTATCAACACCAGCAACAATAACAAATATTTATATAGCTTTTTCTTGTTGCAGTCAAATTTTTCATTGACATTTTCGAAATTCCACTCTGTTGATAATGATAAATTTTAATCATTCGCCTAACTGTCAGCACCCATGCTGACAGAATGGAATTTGTTTCATTTACATAGTCTAGGAATTTTATCTCAGTTAGGCGAATGATTTAAATTTATCATTATCAACGCCAGCAACAATAACAAATATTTATATAGCTTTTGCTTATCGCAGTCAAATTTTTCATCGAGATTTTCGAAATTCCACTCGGTTCATTTCCCAGCACAAAGTCTCTGGAGCTTACCTTGAAAGTGACCGTGTCGAAGAAGTGAAAATAATAAGGGAAGAAATAAAATAACGAAGAAAAACAACCATCATCCCTATCGAACGGTCTGACACCGAACCGCAGGACGTCCCTACGATGTCAATAAATGTATCATCATTGGAAACCCGACAATTCGTAGCCAAGAATCATGCCGACAGAATGGAATTTGTTTCATTTACGAAGTCTAGGAATTTTATCTCAGTCAGGCGAATGATTTAAATTCATCATTATCAACACCAGCAACAATAACAAATATTTATATAGCATTTTCTTATCGCAGTCAAATTTTTCATCGCCATTTTCGAAATTCCACTCTGTTCATTTCCCAGCACGAAGTCTCTGGGGCTTACCTTGAAAGTGACCGTGTCGAAGAAAAGAAAATAATAAGCGAAGAAATAAAAGAACGACGAAAAACAACGAGAAGCCTGGCAGGCGGCGTGCACACCCGCGGTTGTCGTATGTATGAGAAGCTGAGTGCACATACGTCGCTTGGGAGTGAAAGAGAGAGATAGAAACTCGAGTTATTTTCTGTCCACGAGAGACTGACACGTAGTGCACTCCTTCCCTTTTGCTCGCACAACTTTTCCCAGTCCCTTTAAATCTCGCGTTCGTCGCTGCACCTCGTCTATTTTTCTTCGAGCCCTTCCTTCCTGTCCTCGCGCGACGCCACACGCGTGCTTATTATAAAATATGCAACCCAGTGATTGTCCATTCAAGATCACGCGACGACCATCGTCCAAACGACTCTCGATTTTCCATTTTTATCATCGATCGCTAATCGATAACGTTCGTACGAATAAATTAAATAATCGATTCTTAATTATCACATAAAAACAATCTTAATTAATTACACGAAGAATAAATTAAATGATCGAGTCTTAATTATTACATAAAAACAATTTTAATTATTTACACGAAGATTGATCGTTTTAAACGTAAAAATTTCAAACGTTACGATTGTAAGCCACACTTTCTAACAAATTCCTAATCGTAAATAAATATAAAAAAAAAAAACTAAGCGTCACCTTAAAATAATAATAATAACGATTATTCTTTATATCGCTCGTATCAACCCCATATTCTCCTTTCAATTCTTTCCGCAACTTACCTCACCGAGTAAGACCTCCCCTGAGGTTTTGAGGTCATTGCACCTTTTTCGCGATGCGATAGAACCTCGGTACGACCGATCGATCTCTTCTTTTTCTCCCCCGCAGTAATTCGTACTGCGCGACGACGAGTAGTCGGGCTCCGTCCACGTCACACTCTCCCCTTCCTTCTTTCCCCTAAGCTCGACCGAACTCTCGTACGACCCTCGTGCCGATTATTATCAAGTCGATATTCTCGCGACCCCCCCACCAATGTGCAACGAGGGCGAGCGAAAGAAAACGACGAAGTGTCCAAACTCCACCGTCCTAACGGTACATCCTCTTGAAGAGCTTGCAGCGTAGCGTACGAAAGCACGATCGATGAAGCGGCGCCATGCACTGCTCCGGCGATTCTTCACTTTTCACACGACGCGACGTAATTTTTGATTAATCAAAATATCAATTTTCGTATAAAAGCGTGATAAAAGCGTCGATTTAAAACGAAGAAGATAAAGCTAAGCTTTCAAGGTCAACTTTAAAAGAAGAATCGCAACGTCCTGCGCGTGACCCGCACGCGTTACACGCCAGTCCCACGAGGGTTGAATGAAGGAGAGGGTTGTAAAAGCCTGTTTTACCACCCGACCGCAAGCTCGTTCGCGTTCCTGTCCAGGTGTGCTCGATTCGCTTTTGTTTGTTTTCTTTCAGCTTTTTTCCTTTTTTTTCTGTTCGTCGTTGATCGCGTAGAGCTCGTCTCGAGGTCAACGTGGAATTCGATGCAACCCCGTGCGAAGGGTGATGGAAGCCTCGCAAATTCGAGCCTACGAACTAACTGACGATGGACATTCCTCACGGTCGTATTTGCCACTTGGACGTTGAAGACGACGAGCTACCGGTGTCAGCCCTCAAGATCGAGGTCGTTGGACGAGAAAGGGGCGTTGCTCTTCATTCTCACGAATAATAACGTTACGCTCTTTATTCACGAACATAATCGAAGATCGATCAAATTTTATCATTATCCTTCAGCTTTGTCCTTTTAATTTCAAATTATCTTGCATTCTTTATTGTTATCATAGCTTTATTTTCCCAGACAATTTATGCTCGATCATCGATTCGGTAGACGGATCTATTACCGTTCACCTTCGACTCTTTGGATCGTCCTTAATCTTTTTTCTCTCACATAATTGCCTCGCTAATCGGATTAATCACCGACCAAGGAGAATAATTGCCGGGATGATCGAGACGGCAGTACACTCGTGATTTCTCGATCGCTCGATTAATCGCTCACTCCGTACGTGTATGCGTCTGTATGCGAGCGTCTCTCTCGATATCTTCCTATCTCTCTTCTCCTCGACCCTCCTCAAAGGGTGAATTAAAAAAAAAAGTAAAAAAAACGATGCGATAGATCAATCAGTAAACTGGCGTACTTTACTTCTCGTTCTATTTTCTCCTTTCGTAAAAACAAAAAAAATCGATCGATTCTCGTTTCTCGATCGATCGATCAATCTATCCGATAGTTACGCTTTCGCACAACCCCCCCCCTTCCCCAATTTTACGTTTGGATCAACTATCGAGCACAAGAATTTTGTTCTCGTACACGTTGATCGTAGCTCTTTCTACGTTCGAATGAAACTTTACGATTCGGTCAGCATTTTGTTATTTTTCTTCCTCCGGTCTCGCTGTTTTTGCCCAGAATTCAAGAACCGGTAAATTGGCACTCCGA
The DNA here is from genome assembly GCA_946811545.1 of Netelia fuscicornis. Lineage (NCBI taxonomy): Eukaryota > Metazoa > Arthropoda > Insecta > Hymenoptera > Ichneumonidae > Netelia > Netelia fuscicornis. The sequence continues at coordinate 2,567,260 of OX328015.1, forward strand.
CACAAATATCACTGTATGAACAGGTCTCTCGAACAGTTTCTTGTTTTTTTTTTTTTTTTGGGTTTTTTCTTTTTATTCTTTTGTACACACTGCGTGTATAACCACGAACGTTTCGTCTCACGAATAACAACAGGCTCGTAAGTACGACGTGGCAATGCTTTTGGCCGATCGCTCACGAGTATAAAATCGTAAATTGTGTTACATTCGTAGAATCACGAGCCGATAATATTTACTCCGACGTATTGATAGAACGCTAATTCGATAGGTTAGATCGATGACGAAATTATCCACCGTCACGGTTTTTTTTCCTCGATTCTATTGCGTATAGGATCGCGTTATTCCAGAATAATTTGATTAAATCGATAAATCGTCATTGACTCGTTTTACATCGACGTCAATTTTTTAAATAATAAATTTTTTTTTTTTTAGGTTTTTTACTTATTCGTAACGTCTGGTACGTCTTAACAAGCACTTTTATTTAAATAAATTAAGGCGTTATATATACACAAAAGGCGCGAAACACGACGTGTTTACCGGGAGTGAGTTGGTCGCGCGACGATAGCCCAGCGAGGAATGAGCCGAGACCAGCGACTGGAGAATCACGAAGCCGAACGAGGTATTTCGTGGCGAACCGAGCGAGCGCCGTCGTGTCTCGTTTCTACGTGTACGAGGGTGGGTGAGTTACGAGACGTTTGACTGTGTGCGCGTGTCAAGAGCCGGCCGGTAGCTTCGAGGGTTGCAAGGTGGGGGATGTGTAACGGACACACGAATGCGGGTGCAGCGACGCAAGTGCATCGGCGTTGGTATGCGCGTGGCCTGTGTGCGAGAGAGGCGAAAAAAAATATAGAGAATTGAGAAAAAAAAGAAGAAGGAGCGCTGGTAGGGTTCGGGACTCGACACTCCCACGGAGAAAAAGGGCTGGATGTCGGGAACGATCGAAGGAAAACGAGGAGGTTGCGGATATTCGACGGATTTTTCTTCGACGTCTGGAATTGTTGGGAAGTCTTGGTCGGATAAAGAGAAGTTCTCGAGGGAATGGCCGATTCATGAAAAATTTCTAAAACGGAAAAGCGTTCGAGGAAACGTCGATTTGCCTGGTTCATGCAATTTTCAACGTCGCGAATACCCAAGGGTTGAAAGTCACTGTGAGTTTCACAATGAAAGGCATTTTTTTTTAATCTGCGATATTTCTAAATAATAATTTACGTTATCGATAATTTATCGATAAATAACGACAAAAAATGATCATTAATCATGGAACATTGCTCAAGAATTGTTAACGTTAAATTGCATATTGAATTTCTAAACAAATTACATTTTACTGTACAACGTCGTGAGAGCTTATATAAACGTAGTTAACCACGAACTCCGCACGATCATTATTTATTTCATCAGAAAAATCTCGTCGAGGTATAATCTCGTTTATGATAATCATTGGATGATTTTTGTATTAACTCCGATTGAAAAAATGAGAGAAATGAAGACAAATATTGAAATTGAACGTTGCTCTTTTCGTGACCCGGTATTGTCCCCATTTTTCACGACATTTTTTTCAAGTTGCACTCGTCGCACGTAGCGCGCAACGGGAGAGGATACTCGACTACTTCGCTATCGACCGTATCGCACTGCGGCGACGTAAAAGCCCGCGGCACACGCGGATATACGCCGTCCCTCCTCCACCCTCCTGCCTCGCCGGCTCGTTCGCAAACGCGACCTCGCGACTCTCGCGAATCATACTTCGTTTCGAGTTGTCCCTTATCGGTATGCAAGCAAGCACATATCATCATTCATTATAACGTTTAGCGATCGCTCTTGCGTCTCTGACGCGCTCTTGCGTCCTCCGCTTGTATCAGTCCTCTTTCTCTCTCGCTCTCTCTCGATGTGTCCGTGGTCCATAGAAACACGCTTGCAGGTGTTTAAATCATTATAATTCACGCATACGCTCGAGAATAAAGGCCGTCGGGCCATAAAACGTTTGACTTCGATGCGACGAAAGATTCGTGGAACTCCATTGATTTATACGCATTCCATTAATGTCAATGTTTATTTATCGAATTTTCGAATCGAGACTTTGTTATATCGTAGCTAATATCGTAGTTATTGTTTTTTCTTTTTGGATGTATTTTTAGAATGTCAGGACTAGGACTTCGCTAATTTAGAGCCAATTGAATCGAGTAATTACTAGCAGGAAGGAGGAGATAATTAAAAAGATGAGGGATTGGCAGAACGTCAAGCTCTTCTCTTCCTCTCCTTTAACAATCTCTCCCAATCACGATCAATTCTCTTAATCTCTGTATATTAAGTCCCTAGTTATAACAAAGAACGATTTTAATAATTATGAAGATAATTATGAAATTAAAATGAATCTTAAAATTGTAGAAATTCCGAAAAAATTCCAAGCATTCAGAAATTTCATGTCGAGTTATTATTACTAAAATGTCGCTTCTAAAATTCCTACAGATAAGTTCAAAATCCAGTTTTATCGCTCTGTGTCCCTCTCTCTCTCTCTTTCCCTTTCTCTCCCTCTCCCTCTCTCTCTCTCTCTCTCTCTGTCCCTGTATCTCTCTTTGGTATCCGCACATTTCTGCAACATCTCTTCCACCTCTGGTCCGTTACTCCACCACCGAGCGTAGACTGTTTGGAGCCTAATGACCGCGAGATGCTGGCCGCCCGACTAATTGCTAGTGCGAACCGATGCGCGCGGCTTTTCAGCCTTTCGTTCGCTCTCTCTCCCTCTCTCGCAAGTTTCACATCAACCCCGCGTACATACGTGCGTAATGTTGAAAACACGAGTCGGTGCGAAGAAGCCGGCAGAAGAAGGACAAAGAAAGCGCACGAATTCCTCGCGCGTTCCAGACGCATAAATCCCTCAGCACTGTGAAGAACTCTTGCGGAGTGTACGGGGAGTTGGGGAAAGGGGAGGGGGATGGACCAGGGTGTACGAGCACACCTATGCGAAAATATGCGATTCACCCGCTATGATGAAAATTTCACAATCTCCTCGGTGACAAATATAGTATCGTTTTCCATACCTCGCGAATTTATACGACGCCAACTTCCTCGTTTAACCACTAATTGTAAGTTCGCGACCATTTCTATTATATATGTATATATACACGAAAGTACGCGAAAACGATATCGTCGCAACAAATTTTGTCATATTTACTTTCGCATTCGTTCGAGGAAAAGAAAAATTTACCTCGGGCGAAATAAAAAAATTCAATCCTTGGCTTCACCGAAATGTACTTTCTCTTCTCCAGAGATGCGCGTTGCAGGAAGAGCCCGAAGCACACGCACTTTACGAAAGAGATATATATTTGTATATTCTTGATGAAAGAAGCCAGCGAGACGTTCTCGTTGGAGCGTGAACTCTCGTATGAATCGATAACGGTCCTTCGTGAGGTACGAATGATCTTTGATTCGGATCGCGATTGGATCGTCGCGTCGTGCTAGTCTCTGCATTTTCTTTCGCTACATAGAAACCTTGCAAAACGGTGTATATATAATAAATATAATCTACTATATTATAATATAACATATTGAAATAAAATATAATATATTATAATATAATATATTAAAATATAATATAATATAATATAATATAATATAATATAATATAATATAATATAATATAATATAATATAATATAATATAATATAATATAATATAATATAATATAATATAATATAATATAATATAATATAATATAATATAATATAATATAATATAATATAATATAATATAATATAATATAATATAATATAATATAATATAATATAATATAATATAATATAATATAATATAATATAATATAATATAATATAATATAATATAATATAATAAAATATAATATAATATAATATAATATAATATAATATAATATAATATAATATAATATAATATAATATAATATAATGTGATATAATATAATGTAATGTAATGTAATGTAATGTAATATAATATGATATAATATAAGATAATAACATAATATAATATATTATATTAAATTTATATATATTAATACAATATAATTTATTATAGTGTACTATATTTAATATATAGTATTATATTTAATTATATCATATATATATATATATATATAGAGAGAGAGAGAGAGAGAGAGAGAGAGAGAGAGAGGGATATATATATATATAAACTTAAACGGTATAAGGAGTCGATGCTCCAGTTTCAATGCACCGTACGCTTTACAACGGTTTTAGTCACGTACCAATGCGGTTCTGATGATTATTGACACTTCCGCTAAGACATACATTAATATAGAACGAGACACGAAAGGTACAGAAGAGGAAAATAAATATAATAGCAGATTGTTGAAACTCTAAATCGACTACAATGTTTTTTTCTTTTCTTTTTCTCTTTTTATCTCATTATTTTTCAATAATAGCATTCATCATTACCATGAAAGCGTCGAGTATAAACAACTCGTAAAACTCGATCACCGTTTATACATATATGTATCGAGTACAGGTTGCGGCAAATTTCACAAAAAGAAATGTAAATTACGAAAATCAAATTAATAATGCTGATAAAATAAATTTAAAAGAAAAAAAAAGAAGAAGAAGAAGAAGAAGAAGAAAATTAGAAAATCGAATATAAATTATGGAAAGATGAAAAGAATTTATTCTTTTTTTTTTATTTTTTAATACATTTGACTCGTGAGCAAGCGAATTATCCAAATGTATTGTGAATATATTTTAATTGTTGGTAAGAGCGCGCGTGCAGTAGCAAAATCCTGATTAAAAGAGCTTGACTAATAATTCGCCCGACGCATATATACAAACTTACACACACATAAACGGGAATTAATTTCTCTGTTACTGAATTTATTATATCCTTCTAAACGCACAAACACCACCTTTCACTGGAGTGTATGTAATACACATTTATCGCTTGAACGGAAACCTCTCTTTTTGCAACTCGCATGCTGTAAAGTCTCTCGGCAAAATTCTCTCTGTACTCGTTGCTACTGCTAACTTCTCTCGCTATATATATATATATTTACGATCACAAAGCTTTATAGCAAGATGGGGAAGCGATAGGTGTGTATGTGTGTGGCAAAAGGTTTCCACGCGGATCCTGAAAAGGTTAACTGCTTGATTTCTTTCAGTTCCTCTCGTATCGTTTTTCTCTCCCGGTAGGATTACAGCGTGCGCACGAAGGTTCTCTCCCGTATCTCTCGTGCGCTAACAAAAGTTTATTCATTTCATCGAAATAAATTCAAACCTAAATCCAATAAATCGATGTTCTAACATCGCTCGTATCATCGTATATCGAACGTCGTGTGTTCAAGGGAAAAAATACTAATTAGATAATTAATTAATCGAAACGATATTGAGAAGTTGTTTCGAAGGATTTACGTTAGGTGAATTGGAATTTATGAAAAATCGTACAATATTGCGAGTGAATTAACAAGGTGCGGTCAATAGGTCAAAGCGTCGATAAATCGAGTACGAAATGGCGAGTCTAGGCGAACCCTTTGGCAAAACTCCACGCGAAGCGATCGATCATTTTTATCATCGTTTTGTAACTTGTCCAATCTTCGACAACGTCGATCGGGCTAAAAGCTAGGCGTGCCCTTATCGTTTACCTCCACTCCCAAAAAGAGCTTTTTATAAGCCTCGCTTTCTTTCAATTCAAACGTCTATTAATAAAATCCCGTTTTATCCCGAGGTGGTCGACGATGACCCGGCTCGTATCTATACTCGTTCTGTACCAGATAGCGAACTGGCTTTCTTTATTATTACTCCGAGGACTCGGGAAGTCGTTGAGTAAGAAAAAAAAATATCTGAAAAAACTTCGCGTTTCCTGTCGTACCGAGCCATCGAAGCTCGCTCCGCGAAGTATCGGGCTCGAGTGCGAGTCGATGTTACGACAAGGAAGAATCTCTTCGAAATAAAATATCTCTCTTTATAATCCGAGTGGGGGAAAACAAATTGTACGTTACAAAAAAAAAATTCCCACGAAATCATCTGCATTCCAGACGCGCCAAAGTTGCACTCGCGTAATAAAATACAAATCCTCGTTTTTTTTCTTGTTCCTATCCTTACGAAAAATATGTTTCGTAAACTCGAGATTATTTCATTCATATTCCACTCGGCTATATAACAGCGGACTGGAGTTATATAAATATATTATTCCGGGATAATGCACACGTGAGACCTCGTGAGAATGCACGTACATACAGACGAAGAGGTCGCGAGAGTTCATCTCAGACAATATATTTATATATACACAGCCTTTTACCTCTTGGGACTCGTAGACGTTGAAATTTTCAAAGAATCGATCGTGCCAGTATGTGGGTCAACGATGACGACGCCAAGACGACGAAGACGACGAGGACGAAACTGCGAAAAAAAAAATTGGCCCGAACGGATTTTATTTTTCGTCCGTAATTTTCGCAACGAATCCCTGGGAAATACGTTCGTTCATTTTCTTTTTTCTTGGGGGTATTATTATTCCGTCGTTGGATTAACTTCTCAATAAAGAATCGCACGCGAGGGCAATTCTTTGGCCCGTCTGTCTGTCTGTCTGTCCATCCGCGTGTTTGTAAAAACGTTAGTGACGAGCGCGTGGACAGCGAGCTAATATTCTTCATGGATCGTTAATTCAAGATTGGATATATATAAATAATACGTATGAAAACGTCTATTACGATAACGATCTTTCTTCCGCCAGGGGGGAAGAACAATTTGCCCAGAGGCGAGCCTATCCCGGTAACCTTTTTCGCTGGGTATACGATTTACACGTGCCCGGGTACAAGAGTAGGGGGAGAATACCTGCCTCGCTGCACCTGAAATACCTTCGGGCTGAAAAGCCTATGAACAACAGCGACGACGAAGCGTACAATGTGTACTGCAAACGAGTTGCGTAATATCGTTGGCGAACGTCTCGACGATATAGACACGTGACGACAACAATTATTGTGCAATACCAATTTATCCAATTGCTTGAAGAACTTTTTTTGTTTTTGTTTTTTAGTTACTGACTTATTTATTTAGTGTTTGATATCTCTATAGAATAATCAGGAAATTGTTATTTTTATTTTTTTTCGACGAGTTTTGAAAATTATCGTTATTAGTTTTTTTTTTTCAACTGCATCGAGTTGCGGTCATACTTAATGGGTCACGTGAATCGTCGTGAATGAGGTCGAGTTTATTTATTATTTTCTGTCTCGATACAATAATCAACAAATTTACGATTCTTTAAAAAATTGCGTAAAATTTGACAAATTATCGTTTTTACTTGTTTTTATTTTTCAACTGCATCAAGTTGCATTCATACTTACTGTGCACGTATGAATCGTCATGCGTAAGATCGAGTTTATTTATTGTTTTATGTCTCAATACAATAATCAACGAATTTACGATTCTTTGAAAAATTTCGAGAAATTTTGAAAATTATCGTTTTTACTTGTTTATATTTTTCAACTGCATCAAGTTGCATTCATACTTATTGTGTCACGTGTGAATCGTTATGAGTGAGGTCGAGTTTATTTATCGTTTTATGTCTCAATACAATAATCAACAAATTTACGATTCTTTAAAAAATTGCGTGAAATTTGGAAAATTATCGTTTTTACTTGTTTTTATTTTTCAACTGCATCAAGTTGCATTCATACTTATTGTGTCACGTGTGAATCGTTGCGAGTGAGGTCGAGTTCTTACCCTGGCCCTCGAGGCTAAACTAAGATCGCTTCTCGTCCCTGAGTTATCTATACACTGCAACGGATCTTTCTTCCTGCGAGAGTGCAACCTTAATGCACACGCTGTCGCGTCTAGCGAGCGTGCTGACAGGTGAGAGTCGAGATCACGAATGAAATATCCCGAGTTAACACTCTATTATAGAACCAACGTTACGATATTATATATATATATATTAATATTTAAGATTTGTTTCTTCTATATATATATAATATGTACAGGCTGTTTCAAATTCAACCCATACCAATCCATATCAAGATAAAACTTTCCTTTGTATATTAAAGGGCGAGATATCACTTGGACTGCATTTTTCTGCCATTCGTATTTTTATACAATACCTGAGAAATATATGGATAATCATGTACATGGCATAAAGAAGTTATTCCATCGGTTATGAGGAAGTGGGTCATCGATGGAAAAAAAAGTGGATGCCTCTCGAGAACAATGGATCGCCGAGCGTTCTCGTGGGAACTAATATCATCGGTATATGAATATGTATACATAGACATACGTATATATATGTTTATATAGAGATAAACGTTATTATCCCATCAGTTATAATTCGAAATAATATTCCTCGTGCAATCGCAATAATCGAGAATTCCGTACTTTGACGTGAATATAAATTCGTTCACGATCGCGAGGAGTAGAAAACGTCAGACAAGCGCGATGCTTCGAGATAATCGTAGTAAGCAGGTCAAAAGTTGGGGGAAAAAAACTCCAAGCTGTTTCGTGACTCGTCTCTTTCCCTCTCTCTCTCTCACTCTCTGTCGGTTTTAACGAGAGAAAATATCCCTGTTGATAAAAAAAATATCAAAAAAAACGTAAACTCAAACGAAACGCGGACATTAATAGAATGGAGCAAATTTCGCGGCTTCGTAGAACACAATTTTCTAATGTAACGAAAAAGAATTTAAAAAAAAAAAGAAAAAACAAATGGTGCAGCCAACGAGGAGGGAACGCGTTTCTAATTGCGAGGGCGAGGACTCGAAAAAGCGTGTCTTTGCGGAATGAATGAAGATGCAGGCCAACGCCAAGATGAAGGGGAGGAGGGTGGGAGTGAAACGGAAGATGCACTTAGGCGTCTCGACTTGCTGTAATACTTTTTATACATTAGGGAAGAACGAAACAAAAAAAATACAACGTAATAAAAATAATAATAAAAGTAAAATAATAACGTCAAATTGACGGTAATAAATGAAGGCGATGTTTCCCCGAGATTTGCGGTACGTTGAGATGATGTCTAGGCTCGCGCTGAAAGAGTGTGTCATTCGTCTTACCGATGTTTCTCCGTGTAGCCTAGTACGCTTTCTGGTGGGCTCGATGAGCGAGCAAGCGGAAACGCACGATGGTATTCGTATGCGTGCACTAGCGGACGCGAGAGCGAGAGAAGATTAAAATAGGAAGTTATTTTTACGAGTAACGCGACTGAGACTTCCCACGAGCCCTGCGAAGGGTATTTCCTTTGATAATTATGCGACGGCGAGAAGAGAAAGTGAGGAGAACGACGGACAAAAAGAAAAAACGCAGGTAAGAAAAGAAAAAAGAAAAACGGAAACAGAAGTGAGAAAAGTGAAATTGATCGATCGATACGTTAAGAATAATAAAAATTATCGTACGTCGTATCTAGCGACGAAAAATAAATGACGACGGGACGATTAACGTTGAATTAAAAAAACGTAATGACGATAAATTTGGATCAAACGTGAATTAATTACGCTTCAATTTCAAGCCTTATCGCTTCTTATCGGACGTTTTTCGTTTTATTTTTATAAACGCGCTATCGGAATTATACGGATAAACCGTGTTAAATCGAAAGTCATTCATGCTCGTAGTCGCATACACCGGCGCGGTAAAGTCGCTTTTCGCTAGTTCGTTTTTTTTTCTTTTTCTTCTTTTTTTGGCGCGAGGAAGCCCGGGGTAAGCGTATTATCCGGCAGTCGAGTGCGGACACTCTACTCTCCCGTGGGGCACGTGGTGAAAGTCTTTGCTCGCGCGCTCGAGCAAACCGCGAGCGAGCGAGCAAGCTCGCGAACGATTAATCGCGCCGCTGAAATCTTACGTGCGGCTATCGATACGCCGTGACGGAACGGACGAGAAAGACCCTACTTCGCGATCGTACGATTTTTCGTCTCGTATAATTCTTATCGCATCCTTATCACGCAAAATAAATTTTCGTTAATTTTATCGTTCGTTTTTTGGTTTTAATAAAAAATACAATTTTAATAATTTCAGCGTCGTCGCGTAAATTCACGGTGTGGAAAATGTTTGGTACATTTCCATGGACGTCGCGCTCGTTTTTGCGGAAACAAAACGACGCCGATAAAGACCTCGACCTGGCGACGTAAAAGATACAATGGTGAGTAAGAAAAATCGTAAAAAAAAATCATTCGCTGCAAGGACGTCGTAACGTCGTTACGAAACTGTATATTGCTTTTTGCCGCGTGATAATAACTGATAGGTGCAGCAAACTGTGTACGCTCCACGGACTTCCAGCGGATGTATTCGAGGTTGTCGATGGAATTTGAAAAAGTAAAAACGAAACGATATTTATATCACAGAGACGATAAGTGAGAATCGTACCGTTAATTGCCGTTCTCTCAAGAATTAAAATCCATCGAACACGTTAGAGGAAGTGCGTGATGTGGAACGATTGAGACATTGGATTCTCATAGAAAAATTCACTTTCACACGTGGCCCTGAATATGCGAGTCCCACGTTGAGGCGAGCGTAGTAAACATAAATATAAATACATAATATGTATTCTACGTTACATTGTAGCACGGGCATATGTCTGAAAGCGAGAAGACGAAACGAGCGTGCGAATGACTAGCATAAATAATTAAAATGCATATAAATGCAGTGCTCGTCGTCGCGCCAGCTTCTCGCCGGAGATGCGGAACGTGTTTCATTAACGAGGATACATCGGTGAGAGAATTGTGGGCCAAGGGATCCGGAAGTTCGGGCATTATTACATACATATATATATATAATAATATCAATAATAATATAATATTATATAATATATAAAAATATAATATAATAATAATATAATATAATATAATACAATATATAAAAATATAATATAATATAATAATAATACAATATAATACAATATAATACAATATAATACAATATAATATAATATAATATAATATAATATAATATAATATAATATAATACAATATAATATAATATAATATAATATAATATAATATAATATAATATAATATAATATAATATAATATAATATAATATAATATAATATAATATAATATAATATAATATAATATAATATAATATAATATAATATAATATAATATAATATAATATAATATAATATAATATAATATAATATAATATAATATAAGGTATAACATGAGAAGTAATTCGAGTTATATATTATATTATTATATTATACTATCTTATATTATATTATATTATATTATATTATATTATATTATATTATATTATATTATATTATATTATATTATATTATATTATATTATATTATATTATATTATATTATATTATATTATATTATATTATATTATATTATATTATATTATATTATATTATATTATATTATATTATATTATATTATATTATATTATATTATATTATATTATATTATATTATATTATATTATATTATATTATATTATATTATATTATATTATATTATATTATATTATATTATATTATATTATATTATATTATATTACATTATGTTATATTATATTATGTTATGTTATGTTATATTATATTATATTAGATTCTATATGTATATCTTGTATATATAGATGAACTCGCGTCACGCGTTACGTATTCGAGTAACGTCGTGGCAATGACCCGCTTGAGGTCGAAACAGTCGAAATCAATGTCAATAAGATACGATCGACTTCCGGTCAGCTGATCAGCTCCGTACACTCTTGTACGTATATATCGATTTTTGTAAATGTTAAGAAAAAAAAACCAAGTTTCTTTTTTTAAGACACGTCGAAACGAGAGAAAAAGTCGTCGAGCGAGTTTGGGAAAAAGCGTGATTAAAGGCTGCGATATGAAAGGCGATTCGCTCTTGCTTTCCTCCCTGGAATCCAGGTGTACGCATCGCCGTAAAACCGGTTCTCTCTCGTTCCTCGTTCGTCATCTTCTATCTACGAAAGCCACGGTAGAATCTTCGTTAATGCTCGAACTAGAAATTTATCGTTCGTTCGGTAATATAACCGTCGATGCATTTTTAAAATAATGTCGGATACGCCCTTTCGACATTTATATACCGCTCGATGTACGGTCAACGTCTCTCAGGATCTCGTTACTTCGTTCCAGTTAGAAACAAAACTGGATATATCGAACGAGTAATGCAACGAGCACGAGCAAAAAAATTGCACGTACGATGTTTGCGCCACGTTGACGTACGTGCTTGGAATTGGCAAAACGCGGTCGTGCCGTCTCACGCGGGTCAGTGAAACCAACGTCTCTATATACCTCTCCTATATATTATATGTATATATATATACACATGCAGATATATGGGAATAGGAAAAACATGCGAGAGAGCTCGTTCGCCTAAAACTTCGGAAGTCACGTTACACTTCCGTTTTCTATATCCAGAACGCGAGCGCCACGCACAAATGGCTCCGCGATAGCGCTCATTATCAGTGAAAGTGGCCAACACGTGATCGTTATATTTATATACAAGCTCGTCACATTAACGAAACTTGTTATCGGTACCAGGGACGATAGGTTGTCTTGTTTCATTTCCGAATTCCTTACCTCGGTGTATCAACGACTTTTCTATTACTCGTTAGTTTTATAAACTTTTATTTCTAATTTCTAAGTACGTACTCGAGATCCAATTCCAGATTGTCCAATTCCTCGGAAACATTCGTTAGGCTGTCGATAGATTGGCTCAGATACGACGATTGGGCGTGAAACATCTTGAATTCTTGACTGAAAATAACGATAATGATAATGATACGAGGTGCAATCTATCAGTTCGTCAACGATATCATTGATATTCGTCATCATTTTCGTATCTTATTGAGCTTAAAACGTAAATGATTGAAGATAAATTTGTAACACACGATGATGTGATAAAATTTTACCTGAAGTCGATTAAACGAGTCGGTTATAATTATTAACGTTGTTTCTCGCCTACGCAATTAGCGAGGCTTCAGGCATGAGCGGAAATTCAACCGAGTAACGTCTCTTACCCTTATCATTAATTTCTCATTACGGATCAGGGGACTTCGTCGGGCCCAGCGTGTAATCACGATTTAAGAGAAAAAACGCCGACGCACTGTATAAATCGCGCACACGCTCGTATTATTCTCGCTGCTCGCGGAATGAAACAATCCGCAAAATATAAACTGTCGAGCAGTCGTACGAACGTGACACCCGGGCGTCTACCCCGCTACATTATAACTTTTGATCTTGCGCAATGGCGGTCCCTAGCTTTCCGTCTCTCTCGGTGCATATACAATACGATATATACGTCTACACGGCCTTAATCGAGTTTAATTGGCACATATGGGTTTTCCGAGCGCGTTGAGCTATGACACTTTTTATATAATGCACGAGGTGCTTAACAAAAGTGACATTTAATTTATTTATTTCAAACTGATATTTTTCAAAAAATCTCATTTTTTGCGAACAGAAATTCAACTTTTTTGACAACCGTGCGTTTTAAGAAAAGGAATTTTGTATGTTCTCGATGTGTCCAAAAATCGTAGCGCATTTTTAGGCTAATGTTGAAAAGAAAAAGCAAATTTTCGCTCACCCAGCTGGTATCGAGGTAGATAAAGAGTCGAGCCGTGTGTAAAAATTAAATGTCGCGTATGTAGATCGGACGACGTGTAACAGCACACCGAGAGAATTACCGAGTGTCGAGGTCTTTCCGACTGACCCCACCAGGTTTTATTGCCGCGATAGTTACGAACAACGAACTCTACTGTAATGATCACGTCCTTGGTCCCGAATCCAACTAGATTCGTACGTCATTGCTATTATTTTTCTTCTTTTCGTGTCAAAAATGCAAATTTCAAAAGCGATTTTGCTGCAAATGATTTTACCTTGAAAATCTTTCGACGAAAATTACTGTTTATCGATAGCGGAAGTTCGTTGTTTCTCTAAAATTGAAAACAGCACGGAAATCAAAAGAAGAATGAAGGAATAAGCAGTTGTTCGTAAAAAGCAAAAAAAAATCGCGAGACAGCGATCACGACAACAATTGGTATTTGTGCGTGAGTATGTGTGTATGCGTGTGTGTGTGTGGAGAGAGGGTTAAAAAATCTGCTGACTTTCGTGGGACCGAGAGAATGCTCGGTCTCCGTAAAACGCTTTCGGAGTTCGTGAGTTACTTCGTGCTCGATGAAAGAGGCGATAACGCTAATTACCCAGGCACCGACCGGCACGTTTGCATTCGCTGTAACATCGAATGTGCTCTGACTGTTGAGCAATTTCTACAAAAAGGAATACTATTTCTACGACTTTGGGACAAAAGAAAGATAGGTAGCTAACGGAAACTCGATGAAACTCTGCCGGGAAATAATCGGCGCGGAAATCGTCGGCGTTTACCATCGTCTTGATATACGATGCTGCGATTTACAAGTTTCGCGTGTAACAGGCACGAAAACGAAGGAAAAAAAACGAAAGTTGCATTATTTTTTTAACTTATCGCGATGCGTTCTGTAGGAATCGAATGAAACGAATTAACGTCGTATTTAAAACCCGGCGAGGATATTTTTCGCGACTCTTATCAACGTTTACGCATTGCTGACCGAGCCAGGTACGATTTATCATTCGAGGAAAGATTTATTTTCTTGATGATATTTTAATACTGCCTTATCGAAGAAATATAACAAAAAGATTTGATTATTTCGAAGGTAGAGACGCAAAATTTAATTTTTACTCACTAATTTTGCGTTTCTCGGCTGGATGACATTTTTTCGGCCATGAGGAATTCACTGACGAGTGTACGATGCGAAAAACAGCACGAAACAGTTTTATGCAAGAAGAATCGAATCACCCTAACTTACACCCACGAGCTCTCGCGGTCATCGCATTAAAGCGCACTTGACGTTCTGAAACACGCGAGACTTCTGTCGCTGGACTTCTCGGTGCCTTTATCTTTGAACAACACCGTCTCTCGTGCTCTCTCGGGCTGTCTCGTTGATAGGACAGCTCATCGCGATTACGGACAGCCGGCCAAGCATTGTAATTTTTCGTTCGAATACCCCGCCGTCCGGCTCGAGCCACGTAAAACTATACTTAACGCGATAAACACATTGAGCTTCCCCCTCTCTTTGCTTTATGGCCTCGTGCGCCGTTGACTCTGCAGCACGCGCAGCGACCACAATCGCTATCGTGCTTGTCATAATTTCGGTGATCCACCGGTCAGATCGAGGAAATGAAGCAACAGGGAAAGGGGAGAGTAGGGAAAAAGCGTAAACAGGCCTAAAAGGCTTAAAGAGTCAGTGTTACACGCGACGAGCGATTCGAAAATAAGATTCGTATTTTCTTCGAATCTGAGCAACCGATGGTGTTGAAATTTTGAAGGCATCTAGAGAATTATGGCAAAAAGTGACTAAACGTTGGATTTTTCTAAAATTGTTGCTATAATTCTCTAGATATCATCAAAACTTCTTAACACTCAATGCCGGAAAAACTATGGATGACGTGTTCGAATCCCCCGTCATCAGCGTCCATATTTTCAAAATTTTTGAAAAAAAACATCATCTAATCACTTTTTGCCACAATTTTCTAGATACCCTCAAAATTTTAACACGATTGGTCGCTCAGTGCTGGAGAAATTACGATTCGCGTTTTCGAATCGATCGTCGCGTGTAACACTGACTCTTATTACTAATAGCTTACTTAGATATATTTTTAAAAATAATTATGCCAAGGAAACGTTTTCATATTTATACAGATCGTCGATTGTCGTTGGGCGATGAAATCAGAAAAGTTTCTGAAAGACGACCATATCTTTCGATCGTATCTCTGCTATCACATATATTTCTAGCGAAAGATTTTACTGCGTGTTTTTATAAAGCAATGTAAACAACCTCACACCTCTGTTTCTTTAGCGAAACGAATTGTTGATTTTGAGTCATGCCTTCGCACAAAATTTTATTAGGGTTGTCAAGGGCTTTCGAGTAATCTTATCTTAACGTATTTTTATAACCGCATTTAGAAGATTTCTCAACCATTGGATTATTCGCATTCGAACATGGGCGGTGTTCTACATTACCGACTGGGAAAAGCAAGGCTGAAATCCTAACCTCGTATCTACTGCTGAAAAAGACGGATTTCATTTAGTTTGATATATTTATGAGAATCAAACATCGGAAAAGGGAATTTTATATTCGTGGTTATTAAATACTTTGATTCAAAGAGGTACATATAAGTCGTTTTGCAGGACAAAAAATGTTAGCTTCTTAAAGTTCTTTGAGAATGAGAACCGCATTTGAAAAATATTCCGGCTCCTTGAAGTGTGCCACAAGTGAAAATAGCATTCAAAGTTCACTGCGAAACTTGCTGACTGATGTAGAGGGCAGCACCTGTCAGCCTACAATGTTATATACGATTCGCATATTATATCTTGATGATTTGTACACACACGCTTTGTGTGCAAACTATTAAACGTTAGTGCACGTGTTTATTTTCAAACGGAATTATCCTGTGAAAATTAAGTTTTAAATCCGTATAAAAGTGAGTATAGAGATGAGATTTTACACGCATAGTTTGGCTAATAATTACTAGCATTTGCAATCACCTGTGTATAGCTTTTATCAAAGGTTACCAGAATTGTTTTTAGGTTATAAAATTGTATGGCAATAATGAGTGATTTGCGTATCCTTTGAAACAGTTTCCTCCAGAACTTTAATAAAATCGTTAACAATACAAGTGCAGTGATCTGCTTTTTGTGTTCCTATTTATCACTTTATAACCGTTAATAAATAGCAGAAGGCCCTTGGTTGTACGGAAACATATTTTATCATGAGAGAATGTTTCTATGTTCGAAGTGGAGTATTTACCATGATCCACATATAAATGAATTGATTCTTGTTTTCAAGAAACATGGCAAAATCACTCAGAAGCAAATGGAGGAGAAAATGCCGAGCTGTCAAGCGAGTACGTTACGGAGAGAAGGAACTTGCGAGGCTGAAGAAGACTCTGGGTATTGACGAGTCTGGCAAGGGTGACATTGAAATGTCGCAAATATCCGAAATTGCCACAGGTATACTTGATCTTAGGAATAAAACTTAATAAATTGGTAATATCCTCGCTACTTTTTGCTTAACGAACGATTTTTTTCATTATTTACAGTGACCGATGCAGAAACTATCAAGGATAGTGTCAAAGCTAAAGAGAATGAAGCTACCGATCAAGTCGAAGAGATGGATCAAGATGGAAAGAAAGTCTATAACAAAAAAACAATGCTCGATCAACACGGCAATTATCCAGTATGGATGAGTCGAAGACAAATATCAAAACACAAGAAAGGCAGAGCCAAGGCAAAGAAGGCTACCACTAAAGAGACTCGAAGGCTAACAAGGAAACAGAAGAAAGCGAAGAAAACATAGGAAAAAAGCAATGTGAACAGCCAATCTTATTCTCGATTGATTTTTTTTTTTACAAAAGTCAATGGCGAATCATTGAGATACATTGTTACACTTATCGATACGTATAATAATAAAGATACAAAAAAAAAAGAAACTGATAAAAATGGCAGTGTTACGACTCTAGTCGCATATGTCTTTACGCCTTCGCTTCCCCATTATTAATTATCCGTTGATCGAATTTCTGCATCGAAGCCTCAATCGAGTTTCCAGATCCGCGACACGGTTCGTTAGGTGTTGAAGCTTTCGACTCTCGAGCTCGAACTGTTTAACTTTGCCCCTCATATCGTATATCTCCTGTTGCATTAGTTGCTGCAACAAATAAAAAACAAACGTTCAAACTTCCATTAAAAACCAGCGATTTAATTTTGTTCCAAAAAGGAACGCTTCTCTTCGAGGAAGAAAAAAGAAGTAATCGATTTTTTAACTCACAACGTTATCGACGGCTCGTCTCATCGACGCAACACCTTCGACCGCCTGTGTTATCTTCGTGCCCATTTCCATCGCCTCGGTATCGCGCTTTCTACTGCGCGCTATTTGTTTCTCCAATTTTGCGAGCCTCTTCATTATTACATCGTAGTCCTGATCGACATTGCCTTCTCCTACCTCGTTTTCTGTATCTATAAAAAAAAATTATTAATTTCATGAAAAGTTTTACATCGACTGTTTACATTCGCTCGAGATATTGTGCTTTTTTTTCTTTATTCACGGACGAAACACTCGGCTCAAAATTCTTCCAACACGTATCGACGAGGAACATAAGAGCAATATATAGAAGATACGAAAATACATAGCGGTAGAAACGATGAGGGCAGAGAGTGAAGCGAGGAGTTTGCTAAACCCGTTGAGTTGCGGGAGTAAAGATAGTTTTCGCGAGATTTCCCTCTCTCCCTCTCTCTCTCTCTCTCTTCCTCTTTCTCTCTCTCTCTCTCACTATCTTGTGACTAACTCACACTCGAGAATCCCAGAACATTTTGTACCATACCGAAAACCAAAACGTCTACTCTCTCTCCCTCTCTCTTTCTTTCTCTCTCTCTCTCTCTCTCTACATACATATATATACATGTGACAGTGTTGATTATATATATATATATATATTTATCATTTGGATGAGCACTATACTAACCATGAGACGCCGGCGTCGTTCTCCTCGTCGTCTCGGTCGTCGTGCTCATCGTAAAGCCGTAGTCGTTCTCCAGGTCGCGAGCTTCGAACGCCGTTCCGTCGCTCCCTGTTGTCAAATGATTTTCAAAAAAAAAAAAAAAAAAAAAAAAAAAACGTACCAACGAATAATTAACAAAATTATATTTTTTCATTCGCAACAAATTTGCATCATGCTCCGGTTTCATTGAAATAAAATCGTAACACCGGTAAAACCCTGACGCTCGTACGAATTTTCTCGGTAAAAACGCCCGAGGGGAAGAATAAGAAGAGGAGAAGGAGATTGGAAAACGAGTTTTAAATAAAAAAAACGAAGAAATCGCCCTTTTTACCGTTCTTTCGACAGGACTGCCCATCAGGCTGGAGGTGAAAACCGTATCTGCAGTGGCACTCGTAGCTCCCGGGTAAGTTTGTACAGAGCTGACCGCATGGCTTCTCGGTCACGCACTCGTCGACGTCTGCAAGAAACAAAAAAAAAAAAGAATTAAAAAAGAAAAAATGTTTAAACACGATGTCGAGCCCTCGAGATCACGCGAGAATTCTCTCTCGACTTCTGAATCCTCGCCATCCACCCCAAAGGGGGGGATCGAAGATCGGCCAACGATCGACTCTAACATAAGTAAGAAATATTTTCTCGACTCGGTGTAAAGTGATATCGAGTGTGAAACCCCGTAAAACATATCGAAGAAAATAAACAAATGGAAAAGTGAGAATAAACATAAGATCGGCAATCGTATCGTAGAGTTCTCGCGTTGAAGCGCGAGTGTCCTCCGCATCTTTGATCCGTCGCGTTTGCAATCTCAATATCGTAAATTTTTTCTTCAATTTCTGCGAAACAAATTTCTTACCTAGTTGAGAAATTTATACACGGGATGAAAATTGTCGCTTCTAAATACAAACTCGTAATCCGATGTGAGAAATTGGTATAAAATCGATCTCGCTCGAGAAGCACTTAGCATCAGGAACACTTCGAGTCTCAACGTTGAAATAAACAACTGTCGATGTATCTCCATTGAAGAGTGAAAGTTTGTTTTTAGAAATGAAACATATACAAATATAGACTCGATGTGAGCGAGATCCAAAAATATACGACATAGAAAAACGGAGTTATTTAAGAACGTGTCCTCGGAAAAAAAGAAAAACTCCCCAAAAAAAAAGATGTCGTGCATTTTTATGTATCATTTTATTTTCGTCCATTGTCGAAGTGGCGAATAAACGTCGTAGTTATTTCCATCGCATTTGCGAGGAGAGAGGTAAGAGAGCTTCGCGATCGTGAAGAGATCTCGCGCTAGATCCTCGGGGTTAGATCGTGAGGATCGAGGTAGTAGTAAGAGAGGCGTTGCCAGATCGAATCGTTTCCGGCTATAGATCGAAACCGATGATTCTCGTATGATATTGGTGTATTATCGCGCGGTCACAAAACCGGCCCGTCGTTTTCTAATCCGACGATCTATAATCCCGCAAACATCGTCCGTATCAACGTGCATACGTTAGATAGATAAAGATTGTATTTCTATTGTCGAGAGGCTCGCGATCCTTGTAGTAAATCGATGAGAAGCGTATGTAAAAAAAAAAATATTGGTGAACAGGTCCCTGGTCGGTCGTTCTATTCCTGGAGTCTTCTTCTTTCTCTCTCTCTCTCTCTCTCTTCCCACTCTCTCACATTCTCTTTCTCTCTCATTCTATCTTGCGTCGCATATTATCGCGACCTTTCGCGCAGTTTCGAATTAATACAAAAAAAAGTCAAAAACAAAAACTAAAAATAAACGATCTCCATGCGACATCGACGGGAATAGAATATCGTCGATGTAACGATTAATTTAGATCTAACGATGGTAAAAAGAAGGGAAAGAAAAGGCGCGACGGTATTTCGTGCTTGTTTTCATTCACGAACGCAAACCACGTACTAAACGCTTTTTCCCAAACCGGGACGAGGGATTCTTGTCGCTACCGGATCGAGCTCGTTTCGCTCTTAACGACTCCTTTTATTATACCTCGTCGAGTATTATACCATGGATAAAGTCTGCCACTCGGCAGAGACCCTCTCGATCCTCCGAAACAAATTTTACCGGAACAATCGATAGCACGATAAATCTCGTTAGGAGATTAAAACTTAATCAGCCGAATGTACGAATTCATTTAGGAAATTTGAGATCGAATGGAAGTCACGATTCGAACAATGTCGGCGGTTTTCTTCAATTTTTTCGCCTTTTTTTAATGGACGGTAAAAGCATCGATAAAATTAGGCCCAAAGATCAAACGTGAAGGAAGGATGTAAAAAAAACTAAATGATAAAAAAGAATATAAAGTAAGTAAGAGAATAAAACAAAGAGCGACTTAGATTCGTTCGTTTGATATTTTTTTTATGGTCAAGCATTGTAGATAAAGTTTGCCATTCGATAGAGACCTCCTCGATCCTCGAAAACAAATTTTACCGAGACAATCGATAGCACGATAAACCTCGTTGGAGATTAAAACTCAATCAGCCTCATGTTCCAATTCCATTTAGAAAATTTAAGATCCACTCGAAATGACGATTCGAACGATGTCGTCAATTTTTTTCTTCTTTTTTTTGAATGGACATTACAAACATTGATAAAATTAGGGCGAGAGATAAGACGTGAAGGGAATATTAAAAAAAAAAACTAGATAATAAAAAAATATGGAAAATAAGTAAGAGAATAAAACAAAGAGCGACTTAGATTCGTTCGTTTTACCGAGACAATCGATAGCACGATAAACCTCGTTGGAGATTAAAACTCAATCAGCCTCATGTTCCAATTCCATTTACAAAATTTAAGATCCACTCGAAGTGACGATTCGAACGATGTCGTCAATTTTTTTCTTCTTTTTTTTTTAATGGACATTACAAACATTGATAAAATTAGGGCGAGAGATAAAACGTGAAGGGAATATTGAAAAAAAACTAGATAATAAAAAAAATATGCAAAATAAGTGAGAGAATAAAACAAAGAGCGACTTAGATTCGTTCGTTTTACCGAGACAATCGATAGCACGATAAACCTCGTTGGAGATTAAAACTCAATCAGCCTCATGTTCCAATTCCATTTAGAAAATTTAACATCCACTCGAAGTGACGATTCGAACAATGTCGTCAATTTTTTTCTTCTTTTTTTTTTAATGGACATTAAAAAAATCGATGAAATTATGGTGAGAGATAAAACGTGAAGGGAATATTAAAAAAAATTGGATAATAAACAAAATATGCAAAATAAGTGAGAGAATAAAACAAAGAACGACGTAGATTCGTTCGTTTGGCTTATTTTTTCACCTCGAGTACATTTCTCACCTGTCTGACACTGCGTTCCAGTGAATGCCTTCGGACAATTGCACTTTCCATGAGGTCCGCAGACTCCGCCGTTGAGACAAGGTGCCGCGCAGGTGGCTGCGACAAAGATATTTATTCACTATTCATAGCTCGTTCCATGACTCGTTGTAATTGTCCCGGGACAGGAGAGGAGAAGGTACATATATAATCGAACTATTGTTTCCGGGCTAAAAAAGTTCGACTCACGTCTGTTGCAACCGTAGCTCGTTCTCGACACCTGAGACCATCCAGGACAGCACAGAAACGTCGAGGATGACAATTCCGTATAAACTAGCCTGAAGGAAGAATCACGTTTACGTAATATTCTTACAAAAATAAATAACAAAAAATTTCAAAATTTCATACAAATTTTTAATAAAAATACATTTTTTCGTAAATTCCGCTCTGTCTTTGTATAAAAAATATAAACCTCGATAAAATCGACGATAAACATGGACGTTGCTCGTCAAAGGTCAAACGTCTGAGTTATTTAATCGATCGTTAAAAATACTTACGTTTTATCGGCTCCGATAATTCCTTTATTTACCTGTATTGCCTCGAACGATGATGATGCGCGATCGAGGTTGGTCTGGTGCATACTCTTCTTCTGCGACAGAATGAAAAAAAAAGAAGAAAAGAAAAATGATAGAAACGAAATAAAGCGTCGAATTAATATTATCGCCCACTTTTTCGAAGATTATATATATAGAATAGTCGCGTATCATTGCATCTTTGGGTCAAAGAATCGAGAGATACGTCCTCGGGTAGTCTATCTCCGTCACTTCGCATTTCTCGTGTGTGACGCTGCGCGGCGTCAGAGCGGTCCAGTACGCGCGACTGAAAATAGAATCGTCACGAGGCTATACCGACTAAGAGTACGCGTATCTTGCAGCTTAAATATATATGTATATATATATATAAAGGTACAATGCGATACGCCATTAGCAGAGAATATCCTCTTTGGCTTTTCGAGAATAAAGATCGCGATCTCGCGTCTTATCCGAATAGTTTGCCTATATGCAAGGCTTTGGCCGCTCGTTATCTCGAGAGCTCATTCAAGAAATTGTCGATAATACGCGGCAGGAAATGTGAATTGAAAAATGGGATTCGAGGATGAAATCGAAAAAAAAAAGAAATCGTAAAGACCGCGCCCTCGCGCGGACGCGCTCGTCACTCGTTGGTGAGGTTTTTTTTTCTCGTTTTTTTACAGTCCGAGGGAGAAATTCCGGCGTAAGGAAGGACGAGTAACAAAGAGAAGAAAGTGGGAGAATAAAACGAGTCGAGGGTATAATAACTTTTGAAGAGAATTCGTGAGAAAGAGGGAGCCTGGCTACCGGTAAGGAAAAAGTCTCTCGAGGATTTCTCGAGAACTTGGGATGACAAGGGTCGGTAAGAGAATTTATAGGTCCGAATAAAACCAGGAGACCGTAGGAATGCAAAATTATGAGGGAATATAAGATGTATGTGCATAAAATTTGAAAAAAGTCGAAATAAAACAAACAAAAGGAAACGTAAAACGCAAGGAAAATAAAAAATTGTCCTTACGACGAAATTTAAGAGAGAGAAAAACAAATTGACGACAAAATTAAAAAAAGAATACGAAATTATGAGAGCATATGAGATATATGTGTATAAAATTTTAAATAAAGAAGAAATAAAACAAACAAAAACGTAAAAACGTAAAAAATAAAATTACGCACTTACGACAAAATTCATAAAAAAA
Source organism: Netelia fuscicornis (assembly GCA_946811545.1). Taxonomy (NCBI): domain Eukaryota; kingdom Metazoa; phylum Arthropoda; class Insecta; order Hymenoptera; family Ichneumonidae; genus Netelia; species Netelia fuscicornis. Next base: position 2,590,818 of record OX328015.1, read on the forward strand.
AAACAAATTTAACGACAAAATTTGAAAAGAATATGAAAAATATATGCATACAATTTCAAAAACTAGAAATAAAACAAAAAAAAAACGTAAAAACACAAAAAATTAAAAATTGCTTTTACAACAAAATTAAAAACAGAAAAAAAAGAAACGCAATCACACTCGATAGACCGTCTAGGAAATCAACGACGCGTTAAAGATCGTTAAAGGCTCGATAAGCACGATTAAAACGAGAGGAGAGGAACAAGAAAGAGGCGGAGGTATAAGAAAACCGTAAGCCGAAAGATCGGCAAAGTCTCGTAAGGAGAGAGCCACTTCGTCATCGTCCTCGTTGTCGTCTCGGTGTCACCGTCACGTTGTCATTGCCCGTCGTAGTTGCTCGACATACATACATATACACACATATATACCTAAGTATATAGAAGAAGGCATAGAAAATCGCATTTTGCCCTGTCGCTGTCACGTTCGCGAAACGCGAATGGACGTTAACTGTCGCAACAACGAACGAGAATCGACCAACAACAAGCGGGAGGGCCTGGAGGCTTTCTCCCTCTCTCTCTCTCTCTTTCTCTCTCTCTCTTTCTTACCTACCCTCTATTTATCTCCACCGTTCATTTTCTCGAACGCGCACGTGGCAATACTGGAAGGTCTGACTCACGGAGGAGAGAACGAATATGCGGCTCGAGTGCAACATATGCGGGTAACGGCGGAGGAAGAAGCTCGAGAACGGTGTGTCTTTCGTGCTCGCTAAGAGAGTTGCGAGGTGGACGGGAATTCAGGAATGTCGGGAACGCCGTTCGATACGTTCGGTCCAAGAATACATACGTATATCTATATATATATGTATATGTATATATATGTATATGTATATATATGTGTGTGTGTAACGATGTATAACTATATATATATAACGATGTATAACTACGTATAACTATGTATATATAGTTATACATCGTTACACGTGTATCGATATACGAACGTTGCAATATACCGGTGAAACACGCGACGCATTTTACAAACTCGTGTCCGAATCCTCTACACACCCTGGTACGCAACCTCGATTATTCGTGGCATGCGCAACCGGAACTGTCTCGCATAATTAAATCTGTCACGAATTATCTTAATCCCGACGATATTGAATTACGTCCCCATACATTTTTAATAGCGACAACGTCGATACCGATGGGAAAGAAATTTATCGATCTCGTAAAAACATCGATTTTTCTCTTTGACAAATCGAAAGCTGTGACGTATAACTGGTTTTATACTCAATTTTTCCAAACGGGGATGAAATTGTAACCAGGGAACGTACCGAGGACGATGAGTTTGCGCTATGTTCACATTTATTTGTATGAGTTCGTGTAGCTGTATACAGGAGTTTATCTACATAGGGACAAAGAAGGTGAGCCGCGTATCAACCACGAAATTATTGACACGCACACAGTGACACACAGATGTGTACGAGAGAATATTATACACACCGCGAACTTGAAGGCACGAGAGTGTGAGAGATTATTGCGCCTTCGGGGCTTGCAATTAAAACGCTCCGTTACAAAAAAAAAGAGAGAGACAACATGAAAAAATAAGATATAAGCCGCGTAGGCACGTCGCGATCGGTCCCGAGAGAGATACGCGATAAATCGCGTCGTGTGTTCTCCTCGGTTCGAAACGACCGAGCGTATGGGAATAAGTAAAGAGCAATAACTAAGAGTGCGTGAGATGGCTGTCCAACAAACACACACACACACACACGGATACGTAGTACGTAGGCGGGAAACCGCAGAGTCCTCGAGGTTCGTTCGATAAACCGATCGCTCGAGGGAGTAACGCCCGATGATAATTTTTGGCAGAGAAAATTGAGTAAACCCGTGAGAAATTTATCGGCAATATTTCTATACGTTCTATTCCTTGGTCGGTAAACTTTGCGAATGAATGAAAGTTTTGAAATTTTGGCATAGGAACTAATCCTATCAATCATCTCGAGCTCTTCGGGACTCGAGCTTGAGGACTTTCGACCAACGAATTTGTTAAAACGTTGCTTGGACCGATACGCGGGTTTTAAGACTGACGAATATTAATACACCGAGACGTCAAGATTGCGTCATATACGTTGAACTTGGACTTGATCGTTGTTCTAGCTAGCGCCGGGCGCTAACCGCCCGAGACTTGCGGTTTGCCAGAGGCTTCGGTACCGGTCACTGCACAAATATATATATATATATATATATATTTATATTTATATTTATGTATAGATAGAATAAATAGCACAGGCAGCAGGTGGGAATAAAGGATCTTGCGGTGAAGTTGTACAAAACGATAGGTTCGTTTCTTCGCAGGTTATATCCTCGCGGTACCAGGACTCTCCGGCTGAACGACGTGCCCGAGGGATGGAAGAGAGGAGAGAGACCTCAAACCGTATCGTTTCGCACTCGTAGAGCTTAGCAGGTGCGAGTACGCCTCGAGCGGCGATCCGCAAAGTCCTGTTTGTCCAGATCCTGATAGCCACTTCGTTCCTGGGTACGCAACAGCGTTTTTTTCTTGTTTGTATTCTTTATCGAGTTATCTTTACTCTTTTTTCTCCTACTCACAAGCCTCGTTCTTTCTCATAGTCGTAACCCTTCGTCGACTTATCCAAACCAACTCTAATCCTCGCGAACAAAATTTTTAACTATTTTTTTTTTCAATTTGTCTTGTTTTTGTTTTATTGTTACCGCTTCCTACCTCGTGGTCTTCGGTTAATTAAAACGTCAACGCGCGCAATTATTTTAATCGCGAAAGCGGTTGGAAAATTAGTTTTTGTTTTTTCGTTTGAATTTCTTTCCAACGATCTTATCACACTTCTGGCGCAATTATTGAAATAATTTCCCTTAATTACGTTGATTATTTTTAAATACAATTTGCTTTTTCTTGGCTCGAAAGGCGCGGTAATTGACGAGAATTTATTTTAATTGCACGATTTCAATTAAAATTTCGTACGTTGAGACATTCGAGCATGAACGACCGGTCGTTATCGAGATATACTAAATACTCGTACTAGCCAAATATAATGCATTTATACAAGATACGCTGCACAGCGTGTGGGAGTACTGGTCTGGTTACCAGATAACTGAACAACATATATATATATATACACATATGTAGTGATTGGAGCGTTAAAGTAGCTGGGATGAAAGCCCACAGGAACGATAAGAATAATTCCCATTGCACTTATGTACATCCCCGGAACGAGACGCAGCTACCGAAGTCTGATTTGCTACGCGGATATTGAGACGGTGAATCGGATCTTGCCGACTTAGCGAGGGTAGCACAACTGCGAAGACCACGAAGGAGAGAAATGACAAAAAAAAACAAAAAAGTTAAATCCGAGGCGTAATAAATTTGAGAAATCTCGTTCTCTCGATCGCGATTAAGAAAAAAAACAAAATGCTTCATTGATTTCAATTGATCGATATTGAGTCTTTATACGAAAAATAAAAAAGAAAAAAACGAAACAAAAAATGATTTCTCGCTCGATCATCGCCAGTCTCTCACCCTTCGCGGATCGGCCAACGAAATCGCGAGAGTTTCGCGTCATCGAGTTCGTCCTCTCGACGAACTCTCGCGACCCTCGAGGCGGTCTTATAAATAATACAATTTCGGCGTCGACGTTCCCCCGCGACTCTCCATGCACGTGTTAGCGTCGAATCGACGCCACCCGCTTCAATAAACACTGGCTCTTTATTGTCGAAAAACGCCTACGCTCGACCCTCTCTCGACTTCCAACACTTTTCGCGACGTTAATTTTTTTCTTTTCTCATTCTCTACTTTTTTTGATCCGCGACTTCTCGCGTCCCATAGCCCCGTGTCCATTGCGAATACTTGAATGATACATAGATATATGTATGAAAAAAATATTCTCGAACCCCTCGATAAAATGCTCGTTTACTTAGAGCGAGTCGATCGTAAATCAATCTCTTAACGAGACCTAAGTGTAACAAACGTCCCTTCGTGTTAGGTGAACGAGGCTGTAAATCCTGGTACGGTTATACTTGTAGATATATTTATACATATATGTGTATGTGTATGTGTGTCTGTGTGTGTGCTTATATGTATTGAACCACCGCTATCAGCAAGTTGCATCGATATTCTCCGTTCGTCGGGTCAAGACTTCCTGAATTGTAAATTTCGACTGCACGTGGATATCGGATTCCCCATATATTCCGTATCGGGATATAAACGAGCTCGCGCTATATAACAGGAAACGCGAAAGGACGCGAGAAGAATTCTGAACAGGCCAGTGGAGGCTTCCGAGTTTTTCAAAGATTTTTCCACGATATTTTCATTTTACGATAAAATCGTGCTGATATTTCTTATTCATTTTCCTACCTGAAAGGAATTATTCATTTTTTGTTTTGTCAGGAATAGTTAATAACGATCGTAAAAAATCCAAAGGTCAAGGGAAATTTTAATTTGTAAAGGATAGTTTGAAAATTGGACTAGACAATGAAAACTTTGTCATTTTTCTCGATTCTTGTTTTGTTGTTTTTGTTTATTTTTATGCAAGATGGATGAAGATTACGAGTTGAACATCCAGCAACATACACATCTCTCTTTCTTTCTCTCTCATTTAGCCCCGGGCACGGGAGAAAAGTGAGAAATTCTCCGACGTACGTGAAGTGGACAGCTGATTAAGTGCAGTCTCGCGAATTGTGACACCTCGTTTCTACCGAGGTACGTTGACGAGGCTTGAAAAAGCTCTGTGAGAGAGAGAGAGAGAGAGGGAGAGATCGGGAGAGACAGAGATTAGCCTTGTATAACTGTGCACTGTATAATCGACGTACGAGAGAGAGAGAGAGAGAGAGAGAGAGAGAGAGAGAGAGAGAGAGAATCCAAGTACGTACTGATAATGCTCGACGCAAAAAAAACGCTCTCGACTCTGGCGACGTTCATTCCTATGCGCCCACGATAGATTACAAGGATCATCGTCCACTTGTAGTTTTTTTCTCATTCATCCATTCCTGCAAGTAGGACTCATAGCTATATGCTCAAAAATATAGTTATAAAGAGCGCGAGGTAACGCGAGGCGTACCTACGCTTCGCGTGTTTTTCGATCGTAAGATCATTATCGAATCGAGTGGCAGTTCCCACTCTCCCAAGCTTCTCCTGCAAGCTCTCTCTTTCTCTCTCTTTCCACCGATCGTAATTCAATCTGTCCACGAGACGCACCATCGTGAATGAATAATAATTTGCGCTCGTGGATTAACTTTGCAACGGACGTTGAACGATACATACAGATATATCGTTGATAAAAGCGTTATCATGGAGTCACGTGCATTTGTAGGGTGCGAGAGGGAGAGAGAGAGAGAGAGAAAGAGAAAGAGGGAGGAGAAGGGGTGAGGGACGAGTAAGGGGATTATAGAAATTAGATTAATGACCGATTGTTAAATTATATTGTTTATGAAGTGCGAACGGTGTAATTTAGCGTGACGTATATGGTGGAATAATCTTCACCGAGATATATAGAACGGGGGAATGAGCGGCTTTCAACGGAGCACTCGGTATAATTTATAGACTGCCTCGGTGATAAGTGTGTATAAATATTCTCGTGAGGGAGCGAACGTAACAGAAGTGAACAAAAATTGTAATAAAAAGAAGACGGTCTTTTTCGTTCGCTTTATTTATTTGTCTTCCCACGGGGCTGAGACGAGCACACCACCCTCGGGACGAAATTTTACGTGAAGTTTCCTTCCCTTTCTCTTTCTCTCGTTATCTCTCTCTCTCTCTCTCTCTCTCTCTCTCTCTCTCTTAGTCTCCCTCGTGATGTCAGGCCGAGGGTCTTGAGCCCTTTGAACATTCTCGTTTTTTCTCTCTCAGTTCGTTCCCGTCCCAAAAAAAGTAAAACGGGGAAAAGAACTCGAGTTATTGGAAAAAGTAAAAAAAACATAGAAAAAAAACTGGGAGATTCCAGCGACGAGGGATGCGTGGCAAAAGTAAGGGGAAAAAATAAAATTGCTTTCTCCACGCGGAGCATGTTTCAAAGAGTTACTATGAAGCGAACGAGTGTGTGAGAGAGAGAGAGAAAGAGAGATATTCTGATCATCTTGAGACGAAGAGACGACGGGTGGCATGCGTATGGGCTTCGCGGTTTAACGCGGCCAATTAAGAGGCTGATTAAGAGAGTACAAAAATTGCAATATTTCTCGTATAGGCCCGTTCGTGCTAAAAGTTAAATCGACCTTGAAAACAACACTCAATTTTCATATCGTCGTTTAAAAATTCTTTTGGACAATTTAAATGTAATCAAATCCCGCATTCCTCGTATACATAGAAATTACAACAAATATTTCTTGCAGCGATAAAAAATAAATCAAAATATTTCAATTTTGTTATTTTGCCAAAAAAAAAAACATTGTCCAGCGTACGAACATTGACGTCGAGAATTCCAAACTAGAAAGACATTACTTACAGACTAAAGGTGCAATAGATTTGTTCATTGTTCAACGAATATTTCCTGCAGCGTTAAAAAAAATAAAAATATTTCAAAAATTCTTTATTTTAACAAAAAAAAAAAAAAAATTCCAGCGTACGAACATGATCGTCGAGAATTCCAAAGTGAAAAGACGTTACATACGTTCTAAAGATGCGACAGATTTGTTCATTGTTCAACAAATATTTCCCGCAGCGATAAAAAAATCAAAATATTTCAAAAATTCGTTATTTTGCCAGAAAAACGAAAATGTCCAGCGTACGAACATTGACATCGAGAATTCTAAAGTGCAAAAACGTTACTTACATACTAAAGATGCGACAGATTTGTTCATTGTTCAACAAATATTTTGTGCAGCGATAAAAAAAATCAAAATATTTCAAAAATTCGTTATTTTGACAGAAAAAAGAAATTGTCCAGCGTACGAACATTGACGTCGAGAATTCCAAAGTGGAAAAACATTACTTACATACTAAAGATGCGACAGATTTGTTCATTGTTCAACAAATATTTTCTGCAGCGTTAAAAAAATCAAAATATTTCAAAAATTCGTTATTTTGACAGAAAAAAGAAATTGTCCAGCGTACGAATATTAACATCGATAATTCCAAAGTGGAAAAACGTTACATACATAGTAAAGATGCGACAGATTTGTTCTTAAACAGTATGAAGCAGGGTGGTCGAGTAAGCACGGAAAGCCGTGTAATGTATAAACGTGCATTAAGATCGTCGGGGTGGTCAGAGGGAATAAAAGCTTCGCGCAACCGAGTAATAATAATGTTATGACTCGGTTGTCCAAAGTGGACTCGCTTAAGTACGGATGAGAGTTCGATTACTATACGTACGTATAGCGTTGAACGGAAGCGACGCGGACGATGATGAGCGATCCGCGAGAAGAGATCGCAACCAGAAGCACCCGCAGAAGCCAGCAAAGGCTTCTTCAACGTCTCTCTCATGCGGATCTCTCGCTGATGCACTTTTCGTTGGGTTTTTTTTTCTTTTCGTTTTCGTTTTTTTTTTCTTAATATCGTCTCCCGCTGTAGGCGCCTTGTCTTTCTTCTTTCTTCGTACATCGGGACGAGAGAAACGTTTATAAATCTTCGAACCGACGATTTATCATCTTTGACATTCGAGTTTAAACATTCTCCCCACTCTCTATCCTTGCGGCGGCGGATGTGTTGAGTTTTTTTTTTATTTATCAACCTCTCTCTCTCTCTCTTTCTCTCCCTCGCCCTCCCACGACTTTTACTTTTACTACTGGAAGACAGAGAGAGAGAGAGAGATAAAGATAATTTCAAGGAATTTAAACCAATTTGATTGTGTACACAGAGAGTCACGAAAATCTCGCTGTTTACGCCGGGAGTTCGTTCACCGAGATTTAATCTTATTCAAGGAACGTCGAGTTGAGAAAACGTAACGCGAAGTTGTCTCTCGAGTGTAATTAACGAATCTAATTGATGATCGTGACAAATGAAAAATTGATGAATAAAAAGGAAATTAAAAATCAATGTTATAAATCGTTTCGATAATGTGTCTACGCTTTATTATTGATATAAATTGCCTGAAATATTAATGATAGATCGATAAGCCATTGGCAATTTAACGAGCACATTTTATAATAAAAGGCGATATGCACGAACCTTCCATCAATCTTGTCCTCATCAGCATAAAACCGGTAAAACCGTATGAAAGCGAAGTTGGAATGCGTAAATTCGATGTGGGATAAAATCGTTTATCGGGCGTTCGCGCGCGCGATCACTACGAGAGTTCAACGGGAGCTTGGAGCTTCCTCGGGCGCTTTCGCATGCATATCTTAGGTACGCGTTGTATAAGTGTACGGCAATGTGCCGGAGCAACTGAGAATCTCGGTGAACGCGAAGATCGAGGGCGCTCGAGCGCGCAAAACTTCCAAATTACAAAATTACTTGATTGCTGGTCTCTCTCGCGCGCGCTCTCTCTCTCGCACGCGCGCATTATCTTTCTCTCTCGTTCATCTCCCGGTGCGATCGGCTTGATGCGAAGTAATTACGCGCCTACGCGGTGCCAATAAGACGCCCCGCCACCTCTCATTACGCCGTTATCCTTCTCCCATACGTTCCGGCAGCTATACTTTCGTCCATCGCTACTTCCCCACGTATATTTATAATACCCGCGCGCATCTCGAATTCACCCGAAGAAAATGTGTTCATTTTTTTTTATTCTTATTTGAAATCGCTACCATAGCCACGACACGAGATATCTCGCCGTTGGCAAAACCGCATGCAGATTTCATCCTCGTTTCTCTCGGGTTTTCTCTAAACTTTGCGCGTACCTGTATGCGATATAATTATTGTTATTGATAAATTGGGAAGAATTCTCGAAGTAATTGACGGACGTGCGAGCCTCGTCGTGCGATAATTCACATAGAATCGTAAATTACTTTTATTGAGATAAATTCGATTTTAATCGATCGAATCGCGATCCAGGTCGATATTAAAATGATTTTTGATAAAAATCGCGATCTCGTCCGATCGATTAGAGAACGAAATACTTATCTTCGTGCGATCTCTTAGATCAATCGCGAATTTACTGTCGAATCGAAGCTAAAAAAAAGTCGGAAGACAAAGAACTAGAATAGTTTAGCTAAACATTAAAACCGCGGGAGGTTCCTCCCGCGACAATTCACATGGAATCATAAATTATTTTTATTGAGATAAATTCGATTTAATCGATCGAATCGCGATCCAGGACGATATTAAAATAATTTTTGATAAAAATCGCGATATCGTTCGATCGATTAGAGAACGAAACTCTTATCTTCGTGCGATCTCTTAGATCAATCGCCAATTTACTATTGAATCGAAGCTAAAAAAATGTCGAAAGACAAAGAACTAGAATAGTTTAGCTAAACATTAAAACTGCGGGAGGCTCCTCCCGCGACAATTCACATAGAATCGTAAATTACTTTTATTGAGATAAATTCGATTTTAATCGATCGAATCGCGATCCAGGACGATATTAAAATAATTTTTGATAAAAATCGCGATATCGTTCGATCGATTAGAGAACGAAACTCTTATCTTCGTGCGATCTCTTAGATCAATCGCCAATTTACTATTGAATCGAAGCTAAAAAAATGTCGAAAGACAAAGAACTAGAATAGTTTAGCTAAACATTAAAACCGCGGGAGACTCCTCCCGCGACAATTCACATAGAATCGTAAATTACTTTTATTGAGATAAATTCGATTTTAATCGATCGAATCGCGATCCAGGACGATATTAAAATGATTTTTGATAAAAATCGCGATCTCGTTCGATCGATTAGAGAACGAAACTCTTATCTTCGTGCGATGTCTTAGATCAATCGCGAATTTACTGTTGAATCGAAGCTAAAAAAAAGTCGGAAGACAAAGAACTAGAATAGTTTAGCTAGGCATTAAAACCGCGGGAGGCTCCTTTGTCCGACAGGACCTTGCTCGCGGCCTGACCGAATGCCTATTCATGCTGCCACACCATTTCCCAACTCTCTCTCTCTCTCTTTTTCTCTCGCTCCTTTCATTGTTTCTGACTGGTAAGGAATGATAAAACTCGTTTTACCACGAAGCTCGTTCCTGCCGGCTCTATACAAAGACGGTTGCTAACAAAAAAAGAAACAAACATACAGAAAAAAAAACAAAACAAGAAACGAGAAAAAGACGACAGAAAAATTTGCAACCTTCCCGGACTCACCGTAGGAGGCAATCTCGGTATGGCGAGTCTCTCGGGGACTCGGTCATGACTGTAATGCCGCTCGAAGTTATCCGACTTTCATATACATATACATACACACACACACATATATAGAGCATAAGCAAATAGGCGGTGTAAATGTGCACACGGGAAATGAGCTCGAGTGTTTCGAATTCTACAACTTCGCCCCTATTTGTCACAGCCAGCGACAAGTAAAAATGCGAAAAAGCTATTTGCAACGTACGTACGCACATTGCCGACGTTACATGCCTCGTTCACGCATGCGCCCCTCACGTTCTTCCATACTTCCTTCCTCGGCCTTCTTTCGTCTTTCCTACAGTGTTATACGTATATAGGATGTCAAGATTTCAGACGGACGATGTACCTGCCGTTTCTATCTTGATTTTTTTCTCCACAACTCCCAACCCATGTTTCGAAGATGATCCGCCCACTCTCGTACCGACCTCTTCGACCCCTCGATGCTCGCTACGGCACGTGAACTTCTCTCGTGTATAGAACATGTATGTATATATATATACATTTATATACCCTAGGAGAATACCTAATGGATTTGCATGCCTCGGGAATCATGCGGACTTTCAACGGGGTGTACATCCTACCATGGAAAAACAATATAGGTATATTAGTGAGGGAACGCGCGAGGCTGAGAAGAGTTAGCTACGTTGGTATCGAGAATAGCGTCCCTTATTCACGACAGGTTTCGTGTGCCCGAGTGTTGCGGATGCGCAGAGGCCGATATGATGATTCGTACGGTAAGATCGAGAGTCGAAGCAACGTTTCCTAACGCCTCTCGCGTGTCCGTTGCGCCGTAGGGGTAGGAACAAAAAAGGGAAAAGGGACACGGAGATTGTGGAATAATGCGCTCGGGTACCGCGCTGTGTATACGTTTCTATCTACGAGAATAATGGCCGAGGCACGTCGACTCTACGTACGATACCAATTCCAGTTTCCCTCTCTCTCTCTCATTCTCTCCTCTTTCTTTCTCTTGCTCCCTGGCTCATCGTCTTGGTACTACACCACTCGTCTTCTCGATAGAGATACGTACTAGATGGGGCATACCAGCGGATTATCTCGAAGCTTTCTCGTAAACCAACGCGTTTGGCAAAAATGACAGAAAAAAAATCACGAAGCATCATCCTCGTGGCTTCGTATCGATACATCGATCTTCGAGAATCGAGCGAAAAAAAGCTAATGGACGTTTCACGAAGAGGAATTTCCATAATGGAACAACCGAAAAAACATATTTTCTTGGAGGTTTATTGACCGGCGACGTGTGGAAGTCTATGATTTTTTTTGTTTTGTTTTCTCTTCTTTTTTGCGGGGGGGTAGAGGTGGATGGTAGCAAAGTATATACTAGATTTATGGCATGTATCTTGGGAGGTACGTATATCTGTAGCATAATACCATATTCATCACGATACGATCAAAGGGCAACCCTCGAGCTCGTTTGTACGTATAATCCAGTGATACAATCATAACCGAGTGGACTCGTAGCTCGTTTGGTATAATCATCATTTGTTCGATGGAATCATTACTCGGTTGGCTTGAAAGAGAGAGAAAGACAGAGAGAGAGAGAGGGTGGGAGAGAGTCGGGGGAGTGAGGGAGGAATGCACGTAGCGCATGATAATCCAATCCGAACGAGGGGGACATTGAATAATTAGTCGAGAGTTGCAGCTGCATCGATGTACACTGTTGCGCGGTGGTAGATGCGCCTGGGAGATATAATTGGAGTCGGCGTAACGAAGCTGACCAGCTCGTAGCCAATTTTGTGGTCGTACCCCCACTCCATACACCAATGTACGTACGAAATCAATTACGTCCATTCGTTTTCGAGGACAACCTGTGGTTGGAAATAAATCTTTTTTATTCTGAAATTTGAAATTATACTTTTTTTTCTGCAATGGATACGTTCGATGGAATCGAGTCTTTGTCTTTAATGATCCAATGGATACTTAGCTGAACTAATCGCTCTATGATTTCATCCCCTTCTTAGGGCAGGAGCAAAGATCGTAGCTATTTATCGTTTATGATTAAAAAAGAGATAAGTTTATTCTTGATTATCTCGTGTCACCGATTGTTGAGACTTGGATCGTTTCTTTAACTTCCGCTGTCATATTTACATAGCTTGTTAAATGTTTCTCAGCGAATTACTTGGAATGGATTAATTTCAGTGTCCCTCGCTTCTGGTACAAGGGGATTCGGGATTAGACAGACAGAATGCTACTGCATACTAGTGGTCGACGATCTCTCGCCAGACCGGAGAGCAGAAAAGACCTGAGAGTTACCGGACGCTCACGCGGGGGGGCGCTCGCGTCGCTTCTTAGGACGATCGCACGGGGTTGAACGCCCCGGGAGACTCTCTACTATACTTATACGTACGATCTTCTCTCTCTCTCTCTCTTTCTACCTCTTTCTCATTCTCCCTGTATATGTTACGTTTATCGTGGGACCTGATGCTCTCTCGGAGACCTCGGCAGGAAAGACCGCGAACGCTCTATTTGCAGCCGTGGATCGTATCTGGATCCCCCAAGACTCTTAATTCTGTCTTTCTTCTTCGTCACGGAGCTCAACGTGTGTCTTTCGTTTGCTCTTGTTACTCCTTCGCTTCTCCGTTTCTTCACTTTGTTACTCTCGTTTTGTTCCTTATTGCACGTTCTTCGAACGCGCGACTACCCCACTGTGGTTTTTCTCTCTCTCTCTCTCTCTCTATCTCTTCGTCTCTCACTCGAGCTTGTGGCTTTCTTCGGATTTCGTCGCAACACCCAAAGAGATAGATCCGCCGACACGGACAAGAGAATAAGAGAGAGAGAGTGATGAGCAAAAGAACAAAACTCACGCCTCCGGCTCACCGGATATATCTGTCAGGGTTAACGGCTGGCTCTCGTTTCTTGTCCGTTTGTTTACTCTCGGCTATTCACCACCACCACCCCGAAGACCCTGATCACTGTTTTCTTCTTTTTAATGAAATTTTCGAATTTAATCGCCGATTTGGGGATATTTGTCCGACATGTTTGTACAGAAAATCGATAAAACTTGGTAAACAGTTTAATCGACTTTCTCGTCTCGTTTATTAACACCGTATATCGGTATTGAGAAAATATTATTCTAGGAGAGCGAGTACGAGCCGGTTAATGAAACAGGGTTAAAGGACTTATGCACAGTCTGGTGCGCTAAATATCGCATAAGCGCAGATATTTTAATGAATTATCGTACGATCGTTAAACTCTCGTCTCCTCTGTGTATATGCGAATCGAGTGAAGGGTCCATTCATGCATAAACGAAATCACGACGAGTCTCGATCTATCATTTGACTCTCGATCGCGCCTACTCCGTCCATATGAACACATAAATAAAGATATATGGCGTACGCGTACGCGATTCACGTATGTGCCATAAACTATAAACAATCGCGTCGAGACACTCGACTGTACATATATATGTAAAATATACGTACATATAATATAAATATATATACGTACGCGTAGAAACGGTTAATTGCATCCGGGGAAAGTGAATGCTCGCGAGAATACGTTTTTCTTTTTTGTCGAACGTGTCCAATTAGACTGACCTCGTATATATTACTCGAGGTATATATGTACGTGCAAAGGGTTGGCTGAGATCGTTGGGATTAAATAGCGATTAATAAAATAAAAACTTTTATACGAGTACGATGAACATATTTCGCATCAATTTTTCAGTTGCCGTTAACGAATCTCGGAAACGATGGTATTTTAATTATCTGCCCATAGATAAGAAATCGTAAGTTTTCGATAAATCGGTAAATTTTTCAATTGTCGTTTAATTATGAAAATCGTAATTTCGTTTAATCATAACGATCGGGATATTTTTTCATTTTGATTTTCGTTGGGAGAATCGTCGTAATTACGAGTACTTAGCGAATCACGCCAACTCATCCCCCTTAAATCTTTTTCCATTGATAAGAAATCATCGTAAGTTTTCCAAAAAATCGGTAAATTTTTGAATTGTCGTTAAATGATAAAAATCATAATTTCGTTTAATCATAACGATAGGGATATTTTTTTCATTTTGATTTACGTTGGACGAATCGTCGTAATTACTTTACGAACCTCGCCAACTCATCCCCCGTGAGTATTTTCCCATGGATAAGAAATCATCGTAAGTTTTCCAAAAAATCGGTAAATTTTTTAATTGTCGTGAAAGGATCAAAATCGTAATTTCATTTAATCATAACGATCGGAATATTTTTTCATTTTGGTTTTCGTTGGAGGAATCATCGTAATTACTTTCTGAATCTCGCCAACTCATCCCCCGTGAATATTTTCCCATGGATAAGAAATCATCGTAAGCTTTCCATAAATCGGTAAATTTTTCAATTGTCATTGAATAATAAAAATCGTAATTTCATTTAATCATAACGATCGGGATATTTTTTCATTTTGGTTTTCGTTGGAGGAATCATCGTAATTACTTTCTGAATCTCGCCAACTCATCCCCCGTGAATATTTTCCCATGGATAAGAAATCATCGTAAGCTTTCCATAAATCGGTAAATTTTTCAATTGTCGTTGAATAATAAAAATCGTAATTTCATTTAATCATAACGATCGGGATATTTTTTCATTTTGGTTTTCGTTGGAAGAATCATCGTAATTACTTTGTGAATCTCGCGAACTCATCCCCCGTGAGTATTTTCCCATGGATAACAAATTATCGTAAGTTTTCCAAAAAATCGGTAAATTTTTTAATTATCGTTAAATGAAAAAAATCGTAACTTTCGTTTAATCATAACGATCGGAATATTTTTTCATTTTGATTTTCGTTGGAAGAATCATCGTAATTACTTTGTGAATCTCGCGAACTCATCCCCCGTGAGTATTTTCCCATGGATAACAAATTATCGTAAGTTTTCCAAAAAATCGGTAAATTTTTTAATTATCGTTAAATGATAAAAATCGTAATTTCGTTTAATCATAACGATCGGAATATTTTTTCATTTTGATTTTCGTTGGAAGAATCATCGTAATTACTTTGTGAATCTCGCCAACTCACCCCGCGTGATGTTTCGTGTAAGTCGGAGTCGCCGATGTAGCGACGATCGCGTATCCGGGCGTAAGAATCTCGCGCGTTCTTGACGGATTGTAATCGAGATTATGATGATGGTAACCGGCGTAAGCTACGGCCCTGGTGCCCGTGTATTCCGCGACAGCGACCGCGGTCAGTTTTTCAGGCCTGTTGCCTTCCGCGCTGGAATCTCCGCTCGTTCCCTCCGTGGTCATCCTCATGGTCGTCGTTGGCCTTAAGGTCCTCGACTCGCGAAGATCGGTCGCTTCGCGACTCGAACTTTTCACATTCGTCCCGTGTCCCGGTGTTTCATTCGCGCGAGTCTCGTAGTCGTGGCTGTCGTAAACATTTTTTTCACCTTCCGGATTTTCATTACGATTTCTTGAATTTCTCATAAAAGCTTCGTGAAGTATACGAGCACCGCCGGTGTGAGATTTCGATCGCGAAACGATCTCGTGTCTTGGACGATAACGATTCTCTTCGAGTTCGTTTCCATCGCGTGTCGACGGATGATTGTTTATCGATGATTCTTGACGACGATGAAACCAGGCAGGCCAATTGTCTCGATGCGAAGAAGAAGAAGAAGAAGAAGAAGAAGAAGAAGAACGATGATGATCC
The DNA here is from genome assembly GCA_946811545.1 of Netelia fuscicornis. Lineage (NCBI taxonomy): Eukaryota > Metazoa > Arthropoda > Insecta > Hymenoptera > Ichneumonidae > Netelia > Netelia fuscicornis. The sequence goes on from OX328015.1 coordinate 2,606,673, forward strand.
TGTCTAAGGTTCGTGCCGATTGCTGTCCGAGGAAAAATCGTGCAGACAACGAATACGATAACGCCGCTTCGTAAAACACTTTTATAAATCATTTTCGCGATCTGACCTACTTCGATTACTTATAAAGAAAACGAATGTAAAAAAACTCTCGTAAATATCGCTTTTTTATTTCAAAAGGATAAATCCTCGATTCACATTATCACCGTTTATTGAATAGTTTCCCGATTTTTATATCGAGGAAAAGTTGAAAAACGAACGATTTCAAATCACATTTGATATCGAATCGATAATTATTGATTTTGGATTATCGAGAAGGAACGAAACACGTGCGTTCTTCACTGTCCTCTCGACGAGTCCTTTGGCTACGTAGCCACCGCTAATGTGCGTCGAGGACGTGGAATTTTCGATGTGCAAAATTGTCCGAAGGCAGTGGAGTCACTACTGAACGTCCGAGAGGAACACGAGGCACAAACCCCGAGAGCTCACTCACTATCTTTCTTTCTCTCTCTCTCTCTCTCTCTCTCTCTCTCTCTCTCTCTCTCTCTCTTTCTTTCTCTCTCTTTGGGTCTCTCTCTCCACGTGCTTGAGTTGTCCGTGTGTTCTCTCTTCCCCACCCTTTCGTGTGCCGATCTTGCAACACGCTCCGCGGCTTCTCGCGAACTCGTGCTTGAAATGTACGTGTATATGTATGTATATATATATATATCTCACTCGCACATATCGTTCGTTCGCTCGATTTATCTCGTTCTTTTGTGTTCACTCCGTTCGTCCTGCAAATTCTTCGCAGCCTCTCTCGTCCTTCCTTCTTCCTCCTCCTTCTCACTGTTGCTTCGTCCCACTCTCCCGCGGCGTTCGCGATCAATTAAGCGCTGTTCTCATCGTTAAAAATAAGTGGTAACCCGAGTCGATCAATTTTCATCAAAAATTTATTTTATGATAAAAAGAAAAAGATACAAATTTTTCAAAAATCCGAATATTGAACTCATAATTCTCGATTTCTCGACAGTCACGGTGTCAAGCTACAGTTCAGCCTGCGATATAAGCGTTGACTAACAATCGTGGTGTCGTGTCGGCGTGCGACTTTGTGTTTTCTACGGCGCGAAGCATGCGCCACACACGTTTGTACGCTTTGCCGTATTTGCCGCGGCTATCACGCGCAGAGAAACAAGGTCCACCGGACAGGACAATGCTCCTCCGTCTTGTGCGCTGCCGTCGTACAATAAGATCCGAGTCTACGTAGGGATACGTACCGGCGCAATAAGTCTGTCCTATATGTCTGTCGTGATAAAGGTATCACGCGTTTGTATTACAGGCGCCCCTTCTTGCATATGTACATGCATTATATATATATATATATATATATAGCCCTATACTATTGTATATAGCTATATTTATATATATTTATATATATTGGTTATATTTATTATTATATTATGTTATTATTATATTGTATTATATTTTATTATATTATATTGTATTATATTATATTATGTTATTATTATATTGTATTATATTATATCATATTATTATTATATTGTATTATATTATATCATATTATTATTATATTGTATTATATTATATTATATTATATTATACTATACCTATTATAGTATATTATAATATATTATATTATATTATAATATATTATATTGTATTATATTATGTTATATTATATTATATTATATTATATTATATTATATTATATTATATTATATTATATTATATTATATTATATTATATTATATTATATTATATTATATTATATTATATTATATTATATTATATTATATTATATTATATTATATTATATCATAGCATATTATATTATATTACATTACATTATATTATATTATATCATATCATATTATATCATATCATATTATATTATATCATATTATATTATATTATATTGTATTGTATTGTATTATATATATATAGGCAGGGAGTAAAGCGATGCAAAAGAGAGGAGACGTAGTAAAGAACGCTGGCGAGCAACGAGCCGAGAGCTGATCGCATAGAGCAGCCCGCGTGAGTCACGCAACACACGTTTTCCGCATCTTATATACCATGGAAACACGGCCGTGCGCGAGCCTCAACGTCCTTACGATACATCTATATAACGTGCACGCCGCATTCGATTATGCAGCAGTGCGAGATCAAGAGAGAGAGAGAGAGAGAGAGAGAGAGAGAGAGAGATGCCGATCTTGTCTAATACGCGAACGAGTGAGAAAAACGGGTTTTTCGCTCGGACACGCTTCTTGTCTACCATCATCATTTGCCTCTCTACGATGCCTTTGAGGAAGCCGGAATATATCGTGTGTTACCGATATTACGAACGCCGCTGGTCGGTATATTGAAAATTAGGCGTGAGAAAATTCACCCCGGTAAATTGTACAGTACGTCGAATACGCGTACCTGTATATTATTCTTGCTTGCGCTGTATAGCGGTAGCTGATGAATGATGGATATAAATATGGGGATGTGATATATCATGTCGAAGAATGGAGGACGATCGTAGTTTCGGACCGGTTTTATTTTCTCTTTCCTTTTTCCCAAAATAAAGAAATTAAACGAGGTAATCAAATAATTATGATTGTACTTTCGTTTTGATTCTAATTTATTTGCTCATTAGGCAATATCGTTTGAAAAAAGGTTTGTGAGATATCGTATAGCAATGTATATCGTCGTACTTCTCGTCTCGGTTATAACGCTGAGAAACCTGACTTTATCCGTGGGCCTTATCTCGGCCACGTCTCAACGAATATCTATCGAGGTGTGAAACGATCCTTTCGGCGAGTCTTGTGTCCCACAGTGAACAGCAGCCTACCTCTCTCGGCTCGTGTGTTATGCATGGAGGATACAACTATTTCCCTCACCCTACCCCATTCTCTCTCTCTCTCTCTCTCTCCGTCTCTCTCTCTCTCTCTCTCTTGCTCTCGCTCTCTTTGAGCAGTTTCATTCGAAATTCAATTTCATCCAACGAGAAGCACATACCACTTCTTCGTGTTCATGAAGGAGAGAAAATCGGTTGATCCTTCAGAGATAGGGTTTGTATATTGGATTTTGGCTTTTGGGAGCGAAATGCACGAATGTTCTCACGTATTCGATTGTTAGAGATGAATTATTCGACGATATAAAAATCGTTGGGTATTGATTAAAAAATAAAAACTCGAATCAAATTGTGAAAGTAGAGTCGTGTTTATTTATTCCTTCGTTTGAATCATTGCCTAGTTCATCCACGAGCCCCCGAGTGGTCAAGGTTCTGTAAATTTCAACAGGACACGAAACGAAGTAAAGTGAAAGGTCGACGAATCTCGCGGGGTTGCACGCGATTTCAAACTGTGGGAGACAGAGTGGAAATAGGGAACATAGAACAGCTGTCTAAAAGGAATTATTCAACCATACTCTATATACAAGTAATATATACATAAACGAATATACGTTAGTTAGTTTATGCAGCAGATCTTTAGTAAACTGTAAGCTCAGGAATTTTCACGTTACGTTTTTCTCGCTCGACTTCCCAGACCACTCGTTATTCATCTATACCACGCGCGTAAAGCTTATTATTTTACATCGTATCAAAACATTTTTCCCCCCTCGACCGCCCAACGTTCTATAAAAGAAGAAAAAATATAAATGAAAAAAGAAAAATCTTCGGGCGTTTATTAATTAAGCCAACGGGGGTAGTGTAATTAATGTTATTTCAACGCTCTGGGCAGGAACACAAATCTCGGAAGCTAGTTTCAATTTGAGCGTACCTCTTCGCAGCTTTCGCACACAGCCACGTGCGCGCGCACGTACAACCAGCGAGTTTCGGTATCGTGTGCAGCTGTATGCGCGCCTTGTCCCCCGCGTCGGAAGATTAATGAGTTTGCCTTATAGGCCAGAGATAAACGAACACCCCGAGAATGAGAAAGAGGAATGAAGATAGTGGGGACGAAAGGGAGAGAGAAGGCGATAACGATATAAATATAGAAGTGAGGAAAAAACAAAGGAAACAAATAAAAATTCAGAATAGTTGATTACTCTGATCTCACCGCGGAACTGACCGCCTCTAAATGCGAGAGAGCCACCTGGTCGCCAATGCGTTGTGCACTAACACCGACACTTATGTACCTATATGATTCTTCTTATTTATACATATATATGTATATAGTTAATGTTCGAGCAACGCCTTACAAGATCCTTTCTCTCGATTATATTCAACGCTCGAAACTCCCTCTTCTGTATACGTGTTTATAAATAGCGGCATAAATAACAAAATACTGTACATAGAATACCGCATACTTCGTTTTGCCCTCTGTATATCTGTTTATACATATGTTAATACGCGTTATATATTTTATTATATATATGATATATATTATATATTAATATATAATAATATTGATATAATATAATATACTATAATGTAATATAATATAGTATAATATGGTATAATATAATATAATATAATATAATATAATCTATTATAATATAATATAATATAATATAATATAATATAATATAATATAATATAATATAATATAATATAATATAATACAATATAATATAATATAATATAATATAATATAATATAAATATAATATAATATTAATATATTATAATATAATATAATATAATATAAATATAATATAAATATAATATTAATATAATATCATATAATATGAATATAATACAAATATAATATTAATATAATATCATATAATATCATACAATATAAATATAATATTAATATAATATCATATAATATAAATATAATATTAATATAATATCATATAATATCATACAATATAAATATAATATTAATATAATATCATATAATATAATATAGTGTTCATATAACATCGGGAAACGGAATGTGGCGTAGATGGTAAAGTGTCCGAATGTTACGCTAAAGGTTCAGGGTTCGAACCCTCTACTGGCAAAAAAAAAAGATCGTTTAAAATAAATTTTAATAGAATACAAAAATATATTAGTATAGTATAATAAAATATTAATATAGTATATATATTATATATTAACACGCGTATATTAGGATATATATATACAGCGTAAGATTAATCATGGTGAAGCTTTTTATAGTAAAAAATACGTCAGGCACTTAACCATACACTCACTCCCATCCCTAATGGTCGAATACATAACATTTTATAGCAAAGTCGATGCGCGGACTTTGAAAAATGTTTTTCTAAACAAAAAAAAACCCAACTGAGAAAGAAACAAAATTGTCTACGAGCCTGGTGATCATTCGGCGAGTAAAGTATCGGGGAGGTGGTTCCCATATACGGTCGCCGATCCTCCGAAGCACCATAAATCATAGGATCGTTAAAGTCACGCACACGAGCAAGGACACCCATACGCCCATTTTGCAGGCTGAGAAATGAAACAAAAGTGTTGTTGTTTTTTTTTTCTTTTCTTTTTCGAGAAATGTATTCAGAGATCGTGTTCGTGTTAGCGCGCGAGTTTCATAGAATTCAACAGGATCGTAGAATAGAACGTGGTACGGAGGAAGAAGAAGAAGAAGGCGAAGAAGAAGAAGAAGAAACGAGTAGAGGAAACGAAAGCAGCACGAGGATTGATTATGCATAGCGTTGTGAAAACATCTGGCGTATGAGCCCACATGAATTTCGTACGAAGGTCAACCATGGATATCCAACGAAGATACGTGTCTCGAGATTGAGACGGTTGCAATTTTTACCGCTGCGGGGCGCAACGCCTGGTGATAAAAAAAAAATTTAATCCCGAGAAACACGAGATGCGCGACGCTACCGGAAGTAAGAGGGTTGAAATGAGAGTGAGAGACAGACAGGGAGGGAGATAGAGAGTGAGAGAGAAGAAGGAATAATCCTTCAACGAGCATGAAACTACGGATGCATCCCTGTCCCTCGACACACACGTTTCTCTTCGAGTTTACTCTCTCACGCGCGCGAGGGCGCTTTATCACTCTCGGGTCACGTATCCAGGCTCTGACCTACTGACACGGACCCGTGACGTCCCGGGAATGGGGATGGAAACGTGGGAGAGAAAGAGAGATGGGGAAGAAGGAAGGGAGAGTGCGAGAGAGAAAATGAGAGTCCCGTTAGGGGCGCCATTCGGAGGGGTAGTTTGCGAGCAAAGTGGGGTGGTGGGTACACGTATACTCCCTGGATACACCGAATGGGGTTGGTCCAACCCTGACCAACTCTCGAGATACAACGTTTCTCGCCTACGTAGCCATTCCCGAGGACGAAGAAGTGGCCAACGACGACGACGATGCGAAGAGCGGGACTGCGAAAGGGTGCAAGATGGATTTAACACACCGTGGGGAAAAAAAGACAGGGAGAGAAAAACTTGAACAAAAAAAAAGCGCCATTTTAAAACTTTCATCTCGCTGCAGACCCCGGGAGGTCTCGTAATTTCACTCTCATCCTTTAGCTCGCGACTTTTCTTTTCTTTTTCTTTCTTGTTTTTTTTCCTTTTCCTTCCTACCCCCCTATGCGACGACCTTCAAAAAGTCCGTATCAGGGCCACGAGGAAAACCGTCGCGAGGATCGATCTTTACGAGTGGCCAACTTCAAGCGAGCGGCGAGCCGTCAGTTGGTGAACGCGGCACGGGCCGGTCGCGATCCTTTTGTCTAAATTATCCAAGCGTCATATGTTATTTTCGTATTTTTTTTTTTTTATACAAAATAAATATAATTTTTATAATATTATTATTATTATTATGACTTTTTGTTGTTGTTAATTATGTGTAAAAGCTTTTCGTTTACATGAGTATACGCGTTCGCGACGTAACGGGAAAATTGGCCGGTGTCCCGTGGGCTCGAGAAACGACGAGTCCTGCCAAATTATCGGGGCTCTGAAAAACGCGACAAAAAAAACAGGGCCATGAGCTGAGAGACTCGCATCTCGGCTCTATATATCTTTCTCTCTTTCTTCTTATACCGTCTCTATCTCCGTCTCGTCTCGCGAACGATCGAATTGTCAGAATTTCGCGGCGATAGGATCGCACGCGAGGATATTCCCTCGGTCAAAGCTCGTAAACTTTTTTCGCGAATTTTTCTTCCTTTTTTCGATTCTTTATTCTTTGTTGGTTAGATAACATCGGTCTCGCGAGACCGTGAGGGCGAAAAGAAATTCCGTACCGTCCGTCCTGGCCAAAGAAGAAAAGTGCTCGGACATAAGTGCCTCGAGGATTTAATCTTCGCGGTCGAAGAAGCCGCGTGGAAGAACCGTGACGGGGCAAGACGAAAAAAGTTCGCGAGACGAGCGTGAAAAAGTACGAATACCTATATATATATATATATGTATTGATGAATTCACGAACCAAGTCCTTCGAGACCGTCGACTGACGAGCTTCGAAGAATTTTTCGCGTGGAGATTCGGACAAAATCAACTACAAGAAGTTTCGACTCGCGACGTATCAAAAACGAATGAAAAACCTGCTGTCAACCCCCATCGTCGTTCTCGTAAGAATTCTCCCAATTACCTCGGAATTCATTAAATTCGTCATAAAAAATTATAATTCTTGCATCAACGATTCATTAACAGTCTCATCAAATCGAGATCAGAATTTTCTTTTTAATATTTGACGTTTTTTTCCCGGTTATCTCCAGATCCCCGTTCATCGTAACTGTCGTTCACGGCCATTCTATGTTTCGACTAGTCGATCGACCCCTAAGTTTCAGGCAGCGTACCAGCGAGTGGATCTATAAGGTCAGTTGTAAGTGCCAAGACGTGGAAGCCCCAAGAGCGAATGAGAGAGAGAGAGGGAAAGAGAGAGAGAGAGAGAGAGAGAGAGAGGAAGCAAACGAGGAAAAAAGTACGAGAGCCACGCGACCGTGAGGGTTGCCAACGTGAGCGATACAAGAGGGAGTATTGTGAATGTGCGAGAACTATCGCGACCTCACGTCTAATGATATTATCACATTCGTCGTCTCTCTCGCCAGTTTCATTTTTCCTTGTACTCTTTTTTTTCATTCTTTTCCTTTCTTTTCATCCAACATCGTCGCCAGAGTTCTCGACATTCACCTTCTTTCGAACGAGCACATGCAGACGGAGATCTCGTTTGCTCTTGTCACTTTGTACTCACTGGCTCGATGACGATTTATTCTAGCCAAGGGAAATGGATTTATTTGATGGGAAAAAAGGATTGTTTTTCGACGGAATAAAAATCATACGAATCAACGATTGAGAGAGAATTTGTGCGATAAGGAGGAAATTTGTTATCGTTTATGAAAATTGGATTAAAATCAAATAAATCCTTTTTCTCTAGATGTATAAAGTGATGATTTTCGTTCGTTATCACTCGCTGATTCGTGAAATCCTTTTTTCACTCGGGGGACGCGAAAAACGGGCGAATCTTCTGTCGTTTCGCTTCATTCATTTTACTCGTTCGTCATGGGCATAATTAAATCCCCTAACGAACTAGAGGTACGATGGAGTCTAACACTACTTCTCTCTCTCTTTCTCGTTCATATTGTCTTTCTCTCTCGCTCTGTTATTCCACCGAGGCCTTTTAATTATCGTAATGAGATGGCATGGAAACTCACTCGTGTCGTTTTGAATTGCAATCCAATAGACCGAACGTCCCGGTGGAGCGATGATCTATTCGTCAGTATCGACAATATATTGTAGCTCGTTCGAATTATTTCCTTCTTGGCTCTTTTTTACGTGAAAACAAAAAATCGTTAAGAAAAAAAGAATTTTTTGTTTCTTTTTCACGAAATATGCACTTTACACAAATATTTGCAAGATATTATCGATTACCTGTCACAATTGCAATGTTCAATTGCCCAGTATAATTATTGTTCTTCAAAGTACAAAAATTGTCATCCAATTCGATAAAAATAATTGATTTTTCAATTTTGTAAAAAATGGGTTTCCCTGTTTCCCTGGTCGAGAGAGCGAGGTTTGCTCTTTTTTAACCCTTAGAGACCTACGAACTCTCAGCCTATGCGGTACGCAGACACATAGGCTGACGCATATATACATCCTTACAGCTCAAAGGGTTAACGTGAAAACAAAAAATCGTTTAAAAAAAACAATTTTCTTTCTTTTTCATAAAATATGGACTTTGCACAAATATTTCCAAGCTATTATCGATTACTCACCACAATTGCAATGAACAATTACCCACCATAATTATTGTTGTACAGAGTAAAAAAAAATTTCATTCAATTTGATGAAAAAAATTATTTTTTTCACCTTTTTCAAAAATAATATTAATTAATCGATATTAACGCAGATGCTGTTTCTCTGGTCGAGAGAGCCAGCCCCCGGTCCTCGAGCAGGCCCGTGGTTCGCATGGATCGCGACCGCCTTTGTTCTTTGGCGTTGCAGACGTCGCATAGCAAAAGCGATACACGCCGTTTCCCCATTGCGTTTACTGCGACGTCGTTGCATCGCTCCGGTAAATTCAAACGTCGTTTACATGCCAAGATCGTCGACGCGAATTCATCAAGCGACGACGAGAATGACCACGACGACAACGACGACCCAGCGCGATTTAACGACTCACGAGAAAGAACCAAAATTGAATCTCGTTTTAAATCCAAAACACTCGACGGGAATAAAGACACGCGTCAAGCGTCTCTGTACCGGTGACGGTCCTCACGTTTCCGGGATCGTTCAAACGACCCAACAAGTCAATTATCGAGTCACCAGAAGTGGCAAAGTTTACGGAAAATATCCCAACAAAATCGCGGCTCAGCCGATGTGAAAAAAAATCACTGCAAAATCGGGGGTTTTATTTTTTCCAAAAATATTTGAATCGTTTCATTGTCGTCATCAGCCATCGTCCAGCGTTCTGTAATTTCCGTCCTGTTAATTTGTATAAAATGTCCTAAGGAATAAATCTTCCACGAAGAGACGTCTGCGAATCTTCTTTCTTTTACCATTTTTTTTATTATACATCCTTATTCTTCTCTCAATCTCTGAAAATAATTATTCGATCAGTTTCTTTTTGCCTTGAAAAAAAGTCACTGCAAAATCGGGGGTTTATTTTTTTCAAAAATATTTCAATCGTTTCATTGTCGTCATCAGCCTTCGTCCATCGTTCTGTAGTTTCCATGCCGAGAATTTTCACAAAATGTGCTAAGGAATAAATCGACGTCTGCGAATCTTCTTTCTTTTTCCATTTTTTTATTTTTTTCATTATACATCCTTGTTTTTCTCGCAATCTCTGAAAATAATTATTCGATCAGTTTCTTTTTGCCTTGAAAAAAAGTCACTGCAAAATCGGGGGTTTTATTTTTTCCAAAAATATTTCAATCGTTTCATTGTCGTCATCAGCCATCGTCCAGCGTTCTGTAATTTCCGTCCTGTGAATTTGTATAAAATGTCGTAAGGAATAAATCTTCCACGAAGAGACGTCTGCGAATCTTCTTTCTTTTTTCATTTTTTTTATTATACATCCTTATTCTTCTCTCAATGTCTGAAAATAATTATTGGATCTATTTCTTTTTGCCTTGTAAAAAATTACTGCAAAATCGAGGAGTTTATTTTTTCCAAAAATATTTCAACCGTTTCATTGTCGTCATCAACCATCGCCCATCGTTCTGTAATTTCCGTCCTGTGAATTTGTACAAAATATGCTAAGGAATAAATCTTCCACGAAGAGACGTGTACGAATCTTCTTTCTTTCTCCATTTTTTTTGTTTTTTTTCATTATACATCCTTATTCTTCTCTCAATCTCTGAAAATAATTATTCGATCTCTTTCTTTTTGCCGTCCATCCCCCGATCCGATTGATCGAACGAGAACGATCGCTATCGATCAATTCGGGTGAGCGAATTGAAATCCTCCGATGGATTATCAATCTATCTTCGTGAGCTTTTTTATGTGACAAACGTAGACGAGAAGTTCGAACGCGATTGCTCCGCGTCCTCAACCCACTTTCTACGACTATATCACGCGTGTATATATGTATATATGAGTGAGGGAGCGCAAAGCCGATTGATAAAGACCTTCGAAGCGGGGTTGTCGAGACGTCGTGCCGGTTGCGCATCATCATCATTATCATCATCATCCCCCGATGGTGGATCGAAGACGAACGAAGAGCACTCGATATACGACGAAAGACGGCGAGGGAGGGGGGAGGGGGACAACGCTGAGACAGAGAGGCGATAGTTGTGGAACTATCGGCGCCTGTTTTCGATCTTTTTCCCATTCTCCCATTTTTTTTCTAACTATATATATAGATATATAGAAGTATTCTAAGCTCCTCCTTGGCCGCGCGCTCCTCTCTCGTCTTTCATTTCCTCCTCCCCCCCTCTTCACCCTACAACCCTACATAGTCGAGAGCTCCCCCGCACGTTCAGATCAATAAGCGTCGCGTGCGTTCGGAGGGTCTAGGACGTCGCGACGTTCATCCCCGCTCCAACCCTCTCCCTCCTCTCGACAACTTGACTCGTATACCGATATGTACGAACTATAGTTTCTCTACTACGGGAATATACACCTTGGTCCATGGCATCTATACCAGCTTCCCGAGTACAATTTTTCGTTTTGTGATTTTTGGCAAAAAGTTTGGTAGTCTGGAGGGCTAAAGATCGATATTAAGAGGACAAAAATTAATTGTTTAAAAAATTCAAATTTTTCAAAAAAAAAATGTAAATGTCTATAACTGTTTTGAAAAATGACTTGGTAAAGTGATCCTGCTCACATTCTATTCTCAACTACACATTTAAACTTCTAAATACCATCAGGTCCAGCGTATTGCCATATTTTCATGAATTTTCAAAGATTTTTAAAACCAAAACGTAAATTTAACAATAATATTTCACAAATGTCACAGTGTATTTTCGAAGGCGAGTAAACCTGGCACGGGGGTTGCTGGATAATAATTTATCTTCAATTATACAATTGCTAAATAATTTTGTATTTTAATAAAAGAATTTGATATTTTTAAAATCATTTCAGTCCTTTTTTCATTCGAAGAATTTTTTCGAAATAAAGAAATTGGCAAAATTTAAGAACGAAATATCTTGTTTTCGTCCACGAACGAATTGGAAAGTTTTCCTATTTCTCGGTGGAGTGCCGGGTGAGAATTCAAGGTACAACGTGAATCTGGGCAAGCTGGCGCACGTCACGAAAACGAGACAATGAGCGGCGAACCAAGTTTCGTATCAGAGATGTACCAATTTGCGTGGGAATAATGCCATTGTAGGCTTCCGGAATTGGCTCGTGCACCATTTCGCTCCCTCGTCGTAACGTGTTACGGGTATTGAAAAGGCGACAAAAATTTCGGGTCTTTGTAACACGAGAGAGAGCGAGAGAGAGAGAGGGAGAGAGAGAGAGAGAGGGACGAAGGGAGACACGAAAGACACCGTGTGCCAAATTCAAAGCAGCGCATCGACCGTTTAGTCGCGTTCATTCAATAATAAAGATATCGATTTACCGATAACCTTGTATATAATTTCATTCACTCGTCACTCGCGACCAAACACCGTGTACGCAGCCTGCATAAAAACAAAAAAATCTATCTATACGTATAAAACAGTCGAGAATTTTTCTTTTTCATTCGGAATTGCAAGTTTTACGAGACAATTATATAATTGATAACGACAGTTATATTATTATTACAATTTTTTTTTTTTTTTTTTCGAACAATCGTTAAATTCATAAAACGCTTCTGCCAGCGGTCGCATTGTAATGTGAAATTTTCAATCGCGACAAATGACATGGCGAGCGTTCGTTCATTCGATAAATCAAGCAAATTTTCCAATAACGAGAAGTAATTACTTATTTAAAAGCAAACGTTCTATCAAGAATTTTTTCCTCGCGAATTCACTCGTCACGTTTTATATTTGATTTGCATTAATTCGGCATTTGATAGGTACACTTTTAATTAATGACACGTGCGTCCCGGGGGGGAGATCGAAGGGGAAGGCAGATGGGTCGTAACATCGACGAAGTCGAGAACTTAATCAACTCGGTGAGGTGACTTGGGGATGAAAGGAGGCCTATCTGATTTGAATAGAACGGGGTCGGGAACGGGGCTTCTTCCGTCGTGTATAAGGTCGCAATATACGCTGCAACGCTCGCTGGGAGACGCCACTCACGCAGTTCGCGAACAACTTATAGTAGACTCACCACTATATATGCGTGTGTATCTTCCCTATATAGCGAATAAAGAGTTTCCGAGATGGTTATATATGTATATATATATATGCTTGTGTGTACGAAAGACGACACCCCCTGTGACGGCGAAGACGGGGTAGTTCGAGACTCCCTTGGAGAAAGTATCGAATCTCATAAATATTTATCGGACTCCGTGCTAGCGAGCTCACCTCTGCGCACATCGGGGAATATTAACTCTGATAGCAAGGTTAATCGAGTGTTCGTGAGAAAACGAGTTTTGCTATAATTCCTTCGTTCTTCGAAGATCTGAAGAAAAAAAAATGGAAAAAAAATTGAATCACTGGGATGCGAAAGGTTTTATTTTAGTTTATGTTTTTCACATTCTGCTCGATAAGCGACGCGGTGATAATGTGACAATGGGGCTGAAAGTAAATTTACGATCGGACAAAGGTTTTTCCGATACGAGGAAGCTAACCGCTCTTTTATGAAACATTTTGTCGTTGGACAAAAGGAGGAGAGAAAGGAGGAGGGAATCGAGCTCCTTTCTATTTTCGGTAACTGGAGCGAATTTTGTCTCCGACGGTCTAGTCAGGGAGTCAGGGGGTGGGTTGAGGGCGCGAGTGTCTTCAGCTTGAAATTGCTTGTCCGAGGCACATTGGGAAAAAGAAATAACGAAAAAAGAAAGAGGGAGAATGGGGAATCGCGAGAGTGAAGCGTGACGATAAACTCGCCGAGTCAGCACGAGAATCAAATCAGCGAGCACACTCGACTGAACTTTTCGTCGAGACCCAACGGGGCCTTTAAATGACTTGGGCAGTTTTTATCGAAGTTTAAGCGTCGAATTGATTTTCCGGAAATGGAAATGCGCGACATTAAAAAAAATATTGTCGGTGAAGTAATTATAAATAAAATTGTAGCGAAACGAAAATCGGCGAACATAATTAATAAATATTTTTCGAAAATATTTAAACGAGTGGAATTTATTTTGATTTTTGCAATAATTCATCTATTTTTGTTTATTTAATCCATCGATTTTCCTGTCTTTTGCTAGTTTTTCGCTCGAACTATTCGCTTGCCGATCGTATAAGAAATTTTAGTTCGTTATCGACGCCGATAAATTAATAAATATTTTTCAAAAAAATTCAAGTGGAATTTATTTTGATTTTTGCAATAATTCATCTATTTTTGTTTATTTAATCCATCGTTTTTCCTGTCTTTCGCCAGTTTTTCGCTCGAACTATTTGTTTGCCGATCGCATAACAAAATTTAGTTCGTTATCGACGCCGATAAATTAATAAATATTTTTCAAAAAAATTCAAGTGGAATTTATTTTGATTTTTGCAATAATTCATCTATTTTTGTTTATTTAATCCATCGATTTTCCTGTCTTTTGCTAGTTTTTCGCTCGAACTATTCGCTTGCCGATCGTATAACAAAATTTAGTTCGCTATCGACGTCGATAAATTAATAAAATAAACATTTTTCCAAAATATTCGACCTAGTGAAATTAATTTTGATTTTTGCAATAATCCATCTATTTTTGCTCATCCGGTCCATCGATTTTTCTGTCTTTCGCCAGTTTTTCGCTCGAACTATGCGCTTACCGATCGTATAACGAAACTTAGTTCGTTATCGACGTCGATAAACTTTCTTTTTTCTTTGTTTCTTTCTTTTCTTCTTCTTTTTTTTTCATATTCTGATAAAAAGCAGCTTTTCGTGCTTCAGTTCCGGATCACCTAAGTAGATAAAGAAGCTGTTTGCCCTACCGATAGATCGACAAGTTTCTCCGTTGTATTTTATCCGGCAGTTCTGGAACACGATAGCCTTTCAGACTGTACGATACTGTCGGGAGTTTCGGTCTCCCACGGTAGAAAAATGATACGGGTTCCGTGCGTACGACGAAAACTTTTTCCACGAGCCTATACGAAACGAGCGAGGGGTTCGTACGTTTGTACGAAAGGTGAAATAAGAGAATGATTCTTATGGTCCCGGCGTGATCTTTCTCGATGGCTGATTGATGGCCATTGATGGTTTCGGGATATTGAATAGAATTCAATGGATCGGGCGTGTCTGATCACGCAAGGAAAAATCTACTTCCAGCCTACCACCAACCCTAACGTGATGACTATTTTCTTTCACGCGCAACCAATCGTTCACGACGAAAAATTTCCTCATAATATTCCTCGATGAAAAAAGATTAAGCGTTCGATGTCGCGATCTCTTCGATTCCACGTGACACTGGGGAGGAAAATTGAGGGTGTTCTCGTAGGAATTTCAATTAAATGATTCGCGGGTATTTAAATTCTGTTTGATCGACGATCTGATATGCGCCAAGTGAGAATAGCGTAATAGCGATCGCGGCTGACGAACGAATTACTGGAATTTAATTAACGAGCTCGTACGACTCGTCCGTTCACGCACGGGAACGATCCACTTTCGACCCGCTCGTTACGTCCGATATTATCCCGGGATAAATTTACATCGAAGTCACGTGTCGACGATATTTTTATCACAAAATTTGCGTTATAACGAAATCAGTTTCATCGATAAATTCAATGGATATCACTCCTTTCTCAAAATTCACTAGCTAAATTTAATCGACGCGTGTCGCACACCGGAAGAATCCAATTCGCGAATATAAATTATCGCGTGTCGCGATAACTCGCGTCGTAACCAAAGAAAACTCTTTGCCAAAACAGCTGAATCCTCGTTCGTTCGATTAGTGGATATTTTTACTCGCAAATTGCGCGAGTATCCTGGTCGAGCGACGATCTTCCTCTCGAATAATGAATGAGTGTAACGTGGGACTATCCGAAACCGAACTAAGTTCCTTGTATAAATAATACCGAGGTAAAAAGACATGGATAAAGAAAAAAAAAGTACAAAAAAAAAAGAACCACGTTACCTCCAACTTATTCATTTGGTCGGCTTGGGCAAATATTTTCACGTTTAATCCCCTCTCGGTTCTCCAGTTTGCTTTCCGATCGAGCGTTCTTTCATCGCTGCTATCCACCCAAATTATCGTTATTGAAGAATTTCTCAAACCGCTCTTCCCAAAATATTCGATAATTTCGAAAAATCAACCCCCTTGTAACTCGACGCCCGAAGCTTCGATACTTCGCGTTGTTGAAAAATTGTTCAAAGCGTTCGGCGCACGTGCGCGTTTATCCTTCGGTTAGCAGCAACTGACCGCGCTCTATGTGTACACACACACACATAAACACATGTGCATGCTCCGGTTTCTTTGTAACGTCGAGTTTTCCACGAGAGAAAAAATAAATAAAAAAAAAAGGAGAAAGAAAAAAAAGGTACACATACCCCGCGACCTCGACGAATTCGTGAACCCTCCGCGATTATATACGTACATGCGCGAGTAGTGGGGTTTTAACATGGGATGGGAGGGGGGTGGAAAATTGCAAAGAGGAGCGAAAGAGAAAGCGCGTTTCCCCGAGAAGGATAAATAATGTGTAGTCGCGAGAGGGAGAAACGAAGGGAGGGGACGAGAGGTGCACGGAGGGTTAAAAAGCGTACGAGCAAGGGTAGTGGGGAGTAACCAGGGGTAGTGAGGGGTTGAGGGGGATTGGGGGTTGAAAGCGTCGAGAGCGTTGCGCGCAGGCGTTCTGCGCGTCGTATATCGATGCTTGCAAGCGCCCGGGCACCGTCGCGTCGTGCGAACTGCTGCCGAGTTCCGACAAAACCTCTCTCCTCGCCAGTAGTAAACCCCGGGCTGGTCAGCCACGAACTTCGCGGGCAAATTCGCTAACCGTGGATCGCGAACCCCGTTTGCACCAAGGGTTGTTACAAAAAAAAAAAGAATCAACAAAAAAGCAAACAGTAAATATTCGATCGACCGTGTTAACAAATCGGTAATTTTTTAATAGCGAGAATAAACAAATCGGATTCTCGAATGTCCATTGTGCGATCGTAAGGAATTCTCGTCGGGGAAGTAAAAGAAATATCGTTCTTTCGCGAGAAAGACGAAAATATTGTTCTGTGTCGAAAATTGGTCGAGAAGTGACGGGGAACGAGGAGTAAGGAGGAGAAGGGGAGGGATTGTGAGCCTTTCAGGATGAGGACGAAAAGGTACGTGAGAGAAAACTTGATCTGTCCACAAGTAGAGAAAATCCGAGAGAGTGTGAGAGAGAAAGGGAGCGAGAGAAAGAGAGAGAGAGAGCGTTAAAGATGGCAGTGTGTGCTTCTAACATGGAGGGCAATGGGATGCTGCGCGTGGACCAAGAGCTTCACGAGGGGAAGAATTTATCGCTGATTTTATATAACACTCGTATAAATCTCACGATTCGAGTCGTCGACTCGAACGACCAAATCGTCAGCGATTTTTCTCACATTTTCCGAAAAATCTCGGTCGCCCTTTTCAGTCATGGACAATCGTTCGTAAACCTCGAGGGGGATGAAAACTCATTTTTCGTTCCGAGTTTCGCGAATTTGTTTTTTGTTTCCTTCTCATTCAACGATACTGACCCACGATAGTTCTTTTGTTCCTGCTTTTATCGAACGATAACAGAATTTAGTTTAAGGCTCTTTCGGACGAACGGACATAACCGTTGACATTTCGAGAAATTTATGTCACGAGGGAGTCGGGGTGAAAATTCTGTCTCTCGGCCAGGTCGTACCTTGTCTCGACATGCGCATCGTTGATCAAATATATTTCGGTTAGCTAAACAAGCCAGTCGAAGAGGCGGAGGAAAGAGTCAGATAGGACGCGCGAGGCCTACAGATATCGTTATATCGAGTTATTTGGGACTCTCGTTACACACGCGAACACGTATACGTTTTTTTTATACACATACGTTCTATATATATATGTATATTTGCACAGGTGCTCGTCTCCCTTCGTCCGGGAAATTCTCGCGGACGAACGGAAACATGTCCTTTCTTACAAAGTGATTGATCGTCGACGCTGATAAAAACGAGGCGAAAAAAAATCATATCTTCTCGATAATTGCCAATTAGTCATCGTCGATCTATCTGCAAAAAACGCCTCGCGTGTCTGTTTTTTTTTAAATATATAAACACATTCGCACTGGAATGAAAAGTATTCGTATCCTCGATACATAAAGTTCCCTCGTTACATCGATAATTACGTTCAGGAAGTCGTGTCACCATGGAAACACTGGAATTTCTTGGAAATTCGTGTGCATGACGAATATATCGCTCGCGATCTGTTACAAATATTCTCTGGCATGAAAAAGAGGGTTTTTTCCTTTACGAGAAATTATAATGTAAATGTATATAGTCGTTTTAAATATTTGCATAAATCGTTTTTTCGTACGCGAGAAAAATGGAGAATACGTGCCCGAGAGCCAAAAAGTTTCAAGGACGCGCGGGAGAGAATAGTGAAAGAATGCAAAAAAAGCTCAACGACTCGTTTTTTTCCCCACAATTGGAATAATTCAACGTGCGTTACGAGACGTCATCTCTCCGGGATCGTTTTTTCCCAACGATAAAAAGAAATTGTTAACTGTCACTAACAATGATCGCTGTCCCTTACGAAAGAACGTTAAAATTTTTCTTCGATCAATCGCTTTCGTCGTATACAAACAAAATACTTTTAAAACTTCAATCTACCCTTTCTCATTCCAGGGATGGAATTCGAGGTCGTAAAAAAATAGTTACGTATGTTTTTGTTGTTGTTTCTCACGTTGCAACAAACGAGCGGAGCTTATACACGAAGCTACGGACATAAATAAATGAGACGATCGATATTTTGCCAGGAACTTTCAAGGCGCTTTCGGACCGCGAGGGTTCGAGGGAGGGGAGGGAGAGCGAGGGTGAAAAAAAAAAGAAAAAAAAAAGAAGAAAAAAAAACGAGGAGCGTCGCTGCACGTGTATCGGTGCGAGCGTCGGTGTTTCCATGCGCGTACACACGTTCGTCGTCGATATATCTCTGGCGATGGGCTGCGTGAGCGAGAAGCAAGGGAGAGAGAGAGAGAGAGAGCTTGCGACCGAACAGAGGAGAGAAAAAAAAGGAAAACGTAACTTCGTAATCCCGGGTTACAAACTGGGGCTTCGTAATCCGCTTTCCATATAACCGACTTGACTCTCGGCACCCCGGTCACGTGTCGACGCAGTTCGGCAAGGATTTACCTTTTAACGCCTCGTTCTAACAATAAGTAACGCCTTAGACACGATGCGATCGTTCAACGTGATAATTACGCTCGTACCGCGTCGATAAACCGCGAGAATATTGGAAACGCAACTTCACGCTGGATTTCGATCCAGGAATGTGATAAATTATTCACAATTTAATAAATTTTGTGAAAAAAAAAAAAAAATTTTTCTTGTGGAAAAATTGAAGTACTCGAGGAGTGACGCGTTTGCCAGCAACTCGAGGGTCGCTAGAGTCCATTTCCAGTGCAGAGCCTGAGAAAAGTAACGACGAAAGTGGAGGAGAGAGAAGAAAAGCTTCGCCGGCACATCGGTCAGCTAGCTACGTTTTCTACGTTCTATATATATACAAAAATCTATACATATATGTATGTATAAAAATACCTAGAAGAGGATTGAACAAGAGGGACACGTAATGCACGTGTTCCTCAATCTCGATCCAAGAATCTGAGAAATTATTCACAATTTGCAAAATTTTGTAAAATAAACAAATTTTATTTCCTGTTAAAAAAATGGAATATTTTGGTCGAGGAGTGACGCATTCGCCATCAGCTCGAGGGTCGCTAGAGTCCACTTCCAGTGCAGAGGCTGAGAAAAGTAGCGACGAAAGTGGAAGAGAGAGAAGTAAAAGCTTCGCCGGCACATCGGTCAGCTAGCTACGTTCTCTGCGTTCTATATATACAAAAATCTATATATATATGTATATATAAAAATATCTATAAGAGGGTTGAAAAAGAGGGACACGTAATGTACGTACTTTCTCGAGTGAGAGAAGAGACTAAATTATGAACAGCGGTCGATAATGCCGAGAGACGTGTATCCGCTTCGACAAAAGAAGCTACCAGCGAGTTAATGATAACTCGCGAAGTGAGGTTTGCGTGGCGTTCACCTCCTCATGGTGAACAAAAAAAATAAAGGGTCGCTGTACGCTACGTGTTCGTGTCGAAACGTTGAGGCATTCGCTCTTTTCAAACGACGAAAATAACTGAAGTCGTACGCGTTACGGTTTCCATTTTTTTTTCTTCTTTTTCTTCTTATCGTCGACATCTCGAGAGCCATTAAATTCTCTCTCGTCCGTATACCCTCGAGTATAAGAGCCCGTTACACCTGCACGTAACCGTATCGCGCACGAGAAGCGATAATAATAAATTTCCTTACGATTCTTAAAGCGTCGACAAACTGTCGAGAAGAGAGTCGATCATCGTCGCCTTTACAACGCTTCGTAATTGAAAATCCGTACGCACGTTCATCATCCCCCTCAACCGCGAAATATCGTTTAATAATTAATCGTTATTTCTTGTTCGCAGTCGTGAACGCGGGACCAGCTACTGCGAGAATTTGCAGCTTCCGGGTGCCTGAGGATCGACGGTGTGACTGCTGGGTCGCAGTTCGAAGAGACGCAAAAAAAAAGAGTCGGCAAGGGGGTAGTAAGCTAAGGGAAATAGTCGGAAAAAGGGGGAAGGGGTGGGTTGTAGAAATTGGGACACTGCGGGTTAAAGTTCACAAGGGCACGTCCATAAAGGTGGACGGAGCTCACTGGAAAAACGGTGAAGGGTAAAGCTACCTAAGGGCGGGTTTGGGGGGATGCAGCGCGAAGGGGTGGCGGCATGGAGGAGCCCTCGTTGGAGGCTCTCATGCAGGCGGGCCTCATTTTCGTCGTCGGTGTCGCCATCATTCTCTCGAATCTCCTCATCATCGCTACCTACCTCAACTTCCGCGGTAATGTACCCACACCACTTAGTCTATAACTGAATGATCGAAACCAAAACAACAAAAAAATCAACCCAACACAAAAAAAAACCGGACGAGCAACGAGACTATGAGCCCGATGCACCCAAAATAAAATATATCAAAATTCTGTTACGACTTTGTATTGTAACCAAGTGTTCTCGTCTTCGAGCACAGTTCGTCTCTCGAACTGGGCTCGAAAGGGAGAGTTAAGAAAATAAATTAAATAAAAACGAAAATGCACACTTGTATACAAAATCCAAGGATTTCAAACAGCTTAATTTATCACCAATTAAATGGAGGAGAATCGTGCCTGTGCGTTGAAAGTTTCCATCTTTGGACGATTCGTAACACAATCGATCCACAGTGGAAACTCTCAATTTTTATCCCCCTCAAACCCTCGAACCTGACCCCCCTCCGCCCTTGTCTACCTATACGTATCCTAAAGTTCTCAACGACCGGAGGCGTGTGTGTACCACGTGAGACAAATCGATCGTTATCCTTTCATTTTCGGTTATTCCAACTTTCCAGGTCCCTCCGAGGTGATAAATTACTACTTGTTATCGTTGGCCACGGCCGACCTTCTATGCGGTCTGCTGGTTGTACCGCTCTCGGTATATCCGGCACTCGTTAGAAGATGGGTCTACGGGGACATAGTGTGCCGTTTGGTCGGTTACCTCGAGGTAACCCTCTGGGCGGTCTCGGTCTACACCTTCATGTGGATCTCCGTCGATCGCTATCTCGCAATCAGGTAAAGCATCTTCGCTCGAGCGCTCATGACCTTCATCGTTGGTTATCAAGTAACCGATACTCTATGCGTTTATATATATATATATATACATATGTACATACACATATATATACATATATACATATACGTATATGTATTGGATGGCGTGTACGATTTGCATAGCTGAACATACCGACGGACTTTGACTAACGGGGCGTGTAATGCGGAGAATCGTACTACACACATTACTGCTCCGTCTGTACGATGCAGACCAGGCAACCCTAACCTACTCAAACCCTTTCTCATATATACATATATATATATATGTATATATATATATGTATATATATATATTTATATATATGTATCTATATATGATTGTCGTAACTCTGGCAGAAATTTGCCTCCGATGTCCTTTACACAAAGGTGTTTTGTGTACCTGTGTTTCTATGTGTGTGTGTGTGTGTGTGTATAAGTCAACGTATACATCTCGGATTGTAAATTTTGTGGCTATTCGCCAGGAAACCATTGCGGTACGAGACCGTACAGACGAAAACTCGTTGCCAGTGCTGGATGGCCTTCACGTGGATAAGCGTGGCTATGATGTGTTGCCCACCGTTACTCGGCTTCAACAAGCCGATATTCGATCGCGAGGCCTTCATATGCATGCTGGACTGGGGAAACATGGCCGCCTACACCATCACCCTATCGATACTCGTGCTCGGTCCCTCGGTCATCACAATCGTATACACGTATTCCTATATATTCTCGATGATGAGGCGGCTAAGATCCGGCGTACCGATACACGACAAGGAATACGCTACGGCGCTTTCGGAAAATCTCAGCAATCCTAGTCACATTATGTCGTTCGTACTCGTTATGGCGTTTTGGGTATCGTGGGCACCATACGCCGGACTAAGGATATATTCTAGCGTTAACGGACCGCCACAGGTGATTTTATCATTTTTTTTCAAATCTCTTCCTCCTTTCTTCTTCTTCCTCTTCTTATTCTTCCTCTTCTTCCTCTTCTTCTTCTTTTCCTTGTTCTTCTTCCTCTTCTTCCTCTTCTTATTCTTCTCGTTCTTCTTTCTCATCTTCTTCCTCTTCTTATTCTTCTCGTTCTTCTTTCTCATCTTCTTCCTCTTCTTCTTCTTCTCCTTCTTCTTCTTCCTATTCTTCCTCTTCTTCTTCTTCTCCTTCTTCTTTTTCATCTTCTTCCTCTTCTTCCTCTTCTTCTTCTTTTCCTTGTTCTTCTTCCTCTTCTTCTTCTTCTCCTTCTTCTTTCTCATGTTCTTCCTCTTCTTCTTCTTCTCCTTCTTCTTCTTCTTCTTCTTCTTCTCCTTCTTGCAATAAATCGATCGTTTTTGTCTGTTTTTAATCGCAGGTGCCGTTTCTGAATTTCGCTGTCGTCTGGTTCGGTGTGACCAACAGTTTCTGGAAGGCGGTAGTGCTCGGTACTCTGAGCCCTCAGTTTCGTCTAGCAGCGAGGGTTCTGTGTCTGACCCTGTGCTGCCGCCATCGAAGATTACCGCCGGAGCTGCTCGGCCTCGACGACGACGATTAAACGGATATAACCGAGAGAGAAAACTTGATGGATAAAATTTGAAAAAGAAACCAAAAAATTACAACAACAACAACAACAACAAAATCACAAAAATAAAACGAAAAAAAAAAACAAAGTCGCGATGCGAAACATAGCGCGCCGCATTCCTAGAGCATCGCTTACTATCGACGATCGCTCCTAGTCTGAATTTTCCTCGCGATCTTTTCGTTCTACCGTGGGAGGGCAAGGGCTGGCGCGCGGAAACGAGAAATGGGGGAAAGGGCGATTATGACGAGGGGAAAAAACTCGATGAGCGAGCGATCGGACATCCGGCAGTTTCCGGCGAGGGTGTCGCTTCGACTTCGACGATCACGACACCCCCTCCACCCTTGGCCGTGTATTCAGTCGCATTACGTAAAAAAAAAACAAAGAAAACAAAAAAAAAACAACACCGTCTAAACAAATAATCTCGCTTCGCTCAATCTAGCGTCTTGTTAACGAGTCCAAAAAACGCAAAGTAACAAAACAAAAAAGAAAGAAAAAAGAACCGAGAGAACGTAACTTAGCGTAAAAGAGATTTGCAAAAAAGAATTGAGATTTAAAGAAAATCGCGGAGTATACGAGCACGGGCGTCGGAGGTGGAGAAAACGGAGACGTCGAGTGTCTCGAGAACAAAACAAGCAAACAACAACTACAAAAAAAACACACACACAATGTTAAATAATCGTTGCCTATCTACGTCGTAAGATCACGCTCAATAAGTGTCGTAGCCGAGCTAAAAAGTTGTCGCGCGCGTCGCGTATAATTGAATAACAATGAACAAAGCAAAGAAAAATAAATGAAGAAAAAAAAAAAGCAAACTATATGATTATATTATAAATAACGAATAAACGAGGGGCGGGGGAAGGAGGAAAAATAACTAGTCAATTAACGGAGATGCCTCTACGAATGTGACGTGCTGGCGTGAATTTGACGTGTGTTACGAAAGAACGGAAAGGAAAAGAAAAAAAACGAAACAAAAAACGAGATGAAAATTTAGCGGAGGAACAAGTCGGAACGAGGAGAAGGGAAACAAAAAAGAAACGTGTACGGTTACGAATGTAGACGCGCTTTTATCTTGAAAGCTCGCCCGACCAGCGAGGCTTATCGTACCGCATAATTTTACTCGGTTTACGGGGTCGTAAACGCGCCTCCGGAAACTCGCTCTCGCTTGTTAAACGAACAAATATTATAAATTATTATCTCATTAATCGAGAAACAAAGAGAAATAATAATCATAATTAGAGCTTGACAGCGATTATTCATAATATTGTATTACGAGTGGGTTGTGAAATTTTCACGTTGGTTTGCGAATTGTTGACGAGCGGCTTGAAATTTTTATTTTTGTCGTCGTCGATGACATTTAAGAATTAGCGAAATCGAGAGAGAGAGAGAGAGAGAGAGAGAGACGACCCCGTAAAGAATTCGGCTGATGTTTTTTTTTCTTTTCGTACTCTTTAACGTAAGTTTTAAGATACGAGATTTCGATAACGGTGCAAACCAAAAAGCGTAGCGCAATCAGTAAATTTCGTAAAGATCTAGGCTCACAGACACGCACGGATACGAGAGACGGAAAGCGTTACGACTTTCGGATTATCAATTATTTGAATAATTAATCAATTCGGGAATTTTTTCAATTTTTTGGAATTTTTTTTTAAGAATTTTGAGAATTGGCAAAACGAGACACCCTTTAGCCCTTCCCGTCTGTGCCGATAGTTTTTCTCCGAACACGCTCGCAATGACAATCGCGTTGACGAAAAATTATCGTAACGCGATACGCGCATGTGCCACTAACAAAATATCAAATAACGAGCCCGATCCCATAGCAACGTCTAACTCGCGAATGAGAATCGAAAAAAAAAACAAAAACAAAGAAAAAAAAATGAGAATTTAATGAAAATTCATTCCTCAGCAAGACAAAAATGAAAGAAAACGGCTCAACTTTGCATCGTGTATACACCATTCGAATAACATTATTAAACAAAACAAAACAAAATAGAGCTTAGCGTTAATTAGGCTTATAGACGTGGACGCGCAGCGGGACTGCCACTTCGTTATCAAAGGTTCGTGATTTCACATCTCTTCGGTGCTGACACGAAAAGAATTAAAAAAAAAGAAAGAAATAAAAATAAAAAAAAAATAAAAACAAAAGGGATGAGAAAATGAAGAGGCGCGACTCGCACGTTTCGTAAAGCTGACCGTAGCACGGCCGAACGGCGGTCTAATGAGAAGATCCTTAGATATGATTTTACGATGAAATAATAGTGGTTTTATTATTATACGAAACAAAACAAAAACTATCGATCGTTAATTAAAAGCTGAGAAAAGGTGGATTTTCATTTTTATCATTATCCGATAATTATTACGTCGGAAACTCATATCGAAAGTTTCTATTCGTTCGAACGGCGCTCGTCGCCTCGACCGATGGATCCTGGCAAGGCCGAAAGGAAAAGGGACAATTGCAATCGCGTAAGAGAACAAAGGAAGCGAGAATTATTAATTAGAAGTTAGGACTTTGGAGGATGAAAATAAGAATAGAGCAGAGAGATATTTGAAGAAATAAAAACTGTTCGAATTAGTTTTTAAAAAGCAAAAAAAAGAAAAAGAAGAAAAAACAAAAAACCACGACGATTCAACGGAATGTAAATAATGTTATAGTAATTATAAAAAAGAAAAAAAAGAACAAAAAAAAGAAACAGTAAGAAAAATTAAACGATAAGTTACTGATTTTAACGAAGAGACGAAACACGTTACGCTCGATCACCATTGTTTGAAAATGTATTGATAAATATATACGTATATAAACGTATATACATATATTTATGAATACTTGACACACGAATATACGTACGACACGAAATGGAAAAACGAAAGCAAACAAAAATATACATATATACGCGGGATAACAAAAATGCTACGAGTTTATTCACCGTCTCTCCAATCTTAATTTCTCTCTCTCTCTCTCTCTCTCCCTCTCTTTCTCTCTCTGTCTCTTTCTCTCTCTCTCTCTCCTCTCCCTCTCTCTCTCGTTTTCTCTGATCTACACACTGACACTCTGTAAAAACAAAAAAAAAAACAAAATGTAATATTTACTTATGTCGCTAAATAACGATCCGTTAACTCTCGGTGTTCTTTCATTTCTTCGATTATTACGAGCTTTTCGATAAGACGTCGCACATTGAATATTGAAAAAAAAACAAATTTTAATGAATTTGAGAAAGAAATATAAAAAAGAGGCAATCTATAACGAATCGCGGTAGAACGAGATCCGTGTTTGGGCGTTTATTATAAATCGCGAAATACTAAATACTCGCGAATGCTTCGTATTCGTAAACAAATATATATACATATTATATATTTAAAAAAAAATAAAATAAAAACGCGTATAAAAACCGAGCACGAAGTGTCGAGCGAATCGAGAGAGCTGTAATAAAACGAGCGTGGCTACCGCGTGGTGGTCGCGAACGAAAGAAAATATTCTCGGTTCGCTCGACGACCGCGCGAACCGCCAAACTTAGCAGTATTAAGAAAAGCCACAAAAGAAAATCCAAAAAAAAAAGAAGAAAATCAATCCCTCAACGATATGCATAACGAGATTCTAAAGAAGTCTAAAGATTAATTAAGGGGGGAGGGCGCGAAGGGCGGAAAAATCGAGGGGCGAAGAGAGTTTGTGACCTCGGTGAATTTCCCAAGCGAGGAAAAACGCGAGAAAGCTGATAACCAAAGAGGCAGAGAGAGAGAGAGAGAGAGAGAGAAAGAAAGAGAGAGGGAGAGAGAGGAAGATAAGAAAACCGAATAAAAAATATTGCCGAGGGTGTAAGAAAAACAAATGAATAAACGACAGAACGGAAACGACGAGGAGTGGAGCGGTAAAAGAAAAAAAATATATATATATATATAAGTATATATATAGCATAACGAGAGGGAGAAATAATTAAAATTGTTAATGACGCACGGCGTTTTGATGAAGTGGGATGATTAAGATGATTGAGTACGATGAAAGATGAGGAAGAGGTGAAAGAAAGGAAGACGAGAAAAAAAAGAAAAAAACAAGAAAACATAACAAGTTGAACGGATACATGGTCCCTGGCAGTTTCCCGGGCGGCCTCCATTATTAACGATTAATTACAATTTTTGTACCTAGTTGCTAGTTTTGTACTAGTTTTGTAACGTACCTCATCATGGGCGTGCTGTTATTACATATTTTAAATGGATGTTAAAACAGAAACGGTGCGAGGACGAAGAAGTAAAGAACCAAAAAAAAAAGAAAAACGATAAAAAAAAATGAAAAAAATGAAAATTAAATTAAACATACCGCGAGCGACGAGCAGTGTGGTTGTATACGTGTTAACTGTGCGTCGCGATTGCGAGAGACGGATACGCGAGAGTCGATATTGTAGGATGACGATCCGTATGAAATCTTGTCGATATTACTCGTCCGCGGATTACCGAAGGGATGAGAAACGTTTCGGTTTCGACGACGAGGAGGTTGTTTCGTTTTTACGTAAGAGATAAAAGAAGATGGGTTCTACGGGTTGATGGATATATATATATATATACATATATGATATAATCAATGGTGCCCTGAGAAACGTTTGCCAAAAATTTGTAAAATTCATTTCGTAGACAAGTGACAAAATATAATCTTGCAATCAAGAAAAATCGATTTGTTTGATTTAAGTGATTTTTCATTAAACAAAAAATAATAAATCATTCGAATCAAATAAATTCTATGTATCGATGATGATATTTTGTCACTTGAGATTGTAAAGAATAGAATGTCGAGTGGGTAGACTATACTGCACCGTGAAATGTCTCGATACAAATTTCTCATCGCAATTATGAAAAATAATGAACGAGGTGGCGCCAAATTGTTTTTCGAGACACAGGAAAGATATTGGAAAGATTGTACATGTGAGAAGCGGGACAAGATGTAGTTTTGAAAAACGTGATGGGGAGGAAAAAAATGAGGGAAAAAAGTTGAAATGGGCGCTGTGACGACAATGTAAAATGATTTAAATGATGACGGTACGATTATAACGATTCTTGTCCTAGAGTCTATAGAGTAGCGAAAAATTCCAATAATAAACAGCGAGAGGGTAGTTGCTGCAATTTCACTTCGTGATCGAATGTACTGTGTATTCGTCTAATTCTCTCAACTGTCACTTTTTGTGTATATATATCGACCCAGTACTATTCCTTGAAATTCCAATTTTCGTATTATTCCCACTTATACGTCACGTAGGGGTAGTTTAACCCCTAGAACGACCATCACAATTTTAAATCTGAATGCAGTGACACAGTGACGTCATCGAACGGTGATAAGGAGTTATCCAAATATATTTCCGGGTCAAAATGAAATTCGATTAAATGAATTAATTCCGGGATTAATTTTGATTCATATAGGTATCAACTTAATCCAGATAATTGCGAATATTTCCTTATCAGTACATACGTTTATGGATTTTGCCAACTCGTGCGAATTTCGTTTAGTTAGGTAAGTGCAATTCCTTCAATTCCAATTTTCATATTATTCCCACTTATACGTCACCTAGGGGTAGTTTAACCCCTAAAACATAATTTTAAACCTGAATGCAGTGACACAGTGACGTCATCGAACGGTGATAAGGAGTTATCCAAATATATTTCCGAATCAAAATGAAATTTGATTAAATGAATTAATTCCAATGACAATTTTGATTTCTATGCATCAACTCGGTCCAAATAATTACGAATATTTCCTTATCAGTACACACGTTTATAGATTTTTTCCAACTCGTGCTAACCTCGCTTAGTCAGGTAAGTAAGTGAAAAGTGTGACCTATTTTTGCACTATTACAAAGTCGTATAACGCTGGAATGTGGGGCGCTACGTAAATTGGCTTTTTTCGTATATCGAGAAGGGAGGTAAGTATAGCGAGGTTATAACGTTTTATAACCAAGAAACATATCGCGATAACGTAATAGTTGGTTATATTGTACACAGTGTGTATAATATCGCGTATATCCGGGGTGATCGAAGTAAAGTTAACGTTGCAAGCCCACGAGCCGAGGTAGCTGGCTCGACGATGTCGTGTCTGACCTGTTACAGGCTGGTACTACTTCGCCCCGAGCACTGCTGTCACTCGTTATATATCTATATATATAATATGTATATAGCTCCCTAGCTCTACTCGTCGTTTTGTTCAGACAGCCAAACCTGCGCAGCCTGTTATGCCTACACACTCGCTTCCTTTCCTCGACATACATATACACATAAGCATTGATAATTAACAACCGAAGCAACCCCACGCAATTCGCGAATAGTTTCATTTACGATATTTCTCAAAAGTTTTCCTTTCGTGCCTTAACACGATCTCAGAGTGTTCTCATCGTCGACGATAGTATTTTTCTCCGGATTATCATCGAGTTACATTATGATAAAAATTGCCACCCATTGATAAAACAAAATATTAAAATGGCAAAAATTTTTGATTGAAACTAATTTGTTTTTGATTTTGAGCTGAATCAATTTTTTCTTGGATAGGACGAATACGTTTCTTGGTTATTTGGATTTATTTCCTACGGGGATCAAATTTCATGTTTCGAAGTATCCTTCTAGACTGTGAGGGGATGATCGATGCCTTCGAGAGGGTTGGGAACCACCGGAGGGGAAATATTGTTTCGCCTATTAGCATGAGACTTGGTACGAGTTATGCCAAGAATAAGCAGAAGTGGAAGAGGAAGAGGAAGAACAAGAAGAAGAAGAAGAACAACGTGAAGAAAAGAGTGGGAGAAGATTGAGTAAAAGGGCAGAGGCGAATTTACCCAGAAAGACGAACGTTCCCGCGTAGTTGTCGTCGCATTACGGTCCCGGCTGCGCATCGTGAAAAAGCGTATCTAATTTAACGACGAGAAATCCAAGAAACGATAACAACAAAACAATAAATCAATTTCACCGAGTGCCAAAAACCTAAAAAAAAAAAGAAAAATTTCATCGTGAGAAAGTAAATCGAAAAGAGAATTTCCACAATGAGCGAAGAGGATGAGGCTAAAGTAAGTAGAGAAAGTCGTTAGAAATTATTTTCAACTGTTACGTTTGACTCCGCTTGGTAACCCCCCTCGACTACCGACACAAGTACGATCGTCTCGCTTATCGAAATGTTTAACGAGCATCGTCAATTTTCACATGCAACACACGATAATGTGATCGACGATGCTCACGTGAATAAACAAGTCGAGTTGAATCTCTCGTTCGCTCCGTTGAGAAAATCGTACATATGCACGCGACACGTGTCCCGAAACTATAAAGATAAATTCACTAGAAAAGTGGTACCCGAAAGGGATCTCGGGGCTTAGACTGCAATCTTCTTACAGTCTTTCTTTAAACGTACACGTAAATATGTGTATACGTGGCTTATATCTACAAAAGAGAATTGTTTTACAACGATTCAACACATCCCTTACGTACGTGTGATGTTTGTATACTAAATGTAACCGTGAGACACATACACATGCACGCACACACTGACATTCACACACATAGATAATAGACGAGGAGAAAAAGGTGCAAGAATGCAAAGTAGAAACGGTGACGATGAGTCAGACGATTATCCCGCTGATAAGGCTCGCTCGACACGCCAGGCTATTTCCAAGCACCGGCTCACGCTGTGATCATTAATAAATGGGCTAGGAATGAAACGAAAGAACCAGAGATTTTACAACCAGCGATACGCTAATTTGTTTTTTTTCTTTTGTGTCGTCGGGTGATTTAAATCACGGAAGGGAACAATGTTTCGGTAATAGGCCCATTTTTACCGTTGATTTGCCATTCGTCTTTCTTGGTTTTGGTAATTTTCTTTTTTTTAAGATTTGAATTTTAATAATGCGTTTTTCTTTTTTAATTTTTTGATGAACGACGAAGGCTGGAATTTCGAAGTGAGAAAGTATTTACTGATAAGAGGGGATTATATTAGCAAGGGGATTGTATGAATTTATATTAATACGACGTATGCAAAGTTCACGAGACAGCTCGATGGATTCGAGATTCGATCTCGCACGTGTACTCTCGAGATAATTTAGACATATATATGTATGTGCGTTTAATCAAGCCAGAAAGCTCCGGACTCATGCATTATTTATCAGGATTCTTTGGACGACGTTGATTGCATCGACGAGCGAAAATTTCGCAACAAGCACTCGCTCGTACGATGTAATAATTGATTCGCCCCGATAAGTTACTGGATTTATCGAATGAGAAATAAATCTCGATCGAAACGAATAAAAATTGTTCTATGTAGCGAAATTGCTCGAGCGTAACGCAACGAGCAATTTACAAACTTAACTAAATGTATTTTGTTGAAATTGAGTAAACAATTATTATAAATCAAACGAAATTAAAATTGTATTTCCGTTTTTTCTCACATTCCAAGTGGACTGAGCGTTTAAGTTCATTAAGAAAAGTTGTTGCAAATCGACTAAAGAACAACATACTAAAAATTCAAATTGATTCTACGCAAAGTTTATTTGTTATATAATAAAGAAAATCATGAATTTTATTTTCAGAAGATTTGTTATAAAAACTAATCGAAGCTTCTTTGATGTCATATAAAAATGTGTTCAAAATTTCAACAGGCTTCATCGACTAAATAATCGAAATACTCATTGTATAATGTTGCGATATTTAACACGGGCTATTATAGGAGATTGCCAAAAATGACGATTTTCAAGAATAAATATTGTGATTTTTGATTCGATAAAGACTCCTTGAAATTTTACAGACACGTACATATGACAACAAAGAACATTTCTGCAAATGTTCGATGAACTCTAACAGACCTTAACAAAATGGCGTACATTCGCAAAAAGTCATCGAGTAAAATATTTTCGAAAATTTCAACAGGCTTCATCGACCAAATAATAGAAATACTCATTGTATAATCTTGCGATATTTAACACGGGCTATTATAGGAGATTGCCAAAAATGACGATTTTCAAGAATAAATATTGTGATTTTTGAGTCGATAAAGACTCCTTGAAATTTTACAGACAAGTACATATGACATCAAAGAACATTTCTGCAAATGTTCGATGAACTCTAACAGACCTTAAAAAAATGGCGTAGATGCGCAAAAAGTCATCGAGTAAAATATTTTCGAAAATTTCAACAGGCTTCATCGACCAAATAATAGAAATACTCATTGTATAATGTTGCGATATTTAACACGGGCTATTATAGGAGATTGCGAAAAATGACGATTTTCAAGAATAAATATTGTGATTTTTGAGCCGATAAAGACTCCTTGAAATTTTACAGACAAGTACATATGACATCAAAGAACATTTCTGCAAATTTTCATTGAACTCTAACAGACCTTAAAAAAATGGCGTAGATGCGCAAAAAGTCATCGAGTAAAATATTTTCGAAAATTTCAACAGGCTTCATCGACCAAATAATAGAAATACTCATTGTATAATGTTGCGATATTTAACACGGGCTATTATAGGAGATTGCCAAAAATGACGATTTTCAAGAATAAATATTGTGATTTTTGATTCGATAAAGACTCCTTGAAATTTTACAGACACGTACATATGACAACAAAGAACATTTCTGCAAATGTTCGATGAACTCTAACAGACCTTAACAAAATGGCGTACATTCGCAAAAAGTCATCGAGTAAAATATTTTCGAAAATTTCAACAGGCTTCATCGACCAAATAATAGAAATACTCATTGTATAATCTTGCGATATTTAACACGGGCTATTATAGGAGATTGCCAAAAATGACGATTTTCAAGAATAAATATTGTGATTTTTGAGTCGATAAAGACTCCTTGAAATTTTACAGACAAGTACATATGACATCAAAGAACATTTCTGCAAATGTTCGATGAACTCTAACAGACCTTAAAAAAATGGCGTAGATGCGCAAAAAGTCATCGAGTAAAATATTTTCGAAAATTTCAACAGGCTTCATCGACCAAATAATAGAAATACTCATTGTATAATGTTGCGATATTTAACACGGGCTATTATAGGAGATTGCGAAAAATGACGATTTTCAAGAATAAATATTGTGATTTTTGAGCCGATAAAGACTCCTTGAAATTTTACAGACAAGTACATATGACATCAAAGAACATTTCTGCAAATTTTCATTGAACTCTAACAGACCTTAAAAAAATGGCGTACATGCGCAAAAAGTCATCGAGTAAAATATTTTCGAAATTGAACGAACCTTGACGAAATCTTTCGACGATACGGAGCAAAGGCGTTTTTCCGAGGTGTGTCGCTCTACAAGTCGCGGGTGTGTGCTACGAAGGGTTGATAGTCGGTACCAGACACGAGGTATCCTAGGTTTTCCACCCCTTCCAAAAATCCCTCGGTCTTGCACCACGTACGATTCCAACCCACCTTTGTCTATCTCACCTTCGCGCATCACACTATCTCTCGTTACTAGAAAGTCCAACTTTCACGAACACCTCGGTGCACTCGCGTGCGGCAGTGAGTCGCGCGACTTGCCAACGCTTCGACACGTTTTTGACGAAGCCAACGTACTAAATAAATTTTGTTTCCTTCGAGACGTAAACAAAAAAGCACAGTATGTTCGTTCAAGGACCAAGAGTAGTTTACGATAAATCGGAAGATTCCGAGGCCAGCGACGAGGATGAACTCGGTGGCGATGTGCTTCAGGTTCTCCAACGTCCTTCCTAATATTAAAAATCTCAATAATTATAATTCTTCATTTATTAAAGAAGATTTTCGTGATTTTTGTCTTTTTGGTTCATTCTCATTGAAAAATCGTGCAAAAATTAAACGGAAATCGATGAAAATCTGTTTGTAACAGAAAAGAAGAGAAGAATGCGAGCGAAAAGCACGACGTGGGGAGATGGATCCGAGGTTGGAGTTTGCCTTTCAGCTGCTCATGGACGCGACCGGTTTGCCGCGTCACGAAGTAATGGACCACGTATTCGAGGGTGGCATGCTCGACGAGATAAATCAGCTATTTCTGCCACACATGAGAGCGACCCTCGTCTGGTACTACCAAGTCGTCGACGAACCCGAGCCTCAGCGTTCGACCGATGTGGTATATATGCCCAAAAAAACAGACCGCGTTACGTGTTCAACGGGGGAATAGTCCTCCCGCGTATCATCGATCATCGATGTATCCATTTATTCCCTCTTGTGCAACCGATCGAGTAACACGACGGGAAGAGAGGATCGAAGAGACCGACGATTGCTAATGCCAGTTGTTAAATGATTGTTGCGAAGGGTCCGGTCGTTAAGGGAAGCGGTACGAGGGGTCCGCAAAGTACAAACGCGCCGAAGGTCAAAGAATTCAAAGAGACGAAGGAACCACCGAAAAAGAAACTCTTTCTTACCGATGGCTGCCAAGTTCCTTGCACCGGAGTTTGCATCTATATGTTCCGGCGAGTACAATTTATTCCTTCATTATTTTCTCAATTATTTTGCAAACGAATGAAAATAATTACACGTTTTTTGTTTTGTTTTTAATTTTGGAAGGAATATTTTGTTGTTGTTATTGTTAAGGATTTAAAAACATGCAATTAAGAACGTCAGGAAGAAAGGAGAAGAGAATGAAAATGAGGGCTTAACGACGCCGTGAAATAAGGATAAGTTTGGTTGAAAGCAGAATCAACACGGCGAAGCAACTACCGGAGGAGGGTTTTCACCGAGATCTCTACACGGGTGTTATAGATACGGCCAAAGTGGGTGTTATAGCTTCGATACAGAGGATCGTCGAGCAAGTTTTTATGGACGCTCTCGCGCACCCGGGAACCGAGGACGAGGATGATTGCCCGATGATAAAGAGCCTCCTCCTGCCGGGTCTCCGATCCTTCTGCAGCGCGCTCAAAGGTGAAACCCTCTTTTTATTTCACCTTTTTTTCCGATCGACGCGTACGATTTATATTTCCAATTCAACCGATCGACGTCGACGAAAGATCCTTTTCTTTTTGTTGCCTTTTTTTCCCCCAAGTCTGCGAGATGGTCGCACAGGAGGGAAGCATCTTCGACGATGGTGACTCGATGATGGACGAGGTGAACAATTTCGAGGACGCCAAGAGTCTGATCGCCAAAGATGGAATCGTCGAAAAGATCGAAAATCGAGTTCGTGCCTGGATCAAAAAACTTCAAGATTTTATACTCGAGAGCAAACAGGTGAGAAGAGAGAATGACAATTCCGGACCGCAGCAGGAATTGGAATACTGGAAAAGACGTGGTGCTCAATTCAGTCAACTCGCTGGCAGACTCGAGGTACGAGAATATGTTAGTTATTTATTTATTTGCGTTTTTTCGTAATTAAATCGAATCGATTAATCGATATTGAAATATACCTAGGGCCACGAAGTTCGCATGTCGCTGCTGTGCTTGCAAGTTTCCCGCTCGAAATTGATAAAAGACTGGGTGGACGCGGAGGACGAAGTGACTTACTGCTATAACGAGGCGAAGGATAACGCCAAATTTATTCAAGCGCTGGAAAAATGCTGTCACTGTCTCTATCTCGACGATCCTGTAGGATAATTGTTCTTCAAATTAAATTTTGGATAAATCGTTGAAAATAATTTCCATAAATTTTTGGTTTTTAGGTGAAAATGCGAGATTCTCTCGTATCGCTTCTGCAAACGGTGCGACTAATTTATAGTGTGTCGCGTTATTACAATACTTCGGAGAGGACCTCTTCGCTAATGGTGAAGATAACGAATCAAATGATAGCGGCCTGTCGTGATTACGTGACGAAAAGAGGACGCGAAACCGTTTGGGATTTGGACCGAGTGGCAGCGAGATCGAGACTCAAGCATTGCTTGAGACTGAACAAGTGTGATGAAATTTGTATCAAAACGATCGAATTAAACAACGACCGGTGATTAATTTTTATCTTCAAATTTTAGGGCTTACAGAGAAACGTACAGGCTCGTTCGTTGTTCACCAGCTGTAACGGAGCAAGAATTTTCATTCTCCGAGACTCACGTATTTGGCAGATTCGATTCTTTCTGCGCCAGGGTACGAAATATATTGACCATGTTCGATTTGATCGACGATTATCAGAAATTGTTCGAAAGACGAATGGAAGGACTTTTATTGGGTGAAGGTAAATTTATTTAAAAATACGATTTAGTTGCTTGATTACGAAAGATTGAAGACCGATCGTGTGTTATTTTCTTCAGCATTGGAAGAAGCTACGAAAACGTTTCAGGAGGCGAAAAAAATCGCCACTAGCAAATCCTACGATTATTTAGATCCTCGAAATGTCGAATTCGATCAAGATTTTGACACCTTCATGTCGAAGACGAACACATTGAAGGAGAGCATAGGCTGTATCATCGAGAAGAATTACGCAGATGTGTGGGAAACGCCTCAGGGAATTAGGTTTCTCACTCGATTCGAAAAAGTAAACTTCTTCCCGTGTCTAGTTCGAGTGTGTAAGAAAATATATTGGAAAAACATTAAAAACTATTTGGTGTCGCAGGTCAGTGAGAAAATTCCACTCACGAAACTGGATGAAAAGTATCAATTGGTGGTGAAATATTGCGATAAGGAAGTCGAGAGGACTCTAAAACTTTTTAAAAAACAACGAGACGATCCTCCTTTGCCAAGACACATGCCACCTATAGCAGGAAGATTAACTTGGGCCCATTCATTGAAGTAATTACGTCTCTATCGAATCGCGTTGTACAGATTTGTTGAACAAACGTTGAAATATAACGTCGATATTTCAGAGTTCATCTGGATGAACTCGCAGCATCGGTATGTAGTCATCCTATTCTCAAGAATTTGCCACTGACTGCGGATCTTGTGCGACGATACAATCACGCAATCGCAGTTTTGCTTCAATATCAAACGGACATTGCCGAAGTATGGACGCATCAAAATTCTTGGGTCATCGAGGATTGTCTGAAAAAGTGAGCTGTAAATTGAATGAACGTTTTTTGATTGAGGGAAGATTCTTACTAGCGATTTATCTTCAGGCCACTATTGACGGTTGATCGGGAGACCAACAAGGTGAAAGTCAATCTGGAAGGTCGAATAGTCCTTCTACTGCGGGAAGCGGATTGCCTGGCCAAGTTGAAGCTTGAAGTACCGATAGTCGCACTGACGATTCTCGTCAAGCGAGACCACTTCACGCTGGTCAACGATTCCCTTCAATTGGTAATCGAGGAATTCGTCTCGACAGCTAGACGAGTGAAGCTCGAAGTGAGACCACTCTTGCTTCCTCATCTCGTTCGAGTCTCTTCTCTTTTGACTCCAGGCCTGGACAGTCTCACTTGGACAGCACCGGGATGGCGTGACTTCTGTCAAACTACTCGGGACGAGATAAAAACCTTTGATATTCTGATAACGAGAGTTCACGATGTTTATGCCAATAGAATTCTTCAGGTACTGGCCAGTATGCAAAAAATCACACTGCATGCCCTCCCGGAAGATCAACCATGGGGAATCGAGGAGTTTGTGGAAAAAACCGAGGAGGCTTGTCGACTCGCGGCCGTGGATCTGCATCGTAGAAGTCTCATGGTCGAGGAGGCAGTTGAGGAAGTATTACAGTTGGTGAAGAATGCTGCAGCCTGTTTCAGACAAAATGCAGAAGCGGATCAGTATGATTTGGGAAATAGTGATGGTCAGTTGAAGAAGTTTGAAGAATACCATACTTTCTAGAAGTCGAATATAAAATAAACTCCAACGAATTTTGAAGGTGGGGACGACGAAGCTGCCCAGCAGCAACAAGACTGGACCGCAGTTTGGGCCTGTTTCGACGATCCTCATCAGCTACTCACGACTCCCGGTGGTGGATTATCGAAAAATATGCAAGAGATGGTTCGAAATGCTGTTTCGGAGATGAGACGATATTATTCTAGAAAGGTCGTCGACGTACTCATCAAGGTTACGAGAAGCTCTCTGGATGCGATAAGACGACGATTCGTACGTGAAGTCGATCCGGGTATGCAGCTATTTACAAATGAAAGTTCCTATAGTTATGTCCAAGGAGTCCTTTTGTCCTTATGTCCTTTTTAGTCGAACCACCACATCCAGTTTTTCTTCTCCAAGCGACTCTGATGATTCCATCAGTGGTCGTCAAGCCTAGTCTCGAGGAAGTTCAGGAAGCATTGACTGCTGCTGGTAGGGCGATTGCAGGAGTGTCGAAAGGTGTAGCACAGTGGAACGCCGGGAACAAGGTATATGTGTAAAATTGATGGAAAAACCTATCGGTAGATTTTGGGGACTGACGTAATTTATATATTGGTAAAGAATACATGGCGAGGAGTACCATGGGCTCCGAAGAGAAATCTTCTCGACGTCGTAATGAGAGCCCAGGTCCACGCTGATCGTCGACGCAGCGACGAGGAACCGGAAGATCCAAAAACACGAAGAAGACGGTTGTACAAAATCGTATCGGAGGAGAGACCAACATTTCCGGTACAACAGAGAAATTTTCATACGATGGTGATGGAGAACAAGGAAGTTGCTAAAGTCTTATCGATGCTGAGTTCCTGCACTCAGGAACTTCGTCAGGTATAATTGAAAAATCAAAGATCCTAATTGTTCCCACAATTTTGTGAGAATCCTGCCTGCGATCTTGTTGAATTTTTTTGATAACGACAATTTTTGATAAATGTTTGTTATGTGAGAAAAAGCTATTTTTACAAGAATTAAGGGATGAATATTTGATCCAGGATCTTGTCGATTTTATGGAAAGATGGAAGCCCTACAAATTCTTGTGGAAGAACGAACGAAGCGTTCGCGAATTGTTACTCATATCGCTCACGGAATTTGAGGCAACTCTGAGAAAGCACGGTGAACTCGAGGACCGTTTGGCGACCGAGCCGGATATGGTTTTTTTCGCCACGTCGATAGCTTTGTCGACGGAAAAATTGAAGTATGGTTTGTATACCGAGACGAAAAGTTCGACACATAAGATTGGTCAAGCGATGAAGAAGAAATATCGCCGAGAGATGGAGTACGTTTATGCGGTCATGAACGAGATGGAACGCAAGTTGGACCGGCAGATTCGGGATTTGGACGATGTGAGATTAATAATGGAAACGTTGAAAAAAATTCGTGAGCAAGAAGTTGACATGGAGCTGCGAATCGACCCGATCGAGGAAGCATTTAATATCGTCACGAGATACGACGTTCCTGTCGATCGCGAGTGTCTCGAACAAGTGGATAATCTACGTTACACCTGGCAACAGCTCTTGGGTCGAGCTCTCGATAGTCACGTGCTGTTGCTAAATCTTCAGCCACAATTCGAAGAGGAGCTACGTAACAATTTGGAAAAGTTTCGTATCGACAACGAGGCTTACTGCGAAGAGTACAGATCGACAGGACCGATGCAACCCGGTCTCACACCCAGAGAAGCCTCGGATAGACAAATTCTGTTTCAAAATCGTTTCGACGGAATGTGGCGAAAGTTACAGACTTATCAGAGCGGTGAAGAACTCTTTGGTCTTCCTACCACGGATTATCCGGAATTGTCGCAGATACGAAAGGAATTGAATTTATTGCAAAAATTGTACAAACTTTATAATGACGTTATTGACAGAGTCAGCAGTTATTACGACATACCGTGGAGCGAGGTGAAAATACAAAAATACGAGAATTTTGAAAATTGTGAATTAATCCAATTATCTGTAATTCTCAACATTATTCTTTCAGGTCAATATCGAAGAGATAAACAACGAATTGATGGAATTTCAAAATCGGTGTCGCAAATTGCCAAAAGGCTTGAAAGAGTGGCCAGCGTTTTTCGCCCTAAAGAAGACAATAGACGATTTCAACGACATGTGCCCGTTGCTCGAGTTGATGGCTAATAAGGCAATGAAGCCACGACATTGGCAGAGAATCGTCGAGGTAACGGGCTACACGTTTGATCTCGAAAGCGAAGGGTTTTGCCTGAAAAATATCCTCGAGGCTCCGTTACTGAAGTACAAGGAAGACATCGAGGATATTTGTATCTCAGCAATGAAAGAAAAAGATATCGAGGCGAAACTACGTCAGGTCGTTAACGAGTGGACTTCTCACGAGTTAACGTTCATGACGTTCAACAATCGAGGCGAGCTGTTGCTCAGAGGCGACACCACTGCCGAAACCATCGGACAGCTTGAAGATAGTTTGATGATCCTTGGTTCTCTCATGTCGAACCGTTACAACGCGCCTTTTCGCAAGCAGATCCAACAATGGTTGTCCGATCTCTCGAATACCAACGAGATACTGGAACGGTGGTTGTTGGTTCAAAATATGTGGGTTTATCTCGAGGCTGTTTTCGTCGGTGGTGACATCGCCAAGCAGCTTCCCAAGGAGGCCAAGAGATTCAGCAAAATCGACAAGAGCTGGCAGAAGATCATGCAACGAGCCCACGAGACGCCAGGAGTTGTTCCTTGCTGCGTTGGTGACGATTTGCTCAAGCAACTACTTCCTCATCTTCAGGAACAACTGGAACTATGTCAAAAGTCACTTAGTGGGTACGTTTCATATTTTAATGCCTCGCTTATTAACGAGATAGATCCATACTTTCTACAGTTTCATACCTGC
This sequence comes from Netelia fuscicornis, assembly GCA_946811545.1. Lineage (NCBI taxonomy): Eukaryota > Metazoa > Arthropoda > Insecta > Hymenoptera > Ichneumonidae > Netelia > Netelia fuscicornis. Next base: position 2,647,434 of record OX328015.1, read on the forward strand.
AGATATTTAGAAAAGAAACGTATGATGTTCCCGAGATTTTTCTTCGTGTCTGATCCTGCCCTGTTGGAAATTCTGGGCCAGGCTTCCGATTCTCACACCATACAGAATCATCTGCTATCGATATTTGACAATACAAGATACGTCAAGTTTCACGACATCGAGTACAACAAAATGATGGCAATAGTGTCATCGGAGGGTGAAACGATTGTGGTAAACATTGAATGATTAATCAAATCAGGAGTGAATACAAAATTTAGGATCCTGATCCGTTGGACAATTATCATAATTTCAGCTCGAACGAGCAGTAAGAGCAGAGGGCTCTGTAGAAACGTGGCTAATGCAATTACTTCAAACGTCTCAACAATCTTTGCACGCGATAATACGACAGTCGCACACAATGATCAACGACCAGAATTTTAATCTGCTCGGATTTTTGGATAAAATGCCTGCCCAAGTGGGAATACTGGGAATCCAGATGATCTGGACCAGAGACGCCGAATTGGCTCTGATGCAAGCTCGAGCCGACAAGAAAATAATGGGCGAAACCAACAACAGATTTTTGGAACTTCTGAACACTCTCATCGATCAGACAACCAGAGATTTGGCCAAAATCGATCGAACGAAGTTCGAAACTTTGATCACTATCCACGTTCATCAGCGTGACATCTTCGACATTCTCGTGAGTTATTCAAGTCTGAAACATAATTTTGGGAGAATTAGGAATAAATATTATAAACACAATGAGAACACATATCAAAATAATTGAAGAAAGAATTGGAAATTGTCTCAAATCAATTGTTGATTTTCGACAGTGTCGTCTGAATGTACGAACGGTTTCGGATTTTGAGTGGCTGAAGCAATGTCGTTTCTACTTTAAAGAGGATTTGGACAAAACAGCGATATCAATCACCGACGTACAATTCACTTATCAAAACGAATACCTTGGTTGTACCGAACGTTTGGTGATCACCCCACTGACAGACAGATGTTACATAACTCTGGCTCAAGCTTTGTCGATGTCGATGGGTGGTTCACCCTGTGGACCAGCCGGAACTGGGAAAACCGAGACGGTGAAAGATATGGGAAAGACGCTCGCGAAATATGTCGTGGTTTTCAATTGTTCCGATCAAATGGATTATCGTGGTCTCGGTAGAATCTACAAAGGTTTGGCTCAAAGTGGATCCTGGGGTTGTTTCGACGAATTCAACAGAATAGAACTTCCCGTACTTTCCGTGGCAGCTCAACAAGTAGCTGTGGTACTTGCAGCAAAGAAAGAGAAGAAAAAACAATTTGTCTTCACCGACGGTGATCAGATAGAGATGTGTCCCGAGCTGGGAATATTCATCACCATGAATCCCGGCTACGCCGGTAGGAAGGAACTTCCGGAAAATTTGAAAATTCAATTTCGCACCGTTGCCATGATGGTGCCCGATCGACAAATTATTATCAGAGTCAAACTCGCCAGTTGTGGTTTTCTTGAAAATATCACGTTGGCGAGAAAATTTTATACGTTGTATAAATTGTGCGAGGAACAATTGACGAAACAGGTGCATTATGACTTTGGGCTCAGGAATATTCTCTCGGTGCTGAGAACATTGGGAGCTTCGAAAAGGGTAAATTCGAAAGATTCGGAGAGTACGATAGTCATGAGAGTTCTCAGAGACATGAATTTGTCGAAGCTCATAGGTGAACCCTTTTGGTAATGAATTTTCATCGTTAGTAAAATTGAATCGAATTTGTGAAAATGTATATTTATTTTTCTAGACGAGGATGAACCACTTTTCATCTCACTGGTGGCTGATTTATTTCCAAACCAGGCGTTAGAAAAGACGGTATACCCTGAATTAGAAGCAGCCATAGATCAACAGGTACAAGAGGCGAGTTTGGTCTATCATCCACCCTGGGTGTTGAAGCTGATACAACTGTACGAAACTCAGAGAGTGAGACATGGAATAATGACTCTGGGGCCAACTGGAGCTGGCAAATCCACTTGCATTCAAGTTCTCATGAAAGCTCTTACACAATGCGGCGACTATCACCGGTAAATGAACACGATAAAATCTTCACTCGAAAGTTCATTTTTAAGCGGATACAAATTATGTATAAAGTCAATGAAATTGAAGAATATCAATTCAACAGAGAGATGAGAATGAATCCAAAAAGTATCACAGCGGCTCAAATGTTTGGGCGATTGGATGTCGCAACGAACGACTGGACGGATGGAATATTTTCAGCATTGTGGCGGAAAACTTTAAAACTCAAGCCGGAGGAACATGTTTGGTTGGTGCTAGATGGACCTGTTGACAGTATCTGGATCGAGAATCTAAATTCCGTACTCGATGACAACAAGACACTGACCCTGGCAAACGGAGATCGTTTGCCAATGGCACCGACGTGTAAAATTATATTCGAGCCACACAATATCGACAATGCGAGTCCTGCAACGGTATCGAGAAACGGTATGGTCTACATGAGTTCATCCGGGCTCGATTGGAAACCCGTGGTGACTGCTTGGTTAAAAACACGTACGATCCTCGAGCAGGAAGTGCTGGAACAGGCCTTTGACGATTCCTTCGCACAGGTGAAGAATCTATCGAGAAATTCAACAAAAAACACAAGATTAATTATCTTCTCATATTGGCAATAATTGTAATAATTTTCTTCTAGGTCTATGCATGGAGCACCCAGACCCTCGTTCTCGCGATGAAAGTCTTACAATGCAATGTAATTCGTCAAATGCTCTGCCTTCTGGAGGGTCTTGTCCCGCCAGAAATACCACTAGAAGAAGTCGAGGACGAGGACGACCTAGAGCGAGACAAGCCACAGCCTATGACCTCGGAACACTTGAAACGCCTGTACGTATTCGCTCTCGTCTGGGGAATCGGTGCACTCCTCGAGACTGCCGATCGCACCAAATACGATGAGTACATACGCTCGAACTTTGAGAATCTTGATTTGCCAACGTCGGAGAAATATCCGGATGCCAAAGTATTTGACTTCATGGTGAACGACAAAGGCAAATGGGACACTTGGACCTCGATGGTGACGAGTTACGCTTATCCGGATTATGCGACTCCGGATTATAACAGCATACTAGTGCCGATAGCTGACAACGTGAGGATTCAGTATCTCATAGATCTGATCGGTCGCCAGGATCGAGCTGTTCTACTGACCGGTGAACAGGGCTCGGCGAAAACGGTGATGATGAAGTCCTACATGAAGAGAACGAATCCTGACACAACCCTAGGACGTTCCTTCAACTTTAGCTCGGCGACGACACCTTATCAGTTCCAAAAAACCATCGAGAGCTACGTTGAGAAACGTCTTGGCAACACGTTCGGTCCACCTGGAGGCAAGAAGATGTTGGTCTTTATCGATGACATTAATCTACCTCAGATAAACGAATGGGGCGATCAGATAACTAACGAGATCGTGCGTCAGACTATGGACATGAAGGGGTTTTATTCTTTGGACAAACCAGGGGACTTTACAACTATCATCGACGTCACATTTTTGGGAGCTATGGGTCAACCGGGTGGTGGACGAAACGATATACCTTCCAGACTCAAACGACAATTTTGCATCTTCAATTGTACTTTGCCTAATGACGCCTCGATAGACAGAATCTTCAGTGTACTTGGCGAAGGTCATTACAATACAAAGAGAGGTTTTTCACAAGAGATTCGAAGTCTGGTGAAGAAAATGGTTCCGCTAACGAGAATCCTTTGGCAACGCACTAGAGCAAAATTATTGCCGACACCAGCGAAATTTCACTACGTCTTTAGTCTTCGCGACCTCTCGAGGATATGGCAAGGGATGGTGGGAACTTTATGCACGGTTATCGAGAAGGAAAATTCTCTAATGTTGCTGTGGAAACATGAGTGCTCGAGAGTCTTTAGCGACAGATTTACCCTACAAACTGACAAAGATTGGTTCGATAAGGAATTAGTTAGCGTTGTTCAAGAAGCGCTTGGACCATCTCACGTCAAGATGATCAAAGATGATCCGGCGTTCGTCGATTTTATGAGGTAAGCATTGCCTCAAGAAAGATTTCCATTCGATACAACTAGTCATCTTTTATAAAAATTTTCGTAGGTTCTAACATATTTTTTAAATCATCAGAGATGCTCCTGAGCCGACTGGCGAAGAGGGCGAAGATGCTGACATGGAATTACCGAAAGTATACGAACCAGTGTACGATCATCAAATTTTGCGAGATCGCTTGGAAATGTTTCTCGCACAATTCAATGAGATGCAAAGAGGAGCTGGAATGGACTTGGTATTTTTTCCTGACGCTATGCTACACTTGGTGAAAATATCACGAGTGATTAGACATCCACGTGGCAACGTGATGCTCGTCGGTGTTGGTGGTTCAGGAAAGCAGAGTCTAACGAAACTGTCGTCATTCATAGCTGGCTATAAAACTTTTCAAATAACTTTGAGCAGATCCTACAATGTGGCAAATTTCTTAGAAGATCTCAAATTTCTCTATCGCTCCTGTGGTGGTCAAGGAAAAGGGACGACCTTCATATTCACCGATCTCGACATCAAGGAAGAAGGCTTTCTCGAATATCTTAATAATATCCTGAGTTCTGGCGTGATAAGCAATCTCTTCACTCGAGACGAACAGGCTGAGATAATTTCCGAACTGACTCCTACGATGAAACGAGAAAATCCAAAAAGGACCATCAATAACGAGCTGGTGATGGAATACTTTTTGCAAAGAACCTGTCAAAATCTTCACGTTGTCTTCTGCTTCTCGCCAGTTGGTGAAAAGTTTCGAAACCGTGCTCAGCGTTTTCCGGCTCTGATTTCCGGTTGCACGATCGACTGGTTTCAACCCTGGCCGCGTGATGCTCTGGTCCTCGTAGCTCATCATTTTCTGCACGATTTTGAGATCGCGTGCAGCCCGGAAGTAAAGACCCATCTCGTGAACGCCCTGGGTTCGATACAGGACGTTGTGGCTGAAACTTCCGCCGAATATTTCCAGAGATTCCGACGAGCGACTCACGTCACACCTAAATCATATCTAAATTTTATTGGTGGTTACAAAAACATCTATCGTGCTAAACAACACGAGCTGGGCGAGGGAGCGAGGCGAATGGACACTGGCCTGGCTAAACTAGAAGAGGCTTCGATATCAGTCGAATTGTTGAAGAGAGATTTGGCTGCTATGGAACAAGAACTAGTACAAGCTTCGGAGAAGGCTGAGACCGTTCTACTCGAGGTTACAGAGAGAGCTATGCAAGCCGAGACCTTCAAGAATCAGGTGCAGAAAGTGAAAGAGAAGGCCGAAATATTAGTGGGTTGTATAGCCGAGGAGAAAGCTGTCGCAGAGGAAAAACTGGAAGCTGCTAAGCCCGCGCTCGAAGAAGCGGAGGCTGCGCTAAACACCATAAAGCCCGCTCACATTGCCACCGTTCGCAAGCTGGGCAGACCGCCACATTTGATCATGAGAATCATGGATTGCGTGTTGATATTTTTCCAGCGCAAAATCGGACCAGTCGTGCCTGATGCTACTGCTCTTTGTCCTAGGCCGTCATGGGCCGAGTCATTGAAGATGATGGCTAGCACTACGTTTCTTCTTCAGCTACAAAACTATCCCAAAGACATAATCAACAATGAGATGGTCGAGCTGCTTCAACCTTACTTCAAGATGGAAGATTATAACATGGAGACTGCGCGAAGAGTTTGCGGCGACGTTGCTGGTCTGCTGTCCTGGACAAAGGCAATGGCATTCTTCCACTCGGTAAACAAGGAAGTTTTACCGTTGAAAGCTAATCTGACACTCCAAGAGGCTAGGCTAAAACTCGCAATGGAAGACCTGGCGGGTGCGGAAAGAGAACTTTCGGAAAGGGAGATGGCTCTACAAGCGGTAAAAGAACAATACGACAATGCTGTCTCGGAGAAGCAAAGATTGACGGACGCTGCTAATGTGTGTTTGAGGAAAATGACCGCAGCTACAGCATTGATAAATGGCTTGGGAGGTGAAAAGATTCGCTGGACCGAACAGAGCGGCGAGTTCAAAGTACAATTGGGAAAACTGGTTGGTGATGTTCTTCTCGCTACGGGATTCTTGTCTTACTGCGGTCCCTACAATCAACACTTCAGATCCGGACTCGTTACTGCATGGATGGGTATCCTAACCAGCCGAACGATTCCTTTTACCAAAGATCTCAATATCATCAACATGCTCGTCGATTCGGCAACCGTCTCGGAATGGACCCTCCAAGGTCTGCCGAACGACGATCTTTCGGTACAAAATGCTCTAATCGTCACAAAATCATCGTCTTATCCACTTCTGGTAGATCCACAAAATCAGGGGAAGATGTGGATTAAGAATAAAGAGTATTGCAACGAATTGCAAATAACGTCGTTGAATCACAAATATTTCAGAGCTCATCTCGAGGACAGTCTATCATTGGGCAGACCATTGCTCATAGAAGAGGTTGCTGAGGAATTGGATCCTGTGATCGACAACGTTCTCGAAAAGAATTTTATCAAATCTGGCTCGATCGAGAAAGTCATCGTTGGTGACAAAGAGTGCGACGTTATGCCCGGCTTTATGCTTTACATTACGACTAAATTACCCAATCCAGCCTATAGCCCGGAAATATCAGCGAAGACTTCGATAATTGACTTTACGGTAACCATGCAAGGTCTCGAGGATCAACTACTAGGTCGTGTCATTCTAATGGAAAAGTCGGATCTCGAGGCCGAGAGGGTCGCTCTGTTCGAGTCGGTAATGACTAATCAAAGATCCATGAAGGAACTAGAAAGCACTTTGCTGCACAGACTAACTTCCTCCGAAGGATCTCTGGTCGACGACGAAGCTCTGATAGGTGTTCTCAGAGAAACCAAATCCACCGCCGAATCGGTGAATGAAAAATTACAAGTTTCCGCTCTGACTGAAAAAAAGATTACGATTGCTCGTGAAGAATTTCGAGCTGTCGCCGGACGTGGCTCCATTCTTTATTTCCTGATCGTTGAGATGAGCAACGTGAATACAATGTACCAAAATTCTCTGAAACAGTTTTTAACGATATTCGATAATTCAATTACAAAATCAACCAAAAGTACAATAACGAGTGAGAGAATCGAGATCATCTTGAATCATCTTACGTACGAGGTTTGGGGTTTCACTCTGCGCAGTCTTTATGAAAGACACAAGTCACTTTTCACTCTGATGCTTGCAATGAAGATCGATTGCCATCGTGGAATAATATCCCACACGGAATTCATGGCTTTCATCAAAGGTGGAGCGTCCCTCGATCTTAATGCAGTTGCACCCAAGCCCTTCAGGTGGATTCTCGACATAACTTGGCTCAATCTCGTCGAGATAAGTAAACTAGAGGTTTTCTCGGAAGTATTAACGAAGATCGAATTCAGCGAGCGTGAATGGAGGATGTGGTACGAGAAAGAGAAACCGGAAGAGGAAGAGTTACCCTGCGGCTATCAGAAGAGTTTAGACGTTTTCAGAAAACTTTTGCTCATAAGATCCTGGAGTCCTGACAGGACTCTCTCGCAGGCGAAAAAATACATTGTTGGGTCTCTCGGCAAGGAATATGGCGAAGCTAAGATTCTCGATCTGGAAGCTACTTGGCTCGAGTCCGAACCTAGAACACCACTTGTCTGTATTCTATCGATAGGCTCCGATCCGAGTCCGCAGATAACGGCGCTTGCTAAACAGAAAGCTACAAGTGAGTTGCGTCAAAAAACATCATAATTTTTTACATCAGTTCGAGCGAGAGCGAACGATATTTCAATAAGACAATGTGCACTGAGGGACAATATATTTTATTTTTAAAGTACTCAAATCCGTATCGATGGGCCAAGGACAAGAATACCATGCCCGTAGAATGATCACCGATGCGATGAATCTAGGATGTTGGGTACTTTTGCAAAACATACATCTATCTCTACCATTCTGCACAGAAGCAATGGACGCCCTAATAGAGACAGACAGCATTCACGAGTCCTTCAGACTGTGGATGACTACTGAAGTCCACCCACAATTTCCAATCGGGCTACTACAGGTTTTTGCATTATTGAAAACAATTAATTCGACACACGCAACTCCTAAAATCAACGGGAACAACAATTCAATGAAATAATTACTATTCTAGATGGCTATTAAATTCACGAACGAGCCCCCTCAAGGTATACGAGCGAGCATGAAAAGAACTTATCAAGGAGTTACTCAGGACGCTTTGGATTACAGCACGCAAGCTCAATGGCCGCCTCTGCTCTATGCAGTTGCATTTTTGCACACGGTCGTTCAGGAGAGACGTAAATTTGGACCTCTTGGATGGAACGTCCCCTATGAATTTAATCAAGCTGACTTTGCAGCTTCGGTACAATTTATACAAAATCATTTGGACGACATGGACCCAAAGAAGGGTGTGTCATGGCCTACAGTTTGTTATATGCTGGGAGAGGCAAGTTTCAATCACATCATAGTACGAGAGCCCACGACCAAAACCATGCATGATCGTTTTACGGCCAAAACCGTATAAAATCGTTAGATTAGATGATTCTGAACCCAGCTAGTCGGGTATTAACGGTCAAAAATGTAGCATCTAGATGGGAGCCCGTTTCTGCTATGTCAACAAAAATGCAGTCGGTATTATCACAATGCGTCTGATATTGAAAATGTACATAGATTTTGTCATTTTATTACAAAAAAAATTGTTTTCAGACGTTTTGCGCATAGCATCTGGCTAAGTCATCTGGATAACTCATTTCATCATGTCGAATAATTTTCAGACAGATTCCTATGTTACCGACCGCATTTTACCGATGCGATCGGTAAAATTTTTTAACATTTTCAAAACGGTCTCAAAACATAAGGTGCTCACTATTTCTTCTGGAAACTGTTTTTTCGCATCAACTAATGGAAATTAACTTGTAAAAAAGATTTTCAGACGGGCTGCTATAAGTTTCTTTTTTTGTCTCATTTTTAATTTTTGAAAATGGTCTCCTTGCTAGGCCCTACACTACTGGCGTCTGACAAACGTTTTTTCGGTGTTTTAAATCTATCATTCAACTATATTTCGAAAATCAGACGTATTACTATGATTCAGGTCGGCAAAATTTGTTTACATTTTCGAAAATGCAGTAAGGTCAGACGCAACGCAGAAAATTTCTGATATTATTATTTTTTGGTTCGGGCTAATCCCAGCTCTGAAGAACATTTTTTTCGGTGTTTTAGATCTGTCATTCAACAATATTTCGAAAATCAGACGTATTACTATGATTCAGGTCGGCAAAATTTTTGACATTTTTGAAAATGCAGTCAGGTCAGACGCAACGCAGAAAATTTCTGATATTATTATTTTTTGGTTCGGGTTAATCCCAGTTCTGACAAACATTTTTTTCGGTGTTTTAGATCTGTCATTCAACTATATTTCGAAAATCAGACGTATTACTATGATTCAGGTCGGCAAAATTTGTTGACATTTTCGAAAATGCAGTAAGGTCAGCCGCAACGCAGAAAAATTCTGATATTATTATTTTTTGATTCGGGCTAATTCCAGCTCTGAAAAACGTTTTTTTTTTTGGTGTTTTAGATCTATCATTCAACTATATTTCGAAAATCAGATGTATTACTATGATTCAGGTCTGCAAAATTTGTTGACATTTTCGAAAATGCAGTAAGGTCAGACGCAACGCAGAAAATTTCTGATATTATTATTTTTTGATTCGGGCTAATTCCAGCTATCGACTTTATATGGTTTTGACCGTAATGCTATGTCAAAATTTTGGTCCCGGGCTCTCGTACTATCAGGATTCGAACCGAGGGAAACAAAACTACTAAAGTTCTAGATTTATCGTTAATCCTACAATTTCAGGTGCAATACGGTGGTCGAGTAACCGACGACTTCGACAAACGTTTGCTAACGACGTTCACACACGTTTGGTTCTGCGACGTTCTCCTCAGACCCGGCTTCGAGTTTTATCGTGGCTACAAAGTTCCTCAAACGCGAAACGTACATGGCTACGTCGATTATATAAACGGTTTACCAGCAAACGACACGCCTGAAGTTTTTGGCCTCCACTCGAACGCGGATATTACTTATCAGATCAATACCGCAAAAGGGATATTGGATACGATCTTAAATGTTCAGCCTAAAGAAGGTGGCTCGCAGGGTGGTGAGACGAGGGAAAGCGTAGTTTACAGACTGGCGGACGATATGTTGGCCAAATTGCCAAAACAGTACAATGTCTTTGAGGTACGAGATGCTTTACAGAGAATGGGAGCTTTGCTGCCGATGAATATTTTCCTCAGACAGGAAATAGATAGGTAAGTTTCTCTTTAGCAAAATTCTTAAAAAATGTTCTTGGCACGTGGAGCTATCATTGATTAACTTTCGACCAAAAAAACGACTGACTTTCAACCAAAAAAACAACACACGCTTTTAGGATTACTCGAGTGATCGGTGAAGTTCAATCGACTCTAACCGACCTAAAACTTGCTATCGATGGGACAATTGTGATGAGCCAAGGTCTTAGAAAATCTCTGGACGCTATGTACGATGCTCGAATACCCGACAAGTGGCAAAAGATATCATGGGAATCGGCCACTCTAGGTTTCTGGTACACCGAACTTTTAGAGAGGGACTCACAATTTAGACACTGGTGCAACAACGGAAGGCCCAACGTATTTTGGATGACCGGATTTTTCAATCCTCAAGGATTTCTGACCGCCATGAGACAGGTGAGAGATGTTAACGTCAAGTAAAACCTTCGCTATATTATGAAAAATCGAATAATTCGTAAAATATTGTCTGAAATTTAATGAATAATAAAGGTGAAAAGATATATTAACTTTATTTTGTTTTTTTTAACTTAACGTTTTTTTTAACTTAACGTTTTTTTTAACTTAATATATATGTTGACATAAAAAATATATAATAAACCATTCTTATATTACAGGAAGTAACAAGAGCTCACAAGGGCTGGGCTCTCGACTCGGTGGTCCTGCAAAATCTCATAACTCGTCACAACAAAGAGGACATAAAGGAACAGGTGCAAGAAGGCGTTTACGTGCACGGTCTATTCCTCGAGGGAGCTTCGTTGGATCGTAAATCAGCCAAACTTGTCGAGAGCAAGCCAAAAGTACTTTACGAACAGATGCCCGTTATCTACATATACGCGATAAATACAACCGCCGGCAAAGATCCAAAACTGTACGAGTGTCCGATATATCGAAAGCCGCAGAGAACGGACGAAAAGTATGTTGGCTCGATCGATTTCGAGACCGATCACAATCCCCGACATTGGACATTGCGGGGTGTAGCCCTTTTATGCGATATAAAATAAATATATATTTTTCCTCATTTGTGTACTCTATTCATTCTTAATCTTCGCTTTATAATATCCTTTGTAACAAAATTACAAGATAGATAAACAAAAAATATTCGCTATAAATCCGCGATTAAGCTTTAGTATGAAAAATACCGCGGAAAAATATAAATTGTATAACTTGTCACGTTTGACTCTTGAACGTGCGTTCTAGTAAATTTGATTTCATTCATGGAAAAACGGTATAGGCATTTAAATCTTGCAATAAAAAAAAAAACTCAAAAATGGTTTGCAAGATACTATAATTATCACCTTTCACTATCTATGTCTTTATACGAAATGATTTGAATAATAACATTGTTTTCTCCCTTCTCTAAAATAGTATCATTCTATGAGCAATTGAAACGTTTCTAAAGCTGATAAAATCGCTGTCAATTCCAGTTCTACAACGTTATCACCGAAGACAATCTCAACTATATCGGGAGTACAGTTAATTTTTACCACGAGCATTTGCTCCTTTTCGTTATTGTAAACTATGCTGCTATAATCTACGTTCATCGGCGAGAGAAATTCTTCCAATTTCGATCTCACGTTCATGAGATATTCATTATTACATTGTTCCCTGTTATCTCGCATATATTGTAAAATAGATTCGAGGCCACTTGATACTTCTTGCTTGGTCGGTATCGTGTCATCGTTAAAACTCCTTTTCAACTTCAGATGATAATCCAATAATTTAACACCTAAATTGACTTTCTTCGAGGAAGATTTCTGCAACGAGCTGTAGAACGATTGTGCGCGATGAGACGATCTATCTACTTCTGATTTCGTATCACGTTTTCTCAGTCCTCCGTAGATGCTGTTCTTTTTATCAACATCGGCAAGTACTTCTAAGAGCCTGTCGAGCATTTTTTTCGATGCCTCGTGCTTGGCCTGTTTTTTCGTCATGGCTCGACCCTCTTCACGAAGAGTCGAAACGGCACATTGATAGGTAAATATTCTCGCATGAGGAGGTCCTACGTCGCTTATCATAATGTACTCAGGATCCTGTAATTCGTTCACAGCGCATAACGTTTTGAGATCACCAATTGCATTGAGAAAAGGCTCATCCAGTGATACTTTCAGCGGAGGTGGTAATTGTTCTGGTAACGGAGTACGAACTGGTGAATCAGCTGGGGTTGCTGGTAATTGCGGATAACTTCTAGCAGCGGCAATTGTGTCCAACATCTTTTTTGCAGCGATGTGCTTCGCATCTTTCTTGCAACGTCCAGTCCCGGTAGCAACAAACCCATCACAGCTCACTCGATAAACAAATGTATTTATATGCGTACCTCCACCATCATGTATGAGCTCATAGTTCGGTACACTGCCTTTCTTAACCATCATTTCCTGGAGTATCGAAACATGAGTCTTTGCATTCATTGTTGCGGCATCACAATCCTTCAGACTCACTCTTGTTTAGAGAGATGCACTTCCACTGCGCCGAACAGTTTCTAAAATGAACATAAGAAACAAACGATAGTTCATAACAAAGCTGACTTTTCTCATTGACAGCACATACAATTTTCCATTATATAAAATTTTCCGATTGTCGATCCTAACCAAACTTTCGAATTACCGATAGAAATACGATCCTTATACTTATATCATAGCTCGCTTATACACATTTGTATCATGTTTACGTGGCCAGTTCTAGAGCAATATCACGTTTTTGCAGCTCGACCTTGAAAAATACCGACGTTCATACGAACCGGCTTCGAATGATCTACAGACGGCTCAAATCATTAAAACTATTATGCTTCCACTATCATATTTTCTGTACCATTCTTCGAAAAGGTAATAACACTAATGTACATTTTCATATACTGTTTACTAACTCAACACTCTTTTAGCCATTCGCAACTTTGTAAATGTTTCTAACTATTGCATCAACCACCGGCACAAAACAAAACTTAATCGCACTTCGCCTGAACTACAGTGAATTAAGGCTTTAACGAAACTTCGAATTGCTTCCAAAGAAATTTGTACATATGGTGTATACCTACTTGTAACCTCAATCGATGAAAAAGTATTTCTTTTCTCCTGAATTTCAGGTACAATAAAGCTCTCGAACCGACGTCTTGTACGCTATTTCAACGAACAGTAGCCATTGCAGAATAAATCCTACGGCAACTTTTGTTTTGAAACAAAGGTATTACTCATATTACGGGGAATTACGATACAGCAAACCTGGCTGATAAAGTACATTCCACATTTGTCCACGTGCAACATGAGGGCGCTACTAACTCACTGTATGAACGCACGTGTTCGTTGTCGGTTATAATGCCAAGCAAAAAAAAGCATCTAACCTCAAAAACTGGAGCATCCTGAACGCCGTCGGAATTTGTCCATCAAAGTGTACAGCCATAATTGTATCAATAATAAAAATATGGGCACCGGTTGCGATTTGATAAAAACAATTGAGGATGACCAGGAAGTGCCGAATTTTTCGGAAAATTCTGATGAGGAGGAAGATGTAAGTTACTTTTCGAAAGTCACTGCTCAAAATTTGTCGTCACTGACGTGATCAAAACTTGCTTTACGGTATATGTTTATCGACGCTTGTTGATTATTTAGTTTCAACCGCGCAAACAGAAGAAACAAGAAAAGAAAGATTTTGATAGCAACTTTCAATTTGTGAGCGACGCATCCGAGTACAATCAAGATACGTGGAACGATCTGAGCAAGTATATCAAGAGAAAGGCCAAGACGAAACTCGATGATAAAATAAAACGTATACGTCGTGAAAATGATGAGGTAACGTGATCAAGTATAGCTCGTTGAAAATGTTAACATTGCTTCTTCATCATTTTTTATAATTTTGCTATTACAGAACGGTTCTGCAGAGGACCCTATTAAAGTGGAAATGGATGAGACTAAAGAAGAAGAAGGGATTGATCTATCCGATGATGATTTACGAAAGGGTAAGTCGCGATTCAAAGTTAAGTTTTAAAAAATATTTAAGCTCACTTTCTTGTTTCTAATAATAATATTCATGCGGACTACTTTATAACAGATGCTTTTAAAACTAAGGAGAAAAAGGGTAAAAGAAAAAATGTGCTAAAGGAAACTGAGGAATTGATGGATTTTGAAGAATCTGGAGCACCAGACGCGTATGCATCCTTTTATCAAATGAATTTGTCCAGACCTCTGCTCAAGGTATAGTAAACATTCTGTTCAAAATTCAGTATTAACATATGAATTATGTTGATATCATCAATATTTTTAAAGGCAATAGGGGCGATGAATTTTGTCCATCCAACACCTATTCAAGCTGCTACAATACCTGTTGCATTGATGGGACGCGACATATGTGGCTGTGCGGCAACTGGTACCGGCAAAACTGCTGCTTACATGCTTCCAACTCTTGAAAGACTGTTATACAGACCTTTGGATGGTCCAGCGGTTACAAGAGTTCTCGTACTTGTGCCGACACGAGAGTTGGGTGTACAAGTTTATCAGGTAGCAAAGCAGCTGGCACAATTTACATCGGTCGAGATAGGATTGTCCGTCGGTGGTCTTGATGTTAAAGTCCAGGTACGACCTCTTAGTTATAATAAAAACAGGATACCATCTTTTGATCAATATCGTATCAACACTATAAAACAAAAGAAAAACTGAGCTCACATAATTAATCAGTAACTCGATCTTATTTTTGCATCCCAGGAATCCGTATTAAGGAAAAATCCTGATATCGTTATCGCTACCCCTGGACGATTGATCGATCATCTCACGAATACACCGACCTTCTCACTGGACAGTATTGAGGTCTTGATTTTAGACGAGGCTGATCGGTAGGTGGTCGTTAGTTTGAAAAGATCCTGTAAAATAGAATGACATTAGCGCAAGCTCTTACCTTATCACATTTCACCATGCCCTATAGAATGTTGGACGAATATTTTGCCGAACAAATGAAACACATTGTCAAACAATGCTCGAGAAGTCGACAAACCGTGTTGTTCTCGGCGACGATGACCGAGGGAGTCAAAGATTTGGCAGCTGTATCGTTAGATAAGCCAGTAAAGGTTTTCGTCGACAGTAATCAGGACGTTGCTTTTAATCTTAGACAGGAATTTGTGCGGTGAGTAATATTGGTCTGACTCTTACGTTGCACGTATCGTACACATCGTAACTCGATTTATTCCTTGTTAGCATCCGGAAAGAACGAGAAGGAGATCGTGAAGGTATTTTGGCAGCTCTTATATGTCGAACTTTTCACGATCACACGATGGTGTTCGTTCAAACGAAAAAACAAGCTCACAGATTGCACATATTGTTGGGCTTGCTGGGAGTCAAAGTTGGCGAGCTTCATGGCAACTTGACACAACCTCAGCGTCTGGAAAACTTGCGAAAATTTAAAGATGAAGAAATTGATGTTTTACTGGCAACAGACGTTGCGGCTCGTGGTTTGGACATTAGCGGAGTCAAAACAGTTATTAATTTTGTAATGCCAGCTACACTCCAACATTATATTCATAGGTAATTTACATAAACGCACTTTTGAAGGAGAGGCATTTTAACGTAATGTGTTTACGAGAGTATAGTAAAGAAAAACAAGATTTTTTTAGCTTGAAAAGATGGCAACCAAAAAAATGTTCTATTTGTTACAGGGTTGGAAGAACTGCACGTGCCGGGCGTGTCGGAGTTTCGGTTTCGTTAGCTGGTGAGCAAGAACGCTCTTTAGTCAAGGAAGTTATAAAACAAGCCAGAAATCCGGTCAAAAATCGTATAATACCGCCCGACATAATCGACAAGTACAATAAAAGACTAAAATCTCTCGAGCCCGATGTGGAGAATATATTGCAGGAGGAAAGGAACGAAAAAGAATTGGCAAAAGTTGAGAATCAAGCCAATCGTGCCGAGCATCTTCTGAAAAAAGAGGATAGTAATAATCAGAGAAGTTGGTTCCAATCAGCTAGGGAGAGGAAAATTGAAAAAGGTTCGATATTTTTGTGATTCTCAATTGAATAATTTATTGCAAAATTTCGATTTAAAAATTGGCAATTCCTGTTTTGTTTCACAGACAACTTAGCGTTATCGGAGAAAAAGCCAAAAGCTAACAAATCGAAACGCAAGGCGGAAGGGCCTGTATCTAACCTTGTGGAAGACAATGTTAAACAGGCGAAGAAAAAGAAGAAACTTACCCCAGAACAGACCGCCGAGGATCGGGCTAACAAGGAATTGGAGAAGGTAGCGGCTTATCAAGCCAGATTACTCAAGAAGAAGAATAAGCCTAAGAAAATTCGATCTATCGTGGATGACGATCATCGTCAATCTGCGAAAAAAGGTAAGATAACGGATATTACCGCGTTTTTTGTCTAATTCTTTTTATCCCTTGAACCGGAGCACCCTCTTGGTAACTTTCGTTCGTTCTAACAAACTTTTTCCACTGAATAGGTGCACCAAAACGTTCCAAGTCTTCGTTTGCAGCTGATCTTACGGATACAAGCAAAAAAGGAGTGAAGAAACTTCGTTACGAGTGAGTTGTCGCAATTATGAAGAATTTTGTTTGATATTGAATCCGACACATTAAAAAATAATTTTCATCTTTCAGCGCCAACACCAAACAGAAACAAAAAGCTAATAAATCGTTCCGTAAGCCCACTTTCACAAAGGGCAAAGGTCCACAAAGATCCAAGCAACGCAAATAATTATAAAGAGAGAAAACAAAAAGTGTATCATCATCTCGAATAAAACAATCGAATATCTTTTACTTGAAATGAAATATTTCAATCAATTTGTTTTATTATAGAACCAATACAATATTTCGCTTACGTCACGTACCGACAGATGAATAGCACTGACTATTATACTCTGGGTTTTATTTTTAATTGTTTTCCCTTCTCGTGTATTTGATAAATCGATCACCCGTCCGCAGAAATTACAGAAAGCCATGGCTAGTCCATAACTTCATCGACGATTCGATTCAGGGAGGGAAATCTAGAATTTCGCACTTGAACACTGCCGATTAATGTAATTTACAAAAGAATGCTCGATATAAGACATTTGTGCTCGATGATCACGTGAATTATTACAATGTTTTGCAAAACGCTTATACAAACGTTGTGTCTGCAAAATTAGCGATTGGCAGGTCGACCTAAATTTTGTTTCCTCATTCAAAGAATTTTCAAATTCATTTACCAAGATGTACAAAAGTTATTATCGACATATCGAAAATTTTACAGCGAAAAGTCGATCATTTGATTTTCGAGGATACTGTAATTTTCGTGGACAGGCGACGGTCGAATAACCTTGCGTGTTATCTTGTATTTATAAAGTTAATCTTAAACAATCGTCATCCTCATACGCAGTCAAATCATTCAGATTCAGACACACGACTTTCGCAACTTCCTTATCTAGTTTTTTTCCCTATCCTAATCATCGTATTGTTTGTGATACTTGAAAAAAGAAAAGAAACAAACAAAGAAGAACAGAGGAAGAGTGTGAAAGTGAGAAAACCATCCGAACGAGGCCAGTGCAAAATCAAAAGCAACGACGCTTCATTGTGTTTAGATGTTTTTTCTCAACGCAACGAATACGTTGCGTGAAAGAAAATAAAAATGATTCGACGTGAGCAGAATCGTTTGAAATTGTGATATACCGACAAAACGTACACCCCACTTATTTCCATCCCCTTACGGTTTAACGTTTCCTTCCCTCATTGACACGTTCTGAGACAAAAAAAAATACAAAAAAAAGTCACATTACATGTCGAAAAATCGCCGTTCATTGAAATTTTATTTTACAATGAGATTTATGCTTGATACAGCTACTTGTAATCTTATATCTCTTACCGAAACATTATTATGTTGTATACGAATGAAAACCGGAAAAATATTTTCCTCCCTGCGGTAAAATACAAGTGGTATGGACAATTAAGTGTTTCGCGACTACTGAGAACGAATTGAGATTATTTGATCGAATAAAAATCATTACTTAGAATGATACTTTGTGGAACTCACTTACCAAAGAATTTTTGGGGAAACAAAACGATGACAAAGAGAATCGTTTCATAGAGAGAGAAATAAGAACGAAAGTAAGATTAGTAGCATTCTCCAACGAGTAAAAAGATTGTTTTTATACGCGGAATAATAATCGATAACATACAGATATCCGAGAAAAATTTTTTACAGGACGAGATAAGAAATCAATTGACAAATGATAAACGAAACATGCGCGCCATCATCGACAATGATTCTCGCAGAAAAATGAATGTTTGAAAGAGCACAAATAATGATTAAAGATCAGCTCTCCTGAATCATGCCACCTTGACAAATTTTAATTAAAGAAAGAAACAAAAAAGACGATAAGAAAAGGAAATACTTGGCATTCGAACGTTCAGATGTCGTCTCGAGTGGAAAATATCAAAAAGAAACAGATAAAGTAAACACAAAAGAGATGATCATCTCGACACGTGTCGATGGATTGAAGTTAGTGTATTATAATCTTAACAGCTTATGTTCTAGAAATACGCGAACGACTTAGGTATATTAATTGTTGTACATAACCAAAATATTCTGTTTTCTAATTTGTAAAGTGTTCTTTTCCTTTCTTTTCTTTTTTTTTCATTTACGTGTTTTTTTTTAAATCGCTTATCGCAGTATCATCGCCCATCAACCGTCATTCTTCCCACACTCATATTTTCACCTCCGTTCACGATAGAATCCAATTCACATGTAATTATTTATTTATTTTGTCTGATTCCCGTAATGCCCGTTTTGCTGGTGGTTCATCAATCTGAAAAGCCAATTATATACGTTCAATTATATACGTTTGCAAACTTTCTGCTTTTCTGAAATATTATTGGGCACGTACCTCATCCTCTATGCCAGGTAATTGAATCCTTGTCTCAGACGCTTCTGCAGGCTAAAAAATAAAATGGAAAAGATAAAATTTCACACGTTAGTCGTCGGACGATACATTGCTGGTCAAATCGATGCACGCAATGGGCTCCTACACGATAAATTTATTACCTGTGCATCGATACATTCCATTTCTCCAATTTGCAGCTTGAAAGAATAGTTACGTTTGCTTAAGTTTTCTTTTTTAATTACAAATGGAGAATATTACCCGTGAACACTTAAAGATATTGAGAACAAGAAAATCTTTCAAATCTCTGGTTTCAGTTGTGTACTATACTCTCGTTTAAATCAGATAGCATGTTTTTACAAATATTTGAAAAATAGAAAATTAAAGAACCATAGCAAGTATTCGAAAAAAATTGGACCGACATCAATGTTCCTATATCCTCAAGATAACTCGCTTATCGTGGAATTTTTGTTCAATTACGATGTCCATCGTGTTCGTATTAAATTAAATTTCATCAACACAACTGTAATCGACTTACCCTCGCATCAGTTTCATTAGGTCCGATGCCAACTTCCTTCTGCAGTTTTGTCTTGACTTTGCGCTGCGGTCGGTCGGTCAACGAGTGTGCGTTCAGATGAGCTCCCTTGCTCTTTGGACTTGTCATACTAATCTGCATCTCGGTTGGTAAATAATTCTTCGAATTGGTCAACAGTTCGTCGGCTCGTTTGAAGTACATCGTCGGTATTCGCGTTTCGCTGGGAAATTCTTTCATATCGAAATTGGTCGTTTTCGAGTAGATAACGTTCATGGCGATATCACAGACCGCCCATAGTTTCTAAGCAAAACAAAAATCAACATGTTAATATGAATTCTTGAAGAAAAAAAGAATAAATATCTCATTTAAACACAACTTACGCAATTGACGTTATCGTCATCGGGCCTGAGTGCATCCTTGTGACTCTTCATTCTCTCGACGAGATTTTTATAAAATCCGTAACAATAGTATTCACTTTTGGTAATGAGAGGCTCGAGTATGAACCACAAACACTGCTGGATAACTTTCAACTGGCTAACGTCCATGTGACTCGTAAATTCGGGATCATGAGCGAGTATAGGTACGGCGAATACGAGCATGTAATCGGGTAAAATGTGCGGCAATTGGCCCATGGCTCGTTCAACGGTCCCCAACGATACCGTTTTAACGTAATCTCTTCTCTTGTTTATATCGGTTTGCATATACGTCTTCAATACGCATTTGAGCCTCTTGTCTTGTTCCTTACCTGCTAGAGCGTAATATCCCATAAAGTCAAGGGGCAGACACTTGTTTGGAATTCCTCGGCCGAGCCCCTTGTGCAATTTCGTGCCAAAGGCTTCTCTGACCTGTGTCACCTCGTCCACCATCAGCTGCGACAGGTTGTAAAATTGTTCAGCCGTAAATTGATCACCGACACCTTTTTGTTCGCATATCTTGAGCATCGAGCATCCAGCCTGTAGACGCAGCCAACTCATCTCGGCTCTGCTGAGACGTCCTTGCTGTAGAAGATCGCCCTTGTTCACAACAAACGCATTCAACATGCGGAAAGTTTTTTGTGCGGATAAAACGTCCGTTTTCAGGCCGAGTAACCAACGTGCCATGCACTTGAGTCCCTCCAGTCGACAACGCGTTTCTTCAGGCAGTTGATCCTCCCGACACCAATCACCCTCAACAGAGTCGCTGGTCTGTTCGCTGTTTTCCTTCACCAACAGTTCTTTCACTATCTGTAATTTGTAACGGATATTTAGTTTTCGCCTCGAGATACGTTGACGTAAAGTGGAAGATACAACGTATTTTTTTTATGTAAACTTTACCTTCCGCGATACCATATTCTTGATTTGTATGTGGTACTTGTCAGGTAAATTATACGCTATATGTCCAAGCGTTACAATCGATGTTCTGTAATACTCCGATGTGGGAGTCAGGGTTGTCTTGATTCTCTCAATTATTTCGGGAAATATGGTATCGTGAATATTCGTCATGTTGACGAAAAGACACCTTATTGCCTGTTTCGCCTGTTTGGGTGTTCCCGTTTCGGCAAAGTTCTTGCATATTGGTACCAGAAGATCCATTATATCAGGTGCAACGTCACAGAGGGGTTTGTATTTTCCCAAAAACGTGAAGATCGAAAGGACGAGAGGACCAACCATCTCATCTTCGAGCTCCAGAAGATGTACCAACTGTGTCAGTATATCACTGTGAAGGAAATGTGGCCCGAACACGAACGAGAGCATCTGCACAAATTTTCCATGGTTATTCGACATTTATACATCAGAAAATAAATCTTTTTTTTCTAAATAGTCAAAGAATAGTTTACTCACCACTAGTAGTCTCAATCCTTTTTCCCCTGCGTTATTTGGATTGAGTCCAACCTCTTCTATCACATTGCCACCTTTGAGGCAGTCGAGAACATATCCGATCAGTACTCTTATCGCCTCCTCGTCGATCATGACCGAGCTCACACGTTCGAGCAACATCTTTATCGTATTGTAATAGAGATTCGTCATAACGGGTTGACCGAGTTTCTTCAGTACGATGGTTATTGTATCCGCGCACTCTTTACACGACACATTCGGCTGCACTATCGTCTCCATGCCCTGAAGAAGGGCCGGATCTCTCTTCATGTGAGCACTGAATTTTTGCAAAAATTCCATCACTTTCATGGGATCTGGTAGAAAACGTGATATCTGAAGAATCTTCGCCATAAGTTCATTGGTGGCGTCTGGTTTCTTGACGATTTCCAGCCACTCGACGACTGCTCGTCTTACGGCCAATTGATGTTTCTGCAGTTCTACGAAAGCTTTGGATGCGTGATCATCAATCGTGCCGAGAAGATGGTACAACTTCTTCATTCTCTCCTCGGCTGGCAGCTGATACGGCACGAGACAAGTGTTCAACAATCTCTCGACTAACAAGCGATCCTCCATGCCTGCCATGTAATAGCCGTGTAATATTTTGTTTTTAATCCATGTAACGGCTTTCTTTGTAGCTTGAGGAACGTCAACATCGTTGAGATGTTTCTTATATATCATGGCTAATCCAGCCATTGCTTCTTTACGTATCTTAAACTTTTTGTCTAACGTTCGTTCCTTCACGAATTCGAGAAGATCCTCGCTGTCCGAAACGACCTCGAAATCACGGCGAGCCGTTGTTACTATTGCCATCACGACCTCGTAACGCACATTCTCATCGGCATCGTGTTGTCGAAGTTTCAAAGTGTCCGTTATATCTTTTCTCAGCTCCAAATGATTCAGAAGGAAATGCATCGAGTATTGTACACACTTGATTCGTATCGCGACGCTTATGTCGTTAAAACGTCCAAGAAAGGCCCGCCACAGCTGACTATGTTGACTCGCAAGCCCGGAACATTTTTCGGAAAACATTCGAGCGAGCAGAGCCACTGCGCCCAAACGCTCCGATTCCTGCGACGATTTTAGCTTGCACTCTAGTTGCGGAAGGACGGACAGAAGAACGCTTGGACATATGTGGTTGAGCTCATAAATGAGATCATACACTTTTTTGCATATTTGCAAACCTCTCTCCTCACGTCCGACAATGAGAAAATGATTGAAAAACTGTTTTATAAACAAAAAAATGTTTCCACAGACTTAATTTCTTGGATAATACGTTAATTTCTTGGAAGGCAGTTATAAAGAACTATAGGTTGAGGATTTTGTTCGATGAACTCTAAGGAACATATAGAAGTTATTCTTTATAATCCACTCACCGCTTGAAGATATGGCTCCAATGTTTCACTGCTCTTGATAACAAGCTCTTTGGCCAGCAAGTAAGCATTCTTCTTCTGTGTTTTGTTCGGCTCGACGATATTTATTAGAATAATATCTAACAATTCATTACTGACGATATCGGATTCGGTTATCAGCGGACAGAGAACATCCAGCATAAAACTCTTTACTTTCCCCGAGTGTTCGTCGCTGTAAAACATTCCAATTTTGCTTAGAATTATTCTATCATTTAATACATCCAGGAAAAAAGCATCATAGAATATTGCACTCACTTGACGATTTTGAACATCAGTGAGAAGAGAGCACAGAATATTTCTTGACAATCCTCAAGTTCGAAGCACATGTTAAAAGATTTGACATACGCCAAGTTTTCGAGCAGATAAAAATATCTTTTAAAGGCCGGGTCTTTAGGGTCTTTCAGACCAGCCAATTGTTTAATCAGGAACAGAAATATGGTCTTTACCTGTGAATGGGATTTATTCATGACTGAATTTTGACGAGCAGAGATGAGTCAGATTATCATTGAAATTAATTCTACTTACTTGATCGGCATCTTTATACGGTGCTTCTGGCGCATAAACTCTGAGAACATCGGCGATGCAGCAAGCTATCAGTAATTGTACATCCTTACTTGGGTGCATCAAAAAATGTTCCTCCGCCAAATGCAGAGCCAAAGGTATATATTGCTGATACATTCCTTCGTCCTGTCCCATGGCTTGCAATGTGTGAGCAAGTGTCTAAGGCAGTCATTTAAAGCATGATGTATATAAATCGACGTCGAGTATTTTTTAATCATAGAAATAGAAAATTTCCACAATTCTTTGTGCACAATACCTTCAGCCGCCTGATAAGCTCATCAGGACCAAGGTCCTCGGTAACTACGCGACACCCCTGAGGGTAAATTATTTCTGACATAGTGCCTGTTTATCGGACCGGGTAGATTAAACAGTCTATCCCAAAATTTGACCTAGAACACGGTCCAAATTCTGTAACACAAATATATTTGTGCCGCCTGAATGACGTTATCCAAAGGATTATCCAGAGGATGCATTCGAGATCGTGTGAAACAAGCATAAATGATTTTTTTTTTCAGTCAGAAATACTCTTGGAATCCTAAGGAACGAACATAAATTTAACTTAATCCACAAGGAAATTGTGAACATTATCTGACAGAGAAACATACAATTAGACAAAAGGTGTTTTAATTATATCGAAAATGCTTTAAAAATGCAGGGAAATTAAATTTGCTTCATCTATACCAATGATAAAGAAATGTTGTAGGATTTCATTGTTAAAGTAAAAATATTTAATCCAGACGTGTCTAAAACTTGTGGTTCGTTTCTTAATGGATCATTAGAAACGAACATAGATATATATAAAGATGCAAAAATTCATTTTCTAATTTTCATTATATTGTTTCTAAATCAGCAAGGTCTCTAAAATAAAGAAATTATACATTTTTATAAACAATCGGTCACGGAAAACTATGAACTTCTGGCTTTATTACAAAAATAAACTCTCCCAATGTACTAAATTCCTATTTCCATATATATGTGCAATGTAAAAATTTGTGCAACTACAATCGACAGTTAATTTAATAAACGTACGAGTCAATTATTAACAATACTTTCGTGAGATACGAATACGTATGTTCGGATGCATCATTTGCCTCATAAAATGTTCGAGGTTATGTGATGCGCGGTGTGCACGTAGATACACAGCCGTTGTAACGTAAACAAATTTGCTTTATGAAAATTCTTCAATAAGATGGTAGATAAGATCGTGCGTTATTACAAAGAAGAAGGAAACTCGAATTGTACTAAAGATGGTAAAATTGTTACCTCAGGATATGCATAGACACCGCCAAGGCCTATGACACTCAAAATATCAATAAAGCAAATATATCTGTCGGAGCTCTCCACACTGCACACCGTCTCGGTCTTATGAACCTGGTTACACTGCACTTCCGAAACCGTTAATGTATTTAAACCTGTATAAATCTCGATAGTATAAACGTTCGCGTTTTCGCGTAAGTACTGGGCATGTTAAGACGACTCAAAACATCGGCAAAAGAGAGGCCAAAAATCCGTTCGGTTAAACGGTTAACCGCATTAAAGGACGCGACAGCACACACAATTTAGCGGAGTGAAGTTGGTCGTGCATCGTTCGACATGTTTGAAGGAAGAGAGAGAATGCTTTCGTGGAAAATGTCCACCTGTCGAATGGACTACTCGAGTTGAATCATTTTTATTCATTACGGTATATAAAATGTTTTAATAATGGAGAGGATGGATACAGGATAATAAAATTTGTGTCGGTCTCGACCAAACGCTTTTATTTAATTCGATCGAAGTATAATCATACGAGTCGTGGACAGATTTGTGTTTTTATCGACGACTTGTGGAACATGAACCGGCGTCTCCAGCTGAATATAGGAATACAGGAATATGCACCAAACATACAATTTGGAAGTGGGATTAGCAGAAAGAGAGAGAAAGAGAGAGTAACACAAGAACGTTGCCTTTTTTTCTTCGGCTGATGTGCAGTGGCGCGAAGGTTCCGGCGGTTTCTTTATAGAGTGATTGCTGTCACAGAGAAATGAAGCTACCTAAGCGAACGGAACTTTATCTCTCAGAGATGCTGCCAAATACCGATCATAGCATTATTTAATTATGCCGCAGCATATTTGTTGAGAGTCTATTTTCTTCTCATCTCTTATGTTCTCAATCTCTATTATCTTGAAACGGACGCCAGAGAGTATAAAGAAGATCCGTAAAGCTTGAGAATAAGTTAAAACCTCGAGATTTGTTCCGGCGGGACGATATCTGAGCGGTCAGACGATGAATCGTACACATTTTTTATGCGTTCGATACGAAGTTGGCTGCACAACCCCCAATTTACAAATGTAGTATTCGTATTGAAAATTTTCTTATTCTACGACAATTCTAAAAATCGTTTAAGATAACAGAAAACTTCGACCCTCGCTCAATGTCGATCGTCCATATTCGCGATTCAATACCGAGGCCCCAGGAAGATAAGGGGCAAATCGAAATTCTTCTCACACCGGTATTTAGGTTACAGAAATTACGGATGTTATGTAGTACACATTTTGTTGAAGGATGACGAGAAGTTCGCTGCACGAACACATCACGATGAGTCTTCACAAGCAGGAATGATAATTAATAACCGTAATTTTTTTTATCATAATTGAGACCCGATAATCGCTAATAATAATCTCTGTCCCAATAATAAAGGTCGACAAATGGCTTGATTAAAAATTATATATAAACGGTTAATTATATGCAGCTATATTCACGGAGTTACCTGGTGATACACATAAACATGGTGCTGTTCTTGGTGCGCAAAAATGGCGGGAAGCGTTCACGACGTCGAGAATTGCGCGGCATGTGCGCTGCTTGTTCGATAATCGTTGATGTGTTCGGTATAACCTGCATTCTTTCTTTTTATACTAAAAATACAGATCGCTAGATTGTTAAATAAATTGTGTAGACTCAGGAGAAAAGAAAATGGGTATTCTCGGTTTATCAAAGATAATCGCTGATATAGCACCAGGTGCTATAAAAGAAAAAGAACTGAAACATTATTTCGGTAAGACTTTTGTATTATGTTATTGCTGTAACTTGCCGGCGAATTTACGTATTATGTCTGTAATTATTTGAGTATTTTGTATGTTTTGACAGGGCGTAAGATAGCAATAGATGCTTCTATGTGTCTCTATCAATTCCTCATAGCTGTAAGAAACGAAGGAGCGCAACTTACATCAGCTGATGGTGAAACAACTAGGTGCGTCATCGATTACATATTGAGCCGTCTTGTTGAGATTTCAGATTGTTTGGAGCATTTTCGAGTCTGATGTTTTTCTTTATTCCTTTGTTTTCAATCTTCATTGCAGTCATCTCATGGGCACTTTCTACAGAACGATAAGACTGATTGAGAATGGAATAAAGCCAGTTTACGTTTTTGATGGGAAACCACCGAATCTAAAGGGTGGAGAGCTGGCCAAGCGTGCAGAGAAAAGAGATGAAGCTCAGAAAGCTCTGCAGATTGCGGAAGAAGCTGGTAAATGCTTGTAACTGTTACGATACATAAAAACTTTTAGAGTTCGTTCTTTTAATTCTTCGATCATAATGTAATCTTCCATAATTTTTGTAGGTAATATCGAGGACATTGACAAATTTAACCGAAGACTCGTTAAAGTGACAAGTACTCATGCCGAAGAAGCTAAGCAGCTTTTATCTCTTATGGGAATTCCATATATAAATGTTAGTTGTTCATTTGCACAATCATTTTTTCATAGATTTTGTCTAGATATAATAGCAGTTTTTAACAAATACTTTTTTAGGCACCTTGTGAAGCCGAAGCCCAGTGTGCAGCACTTGTTAAAGCTGGTAAAGTATTTGCTGTAGCAACGGAGGATATGGATGCGCTCACTTTTGGAAGTAGCGTACTTTTGAGACACTTGACGTTCAGTGAAGCAAGAAAGATGCCAGTTCAGGAATTTCACTACGACAAGGTTCTTCAGGAAATGGAACTCAATAAGGACGAGGTATATAAGAAAAATACTTGTCATATTTTTGTTTACTATTTTCTAAATGATTTTTGATAAAATGAATTAATGAATCTGGGTCGATGATTTATATTATTATAGTTCATCGATTTTTGCATCATGCTCGGCTGTGACTACACAAACTCAATTCGAGGCATTGGGCCAAAGAGAGCAATCGAATTAATTAGGAACCACCGATCTTTGGAGAAAATACTCGAGAATTTGGATACAAAGAAGTATTCTGTGCCAGAAGATTGGAATTACAAGCAGGCTAGAGAACTTTTCGTAAATCCGGATATAACGGACCCTGAAGAAATCGAGGTACATTTCGAGATTCTACGATTTCGATTCGGCAGTTTTTCATTCGAATAAATATTCATCCTTTGACTCGCAGTTAAAGTGGAATGCTCCTGATGAAGAGGGTCTCGTTAAATATCTGTGTGGTGACAAACAATTTGCTGAAGACAGAATAAGAAACGGGGCAAAAAAGTTGTTGAAAGCCCGTAATACAACGACCCAAGGGCGCCTTGACTCTTTCTTCACTGTTTTACCAAGCACTCCATCACAAAAGCGCAAAGTAAGTAACGACCGTGTCTTCTTAGCTTTCATTAAAATTTATAATTTTTCATGTTGCTTATAATTGACACTTGGTAATTCTCCTTTTCAACGGAAACAGGCCACTGAAGATAAAAAAGGAACCGCGAAGAGAGGAAAAGGTGCTGCAAAGTTCCGTGGTAAACCAAAATAACAACCTTATCCATTTTACGATTCCTGTTTAGAGTTTTCATTCCTAAAAATTAAGGTATGTGTGTCTGTCCTATTCCACGTACATTTTATAGGCTCGAAGGGTCTCGTTGATAGCCCTAAACTTTTAATTGTGCATTTCTTTGTTAGTAAAATAGATCATACAAATTTTTTTATTACATTTTTTAATAAACTTAACAATGCAAATCTCGGAGTGCCGTCAACTATGGTATAATACAACTACAACAGTACTTATTCTCTGCTTCTGGCGAAAGTATAAAAAGTACTATTCGATCTTTGTTATATATATTACAATCCAGTACTAACAACTCTTCATTAACTACATCGTGGATAGAAAGTTTGACGATATCCCGTTTTTTTTGCATTCCATGTTTCGTATTCGACATTATCTACGCGAATTGCCCCTGTTTCAGACGTATATCTACAAAATGGATATATTACAATGTTCAGAAAATATATTTGTATGATGTTTATCTCGGGCAAGTATGATTTTTGGCCTCTAGGCTTGCATGGATAAAGGTTTTACTGTCAAGATAAAAAATTGTAATTGTGCAAATTCATGACAGTATCAGTCTTGATTTAGGCATCAATCATTAGTTGTTCAAGCTCCACGATAGCCTTTATTAAGCCTCGATTCGATCGCGAAAGGCCGATATTCGTCATTGAAACTTAATTATTGTACCACCTATTGAATCCGAGCTAAGTATGTGATTTAGCGCTTGGTCAATATGATTGGGCCGAAAAGCAGCCCCTACAACAATTTGCAATTGATCCGCATCGACGAGTTCGCGTAAAATTTCCAGAGTCGCACTGTTCATTTTTGTGGCCTCTTTCCACTGATAGTTGTTATGATCAAACAGATACTGTGACCACAGAAAGGATACAGAAATTAAAATGTTGAATTAGGCAGTTGAACGACTATCATAAAAAAACCTTTTACGTACTTGCAATAATAGTTTGACACGAACATAGCCCGCAAATATGTTGCCGAACACGAAACCCAGTGAATCGGACGTTAGATTTTCAGGCATCGTCGAGACGAACGAGCCGTTCGGCAGCAAATGTTTTTTTAGAATCCCATCGTTGACCAATTGACCACCGGTATAAAAAATAGCGTGATATCTGAAAATAGAAAACAATTATAGGATTAATGAAATATCAGTAGCTATAAAATAATTGTCATTTAAGATTAACAAACTTACTTATCACGAAGACCGAGTTCTTTTACGATAGTAGTTTCGTCCAAAGATATTATATCATCAGCCCCTAAAGCTTGTATCACTCTGCTAAGATCTAACTTGGCAACTACTGTGATGTGAGCTCCCCATAATTTTGCAAGTTGAATCAGAATACAGCCAACCGGTGAACAACCACCGTAGACCAAAATCCTAATGTAGGAAAAAATAATCAATGACATAAATGTTGGGATTCATAATTAATATATTTATCATACCGTTTTCCTTTGGCATTTCCCTCGTCGATAATAGACCTATTCACCATAGCGTCCCATGCCAAGCAACCGCTGTACGGCAAACATGCCGATGTCTCGAATGTTGTGTGCTTCGGTCTTTTTGCTACCTGATTCTCGTTTACTACAATATATTCAGCCATAGTGCCAGAAGCCCATGAGGGTGTGAAGAGGAAAACCTCGTCACCCACGTCGAAGCTCGCAACTCCCTGGCCTATGTCAGCCACGATACCCGAGCAATCTCTGCCGAGTATAACAGGTAATTCCTTCTGTTGCTAAACGTGGATAAATAGGGTATTACGACGTAGATTTTAAGATCTTAGTTCAAAACGACCTGGTTCGATACTCACTCCATAATTAAGCAATCTTCTGTACACTCTGGCATAACCCGAGCATATTTTAGCATCAACGATATTTAATGAAGATGCCTTGACTTGAATCAATAGTTCGTTAGACCTTTGTATCGTAGGAATTTCTGCATCGTCTATCAGTGAAATACCCTGCCAGTGATACAATTTTTTAGTAAGCATATTTTATTTTATACCGTTTGATTATCTTTCACCCCTTTCGAAGTAGACACAATGTATCTAACTGAACCAAGCTTTGTCCACAATTTTGTGTAACCTTCCAATTTTTATTTAAACTAAGTCTAAAGAGATTTTCGTCAAATGGTCAATACCTCTATGCCAATGTAATGGTGACACATTATTGCTTTCATGTACTGCACTCGACGTGGTATTTGTCTCCAGTGTAATCCAATGTTATACCCTATTAGTGCACCGATACCCAATCCTGTGAGGTAGAAAGCTACTTCTCTCCTTGATACTAAAACAAAAGTCCGTGTCCATTTATACATAAATTTGCATCGGCAGACCATACTTGTGATACAAAAAGTCATGAATACTACGTACCATTGCTGAAGCAGAGACTGCCTATTTGATGATAAAAGGCTCTGGAGTTGTATTGTATGGAGTAATACTGGAACTGCGCTTGTTCCCATAATCTTAGAATCCAAGAATTTATGTGTGAAATTAGATTCTTTATACGACTTGTGTACTCGTCGCTGCATGCATTCTTCAGCAATTGATGAAGTTGCACGAGCAGAGTAGAGATCCATTGTTGTCCCTGTTGCAAAGTTACGGACCCTTGAACCTACAATTACATTCTTTTTATTTTTTACGAAACTTTCATATGTGTATATTACAGAAATATTCACTTCTATAAATCTACATTGCGATTATAGGAAAATCAGGTTTTTTTTCTCACTTCTTCGAACCGTCTGTAACTTGAAAATAACCCGAAGCAAGTGCAAATCTGGGTGAAAAATGAATAAACAATGAATATGCAAGTATTCTGAGGTCAAAGGACTAAAATTACACCTGTGTGTCCAATTTATTCCAAAAGCAAAATTTCTAAGATCAAATCTTTTTTCCCTTTAAAAATGATCCAAACCCATTGTCATTTTTCGGATTACGTAAAGTTAGGCCCGATAATATATTTCTTGACCCAGAAAACCAAAACACTAACGCAAACAAAATAACAACAAATACCTGAAGTACTTCCAATTGACTGGTTAGACGAAACCAAAGTTCGTCCATGATTAACCGGTGGCACGGCGAGGCAGAGGGGTACGGAATTAGAACTTTATAAATTCGACATTATTAATAACAGTCTTACACTATCTACTACGCGATGTTGTTTGCAGTATGCGGTGGATCAGCTGGAAGACCGACACACTTGGTGATATATAAATAACTGATTAACACATCGCATTACGGCCGCAAATAGATACGAATGCAAGACTTCCTATGACTTCTCAACCGATTTAGGTACATTTCGCATTTCGAATTATGACATTTCCGCGAGTATGTGTGCGTAAGTTTCGGAATCCAAGGAAAACCGCGAGCCGGATGTTTTCAACGTTCCCAAGAGGTTATATATCAGACATAAAATCGTTATCCCACATATTATATTTATCTCGACATCACAAATTTTCCTTAAACATGCTAGCTTGCGCCAATTGCGGCACAAACTTGTTTAATTCTTCGATAGTATACGTGATGTAATCATCTTCCTGTGTATATCGAGAAGTTGTGAAAGTTTACGCATCTTCGTCAAAATATCACGACAGCGCCACCTTCGGGCATTCCGACGAAGTATAGTGTTAGACGAGCGGAATGGTGGACCGTGGGTCACTTCTGTCAGCCATCTTGTTCGGTAGTCGATCTGTCAGTGAACGTTTGTTTCGGTATGTGATAAACAATATTCTTCTCGCATTTTGTGATCATAAACTATCAAAAACTGTAGTTTCTTATAAATTCCAACAGGTGATGATCCTCGTCCATTCGAACGTACAATTTTGATGTTTCTATACAACTCATGGATTCGAAAACAGTTTCATGGGACGAAGATGTGTTTTAACCTATTTGTTAGTCCCATACTTGTTCCACGATTTTCAACCGCAAAGTGACGTGGAATAAGAGATTGTCGTTTGTCAACGAAATATACGGTAAACGAAACGTCAACTACAAATCAATGTATATAATTATTACATGCAAATTCCAAGTGATAAACGTCAAATAACATTCGCTATGTTTCAGTGTACCAGTCATGCTTCGCCATCGAATACAAAAAAGTGTATACACGTGGCAAACATCTATCAGCAACCATCAATTTGCATTCGCCAATGGTCTACCATTTTCGCATCGAGATAAAAATATCTCATTAGACGATCGATCTCTTCGGCTAATTGCGGGCCGAGATTTCTCATGCATACGTTGTTCCTTGGTAATGCGAGGGTGCGATATACGACCATTTCCACAGTCCCGAGGGAATCGAGGCCAGGTTATACATGCGTCGTGTGTATACGAAATTCTCGTGCACAGAACGAAGTATACTCTCGACACGAACATGGAGAAAGAGAGAGAGAGAGAGAAGATCGTATAGAGGACATTAGCGAGTTGGTATCCGTCCAGACACGTCTTTCCGGATTTGGCCTGGCTCCTTCCCAAATGCGAACCTCGCCCTTGTCGGTTAGGTATTATTGCGCTTAGCGCCCCTCGTACTCTCCAGTATGAAACCCCGGTACATACATAGTTAGGCTCTATAGCCGGAAAGGCACGAGGTTCTCTTTTTACGTTGTATCGTTGCAATATAACTGCCGAAAAATCATATAATGCCTGGCATATATGAACGTCGTCGTAAAAGTGCTGCGTTCGTTTTCTCTCTCTCTCTTTCTTTCTCTATCGAGCGTGTACATTACCATTGTAGTACACAAGACCATAATACGAATGTCCCTCCTCGTGTAACTACCGTCGCGCGACTTTTATCGTCAAGTGCATTCAGCCTGCGCGACGGATTTTTTTCCTCCGATACAATGAGAGGTCGGGAGAATTTTTTTTCCTCTCTACTACCGTTTCGTGTCTGCCAAGAGCTGACGATATGTGAATTCCCGCGGCTTTCCTCCAATCCGTATCAGTGCCTAGAGTATTGGCGACTGTTCCCAATGGTATTATTAAAAAAAAAACTTCTTCGCTACATTGAGTGAAAAAACAAACATAATACGATTGATTTTATTGTTCACAGGTCTTCTTAATTTGATCGACGTGTGAAACTTATGAATCTTGGTTTTGTAGGAAAATACAAGTGGTTGGATCTTGATGAGGATTCGATGTGTCCCTTGTGGCTAGGAGATGCGCTTGATCCTTCGCCACGCATATAATCGAATCCACAGCTCGGCTGGTTTGGTGCACGATACCTGGCTCTACGGTATTGCGAGGTGTACTCTGTGAAACACTCGGTAATTAACCGAACATTCCCCGGGATAGGGAACGGTAACAAGTGTAGAGTACAATTGGTGAGATTGAAGTAGGGATGGGAAAGGGCTGTTGAGGGATACGATTAATACAAAGATATCCCTATATATATATATATATACATATGCATACACACATACATATATATATATATGTATATAATTTTACGGCGTTCCCGTTTGACTGGGGAAGAATCGGTGAAGCAGGTCAGCGTATGCAAATAGCGAGGGGGTTCCCCGTAGGTCAACGTACAACAGCGAGCCTTATACCGGGTATATATTATATATATACATCTTTTTCTCCCCTATCTCTCGTTTCCCTTGTTTTCCACGCTCTTCCGCGCTTTCTCTCTGTTCTCGGCACTTCTCGTCGCCCTTTCCATTCTCTCTTACTCTCCCTTCTCTCTTCCTATCTCTCGTCTGTTTTTTTTCTCTCTCTGCCAACCTCATGCTCTCCCGCATCTGGTTGTATCCGAGCGCGCTTTACGGGTCCATATATTTCCGTGGCTCTCGAGGGCGACTCGACGACGGAGTCTTGCGGACGTAAAGGTGCGCCTCGTGTATAGAAGTTCGGGCGTGTATTAGCTACCGCGTATCGTCGTATATAGGCTGATGCAAAATATTTTTGTAGTTTCCACAATCGATTTTCAAAATCTATCAAAATTCTTTATCTCTGATATTTCTTATCGTTCTCACAGTGAAATTCAACGAATCAAATTAATTGTCACAACGACAATAAAATCAACTCCTAAAATATAATCTCTGCGTATAAATAAATAATAGGTAATTCTGGATTTATATCAAAGTAACAAAAGGCAATAGTTAAAACGACGTTTCGTCGTCGCGTTATAATTCTCATTTACACAGAGGTTTATAGACGATTTCCGAAGTGCGTCGATAGAGGGCGGTTAGATTTTTTCTGCGCAAGACTGTAGTACATAACGATGCACGTAACGTACAATTCACACGAGTACATGTATATGTATAAACGCGCACGTGAATATCGGAGAGTATGTACGGTTTATATACCTAGACGATGTTTGCCCACGATGTTGCGGAAAATATTCGATTTTTACGATACGCGAGAGAAAGAGAGCGTGGAGGGGGGGGGGGGCTGTGTGTGTGTGTGTTTAGTAGAAACTCGGGACTGGCTGGTACCGGTCGACTACGTTTTACGTTATATACGTGTGTATATACGCTTATGCCGATTCTCTCGGTACGGAGTCGAGGAGCTTCCACTCCATTGGGGAGGAGAGGTGGGTTCTCGTTCTCTCTCAAATGCTACTATAAAAGGGTGGCGAACGAAGAGTAGAATTACAGCGAGAATAAGGTAGAGATATAATTTATATAGACGCGAATAAGAAACGTTAATGGCGTGTACTCGAGTCGAGTTTCTAAAATTACAAAAAAAAAAGAAAAGACAATGAAACTTCGGAAAAGTCGATAGGAAGATCGTTCGTCATTCTTATTTGTAAAATTAGTAGAAAACGTTGTCATCTGGTGAAAACTGTTCTCGATAACTCGCGGGAATCGCTTGCAACGGTTTTACACTTCTTGAAAAGTTGTGGGTAAAAAATCCAGTTTTCACAAGGTTGTATCTCTTCTCTAGATCGTCGGACAAAAAATTTCACGAATAACTTTTTGAAGAACTCACCGAGCAGTCAAGGATAATCCGGATAGCTCCATTTTTGTGGCGAAACTTCGAAAAATCACGATTTTCCAGAACCACGGGGCAACGATAAAAAGCCTAGGGGATGATGATTGAACCACATTTTTTCTTCCAAAAGGGCTTCTAATTATAATATTCGTATTACACAGGAAATGTCCAATTCCAAAATGAACCAACAAAGTCTTTTTCAGCAAAAAAATATTTTGTCACCCCCGGACCCCCCAAAATGTCAAAAGTAAATTACAAATGTCAACTGTCAGCACCTGCCGAGAGTAAAAATTGATTTTCATCCACAAAGGCTTCAATTGGAGGTTACAGAATCGGAAATTTCCCTCGCAACACGAATATCACCATTATAATATCGATACATTGCAATTTACCGACATATTTTATTTTCCAACCTTCTATGAACATATTTAAACCGTATTTTGGCTCTCTATTAAAGTCATAGACTTCTAAGATAGTCTGAGCGTTCCCATAAGAGGCACTGAATCAGTATATAAAGGACAGAGATATATCGGGAGTATTCTTCTCTCATTTCAATCGGTGTAGTGTTGGGAATGAACGGAGCAGCGGAAGTGGAACACATTCATAACGCAAACGCGTGATTTCTCCTCACTCTCCTCTGCTGCCTCATCCCCACCACAAGTATCCTGAGACAGAGAGAAGAGTACTTCCGATATATTGTCATCCTTTATATGTTGACTGGAAACGGCCTATGAGAGCGCTCAGTCTATCTTATATGTCTATGTTTAAAGTACTCCCAAAAATTGTCAACGTCACTCAATGTAACCTCGTTTTACGTCAACTAGAAAAAAGAAAAAAGAAAAATTGTCGAAACATATCGGATTGCGTATATTTGTTCTTTATCCACCTTAATACGGGGATACGTACATACGAAAAAGAACCAGCTTGCTGGTTCGTCCCATTTGTCACACATACGTTACGTACCTCTCCCTCTCTCTGTCTCTCTGGAAATCCACCGAGAGTACCTACCTCGTGCATCCTCAATCCCTCCGCATGTCACACATCTACCTCCCCCTCCCCCCCGCCCCTCCTCCCGCATCCTACAACGAAACACGCGTACACACGTTGAGCACGAAATTCACACATATTCGCACGGTTTTCACGAAAATGCCGTCCCATGAATGCATGGCCCGCGTTAATGTGCCGCTATGGAGGCATGCTTAATTGCTTTAATTAAAATTCACGCTGCGTGTCGAGTTGGCCGGCCGCCGTTGCCGCGCCCTGGTCTCTCGCTCGACCTCGACTCTGCGTGTTCCATTCGTGGTACTCTCGCACATACACAGAGAAACGTAGTATATACCACGTATAACATTACGTATATATCTGTACTTGGGCTCGATGTACGAGAAAGGGGGGAGGGAAGGTTGCGTCGAGTCCACCCTCCTCAAACCCTTGTCGGATCGCCGATAGGAAGGTCGCGGGGAGGGGTGGGTGGCGAAGGGAAGCTCCCACTAGCGGGATCAGGCGTGAATCTATATGAATACTCATATACCGACGTATCTATACACGCAAATATTCGCATAGAACCGGGCACGTTTATGGCCGTACAACGATTTCTGTTAATTCGAACAACGCGAGTCGGCAGCAACGAATAAAAAGAAACTCGGTTTTTATTCGATCGGGGATCGTAACGTTTAACATTTTTTTGTTTGCCTTCGTTTTTGTTCTTATTTTTATTCTCAACGTTATCGAGAAGCCTTTCGTTCTTTTTTGTTGTTGTTTTTTTATTAACTCCGCACATTTACGGTTAACCGGCGACTCGTGACTAATTAATATTCAATTTCTGTTTTTTTTTTGTATTTTTTAGTAGCCGATTAATCAGTCAATCGCAATATCGAAAGGAGGAAAATTAAAAATAAAAATACAATAAAAAAAGGAGAACGAAAGTCGTGATCGATCGCGAGTACGTACGAATTTTATTTACGCGCGAACGATGAATATATTTTCATCCCCCGCGGGTGTGCCTGTGTTGAAAGAAAAAAAAAGAAAAAAAAAACAAAAAAAATACAAAATCCATCGCCAATCACAGGTACCGGTTCGTGCAGTCTCGCCAATTGTTCGAACGGCTAGCACACCCCGCGCGCTCGTAAAAGTTCGACGGTTTCGCTTGGTTTCTTTTTTTTTCTGGATTTTTTTCCCCTCACTTTTTTTTTGCCCTCGCATCGGGATTATATCCTCGATTCCGGAGCGCGAAAGTACACGCCCGACGAGGAGGGAGCGCGAACGATCGTGCGGGCGGACACGAAACGGGCGCGTTGGGCGGGTCGGGAGGGAGGCGATGAAGTGGGGTGAGGAGGGAGAGTCAGAGGGGCGGGGGGAGGGTTGTTCGAGACTCCGAGGGTGTGCGGTAGCCACAAGTGTCTGCCCGAGCGCCCTCTCTCATTAATTCTCCACCCTTGTTGCTTGTTAAGGGAGAAAGAGAGAGAAACCTTCTTCTCGTTCTCTCTTCGTCTCTCTCCCTTGGTTTCTCTCCAACGATAGGTTCTCCGTACTCCACCGTTCGTGTCCCTCCCGAGACCGAGAGACGGGATAATTTTCTCTCTTCCTTTTCGTCCCATGCATCCACCTCTCCCTTTCTCTGGTCGCTCTCGGACGTTGCTAGATCGGAACAATAACATCCTACGCATCTTTTAGATTCTTTAGGATGTGTCGAATTACATCTGAAAAAAAAACAATCCCAAAGCTTTCAAAATCGTAATATTCGATCTTAACGCAAACTTCAATTTTTTTTTATTGTCAAAAATGTGATTTTACAACGCTATACAAAAATTCACCTAGGTAATCTAGTCATAATTTTGAAACTTTTATTCTCGTCGACTTCTATTAATCGTATTGGACATATCTAACGCGTATTAGTCAAGGTGTGCGCGTATAAACGATGAAATACGCGTATACATCCATTGAGAAGTATCCACGGGGATAATATCGCGATTCTTGCCCCTCGTGCAGTTGTTCTCTCTCTCCCTCTCTCTCTCTGTATATATATAGGTTCTCGGACCACCGATCACCCTTAAGGTGATGTGAAACACCGCACGAGTTTCCACGGAACGCGAGACAGATAGCGCTACGACGCGGTCATGAACAAGCTCGAGAGAGAGAGAATACGTTGGAGAACATGTTTCACATCACGTTAAGCCCACGAAACGCCCTTAATAGCGTCTAATAGTATAGCCAGACCCAGAAATCAGACGCGAACCACCTGCACGCAATGGGACAGTTAAGCTTGCCGCCCTCTTGTCTTCTCTCTCTGTATGTATGTATATATACATAATACCATCGATGTGGTATATATATGTTGTATATATACAGATATATACACCCGCATATTTTCGACTCTCCGCGTACTATCCCTATATATCTCCCTTTACCCGCTCTTCTACCGTAATCCTCTCTTCTCGACTGCGTTACTGTGTATAATATATACGTGTATATATATATATATGTAGCTATATATATTGTTACCCTTTGCAGAGAAGCTCCTATACCATTTTAACCGATTCTCGCTCGTTCACCTTCGTACACACTCCAGTCTCCGCCACGAAGCCTCCAGTCCGCGTTTCAAACCCCCGCATATTCCGTTCCTCACCGACCTGTTCCACCAACCCACGGACTTTCCGAGCTTTGCTGGGGAAGTTTTCCAGCGAGCTTTCTACTTTTCCATCTCTCTCGGACCCTTTTTTCATCTCTCTTTCTCACACACATTTTTACCCGCACCCTTATGCTTTTCACCCTCGCGAGAGAGCTATCTCTCGCTTTCTTTTTCTCTCGAGTCTCGTTGCCTCTGTGTGCTTTCCGCATCGGCATTTTATATCTCTCGATGGTATATGTTGCCTCCAGGCTGTATTTCTTTCCCTCTTTCTCTCGCTCTCTCTCTCTCTCGCTCTCCTTCTCTCGCTCGATTTTTCTCTCTTCGTTCGAATCTATGGTGTTGGCTTTTGCAAGGCCAAATCCATGGAGCGGAATGGAGGGAGGAGAGAGAGAAAGGTGAGACGGCGAACGAACTAGTGCGTTGAATTAATTCGCGTTTCGTCGATGGCCTCTAACTCTCTCTCTCTCTCTCTTTCTTTCTTTTACTCGTTTCACTTTCTCTCTCCACGCCTTTTCCCTGGGTTTTCACGCTTTCTCTCTTCCTCTCTCTCTCTCTCTCCGTTTTTCTCGTATCGAGGTACACGGTCGTCGAGTTTTCTCCTTACCCTCCGTTTCTTCCTCGTTAAGTATTCGTTCGCGCTTTTTTCTCTCGCGCCTCCAACTTTTTTTCTTTCTTACTTTGCCTTTTCTATGTATATATGTATATGTATCGAGAGTGAGAGAGTGAGAGAGAGAGCGAGAGAGAGAGGGATGGATGGAAGAATCTTGCTTCCCCGTCTTCTCGATTCCAACGCGTATCGAACTTTCCTATACTCGAGCTTTTTCCTTCTCTCTTCTTTTTTCCCCTCTTTCTACTTTCCCTTCTTTTCTCGTTCGCCTCGTGGTGTA
Organism: Netelia fuscicornis; assembly: GCA_946811545.1. Classification (NCBI taxonomy): domain Eukaryota; kingdom Metazoa; phylum Arthropoda; class Insecta; order Hymenoptera; family Ichneumonidae; genus Netelia; species Netelia fuscicornis. The sequence goes on from OX328015.1 coordinate 2,687,152, forward strand.
TTATACCCCAGGGCATGCTCAAAAATACGTGCCTCGACGTGAACTTGTCATCGACTCGTGGAACGGCAAAAATTTGATGGAGCAGTAATATCTATACACCTATATGAGAAATACGTGATATAATTAACAAAATTATACGATATTTATCGTACGCGAATAAAAAATGAATTTTTTCAGTTTCCATTTTTCCTAAATTTTTCAAAACGATAATAATTACATTTTTAATTCTTCAACCTCATCGCACGATTTTAAGTTCATCAGATTTTCCATCGTTGATAAGCGACGTCCAAGTGTACAATCGATTTATTAATTCCAGAATGATACGCACGGAAGTTAATTAAAAAAAATAAAAAAATTACCAAAGGAAAAATGCAGAGAGAGGGAGGGAAAGATCGTTGACTAATTAGCATCGAGAAGATGAGAATTCGCGTGACGAAGGGCTCGTTCCCTTCAGGGCGAGGGCAGGAGGAGGATGCTGCGAACAGTAACGTATTATCCGGCGTATCGCGAAGAAATCGATTTTATTAAATTATCTTTGGTTTCATTTCACCGTTGTATTTGTCCGTACGAACGAGAGATAGGATGAAAAAGTATTAACCTCCCTTCGTGTATACGCGAATAAACTTTATGCTCCGATAAACGCATTCCCGCGCCACTTACACCAGACTGAGGGACGAAGACAAGGGGTGTCTTTGTCTCTGTATTTTTTTTTCTCTCCCTTTCTTTCTTTACAGAATTAATTGATTTTTCGTTGCGAACGCCACCCCCGTCGCTGACGCAATTGCCCCCTGCCGAGTCCCTAAACGGAGTAATCGTTCCCCGGGTGGGGAAATTACGATCTCTCGCTTATTTACACCCAAATGTCAGAGACGTAATTCTAATCTTTTTATCCATGTAAATTCTTTCAACGTCGTGCGTTACGATAAACTCGGGTGGAACAAAAAATGGCGGTGGTAGCGTAGGAACCTCGCGCATTAAAACGTAGAAATACTCGGCGTTAAAAAGTTGTCGTTGTTTATCCGTGAAAATGAAACGAAAAACTTTTAAAACACAGCGGAGAGATTCTTTCGGCGTCCCTTTCGCGGTTGATCCGACTCATTAAATATATATATTTCTCTCTCGCACGGTTGGGACGACGGTGGGTGGAGAGCGAAGGGAATCGGAGTCGGTTCTCGAGCAAGTTTCTCTATGGCTTCGTGGCTCCACTCGGCCAACGGGCTTCGCGCAATTAGTTGAATAAATAATGTTCAACCCCGGGATTCTCCACTTCCATTCCTCCCTCGTCCCTTTTGCGGGTTTCGAGTAAGACTTAACGGGGAGAATTCGTCGGAGAGAGGGTTTTCGTGTGCTACTGAAAGTGAGCAGAGAGGAAAAACAGGGAAGGAAGCTTCGGGCTTCGAGGTAAGCGATACATATATATATACGTAGTTACGTAAAATGGCAAATCCGCGAGAAGCGGCGGAAACGCTGAGCTTGAAATATGATAGAAAGCGAAGGTGGAGAGAGAAAGAGAGAGGGATGAGAAACGGGAAAGATGAGCGAGGGCGCCCACGAGTGTTCTCTCGTACCGCTGCCTAGAGAGAAACCGAAGGCGTGAGAATAGCAATCGAACGTGTATCTATATATATACGTAAAGACGACATGGTTTGCAAGTATAGAATTCGAGAGGTCCCGGGATCGACATTCAAAATTCAACAGGCTTTTCCTGGTCGCTCGCGCACAACTACGTACATACGTATATCACCCCAGCTTGCAGTCAGAAGCTGACATTTTTCGGTCTCGAGAACTTATACGATTCTTCCTCCTATATCGCCTTCCACCCGATCACGAAACGAGGAACGTGACGTTGCCGGAAAAAGCAGCTGATGCTACAGCTCTTCTCTTCACTCGGGGATATTCTTTCTTTTTTTTTCTTTCGTTAGTACGGAAGACGATGATTTTTTGAGAATTTCCGCGTATAGTCGCGACCGATCATTGTCAATTTTCATCCATACTTTTTTCATCTTGTGAGATATTTAACGGATATTCGAATGGTAAAGCGAGTGTGTCACGGACATCGATGGGAAAAATGTAAATCCGGAGTTGAAAAGTATCCGTACGACGCGTGCGACGAATGAAATGAAAGCGAAAATCAGGAATTATATTTATGTATACGGAGGCCGAGATAACCGTCTGGAAAGTTCGTTGGTGACCTCGCGGCCTCTCTCCGGCCCCGTTACGTACGCGGAGATCGAGATTCCGTTGCATATCTTATACGGTGTATGTATATACACCGGGGGATTTCGAGCGTAGCTACCGTGCGCGATGACGCTGGACCACAGCATCCCTCTCCGAACTGGACGGATCGGTTCGAGCGAGAGGAGAAGACCTGGAGAACAACCTTCCCGGACCCCGATGGAATAAATAATACATGCGTCCCACGTGGTCCAGCATCCAACCCCTGGACCAGAAATCACAACGGAGGGAGATGATGATTTGCATTTTAAAAATACATGCGCTCATACACGCAATGAATTAACATTCTTTAACTTTGCAAAACGTGTGAGACTTGTTGTTTGGAATTTAGCAAAGTAAAAACTTTATCATTGGAGAATTCTTAACTATCGTAACGTACATGTAAGAAACAAATTTAGTGTATGTATAATAATTATTTATTGTAGTAGTGAGCGAGAGGGAGAGTCAATCATGCTCACAATTGTAACGACGGTTGAGCGAAGAGACTAAACCTAAAATAAATCACAAACTTCCTCGACTATTTTTTCGTTTTCTTATACCTGACTACTTTAGCTATCTTATAGTATTAACCCTTTCACTGCGGCGGGCGTATACACTACTGGCGGAAAGTTTCCGGACAAAAGTTGAAAACACTGCCGGGACGTTTTTTTATGCCATTTCGCCGGTAGTTGGCCTAGGCCAATTTAAACAACGCCATTTTAAAGAGCAGGGATTTCCCTTCATTTTAGAACTAAAAAAAATTTACGATATTTTTGCAATTAGCACCCAGTTTTGAAAACGACAATTTTTGGTCGTTTTTTTGTTCTTTTGCAAGTGGACCCCGTTTGCAGTAAAATGTTTTTAACGAATTTCTTTCACCATACTCATAATTAAATTTTTCAGTTACATCGAAGAAACTTCGTCCTTGAAGAAACCTCCGAAGGGACTAAAGTTTAATATGTAAGTAAACAATTTAATTCTATTATTTGCATGGTATTCAGATCAATCGAGCTGACCGGAAATGGGTGAAAAACAAATTACGAAAAAGAAAATCTGAAAAAATTCTCCTGAACTCAGCAAGAAGTAATACAACTTTTTGCCGTCTTGAGATTTTGTTGTAAACCTCATTGTTTTCGTTCTATGGAGCAATTTTCAAATTGTTTATTTTTTTTAAAAAACGACATATCTTTGAAAAAAAAATCGTAGAAAATTTTCTAAAAAATGAACTTGAACCTTAGACTTCCCCCTTTATGAGTATGGTGAAAGAAACTCGTTAAAAAAATTTTTACTGCCAAGAGGGTCCACTTGCAAAATAACAAAAAAACGACCAAAAATTGTCGTTTTCAAAACTGGGTGCCAATTGTAAAAAAAATCGTAAAATTTCTTTTTTAAAAGCCAAAATGAAGGGAAATCCCTATTCTTTAAAATAGCATGGGTTAAATTGGCCTAGGCCAACTATCGGCGAAATTGCATAAAAAAACGTTCCGGCACTCTTTTGAACTTTCGTCCGGAGACTTTCCGCCGGTAGTGCATATACGCTCTGGCGAGTCCATCGATTAAGTAAATTAAGATAGTTTAAGATACTACCCAAAACAAATTAAAATCAATATTGTTAATTCATGTGCAGTTATTATCTTTAAAAAAAACCTTAAGAATGCTATAAAATCTCCGGATACTGTTTTGATCACTAGTCAGTGACGGCGGGCAGCCACCAGTTGTAGCAGCGACCCAACGTGCGAATAGCGCGCTATCTGTAGTGATGAATTCGACCCCGAACGCGCCGGAGTGAAAGGGTTGAAGAAAACCCCTAACATGTGAGTAAAAGACAGTGCGAAGTGCGTCTTTTGTTCTCACCAGATCTTCCCTCGATCGCCAAGGTATCCAGTAATATAAGTGAAAACAAAAAAAACAAGAAATTCTCATGGACGAACAATATCAACAAACGTAAATCGTGACCCGTGTAATCTGAAATGCCCCATACACTTCTATGTAATATCTCGTCGAACCTCGAAGCCAAAAGCCAATCGTGCACGTTTCGATCGCGTATATAGTATAGATATATATTTATACGAGGGGAGGTTTGGGCCGAAGTCTGTTATAACGCGAATAGGACGGGGAAGTGATGGCACACTGTGGCTCCGGCTTATACATAATACATCCGAATAATTGTGTACCTACGTATATCCGCGGGGGTGAATCCGGTGGGATTGTACGGTAAGGCTAAAACCTCGTGTTCTCTCTCTCTTGGTGAGAGCCACATAGCCAACGCATAACATTGGAGAATGAGGCACGAGGAGCAGAGAGAAGCAGGAGCCGCAACGCGAGGAGAGGAGAGGAGAGTGTTCCATAGTATAATCCCGTTAGGGGGCTTGAATCACCGAAAGCACGTAACATACATAGCCCTGGCGCATGCCGAGAGCGAGCTGCCTCTCTGGCCAGTAACGCGGGGGATAGTTGGCCTTAACTGTTCTAATTAATATAACGGTTTCTACCGGCATCAGTGAGAGGGTGAGAAACAGAGACGGCGAAAGACAGAGAGAGGGAGAGAGATATCCGCGCGAAAACCAAGTTCGGTCCGTAGTGAAACACCGCACGCCACATTGAACGTATAACCGGATAGTCCTATCGGCCATGACGCTCTCGCTAACTCATCGGATGATGTATGGATATTTATGCATTTATGTATATATATATATATATATTTATGTCTGTATATGGGTTGGTAAAATAGATATTTCGCCCGGTGGTTTAGCCAAATGTATCACAGCTTTACAAATGTTTGCAAATTACACCATTAGCGCTGTGATACGAAACGTGATTGAATTAACTTAACAAAATAATAAAAAAGTGTGTGTTTTTTGTTCAATTTTTTTTGTTATTGAGACATCGCCGAAAATCAAATTACAGCGATCGATCGTTATTAGCGAATTCAACTATGTCAAAGATCGGACAATGACTCGAGGATATTCATAAAAATGTGGAATGGTCACGATTCGTCGATCACACGAGACGACGATCGACGATGTTATTCGCAGTCCCATTATCGTTTCGTTTCTGTTTCCATCCCCTCGAGGGTTTATTTCTCGAAATATCACGAAGCCCCGCGGTCTCGCTTAATAATACAGCCAATAATGTGTCGCGATGCATGGCGACCCTGGCGAACCTCGCGTTCCGGACTGCAGAGGGTGGAAGAGGGAAAAAGGAGGGTGGTGTGGAAGAGGGGGGGTTGGTTCGGTGATTCCGGCGTGGAAACGGTCGTAATTACATCTTCATTAAAATGATGGTCGGCCGTGTGGTTTATACTCGAAAACGCGGTGACCGAAGGGCTACCCATATGCGAACTGCCTCACACCCTCGTTGTTGAGGGATGAAGAGACATATGCTCGTATGGCTTGTATATTTCCCACCGTTATACATATATATATGCAACAAGAGTTGTTCATTCGGCCTGCTGCGGCTGTCTCTCTCTCTCTCTCTCTCTCTCTCGCTCTCTCTCGGTATGGAAGCGGGAATTTGCGGTAGCCTGCAACCCTTTCCAACGTCCTCCCACGCCCTATCCCACATCACGTTGGTTCTGTCGCATGTTACTGGAGTAGCCGCGAGCTAGCATTGTCAGCAGGAAGGTGGGGAGGTGAGGTCGGGAGTTGGGACGGCACATAAATGGTTGGCTGACGATCATGCCACGACACTGGCCTGGATAGCGAAGCGCGCTGGAGAACGCTCCGGAGAACCCACGGACGAAGCAACAGCGATGTATTACCGCACCGTGTCGCGCGTATGTGGGACCTGGTAATTGTGGAAAATGGAGAGAATGCGATGGCTCGATATGAACGAGAGAAAGAGCAATGACCGACGCTTGGACATTGTTTCAAGTCTTCCTTCGCTACTAAAACAATTGTTGGATTCAACGCATTATGATTAAATAATTTATAAATAAATCAAACGATCGCACAGTCATTAATTTAATCGATATTAAAACACATATATTTATATAAATACACGTTTAATGACAATAAGGGTTGCGCGTCAATGCACCGTTTGTAAATCCAGGTCTTTGTACATCCGTCCCTCTGGGTAAAGGACGCGACCACAGTGGATGACCACTTGTTGTTTCTGTGCTGTGGAGGTCCTCGGGATTTCGCAGCTACCGAGATATCCACTTCCTCCCTTCCCCCTTCATCCTCGTTCTCTCACACGTTCTCGCTCCGACTAGCTGCAACTGGGAGGCTAACACGTTCACGTCCGGAGGGGCTTTAGAATACATGTAACATGGAATAAGGTACTTCCTCACCCTTACGTACAAAATATATATATATACATATATTTGTATTTGTGTCAGTGTATGTGTGTGGGTGTGGGAGTATGCGATGGCATACACATTCCAGGAGCGCGAAGGGAGCCAGCTGGCGAAACGTAAATCCGTCCGTTGGGTATACGCGAGTACGGGCGCTTACCCTTCCGCACTCGACCTATAGCTACTTCTATATATATATATGCTTGTGTTCGGAACGATGGCGGCAACAGCCACAAATATACACTGTACATATACCGTGTATATATAGAAAGAGAGATATATGTATGTCTAGGTGTACGTGTGGTTGTGTGTTTGGGTTTGTGTGTACCACGGCGCATATACGCATGCGAGGTAAAATTATGTTCCGGCCGGGCTCTCGTTCGAATTTCCGACGAGCTAGAAATTTCCTGAAATTTCCCCACGACCGGATGCCGTAAGCACACCCACACACACACACACACACACTCGAGAACGAGTCTCGGCTCGTTCTGCTTATCCCATGGACATGCGCGGATACAGGATATGTAATATAGTTCGAATCGTCGGTTTGCGGATTTTCAAGGACTTTGGTCCTGTACGGAGTACGAAAAGTTTAGCGCGAATGTATTAGAAAAGGCTGAGAGTGGGCGATAACAAAAAAAGAAAAAGAAAAATTTATTTTTCTCTTTTTTTTTGCAGGACGATTGCATTCGCGCGTTTCCCTTTTTGTCCTCGTTGTGTACGACTTTTGAAACCAACGTATCTCGATTTACTCCCGATAGGAAAGTTTCAAAGTTTTCTTTACCAGCGTTGTAACGCATTGTCAAATTTTGTTTTTCATTCGTATTCGAGAAAAATAGATTTGTCGGATTTATGGGCAGTTCGAGTTTAATTCGAACGTGAGAAAAGTATAATTTTGGAATTTGTAAACTTTTTTTTTTCGAGCGACGATATTTATATGGCGGTATGGATTTTTCGATGTCTTTTGTCGATAGAGCACGATTAAGGGTTGAAACGAGATTTTCATCGAACGAATGAAAATTCTCGGAAATGTGATAACGGTTTATCGTTCGGGCGAAGACAATTGTTGCCTATCATCGATGTAGCCTTAGGGCGATTGTCAGGCACTTGCGGTCAACCGTGACGGTGCTATGTGAACCCTTGTGTGTGTGTGTGTGTGTGTGTGTGTGTGTCGGTGTGTGTACAGAGAAACCGGGTATAAACCTTTCAGGATTCAGGACGAGGGGGAAAACAGAGCGGTAACCAACGTAGAGCCGGGAAGAGAACGAGGGGTTGAAGTCAATCACTGAAACAGAGATTGGGGGGGCGATTCGATAAGGGTTGAAACAGCCCTCCTCTCCTTGTCCCACTTCCTGGATTTTGCACAGCAGCCACGGTCGACTGGCTTCTGGTCAATCTTCAACCTTCGGATTGATTCTCGCGTTCAATCGCTTTGCCGTTGGCAATTTTTATCATTATCATTATTCTAGAAAAAATACAGCATCACTGTATATATATATATATATATATTTATTTTAACAGCCTTGTACACTTTGTCGATTCTTGTCACGTTGTATCCTTCGGATACGCAATTTTTATTATTCCATCATTCTCATTCACGCTCTTTAATCAATTTATTCGAATTTTACCACTACCTTGCTTTTATGGTTAACCGTGAATGTTATGGACAGTCTCTGGTCGGTTAACCGGAAGATATGCTCTTTTTTAGCCTCGGCAAAGAGAGAAAAAGACAGAGAGAGAGAGAGAGAGAGAGAGAGAGAGACTCGTAAAGTGGCGCACTGATTTCAGGAGTGGTGTAATCTAATAGTTGCCAACGAAAGGGTGGCCGGCCGACACACAGCGAGGCTCGAGGAACGAGAAATCAAGCGAAAGAGGGAGAGAGAGAGAGAGAGAGAGCGAGAGAAAGAGAAAGAGAAAGAGAGAGAGAGAGAGACGGTGGGCTGAAAAAGCGAACGAGTAGTGGCGGGGTGGGACGATAGTGTTGCACGACCGAGTGCAAGAGCAAGAGAGAGAAAGAGAGAGAGAGAGAGAGAGAGAGAGAGAGAGAGAGAGAGAGAGAGAGAAAGAGGAAGAGAAAGAAGGGGGATGGTGAAACGGGAGGCGAGATTGCAGACTGCTATATAGCGGTACAGCGAAGGCTGGAGTAATGAAATCAAGGGTGTAATGGCCTCGACAGGGGCGGGTCTCTGCGGGAGTGTAGCGAGAGAATGTATACGTGCGCCTGTTCGCCGCGTTCTCTTGGGTGTGTGTGTTCGGCTCGATGCTCGGGATATAGAGAACCCGCGAGAACGATCTTTCCCCAACGCAACTTTCCACGCGTACCTACAACGCGTCTGTACACATATGCGCGAGGCCATTAGACTTCAAGGTCTTTTCCGTTGAGTTTCAAATTGCGTAATGCACTTTTCACCCACCCGCGTACACAACGAGAAGGATAAAAAGTCGAAAAAAAAACACAAAACAAAAAACCACCAAAAATTTGCACGGAGGATTTTTCTTTTTGAACAAAAAGAAAAAAGAATTTTTGTTTTGCTAGAATGCGAGAAATCGCGAAGCAACGAGTTATAAGTTTTGATTCGTTTTCGGGACAGTTAAATACGCGTGGAAAACACAAAATCCTAAGAAGGGTGAGAAAAGGTCGGGGGGGAAGAGCCTGAGTACTCTTTTTCGGTCTCGTTCTCGCGACCGACGCACACAGCTCCGGGAGGAGAGTGAAATCGCAACTCCCGGTTGTCTCTCAACGGTCCTCCACCAGCTCATTAGCAAGGGATTAATTAAAAACTCGTTTGTTTGCCACCGGCAAACGAGAGAAAAGTGAGGCTGAGAGAGAGATGCACACACTTTCTATCTCCCTCCCTCTCTCTCTCTCTTCGTCGGAGTTTTCGACTTACACCTCTACGATGCGTCGAGCCAAGCTTTCCCGATGTCGCGACCGAGTTGGGGCAAGAGTGAAAAGCACCGAGAGAGACAGAGAGAAAGGGAAGCTGGAATGCTCGGTTGGCTCTCGCGATGGTACACCAGGAACAACATCGCTTCTTGGGACACTCTCTTCGCAATGTCGGATAATTAAATCGTGCATTTTTCTGTGTTTATATACATTCTGCTATCGCAAAAACATCCACAGTCTCTCACTCTCTTCATCGTCGCGATAATACGAAGAGACGTCAATAAAGAGAAAAGTAATAACGTCACAACGATTCGAGTACATTCTCTTAAAAACAATTTCTTCGATTACGCTAATAAAAACAAAGAACAACGAAGAATGAAACACAAATTCGCGTTATCGCGAAAGAATTTTACTCCAGATGGAACGGGGATGAAATCTTTCAACGTCTCTAGAGAGTTAGGAACATAAGGTGTAGGAAAAGCGTGAGAAAACGAGATCTCTCGCGAATTCTCAAATTGTGAGTTAATGCGGTATTCGACGTATCTCGCGCTCAAAGCGTCTACGCTACTCGCAAATTCAGGATTGGGAATTATGTGTAGGAAATAAATATGTTCGATGTATATCGCCAACCCCTTGCGATTATTATAATCGACAAAATTTAGCGAGTTCCCGAGCGTCGTACGTATTTTCTCCTACTTCCCTTTTAGTCGTTTGCGCACTTGATCGCGTACGAAGAACGAGGCACGATGAAACACACATATACACATCTTGGTGTAGACGTAGGTCGGGTTCATGAGGAAAGCAGACGCGGGCTTCTCTTTCTCTCTCTCGTCGTATATGCGAAGCACAGTTTGACTTCTCTTCTCCGCTTCTCGCCTCTTTACCCTCGTACCTTTGCATAGACCGTATAACGTCCTCTTATACATAGCTACGTGTATATAGACATATACACACATACACATATACATAGACATTTTACGTATAGACATAGAGGTACGTGATGAACATCCTTCTCTCCCATTCTATCACCCGACACGAGCAGAGTCACGAGCTCTCGCTTTCTCGGTTTCCTGGGCTCGGCTTTTCCATCCCCCCTTCTCTTCCCTTCGTACTTTTGGCCTCGGGAACCTACCACGTTGTAGGTTCACGGGGGCTCGCACTCGGCTCCGAACGCGAGAGAGAACACGTTATGGTTATCGCCTCTTCACAAGCTCGTAAGCAGCCCGCAAGCTTCTATGCAACACACACACACACGAGTACGCATACTTATCTTTCTCTCTCTCCGTCTCTTTCTCTTGCACCCACAACCACTTTGCGGGCTTCCTTTACACGAGTTGGCAACACATTGATCGATCGCACACACTGCCAGAGTTTCAATTTCGTTTGATAATAATAATAAATAAAAATTGTATAATAACAGTGATTATAATAAATAAAAATCTCGAATCCTCAATTTTTTTTAATGAAAAATTATGCATTTATGCATTATAGTGCTAGAATGTCAATTCAATTTGATGATAATAATAAATACAATTTTCATAATAATGGTGACGATAATAAATAAATCGATCGAGTCTTTGGGTTATTTAATAAAAAATTATAAATTAGATATTTAACCAAATGATTAGATTTTTCCCCTGACATATGATCTAGAACAATTCCATATATATATATATATATATTTGTGGATATCGATATGCAAGTAAGGAGTATATATTATATTCGATGTAATCGAGAGTCATGCGCTCTGGTTTGCTGAACGCATAGGTAATATATAATATGTAGGTATCAAGCGAAGGAAAGGTTCGTCGCCATCGTCGTCGTCGTCGTCGTCTCCCTTTTCGCGATCGCGAACCCCAGCACGATTTGCCATCAGGACGGTATAGGAGGGAAATACTCGAGGGGCGCGACAGGGAATAAGGACAGCTTGTACAACCTGCAGGGTGGCGGATAGGGGTGAGCGAACGGAGAGGAGAAAGAGATGAAACGTCGTTGAGGGTCTATGAAAAAAAAAGGAGAAAAAACAAATATATATATGCAATGCTCATTCCGGGCGACGCAAACGCTGAGCACACGCCGGTAGAATCGAGGGTAGGAGTCGAGGACGCGATATTCCCCGGGGGCTTACAGCTGTCGCGTATCCGACACCATCCCCTTTCGAAAGAACGAGAGACCTCCCCGAGCACGCACGCAGGAACGCCGTTTTACTATATATTTGCGATCGTGCGGTCGCGGAGGCGCCGCTCTCGATCTCCCTTTCGCCATTCAATTCTCGCGCTAATGGGAATTAATGAAATAATAGTGCGTAATACCCGTATGGAAACTTAACGTCGTGAGTGACTAGCCGTGAGTCATTTTTTTTCTTATGTACAATGTTATTTTTTTTATTACGATGGCAAGTTTGCTTAGCGGTTATTTAGGAAGATAGAAAATTGATCGTACACTGAATATTTTCCACCATTTTGTATTCGTAATTGGTTTTAAAAGATGTAGAATTCTCGGCTGAGTATTTTGAGTACCCACACGACCATACTCCGGATGAAATTTTTTTTGGAAAAATCGTTTTTGAAAATCCGAGATTTTTCACGGTAAATTAAGTGTTTGGGTATAATTATTAACATCGCTTCATCCTTAATTACCCTGTACACTTTAGTATACTCGCGAACTTACGAATCACTCGCTATTTCTTTGGAATACATTTTTTTTGTAATAATATCCGCAATGTATCGCGTATAGTGTGACGCGTATCGCACGGTGGGAAGCTTTATAAAACTTTTTAATTAAAGCGTCTCGCGTGACGAGATGCGAGTGTACGAAAGAGCGAGGGAAAGAAAGATAGAGAATGGAAGAGAGAGAGAGAGAGAGAGAGAGAGAGAGAGAGAGAGAGAGAGAGAGAGAGAGAGAGAGAGAGAGAGAGAGAGAGAGACATCCCGTCGAGGCGGAAGTATCGTTGGGGAGGTTTCGTTCGGGTCTCCGATAAAATTGGCAAGGAGGCCGTGACTAATGACTTTTCGATATATATACAACGTATATACGCGTGTAAAAAAAAGAAAAACGCTAAATCGACATTTTCACATTGCTTTCTTGCAATTTCGACTACTAATTCTCAAAAAAATGTTCTATTTGACGAATAATTGGGAATATTTTTTCACTCTTCGCGATTGCTATACAACATTCGGTTAGAAACTCGAGTATATAAATGTTCAAACGCGTATTTTCCAACGCGCCGCACATTCGACGAATGATACAAAAGTAACGGTGTACGGAGACCTTAGAAGGGCGCTTATAAAGGGCGCAAGCTTAAAATTTCGAGCGGCACCCAAAAACTCTTTGTGCGCGAACACGCGTCGAAAGGAGAGAGAACGATGAAAGTACGAAAAGAGAAATAAGAAGGTACGAGTGTAACGACACGTAGAGGCGACTGGCTGAGGGCGCAAAGTCGACGCGGGAAATTTCGTTCTGTCAACGCGTTCTAAGTGACTAATTGCCTCTTTGCTCGCTAAGAGAAACTCGACTCGACTCTCGGAGCGAGCGAAGCTCTCTTTCTCTCTCGCTCTCTTGCTCTCACGTTCTCGATGCGGGTTCGACATTGAGCTAGTAAAAGTGCGAGTTCAAAGTTCAGAGTTCAAAGACTAGAATTGACTCGCGTTCACGGATGCATTTTGTTTTCAACCTGACTCGGTTCGTGGCTATAATTTACGGAAACTTTTTATCGCGAAGAGAAATACGTGACGGAATTTTTCTTTTTTTCTTTCCTTTTTATTATTTTCGAACCGTTCCGGCATCTTCATTCCTTCGGGTAAAAAAATACATATATATGTGTGTGTGTGTGTGAAGAAATACTATTCTACTCTTTATTATTCCATACTCGCGATAGTCCGTCCCTTCGTCATTGTCATGAGAACCTTTTTGTCCGGTTAATCAAGTTTAATTAGCGAAAATGTGCGCACACGCGTTAATCATCACGATCGCATACCCGGACGGAAACTCAAAGCTCGAAATAGAACGTAGTAAAAGGCGATTCGTCGAACACAAGCGTACATATTCGCGTCGACAAAAATACGTATCGCGCGAATCGTAAGAAATCCATTTTCTTCGATTTTTACAAATCCCATTAAAAATGCGACCTAAATTTAAAAAAAAAGGAAAGAAGAGAAAAAGTCTGCCATTAAACACGCGAATTTAATTCTCGTCTCGTATTTGCTCCTTTACCGGTTTTTCACTTCTCGTTCCCTCATTATCGTCTTTGTTCGTTTTCGTGACGATATCAGACTCTTCCACTTTCCCGCTCTCTCGCTGCCCATATTTTCTTCATCGTTTCTCCCAAACCTCCCCACCTCGTTTCTCTTTCCACCTTTCTCTCCCTCACGTCCCTACCGTCTCTCGTCTCAGGGATCATAAACCTTGCGGTAGAAAACGGTTGGCCTCTCGCGCTCTCGGGGCTTTTCAGCCTGCCCCGGTGCTTTTCCTCGAAGCTTGTACAGTACGCGCTGTGTGCTTCCTGTACCGTGCCCCGTTGCTCCCACACTCAATAATCCCGTAGGAGCTATATAGCCGCGCGCCCCTATTACAAACCCCTCCTTCGTCCTCGCCATTCCTCTTTCCTCTCTCTTCCTCCCTCTCTCTCTCTCTCTCTCTCGTTCTCTCTCGCGACTGCTCTTGGCTCGGTTATAGCTTTTCGTAACCCGCGGCGCGACCGTTCGCGAAGCCTCACCACCCTCTCGCTCCCAACTTCTCTGCCAGCCTCGTAACCATCGCTGTATCGCCATATATATAACAGTCACGGCATACATATATACATGTACAGCACGCATTCTGAAATATATATAGCGTATCTAGTTCGTGTAGCTGAATACATATATAACACGTACTAGATCTTCCTCGAAGCCGCCGACGCCGCCGCCACGGCTATAGGTACCCATGAAACCGTCACTGTCTTCTCGTCGAGTGGATTGATGGAGATACCCGTCCGTCCCTAAACGATAAATAGATCTCTCCGTCTCTCTCGTACTCTCACGATGTAACCGCGGTTTCCACCATATCGTATATCTTGCTTGCTCCCTACGGTTCGTATATACACATATATGTATGTATATCTCCCTCCTTGTGGCGCGCGTTATCTTTTATCTCTCGCGATTGTGTCCACGAATGGACTTTAGATATGACACTCGCGAGGCGAATTAAAAATTAAAAATTGTTATTAATATCGACCGACGGTTCGAATTTATTGCCTTTGTCGTGTTAGTCTTTTCGTTGGGTAATTAAAGAAGAAAAAGTTCTTTTTTGTTGTGTGGGCAATCTCGATCGTAACAATTCTAATCCGTCGGACATTTGCCACTCGACTCTTTGCGATTCAGCGGGGATCGACAAAAACGAGGTACTGGCCGTATTCTATGCGAAGAAAGGCGAGGGGGGTTGCGATTAAGACACGGGCTATTCATTATTCATATAGCAATATATATATATAGGTATACATGTAGAGATGAGGATCGCAACCCGGTCTGTATTTAAATACTTTCGGCGTTCTCCGAGCCCCAAAGTGACGTTCCACTTTCCGCCTCGTCTCTCGCGACGAGTTAGCTACAGCATAAAGGAGGATGAGGGTGGGAGGGCGGGGGTAGTGTAGTGGCTGTACGTAGTAGTTGACTACCAAGGGTTGGAGGGTGGATTGTGGGGGGTTGAGTCGTGAATTCGGATCCTCTCTCTCTCTCTCTCTCTTTCTCTCTGTCTTTGTCTCTCTATCTCTCTCTTTCTCTCGCTGGTCCCGCAGTTGTAGGATTTGCGAGACGTCACGACGAAAATACGCGCAATTGAACTTTTCAACCCCTCTCGAAGCACGCATACCCACAGCCACGCACATACTTCACTAACACACACTAACGGTAGAGTCGAGCTTAGAGACTTTTCTCTCTCTCCCTCTCTCTGGCTCTGTCTCTTTGCACCCCCGCGCGTTCCATTTACGTTTCCGTCGTCGTCGTCGGGCACGGCCAAACTCCGAGCTGTCCCTGTGTTCTCTTTAACATTCTTCTCTCTCTCTGTCTTTTCTCTCTCTCTCTCTTTCTCTCTCGCTCCCCATCTCTCGTTCTCTATCTTTCTCGCACCACCCGTGCACCATCAATCGCTCTTTCAACCCACCCCCTGGCCCCTCAACCCCCTCGTCTGCCGCAGCCGGGTCCTTCGGGTCTTTTGTCACGGCCACCCTTGTTCGCGCTGTCCCACTCTATTTGCCAGACGCTCCGAGCTCACTCACCCTTCTCTTTCAACTACTGCCCCCTCCCTCCCTCACCTCCACCTCGCGCCCCCGTCCCCTCTCCCCTTTCGTTCCACCCTTGCGACGCCATAGACCACCCTCAGCCACCCCATCTCGCTCCGTCGAGAGCCCGAGCTCTCTCGCTATGCTTTTGCCGTTGGCTGCTGTTACTGCCCCACCGAGTTCGCCATCCCCGTCGCTTCATCATCCCCCGCGAGAATCCGGGAGGGGGATGACCGAGAGCTTATACCAGCTCGAGGCAAAGCGTGGAAAGAGAGAAAACGCTTTCTCTCTCCTTCTCCCACACTCACTCACTTCGTCTCTCTTTCCTGAGCTCTCGGATCGCATGACGAGCTGACTCGAATAGCCTCAACGGGACCCACCCTCCACACCCCCTAATTCTGCATGTATTTCTACACACGTATTTATATACATACATATATATATGTAGTCTCGTCGTTTGGATTTTTAGACGATATACTACCCCTTCTTCCTACCAACCCCCGTTGTGACAATGAAGGAGGAAGGAAGACAGAGAGAGAGAGAGAGCGAGAGAGTGAGAGAGATAAACAACGAGAGGGTGATAAGAGGGTCCTGCTACGGGATATACTGTTCCTGGGTTAATTGGGTGTGTATATACGCGACATATACCTACCCTAGGATTGATGGGCCGTGACACACCGTGTCTCATCCACGTGTCGTATTACATGCCGAGGAAGTCTGAAAATCTTGTAGCGAATTTGTCCTCGATGTTTAGGATTAACCTCGGCTACTGGCAATTGCCAGAAAAATACACGTTTTTTTAAACATAACGAAACTTACCCTCGAGCAATAAAAAAATTCTCAAACCATCGTTAATTAGGGTTGCCTTAATGATAATACGATAAAAACGTATAATCCAGCAATTAAAAACAAAATCCTCGACGAGAACAGGGGTCATAACATTTTTTTTCCCCGATTGTACATCGCCCATGTAACACGAACGTTTCGCATCGAACGTCGACTCGTTTACGCTCGTCGCGTCCCGAGTACCGCACGTGTGCCAATTGCCACGAGATTCTTTTTTTTTCATTTTTTTTATACGCATGACGTTCGTCGGATGAATCGAAAGCCACGCGTTTCACCTCTCGCTTCGTGCAACACGTGTGCATTTGCGAATCTCCCTCTCTATCTCTGTCTCTTTCTCTCGGTCACAGTCTCTCTCTCTCTCTCCCTCTCCCTTCCTCTCCCCTATATATATATATATATATATATATATATATAACGAGTGCAATTACATTCGCTGAACCGGGCGTAAGAGAATTTCAGTGACCCATCATCACCGCGAGAACGTTCTCGTGTCAAAGGTAAATATGATTTAAATTTATATGCCTATCGATCGAACGGCTCGTGATGTTTCGATATGTCGAGATAGGACAATCCCTACAACTCCCTCAACCCTTTACCTCCTATACACATAGTCGTAAAAGCTCACCGCGCAGTAGAATTTCGTTGCACGTGAGAGCGTGATTCGCGAATACT
Source organism: Netelia fuscicornis (assembly GCA_946811545.1). Classification (NCBI taxonomy): domain Eukaryota; kingdom Metazoa; phylum Arthropoda; class Insecta; order Hymenoptera; family Ichneumonidae; genus Netelia; species Netelia fuscicornis. The sequence goes on from OX328015.1 coordinate 2,704,318, forward strand.
GTACACACATATACGCCCGACAGTCTGTATATTTCTAAAAAAAAGAGTCCTTTTTCCGTGTCGCCCGGACGACCCGAGAATCCCGGTTATAGTAGCAATTCCCTCGCGGTAGCGAAAAGATGTTCCGGAAGGATATAGCAGTTCCAGAACGAAAAAGCAGTTTCTCCCTCACGCGAAAGAGAAAAACGAGAGAGATGAACGCTCTCCACTATCACATATATATACATAGCTATATATACACACACACACGCACATATATATTTATGTGTGTGTGTGTGTGTGTGTATGTTTATATTTTATATGATATACGTATATGTTGGTAGTAGAGTCGCGAAGATAGAGTCGGAGGTCGAATCTGACAGCCCTTTCTCACGCGATGACCAACACACGAGTTACGATATATATATATATGTATATATCCCTTCTGGCCGTGATCAAACCAGAATTGAACGACGCGTCCCTCTCGCGGACCCCTTCCCAACATATCTCCGGAGAGATTCAACCCCTACGATTCTTCTCGTGCGAGATCTCTCGCGGGACGAGATCATAGGCATGTAGCTTGACCGTTGTCCAGTTCTCAGAACGACAGCATCCCGGTTTTCCATCCCCTCTTACCTTGCCCCATCGACGTTTCCTCATTCCACCGTATCTCACCCCGTAACTTTTTCTCGTTTGTCTCGCGACCTTACGCCGTGGAGAGAGATCTCTCTTCCTATTTCTCTCACCCTTACTCTCGCGGAGCGAACCCCGACGAGAGATCTCCCCGTGAGAATGTACGCGGAATTTGTTTATAAACTGGTCCAGCGCCGATAGTTCGAGGGAGGGAAGAGGAGGGGATGAGATCTCATCGCGTTCATCGGCGGAGGTTAAGCGACTCGGGACTCGCAAATTATTTTCAGTTTCGAATGAGATTTTCGGACAGCCAGGTGTCCACTCGCTCGGACTACAAATTTCTGAAATTTAAACAAAACTTTTTGAATTTACGGTTTTTTTTTCAGTGTTGAGATAATATTGTTGTCGTAATAAGGGTGTTTTCTTTCGATCGATTACGTCATAAATCAAACGTCGGCGCGTGTCGGACGTTTCGTTTCGGAATTTCGTTCGTTTTATAGTTAAGCAGCTCGGAATTCGAGTCGAAATAAGTTTTACGCTCGTTCGAAGTGACGACGCGCGCATCGAGCTCGACGGAAGTGTCTTTTAACGATCTTATCACTTCGTGTCGTCGCGAATGCAAGCGACCTTGACTCGTGTGCATTTGCAAGGATACGAAATATCCTCTTCCCTATTTTTCTCTTCCATCGATCGAACAAAATTCCTCTTACTTATTATCAAATTTTCCAACGAGATATAAAGATTTCTTACTAATTTTCGATCGCACGTTAACTTTTTCCAGTTTCTTTCTAGGTTGTGTTCTCTTCCATCGGCGACCAAAAAATTCTCATATTTCTCAAAACAAAAAGTAATATCCGATATTTACCGGCGATACGTCTTTCGCCAGTTCGTTTAACTTGTTTTTTTTTCTTGTTTTAATTCCAGCGATTTTTCTTTTTCGTTTCTTTTCGATCCTCGAACAATTTGCCACACGATCAGAATTTCTCGTCGAAGCACCCGGTCGGGAGGACGTGCGCGCGAGCATCACCGCCAGATAGTTCGAAGTGAGAGCGAACGATCAAAAACGTTCGTACGTGCCACCGTTCCCTTCCTCCGTCACTTCCGATCGACTCTCGATATTTTTTCCGATCGTCGAGTAACGTTTTCACCTGACCAATCAAGAGAGCCGGTTCTCAAGTTCCCCTTCGCGCCACCCTCCTCGCATTATTTCATTCCGCCGCTCTTCGATTTCATCCCTCTCCCACGACAACCTCCCACCCCTATTCGCTCTCGCTCTATCTATTCCACTCCACCGACGCTCTGTCCTCCTCAGCTTTTGTTAGCCCATCTCTTTTTTCGTCCCTCTCTGTTCTCGTCGCGTTTTCCCCAGCGACGCCTGAATCCCGGAAGCCTAGTTCTTCCTCGACAATTTCCTGGGGGTCGTTCGCTTCTCTCTGTCCTCTTTCTCATACACACGTTCTCTCACACGTAGGACCACTGTGTATTTGTGTGTGTGTGTGTGTGTGTGTGTGTGTGAGAGAGAGTGTGTATGTTCGCAAAGCCCTCCGGGCGGTGTGTGCTTGTAGCGCACCGGCGGTACGTGACAACGAGGCCGTGGCTGCTCACCTATATTATGTGGGTAACGTGTGCGGTATCCTCCGAGCCATAAAGTGTCCGGGAGCGTTTCAGTGTTTCAGGTTTTAGGCCAGAAGCCCGGTGAGGTGGAACGAAAAAAAAACTGGCGAGTCGGAGAAGAGACTAGAAAGGGCGAGAATGTGGTGGAAGAAATAAAGACAAAAAAAACACGAAAAAGAGGAAAAGAGGAAAAGTGGGAGAAAAGCCAGTTGGGAGTGTGCGAAGGGTGGGAGGAGGGGTGGTTTTTCGCCCGTTCGTGCGCGAGGTTGCCTCGTCGGTGAGGGTAATTCCAGCGACTTTACTTCCTTCAACCTCCAACCTCGGTATCCAACGAGCTTCGCCCTCCCTCTCCTCCCGAGACGCGCCGCTACCCGTTCTCTTCTCGTCGACGGGACGTGGGAAGCTCTCTTAGCCCGTTGGAAAACGCAAAGCTGCGCGGGACTTTCTCCGGAATCGAGAGTGGGGCTAAGGGGATGAGAGGGTAAAAAGAGAAGAAAAAAAGTCCTCAAAGAGCGGAGAAAAGGAGATCGAGCATCTTCAACGAGCCATAGAGTCTCCCTCGACGGCACTGCGTGCCCGCGATTGTCCCTCGCAGGCTTGAAAAGAAAGAGTGCGAGCTGAAGAGAAAGAGAGAGAGAGAGAGAGAGAGAGAACATCCACCTTCTCGAGAACTCGAGAAGAGTTCGGGAGCTTCGACGAAAGAGCCGAGAAGCTTTTAATCCGCTGAGTGTTGGACATTCGCCAAGGAGGATTCGCGGTAAAACACGTCTCTACCTCCTCATCCCCGTACGCCACTCTGGATAATACACCGATCTTCGCCTCTTCCTGATCGCCCGCGATCATCGGTGAGCAATCATTAATCTCTCGCTTAATTTCTGATTAATAAAAGTGTTCATAATTTTATTCACGCATCCTTTTTATTTACGTTTTAATTAGGAATTAGAAAGTAAAAAAATGATCCAGCTCGAATCTCTGTTTGATCCGAGATTAATTGAAGGTAAACTCAAGGTCGCAAATTTCAAAAATGTCGTCTCGCGAGAATTTCGTAAAAAAAAATGAAGAAACAACATTCTCTCGTTCTTCATCTTAGCTACGCGAGTCGTAACTATCGTCGGGAATAAATCGCGAATTTTCTACATCGTGTTCTCAAAGCAACCAAGAGCCGTTCCCTCATTTTCCCGAATAACCTCGATGTCAATTCGTTGTAACACACGTCAAAAGAGGAAATTCATGCGTCCTGCACACAAGGTGAACCGATATGTTTTACACTGTTAGGTGCCCACAGCGAGAAAGAGTGAGAGAGAGAGAGAGGCAGAGGGAAAGAGAGATAGAGAGAAAGACGAAGAGGGAGGAGAGAGTGAGGGAGTGAGAGAGAAAGGGGAAGCATATGATGCTTCCGAGGACGCGGTTTCTCTACCACAGAGCTCGTTTTCCCGTTGCGGAAGCGTCTCCCTTTGTGCCTGGGCGACCTCGTAACTTGACTTCTCCGAGCTTCTCTCTTTCTCTTGCTCTCTCTCTCTCTCTCTCTCTCTCTTCTTTCCCTGTGTCTCTCACTGTACGGTCCGCCAGAGGGCGCGCCAAGTCGCTATCAAAGAGCGAGTGGGCGACAACCGCGAGAAGCACGAGAGAGGTCTTATCCTCTTCTTTTTTTCCAGTTTACTCTCTCTCTCTCTCTTTCGCTAGCTCGAGAATCTTTCCCCCTTTTTCCGTCCTCCTCACGTCGTGGTGTTACGCGCCACCCGCAAACCTCCCACAACGAACGTGCCGTGTCCATCTTCGTTTTTTCTTTCTCTCGTTGTTTCTTTTTTTCATTTTTTTTTCATTCCTACCTCTTCTCACAGAGCTTCTCCACAACTCTCATCTCTTCAGAGAGACTTTGTGCTCTTTCCATCCCCCTCTTCACCCTCTCCTGTTCTTCCGCACTTTGCTACGTCTCGTTTTCCACGAGTGCTAGATCCCGTACAGTCGCATGGGAATGAAGAGTCGAAGTGACATCTGCGGTCAAAGCGTTTGCGAGGAACGCGTGTGATGACATTTTTATTCACTACGATTTTTTATTTTCTCCCCTAGTTTCTTCAGCCTCAATATTTCATTCCTTCTTCACGGTTAACCCAACAAAAACTGACGAAAATAAATTCAATAATTCATTTATTCCTACTCGAATGAAAAATTGAGAAATATCTTCTTGTTTTCTTTTTTAGAAACAATTCAAAATTTGAAGAAAATGTCGAGTGGAATTGTTTTTTTTTTCTTCAACGTCCTCGAGTAACACGCCTAGCACTCGGGACGAGAGAGAGGTCGACAAGTTTGCCAGCGTGAAATGCTCCGAGTCGTGAAAACACAACGCTTCCCTCTCTCTCTCTCTCTCTTTCTCTCTCTCTCTCTCTCTCTCTCTCTCTCTCTCTCTCTCTCTCTCTCTCTCTCTCTCTCTCGCTCGCTCTAGTGTCGGAGTTTTCCGTTCTCGCGTTGGCTCGTGAGTCGAGAGGCCCGTAAGAGGGTTCTGCCGATCGTTCGAGCAACTCGGATACTCCGTAACGAGAGACTAACTTTACAGAGAAAACGCCCGTTGACTCACTTCTCTCCCTCCCTCCTCTTTCTCTCACATCCAGTGTCGCTACGTACAAAACTGCATCCGTTCTAACTGGCATACTCTTGCGCGAGAAGTTGGCGAAGCTCGCGAGTGAGCGCTAACGAGGAACTTTGGCGAGTAATATAGCACCGTAGCAGCTATATATACGTGTAAACGTATAAAACGTGTGTGTGTATACGAGGATCTTGGAATCGAGCTCGCCTCGTTTACCAGCAAGTAGATATACGAGTACTTAGGATACCGGCTTGTGCCCAAGAGCTTGCGGAAGCAAGAGAGCAGCGACGCTAAATCCGCTGAGACGTCGTCCAAAGGTGTAGAAGCGAAGTAACGGATTAACGCCCGTTGACGGGCTAAAGGTGTCCCCCTCGCGCCCGCGCTTGAGAATCCGTGTATGCGAGAATAAGCCACGAGCGAGTCTTCGTGACACATCCAGCTTGTCGGATCTTCGAGTTGATAAGACGCGATAATACAAAGCCGAACGATATTATCATTGTTAGTTACAACGATAGATGAGCCATTATTTTTCTCGAGAGAATCGACGAGTCGAGAATTATTGCGGCGAGAGTCTAAATATCTACAATCGAGAAATAATGAAGAAAAAACGAAATTTTGTAACCGTTTTCTCGTATTCCAGCTGCAGATTTTCTAGACTTATGTATATATATATATATATATATATATATACATTAAAAAGTCTGTATAACACTGCAGCTGGACTGCGTAAAACGAGAAGCCCGTGACGAGAGAGAGAGAGAGAGCGAAAGGGGGGAGGAGGAGGAGGAGGAGGAGGGAAGAGAGTACGATAGGTCCGGACGTTTAGAAGAGTATGCAGCGTGAACGAGGACGGCGTTGTGTCGTCGTCGTCGTTGTCGTCGTCGTCTTATTCGGAGTCTTCGTCGTCGCGGTCCTGAACACGAAACGCCGACGAAAGTTCGCGAGAGAGTCTCTCCGGCACACCGAGTAAGCTGGAAGTCGCCGCTGGATTCCAAACTCCGCCGTGTCTCTCCCTCTGTCTTCCTCTTTTTCTCCCTCTCACTTTCTCTCTCGCGATATCTCTCGGCTCCTGAAACCCTCCACCTTCTCGGGTTCTCTCGCCAGTCTTCCTACTATAAAGTTCCTTCGCCAAGCCGGCTATGCTGCGAGGGAGAGAAAGAGAGGGATAGAGAGGGAGTGAGAGAAGTCACCGTCTTCCTCCCACTCCCGTCTTACCCGGGATCTATATCGATCTTTCTTCCTCGCTCGGTGCACAAATTCTCCCCGTATATAGCGTTGACTCGACGAGTTCCAACCTTCCATCCTGTGCGCGCCTCCGTCTCCGCCGGATAGTCGCGATATATTCGGTACACATCCGTTCGTCCTTCTCACGGAAGAATTTTGTTTGTTGGTATATAATGATGTGGACTCGACGAAAGGTTCCCGAACTCCGAGTGGTTCGACCTAACAACAATTTCGAAGAAAATCGTGTGTTGATTTTTCGTACGATAACGTCGAAACATTCTCAAAGTAAATAAGAGATTTGTTTTTTTGTTTTACTTTCTTTTAGTCTTTACTAATTAGTCGGTAATTTTTCATGCAACACCGTCTTCTAATTGACCTTATTCGCATTCCATAGTTCATTTCGGAAACAAAAACAAGGAAAAAAAGAAGATTATTTGTACGAATATTCGTATCACGACTAAATTTATCGGAATATCGAAGAATTTGCAAATCGAAGCACCGCCCTGTGTCACCTCGGTCGCAATTTCATTCCTCCGCCGAATGGAGACATCACCGAAAGGGAAAAATGAGATATCGAGTCGCCGTTCCACGGATGGGAATTCACGAAATAAGGGAAGCGCCGGGGTAATATCGTCTCCCTCGTAGTCGTAACACATACACACACGAGTACCGCGGGGCAAGATAGAGAGACGATCAACGAGACAGAAGCGATCGACAATACAGCTAGAGAGGTCGGGGCCGGAGCGAGGGTGGAGAGAGGGAGGAGGAGGAGACAAAAAAGATAGCGGTATCGCAACGAGCTGACTCTCGGGACTAGAAGCAAACCGAGACCGCAAGAGAGGTGGAACACAGCGAGCGAGCGAGAGAGCGAGAGACTGGTTGAAGAGGATAAAAAAAAAATAGGTCCGCGGCTTGACGCGGTGGGCTTGCGGAAGAGAGCATCGACTCGAGTGGGACAGGGAATACGGGCTGAGCGCGCGAACTTGCCAGAGTGAGAAAGAACGAGAGAGACAGGGTATAGTCACCCGAAACGAGAAGGACGACGAAACGAGAGGCGAGACGATGCGATGGGGTGAACGAGGGTTGAAAAAGGTAGTTGGTGGGGCGCTGCGCTCTGTATTGGTGAATCCGGCGAGCTATGAACGAGAGAGGGCAGAATCGGTCGAAGGCGTGTGCGAGTGAGATGGAAGCACGAGTCGTGTCGAGTAAGCGGGTGGCGGAGAGAAAGAGATAGAGAAGCTCACACAATCACGCACAAACCACACACACGTACGAACCCAACGATAGAGAGAGAAAGAGCCCCGCTGGCGTAGTAACATGCCTACGTATGGTGTTCTCTTCGTGAAGGTTCGCCCGTCGAGCCCATTGCTTTTGGCCCTCTTCGTTGTTGCTTCCTCGTCTCTCGCTCACGCATTACACACACCCACACACATACTAATGTACACCGAATCCCTATCCAACAGCGGCAGCAACCCCAACACACCGCACACGACCTCCATGCATATTATATATACACCGACTCTATTCCCCACCTCCCTAGCACCCTTATTCCTCTCTTCGGTGTGCGTGCCCGCTTGTTCACCCGCGATGGCAGCAGGACGCACACTCGCACATATACCGCTTTTATATGTACATACGCACACAAACACATCTATATATGTATATATGAAGAGAGAGAGAGAGAGAGAGAGAGTATACAACACACAGGATATACTCTCTCGACATCGGCGCGTCTATGCGCGGCGGCCGCTACGAGTTATATAGACGTGGAACTCTCCCCATGGCGCGGTTGTGGATTTCCCTGGCTCGGTACTGGCCTGTCCCGCATCGGTCTCCGCGGAAAGAGAGAAGAGTAGTATCGCACCGTTCACGCGCCACCCGCTCCTCTATATCCCGCAGCAGTTTCAGCCAGTCTGCCTGCTCGCCCGCCCGCCCGCCTGCCCGCCTGCTTGCCAGGTCAGGCTTGCCTGGTTCTGCGCGCTGCTTCTGCTTGCCAGTGTCCCACCGCACGCCGAACCGTTTGCACTCAGAAGCGATCACCCGCTACTACGACCGGGAAAGAGATAGAAAATACCGGCTGGCCCTAAACTTCCCCTTCCTCCCACACTTACATCGGCAACTGTCGTATATAGATGCCTATATCTATATATATATATATATATAGGTAAATCGTGCGCGCTAACTTCGTAGCTCTCGCTCTCTTTCGAGTTGCCCGCTCTGTTTAACCGCGAAAATCCGTCCACCCAACCTACGACATCTCGGTTATCTCACCGACTATTCCTTCGTTCCTCCTTCCTTTCCAATCTTTCTATCTTTTCGTCCTACCGCGATGTCTTTCACTCCTCCTCCCTTGATCTTTTTTTCCAAATCACCACTGTCTTCTCTCTCCATCGTTATATCGTCGATAGGACGTTTTTCGATATCGTCCACTTTGCCATCTTCATCTCTCTCATCTTCCTTACCTCCTACTTCTCTTCGTTACTACTACCACTACTATAATACTACTGTATAAACTCGCACTCCTCTCAAACTCTCCCGACTACCGCCGACTCGCGCGCGTCAGCGGTCTCACTTACGCGCGTTCCCTCCATCTCGCTTCATATCCAGCGCGTGCTCGCCTTCGCCTCCTCCGTTACTCCTTCTACCTTCCTTCTCTCCCTCCTCCTCCGTTCCTCCATCTCTCACTCGCTCTCACTCTCTCGCGCGCGTTCTCCCCCCCCCCCCTCTCCGCCTCCACCGCTCGGTTACTCGCTTCGTCCTCCTTCACTCCACACGGTCGCGCCACCTCCACCCTGACTGCTGCTGCCGCTGCTCTGACTGGCGCTGGTGGTGGCTCGGCTCTTCTCTCATACAACTACTTCTCCGCAGCCGCGACTGCCACCACCGCCGTTCCCGCTGCTGCTGCTGCTGCTGTTGCTGCTGCTGCTCCCGCTGTTGCTGTCGCTGCTGCTACTGCTGTGTTGTGCTGTGTGCTGGTGCTTGGTGCTGTTGCCGTCACAGAGCACTACTACGCTACGCTCCACTACCACACTACTAGCCGCGCACTCCGTCACGATCCGTAAGTCTCTCTCTCTCTCTTTCTCTCATCCTCCTTCTCCTCTTCCTCCTCCTTCCACTATACACGAGTACACGAGTGCTACGACGCGCGCGCTCTTAACTTTCTGGGAATGTGTACGAGCCGCGCGCCTGTTTGTGTCTGCGTGTCTGTGTGCGTCTACGTGTGCGCGCGCGTGTTTGTGTGTGTCACCTGATCGCGGAACACCAGAACGCGCGCGGGACGCTTTCCGCGGGTGAGATACCGCTCGGCCACCGTCGAGTCAACCGTGTCGCGCGGCTCTCTCTCTCTCCCGCCACACCGCGCGCTTTCTCTCCCTCGCGACGTCTGTCACACCTTTGGTGCGCTACACAACATCGTGACGGGTCGTACCCTTATCTATCGGAGATCTTGTTCTTTTTTTTACACTTTTCACGCGAAGTATTAAATTTTTCGCGCGACACCGATTTTTTATCGCAACATTGAAGAAAAGTTGTTGTTTTTTTTTTTTCATTCTTTTTTATTTCTCAAACCGACGGTGATCTGTGACTGTTTCTTACTGATCGTTAATCGTCGATTGTGTGGAGAACGCTTTTGTTTTTTGGAAGTTGGAACTATTCAACGAGTACGAGGAAAACAGTGAGTTTGAAGTTTCGTCTTGTTATATTTGTTTTTTTTTTCTTTTTTCTACAGTTAAAGTGACGTCTCGATGAGTGATCGCGCCGCCTCGGTGTCAGTGAATACCCCGGGCTGCCTGCTCATTTGGATTATATCGTCTCGCGCGATCTTTACGACGGATACGGGGAGAGATAAAGATAGAGATAGAGAGTGAGAGGGAGAGAGAAATGAGGCTGCTTGTTGCAGCGTCGCACACAATCTTCCTCTTCGAGGTCGCACGCTGCTGCACACTTCTCTCTTTCCGGTCCTTCTCTTTGCGCTTTGCCGCGTACGGGCGGTACGACGAGAGAGTACGACGGCAGGTGCTGTAAGCCGGTGTGAGGGCGGGAGGAAGAGAGAGAGGGAGAGAGAAAGGAGAGTGAGACGTCCGTGTATATCTAAGCCCGTCTGACTCGACGGGTCCGTATCTACTAGTGCAAGTTCGTATTTACATTTCCTTCCGAAGTGTTAGACACTTTCACGTCGTCATCTTCGCGAATTATCTCCTCCTCCTCTCTCTGCTCTCTCGCGTTCACGGAAACCTCCTCGCTCATTTTACAGTCGCCCTCGGCTTTATCCCCGTCGCGATGTAATCGAAGGAATACAAATCGAGCCGATAATTCGTGAATCAACGTCGATTAGAACCGTGACGAATGACGAGTCTTATCGTTTCGTTATTCACGTATTACGAAATCGATCGAATAAAATCTCGAGTAGGTATTCACGTTTCGTTGGCTCGTAATCGAGTAACTTTTTCCAAATATTGTCAACAACGCTTCGTTGGTTACTTCGATCTAGCGCTGCTTTTTGTCAGCACGTTGAACAAAAACTAAAATTGTTCTCGTACGTTATTCGTACGAGAGAGAGACGAAATTGTCCGAAGAGACGAAGATTTCGCGTCATGAACGTCGGTGATAAAAGGCCCTTTTCGTAAACGTCTCGTTACTCAATGTAGAAATTGGACGCGGGTGAAGGGTTTCGGGAGAGTAAAAAAACCAAGCACACTAAAGAGAGAGAGAGAGAGAGACGAGCTATATATATATATATAGAACACCCGAAGCAGCATCAGAGAGGCGCGTTCCAGTGGCCGGTGCGGGCCGTTCTCTCTGTCTTTTTCTCTCGTTCTCTCAGTCTCTCTCTCTCACACCACACCCGCCCGTTTGGGAATTCAATTTACTACTGGCGTGGTCCACGAGCAATCGTGTATACCATCGCACGACACCGTGTGTGTCTCCTATCTCGTGTTCTGGCCTTTTTACTACTACAACTAACTACTACTATCGAGTCAAACGATCCGTACCCAGTTCGAAACGTCAAAGTCGTACCCCGTCCCACGAAATTACGCCGATCTCGGCTGTTCGATTTTGTACATTACGCGATTAATTAGTCCATTGCCACGATTGTACGGAAGCGACCCCTCTTTACGATCGATCTTTCGCTACCACCCTTGGCAAATTGCAAAAAGAGGGAACACGTCGTTTTTCACTGGATTTTCACCAAAGTGCCCGGTAAATCTTGTTCCCGACGGGCTCCGCGAATCTCAATTTCCACCCCTTATTCTTATCCCGACGATTCCAACTTCCTAACAATTCTTGATTTTAACCAACAGAAAATCTTCTTTTTAACAATCTCTCGAAAATTAATCGTTTCATAAAATATTCAATCTGCATATATATCCACCTTTTCATCGAATTTACCAAAACGCCGTTGTCCTGCGCGTCTGTGAATCGCATATAACTCCACGCCTACGGGGCTGGACATCCAGGGTTTGGTTAAATCCTCGAACCAGTTGATGACTATACTGTACATACATATATATATATATATATATATATAGCGCGTCGGTGTGTTATACACATGCCGCAACGTGGCTCGGTGCACAACCGTGGTATAATACTACTGTAGTGGCCACGAGAGCTTGGCTACGGAGAAGGCCGTGCACAGGCGCGAGCTTGATTACACATTGCGATCACGAGTGTCCCACGAGCGAGAGGAAGCGAGGGGGGTATGAAGGCTGTCGGACATAGGGCCTTTTGTCGCCCGACGAACCTTGTGGCAGGAAGCACGTAGCGTGACACCGCCGAGTCGAGAGAGGGGTGGGGGTGGTGGTTCGGGATGACGACGAGGAGGAGGAGGAGGAGGCCAATGCTTGTGCTGTTGGCTGTTAGCTTGTGCTTGCTATATTCGTTCTATAGTTATACACACAGTCTCTATAGTTCATAGAGAACTCTATATATATATATTGCTCGCGCCGCGAGGGATAATATGTATACGGTATGAGCTACGGTAGAAACTGTGCAATGCGAGAAACGTAGAGACGAGCGGAATTGTGCGGTATTATATGGCGAGATGAGAGAGCGAGAGGACAGAGATGACGCGAGTTGTGCTCAGTCAGTAAGGGAGTAGGGGACGATGGAAGGGAGGGGGAGGGGGTTTTAGAAGGAGAGAACGAGACACTGGCAGACAGTCTGGCATAATACGCGGTGGCTTCGCTCCTGCCGTCTCCCTACGTGACTCTCGGTAAAATCCCTCTCCGTCTACGGGTGTTGCTACTTCCACATTCTGGACTCTCCAGAAAATCTCTCTTCGTCTCTCTCCTATTGGCGACTATGTCGTGGCTAGACACTACTTGAAAAAGAGCGAATGTTGCGTGAAATTCATATCTGGAGCAACAATCTGTAATGTTGGTTAAAAAAGAAAATATTGGACTTCGTATTCCATCTCTTGTTTCGAGGTGGAATATGAATTCGTCGGTTGAATCTCGTATTCGTGAATGATGCGAATAAAATTCGTATATATTACATATAGAGGGAGAAAGAGAAAGAGGGGTTGAGGCAAAAATGGGGGGCGAGGTATAAAATCATCGGCGATTATTGAAGTGGATCATTTGCCGGACCCCCTCGGGCTGGCCAAAAAACGATGCGCCGGATTAGGGATAGGGATATGCTCGAAAGCACGAAGGGCTCTACGATGTCTCGAGTTGTTCGTTCTTTTGAAGGGTTTGGTCGAGATGGAGAGAGAGAGAGAGAGAGAGCGAGAGAGAGAAAGAGAGGGTGAGAGAGACGAAGGGATACACAGAGCCACGCCAACCCCTTGCTCTTCGTTGTTATGTGTCCTACAGGGGGATGAATTATAAACCCGCGCTATGTGTGTGTTTCGGGGCTTGTGTGCCTGCGCGTCGGGTAGAAGCGAGAAGCTCGCGCAACGGTCGAGGAGTTGGGGGGTTGAAAACAAGGGTGGATGCCGGGAAGCTCACAAACGGGCGGCAAGCACACCTATGTCATTAGGCCGATGACTCGAACGGGATAGCCGAGTGAGGATGCCGAGGGTCGGTTTATCCGAGCGTATGGGACATATAGGCATTGGGGGTTGTTCGAAAGGGGATGAAAGGGGGCGCGAGAATGGAGTGAGTAAAGCACCAACGACCAGGGTAGTGGGAGGGTTATAGAAGCTCAGGGTGATATAACACACATATACACACACACGTAGACGAGCGTATATCTATGTAGAGGGTGGGATGTTTCTACTCTCTCTCTCAGGAAGGAGCGTCAAGCCCCGTCGGCCACGGGGTAGAACGTCGAGCTTCATTTTTATGTCGTTATATTTCATTACTCCTTTTTCCTTGGGACCCTGTTTTCATCTCTCTTCCTCTCTGTATGTCTGTCTCTCTCTTTCTTTCTTGCTTGCTCCCTCGCTCTCACTGGCACGTTCGCCACTCTTCCGTTCCCTTTTTTTTTTATTATTCGCTCGTTGCCGCATCCCCCTACGGTTAATGCGATGATAGAGGAGAGACCATGGAGGAAGGGAAGAAGGAACGAGAGAGCATCAGCGATGTCGTTCCCCATCCCCCGTTCCCCGCAGTAGCTCCCAAGGGTTGCGGTGTTACAGTGCCAACGGAAAGGGCGGAGGAGGCGCAAATGACACGCGCCCGGTTCGCCTGAATCTCACTTTATTACACCCCTGGCTAAATTGCATGGTAAACCGTGAGACGGGGAGAGAAATGGAGAAAGGGCAACATTTTAGTCGGGAAAAGCACAAGGATGGAGGAAAAGAGTGTCTGCTTTTGACATGAAAACGGTCATAAGGATGAAAGTGCATATATGAACCGTTTGGGAATGTAAACCCAGCCACCAAATCATCCCTCCCTCCCTTTTTTTCATGATTTATCCCGAAATACCATACTGCCACAGCCATAAAAGTTGATTTATTCGGATCTTGAAAGAATCTTTCAAAAATTCCTTCTTCCCAAGTTGGTCCATCTATACCGACTCTCCTCTGCACGATCATTCATACATATGTATACGGCCGAGTTGACGAGGGATGAGGAGCAAACCGACACGCTCTTCTTCTGTCTCTCCGTGTGTTGGCCAACCGGTTTCCTAATTTGGCGAACCACCTGGGAATCGCAACATATCCACGTGAGAGAGAGAAATAAAAAGAAGCGGGCAGAGTTTTCTCTCTCCGATCCTCCGAATGCGAACGAACGCTCACGGCGTCGTCACCTCGTACTTGTTTCCTTAACGAAGCCGACACCATTAAAACGTCTGCGCATATCCACTACCTACATACGCGGTAACGCATCGACCTATACCTCGCGACATTTTTCGTTTCCGGGGGGACGTACGATTAAGTTACGAGAAAACAAAATATGAAAATATAGGTACGGGAAAGCGATTCGCGGTTAACGGGCGTCAAAACGGCGAAATGGAACGAGAATTTTCATGGAGCATACCGCGTTTCCAATAATCAAAAGCCAATTTTCAACGGTTTAATTTTACAGCATTACACCCACCTACACCCTCCTCCCTTCCTCGGCATCAAGTTTCGTATTATACATATCCCATAAGCGTTTATAATCCCCCTGGATCGGGAGCGCGAAATCTCAACCGGCCGCGTACGCGTTCCCCTTTTCGTTTTCAAGCTGGAACCGTCGAGAGGGAGTAATAGAGAGGAGAGGAACTACAACCCCTCCCATTCTCGTACTCTCGTACCGAATCCCCGCCGGCTTCCTGAGAAAGCACCAAGTCCATTAGCGAGCGGGAACCGCGACTTGTCTCCCCCGCTCTCCCACCTCCCTTCCCCACTCCCACCCTTCCTCTCTCACTCGTTCTCTCTGTCTGGTTTATACCGCGCTGTAGAAACGCACACCCTAACGCTTAAACGTTTCCGGCCTCGTAATCGTGCTTAGTTAATTTCCCTTGTCACCTCGACTCGCCTTCTTTTGTTTCAGCTGCGGACGAGACTCACCCGGACACCGTGACGGGACTCCTGCCTTTTGCCGTCGCGTGGATAAGAGCGAGGAAACGACTAAGAGGACGAGGTAAAAAAGAAAGAAAAGGAAAATTCATTTCGTCGCTCCCAGGAGGTGGGCAACGGGGCAAAGCAGTGTGCAGTGCGACGTCGATAAACTGAAAAGATAAAGTGCTTCGAAGTTGCTGCTGGGTCGATGAGTATCGCGGTGTCACCCTACCGAGTGATCTCTCTAGCACGCCAATTTTTTTAGTGTTTTGGTGCGTTTGACATATCTTTTTTGTCTTTCAATCTTTATTTCTTTTTGTTTTTGTTTCTTTTTTCACGTATCTTTTTTCCACTCTTGGGAAGATACGTAAATTGCCAAGTGAAGTGTTCCATGCTGGCCAGGCGGGAGAAGATCGCCAAGGCGATAGTGAAAGGTCGTGTCGCGTTTGAGGTCGAGGAAGCGGGTAGGCGAAACGACTCATGTTGCCTTGTAAATAACACGCGAGCGCGAACCTCGACTCGCTCGAGTATTGAGGTATAGGTGTACGAAACATAGCGCAAGGTGCCTCTCCTCGTGCCCATCTCTCGTTCTTTCTCTCTCTCTCTCTCTCTCTGTCTTTACCCATTGAGAGACTCATTCACCGCCAAAGACCTCGAGAGTGGCCACTCTCCGACTCTCATCTAGTGGCTTGCGCACAAAAACAATGGCGACCGCTACCATGGGTCTGCGACGTCGCGTAACCGTGAACAATTCGCCGTCTCCTACGAGCCAACAAACGACGTCATCTTCGACATCTGCATCGACATCCTCAACGGGCACGAACAAACGAACGAGAACTGAGAACAACAATAGTCCATCACACGGTAATCTCAATTCTTTGAGCACCAACAGAGACGAGCCACCTACGAAGAAGTCACGAGGCACCGGAACCGGGAATTCGGCCAAGACTCGTGCCAATTCACCCGCTGTTACGGACGTCTCGATGGAACGCGTTGGAAACTCGCATCATGCGACTACTGGCAAGGGACGAAACGCTGGTGGAAAGACGAGCTCGAGGGGCAAAAGTCCATCGATATCGAACGCGGGAACGACAACGATCGTCACGACCGCGACAACGACGACGAGTCCCGCGACACCGTCGCAGGGCGCTTCCGTTTCTTCCAATATCGGTCAGCAACAACAACTACAGTCGGACATAACGTCCGGTTACAACGTTCTTGGCGCTACCGCTTGGCCCAATTCCACCGCTATCGCGGATCCCGCGGCATACGCGTCGATGAACGCTCTCAACATGGCTGGTAACGTACAGAGTGGCCTCTGCGCTACTGGAGGACTCGCTCTACCAGCGAGCATACCCTACATGGCAACCTCGATGGCTACGTTCGTCGGTAACGCAACGAATCTTGGAAAAAATTCATCAGTATCGTATCTAGACATTTCAAACATGACCGGCGGCTCGTCGTTGCAGAGCGTCAATTCGTCCGGTAATTTGGCCTCCGGTTATGCTTCTTGCAAAACTGCCAATGGTACCGTAGTTGCTAATTCGCCACAGGAAACTAAAGTACCAGTCCCGTTTTCCGGCGTTGTTCCGGCTGGTGGAGGTTCCGCCGTTGCTTACGGCGGTAAAGCAAACGGTCAACAAAACATGGTCGAGAATTGCGCCAACGCTGTGAAAACGTTTCAGAACGATGCGATGTTCAACGCCTATCAGCCTTGGGTCATCAAGACTTACGGCGATCTCGCCAAGACCAAAACTATCACGATTAAAAAATACGCGAGAATATTGAGAACACTTAAGGGAGAGGAAGTGAATAGTGCGGAAAACAGCAAGTTTCGTTTTTGGGTCAAGAGCAAGGGTTTTCACATCGGTCAACCTGCCGGATACGACGCTAAACCCGCCGACAGAATCGTTGGTCGTCACGCCGTCACTACACCAGGCCTGGACCCACCCTTGTACGTGCCGACGCAACTTCCCCACAGTAAGGTAAGCCTCCTGCGTTCTTATCGCTCACATTTTCACTTTGAAACATTTTCAACCGATCTCCATCCAACTTCTCCGTTTAAAATTCATACAAATTCTAAGGACAATTGTAGCTCGAAAAATTATTCCGAGACAATTTGTTGGAACAATGTTTTTCCATCGATAAAATAATGATTTCTCGATATTTTAAGAAACGTATCATTCGTTAATTTTCAACGATAATTATTCAACTGTCAAATTATTCCAAATACGTGACTACCCATCTTTGACAGCGAGTCGATGAAAGAGTCCAGAGATCCTTTCGCGTTTTTCACCATGTATATACGCGTCCGTGTCTTTGATAAGCATAAAAGTACGAGTGTGAAAGAGCCTTGGAAAAGCGCGAAGCTCGTCGGAGCGTTGAAAAATCCACCAGCGAGGCTACACGTCGGTGTGCCGGGGGGCGGGGGCAAAAAGTTAAAAGTCTCTGCTCAGGTTCTTTGGACGTGTTTGTCGCGGGGGTCGAGGAGGAAGAGAGGGAAGGGGAGAAGGAGGTTCGGAGTAGGATCGAGGAGGAGGACTTTCACGCGAGTTTTGAGCGCGTGCATGAACCCATTGCCTTCTGGCGACGTTCTCCGACGAACCGTTAGCAGTCGAGTCTCGGGGTGCGAGAAAAAGAATGAGAGAGGAAAACCATGGTGAAAGAACGAGATAGACAGAGAGACGAAAAGGGCAAAAAAAGAACGAAAAATGGACATGGAGATATTGCAATGTACGCCGCAAAAGAGAGACCCGTTGCGAACTCTCGGAGCCGGGCGAATGAGGTGGCTGCTGCTTAATTACGTCTAATTATACGCGTAGCGACGGTGCGCTCGCCATGGCGCGCGCGAGAAAAAAAAAGCGGGGATTAAAAAGGCGAAAGAAAAAAAAACGGAAGAAAACGAGCCGAGATGCGCGTGTATTCGTTTTGTCGCGGTTGTAATAGCGGTCGGCCGCGAATTCGAACCTCCTCTCCACGATCCGGTTGACCTATACCGGTCTTATCGTTCACCGGGCGATCGATGTTCTCTTTGCGAAATTAAAAAATCTGCCATCGTCACCGGTAAGCAAAAATGATACGGTATAATCGATGATATTCTCGCTTAATCTCATTTTTTCATTCGAACTCCTCCACTCGAGACGAATCTATATAAATCAATAATTACGTATTTCTTTCATTAAAAAAAAAGAAATTACTATTTTTGTTAAATCTCTATAAAATCGAACTTATCGAACACAAGTCTAATCGCGATATCGCGAATCGTCCGTGAGATACGATATTTTTCGTCACGCATCGACAGTTATTTTTTCACAGCCTGTCCGTCCTTTTTTCCCTCTCTCGCGAGAGAGAGCGAGAGAGTGCGTCCCGTCGTGGTCGAGATAACGACGAAGCTTGGTTGTATAGTACATAGTTCATATATACGTGTATATAACGTTCCGACTCAGTGCGGGATCTCCGATATCTCGGTGTCGGCCGCCCCGGGGCGGACTGGGAGAGACCAGTGGCTGCTGCTTGCTCTGCTCCTCTGTGTCGGGCATCTCTCTGCTACTTCGTCCTCTCTCTCGCTCTCTCTCGCTGGTTTTGCTCGTCGTCGTCGTCGCCGTCGTCGTCGTCTGGTCTCTCATTCCCCCGATTTCTCTCTCGCTCGTGCTGGGTGGCAGAGCAAGGAGTACTAGGTCCGGCCAGCTAGTCATTAGTCACTTTCCGAAGCAGAAGCACGGACAGAGCTCTGTGCCGGTATTGCTCTCTCTCTCTCTCTCTCTTCTCCATCCTCGTTTCTCGCGGTCTCGCTCCGTCCCAACTCCACTTGTAACCTCCATCTTTGTCTCTCTCCCTCTTTCTCTCCCTCGTTCCTTCTCTCTTTCTTCTTATACATATATACCTTTCTTTCTTCGAGACTCTCGCGAATCTCCGCTCGCTCAACACTCTCATCGGCTCGCGGTTTTCATCCACGTCTCTCTCCCTCTCCCTCTCTCTCTCTCGCTTCGTTCTACGCTGCTACATTCCCTCGTCTACTCTCTCTCCGTCCTTTTCACTCGTGGCTTCGCCGACTTCGATGAACCAGAAGGTCTCTCTCTCTCTCTCTCTCTCTCTCTCTCTCTCTCTCTCTCTCTCTCTCTCTCTCTCTCTCTCTCAGAACGAGGGAGACGGAGATCAGAGCACATCATTCGTCTCTCTACCAGCACTCTCCTCGCTCTCTTCCCCCACCCCCCTCGTCGACGCTCATCCAGCAGAGCAGCATATCGGTAGAGCTTCGAATTCAAGCTTCTCATCCTCGTTTCTCTCTCGTCATGTCTCTATGTACATACATATATATATATATTTATATACATATATACTTACTCATATATACATATATCCATATATATATATATATAGAGTTTCTATGTACACTGAAATCCTCAGTGGCTCGTGTTCGCCTCACGGTGTTAAGCCTCGCTCGCGCGTCTATCTTGATTGAGAGGGAGCGCGCTCTCGTGGTGCTCGTGCTGCTTCTGCTTTGCGAGGGCTGCTGCTGCCTGGATGGCGTAGGCGCTCTCTCTCTCTCTCTGTCTCTCTCTATCTATCTCTATCTCTCTCTCTTTCTGTCTCCCTCGCGCGTAAGAGAGACCGAGATAGAGCGTGTCGACTCCCTATCGGCCTCTCTGGGTGCCGCAACGAGAGAGAACCACACCGAGCTTGTCATTGATCGTCCCGACTAGAGAGAGGCTCCACGAGCCGCTAAAGGTCCCGTACAAGTACACTGGCTGCTGTTGCTGGCCCCGCTATGTGGATGTGCGCGCAACTCCGTATATGGCTACGTATATATTACATACGCGCGCACACGCACATATGTATGTATATATGAGTCGCATATATATGTACAATATGGCATATGGAAGTTGCCAGGGCCATAGTGAGAATCCCTTGCACGTACCAACCCTGCGTAGAAATACACCAGGAATTCTCTATATATGGTGTGAATTATTGTTTAATACGTACGATACCGTACTCGAGGAAAACCACTTCGTATCGCATAGAAAATTTATTCAAAACGGGCCAAACTAACGCGTTCAAAGTTTCTTTTTTATGTTCACAACGCAGCTGGTTAAACGATGGAAAACGTCCGAACTTTTATTATTTGGACTTTGTCATTTTCGTTCGAGGAATTAATTCGAAATGATTCTTCTTTTTGTTTTTCTTTTTTTGGTTTGTTACTTTCTTTTTTTTGGATTCGTCGTCGGAAGCGACGACAAAGATGCGAATTTCTGTATTCTCGGCTCGAGCTCGGCTCGTTCTCGGAAGTCTTCACCGGTGGAGACATACGATTACGGTCTCCGCCGTATTTGACGTACGAATTAAGTTTCTATATACGGCGCGAGAGAGAAGAGGTGAGAGTGTGCGCGCCCGGTATTCCGAAGGGAAAAGCTCATACAGCCGGGGTATAACGCCGCTTCGGTACCGAAGTCGGGGAACGCTCCGGGAGACCCGTGGTTTCTTTCTTTTCGTCGCTGGTTTTTTTCTTTTTACTTTATTTGACGTTTTTTGTTATTTTATTTATTTTATTTTTATTTTTATTTTTATTCCCCTTTCCGTCCAATCGGCTAATCGGCTGAAACGCTCGCGCGCGGCTCCCTTTGCCGCCTCTTTTCTCCGGATCGCCGCGATGCCACGAAGCGGTTCGGCGACCCAACTCGATTCTTTCGCAGGTATACCACCTCTCTCTCTCTCTCTCTCTTCCTCTCTTTCTATATGTATATATATATCTATATAGGTAGGAAGAGAGAAAGAATGTAGCATGTGCAAGTAAATACTCGCACATCCCGGTCGTAGCGGCATGGACCACCGTCGGAGGAGGCACTTCCGCGTAACAGGAGGAGATAGTAGCGCGATTTTACTATAACGAAATTCTCTCTATTTCTTCCTCTCTCTCCCTCGTTTATATCTCGTCATCGAAGTAACTTGACTATGTTGTATCGAGAAAGAAAAATGATTTTATGTCGGAAATTGTCAATTTATTTTCAAGAGATTATTACGCGTGAAAAACACTTAAATTCGAGACGAATTGGCTCTTAATAGCCAGAACGATTTAACAAATTCGTCATCTTTTGCAACAATGGTCGCATTATTTCATACATAAACAGAAAAGGGTTGAACACTGGCCCGATTTTGCTATAACGAAATTTTCTCCATTTCTTTCTCTCTCTCCCTCCTTCATATCTCGTCATCGAAGAAACTTGATTATCTTGTATCGTGAATGAAGGATGATTTTACGTCGCAAATCATCAATTTATTTTCAAGAGATTATTACACGTGAAAAAATCTTAAATTCAAGACTAATTGGCCCTTAATAGCCAGAACGATTTAACAAATTCGTCGTCCTTCCCAACAATGGTCACATTATCTCGTACATAAACAGAAAAGGGTTGAACACCGGCCCGGATCCGGGAGGGTGAACCACCCCTCGTGAGTTTTTCCTTCACCGCATCCCGTTCCGGTGGACGAGTGTAAGGATGAAGGGTGGATTCCGCTCGCGATGATTATCGCCGGCCCTCGATTATGAAAGTACACACCCATACGCACACATACGTTAAGTCGAAGAATCCGATCTACCAGAGCGGGAGGTCTGCCCTACCTTGTGTGTACAATAATAGGCAGCGGTACGATTCTCCATCTCCTTCATACTAACCTGGGCCGAGTGAGAGCGACAAGGATGAAAACGATAGTGCTAGGGCAAGCGATGGAAAAAAACGAACGAGCGAGTGAGAGTGAGAGAGACAGAGAGAGAGAGAGAGAGAGAAGATAAATACATATAGGAAAGTCGAACGAGTCGAGAGTAGATTCGAGTCTCGGGGTCGGATGAGTGGCACGTTCCGGACACGAACGGTCGAAGAGAGAAAGAGAGAGAGAGAGAGAGAGAGAGAGAGAGAGAGAGAGAGAGAGTGTGAGAGAGGGCCGGCAACAAACGACGAGGGTGGCTCTTCGTGCGGGCGGTTTTAGCTGTTCTCCTCCACCTTTCTATCTCTCTATGCACACTTGTGTGTGCCCATATATATATATATATATATATGGGTGTGTATGTATACGTGGATGTGTCTATGTATGTACGTTTAGTTTAATGGTCGTGGTTGAGCCGTGTGCGCTTTCGGTCTCGCTGAGTCACGCACTAAAGAGAGAACACGCCGGCATCGCGGTGGACTCGAAGCGAGCGCGCTCACCGAGTGAGAAAGAACGAGAGAAAGAGAGAGAGAGAAAGGAAGAGAGTAAAGTGCCGGCTGGTAGCAGCATGAGGATATAGCAGCTAGTAGCAGCCCGGTTATATAGCGAGAGAGAAGAGAGCAGAGAGTACAGAAACGAGCGAAAGGAACGGGAGGATGAGAGAGAACTCCCGGGAGTGTGGAGATCGTGAAGGCGAGTTGAGTGAGAGAGAGAGAGAGAGAGAGAGAGAGAGAGAGAGAGAGAGAGAGTGAGAGAATGAGGAGGTCGGGGGGGGGGGAGGAATTGAAGGGAAAAGTGTGTGCGTGAACGAAGGAGAGACGAGGGAACGAAACGAGACGGCGAGTAAGGGCGATGGAGCGAGAGGTGGGGTTGGAGAGGAACGGGATGGCAGAGAAAAAGGGAGGACGGAAAGAGTGTGCGAGAGGAAGAGAGAGAAAGATGAGAGGATGAAGAGAGTGACGGAGAAAGAAAGGGGGGTCGACGTGGGTCGAACCCTCGGCATATATTTCTTTCGCGACCAGGAAAGAGCGAGAGAGTGAAGGAAAAAAAAGAGAGTAAGAGAGAGAGAGAGAGAGAGAGCCCGAGGTAGAAGAGCCTCTCGGTCTCTCGTATCCCGATCTGCCTCGGGATAACTCCGCGACGCTTTCTCGTTCCTCCTTCTTTATACATATATATACATATACATATATACATACACACATTATATATATGTATATAGAGGTATATGTATAAAGTTATATAGCGGTAGGTTGGAAAGAGAGTCGCTACGAGAGCAAAAACGGGCCGATGCTGCTGCTGCTGCCGTGGAGCGAACTCTCTAACGAGGTCCCATCGATTTTCGCGCCTCCGGAAAGTCCAACGGGGCGAGCGCTGGTACATTTGCCCGCGACGGGAGAGAACGCGGCAAATCCGCGGATACCCCGTCAGGGTGCCCTGTGTTCATATCCCAACACGAATGTATTTTCTCTGTATATATATATATATATTTCTTTCTCTCTCTCTCTCTCGTTCGCTGTGAGATACGCGTAATCTACGGGATATATATTCCATGTACCGGGCTCCGTATAGCTATATCCGGTCCTTTCTGTCGTTGCTGCTGGTGCTTTATAAATTAATACAGTTTATCTCGGGATACCAGACAGCCCGCTAGTACCGCCTTTTTGGCTATGCAAGGAGAACAAAAAAAACGTTACGGAGGGAAGAATTCGCGTGGGAAAAATCTTCGGCCATTTCGCGATCGAACAATTTGGCGAATTTGGACGAGGGATTAAAATTGGGCCTTTCGTTAGGATACGATCGCGAGAATTTAATTTATATTCGCGACAGTTTTCGACTCATAGATGATCGTGACTTTTGTAAAAGTCTCTTTATCATTGTCCCTGGTAATATAATTTATAACAAAACCGATTGACGAATATCGCGATTGAACATACGTATACGTCCCCTTGATCAAATAAATTTTGTCGAATGCAAATGTATAAACGCACCCTCCGGTTTTCCTTCGTACGATGCAAATAACGAATAATCCTACGATAAATAGAGCGCGATTAAATAACGCTTGGAGCAATAAATATTAGCTCGTCGATCATCCCGCGGAATTATGAGAAAAAGGAAGAAACCAACGAACGACTCCCGTCTCGTAAACTCGTCGATCGTGTCGTTCGCGCGTCTCCCGTTTATTTCCTCGTTGCGTCGGACATCGAGGTCTTTTTAAAAAATTTTTTTTTTATCATTTTTATTTAATTCCTAGAACTCTTCGCTCTGTCAGACTCGTATCGATACACCTGTTTCTCTCCATCCACTTCTCGATCCTCGTCGAGAGTCTGAGGGAGTGGTTGCGCGAACTGTACTACCTCGAGGCGGCGTTTGTCGCTTAGCTGTTACGCACCAGCGCGCTCTCGCACTTATCGTCCCAAGGCTCGACGTTTGCTCGTAGTCGAGAAGTGCCGATCGCTGAACAGCCAAGGTATCAAAGACTACGAGAGAGTGAGAGAGAGAGAGAGAGAGAGAGAGAGAGAGAGAGAGAGAGAGAGAGAGAAAGAGAGAGAGAGAGAGAGAGAGAGAGAGAGAGAGAGAGAGAAAGAGAGAGAGAGATAAATAGAGAGATAGAGATAGACGTATAGACCAAAGCGTCGCCAATTAGCAAGACCGCGTGTACTCCCCTCGTCATATCGAGACGAGCTTTGCGCCGTGCACTAACTACCTATATACACATACATACACATACTCGTTTCTAGTGCCACTGTTCCGAGGATATCTCGTACTTGCTCACCTCCTCTCTGCCCCTCCGTTCGGCTATCCATTCACGGTAACTCGATAAGCATCGATATTCGACTCGCTAGTTAATACACCAGCTCCAACACCGTTTCTCTCACTACGACGCGCATCCCCTACGAGCTAGCCACGCGCATACTCTCCCTTTTTTTTCATAATAAATATATAAAATAAAACAAGAAATTATCGTCATTTGATTTTTTCCGAATTCGAGGATTTTCATCTATTCTCCCCCCTTTTTTTTTAAATAAATATATAAAATAAAACAAGAAATTATCGTCATTTGATTTTTTTCCGAATTCGCGGATTTTCATCTATTCTCCCTTTTTTTTCTTAATAGGTAAATATAGTATAAAATAAAACAAGAAATTATCGCCCTTTGATTTTTTTCGAATTCGCGGATTTTCGCCTATTCTCCCTTTTTTCATAATAAATATATAAAATAAAACAAGAAATTATCATTTGATTTTTTTCCGAATTCGCGGATTTTCAAATGTGACGACCAATGGGTCGGGCGTATCGCAATAAATCGTATTATACGACGATTAGCCACGTGAAATCGATTACGCGCGTTAGCTCTTCTTACACTCGTCGTTGCGAGCTCCCGAGCTTATAATCGATCCATCGTGGATGTTGCATCCTGCCTCGCTCTTGACTATTGAACAGCGCATTCCTTCGTTCTATATCGTGTCGCTCGGTGTACGCGTACGTATTTTTCTATAAAATACGATATATCCCGTGCTTTGCGCATTGCCTCGAGGGCGAGAGTATTACTCAGGCGTGTATATGTTCACGTGAATCTCTCTCTCTCTCTCTCTTTCTCTCGTTGCGAAAAATATTTCTGCTTTGGACATGCCTATATCCGCCGATTCGATTGTCGAGTCCCCGTCACTTTTGTCGCATTCGACTCTCTCTCTCTTTTGAAGCGAATATATTTGACGTGTGTATATATATATATGCATTGCCTCAGGTACATGTCTGACGTTATATTTCTGTACGTCTATGCCTCTATGTACTTTCCATATACCACCTACGATCGCGAGTTCACGTTCTACCTGCCCATCTGCATATATCGGCACCTACTGTGCCACCGGAAATACGTGTAGAGCAAAGTTGAAGAATACAAGCCACCGTAATATTTCACCCCACGTAACAGCCTCTAACCTTGGACCTAAAACGAAATTTCACGTTTTCGTATTTGAAAATACGTGAACGAAACGTATAATTTATATTGATCGATAAGATTTTATATTATTTTCTAAACTCGCAGATTGTCCCGAGTAAGAAATTTTACGGTTGGGAGAGTTTTCTGAAAAATAAAAAGGAAAGAAAAAAAGTGTAGGTACGTTCCATTTTATCCTCCTGTGCCATATTTCCCGACTTTAACTCCATGTACCGCACGAGCCATGTACGTTCCTCCGCATATCTGCTGTACATAAAGCCGGTGATACATAACATGTATATAACGTATAGAGGCGAGGACGAGCAAACGGGCCGGGCTGGCTCGTCGAGCCAGCCGCAGCTCTATATGAGGCTTTGCTCGTATATACACATATATATGTACAACTATGTACATATATGTATTATATAGACGGTACTCATACCATATATCTGTATAGTCAGTCACGGAGCTATAACCCACGGAACATAACCGTGACGGGTCGCTGTGCGTGGCGCGATGCTCACCGGCCCATAGCCAGGAGCGGCCAGCGGCAATTAGTAGCGGGCCGCTAAGGGAGAGCCCACACGGCTCGAAGAGGGAGGGAGAGGCTGAGAGAGACAGAGATCTCTCCTCTCGACGCGCGCGCAGCAGCATTGGTAAGACTGTCTGCTTCAGACTTCGCTTCTCCCCTCTCACTCCCTCACCCTCCCTCTCTCTCTTAGCTTTGACTCTTTAATCTCCCGCTCACTCCCCTCTTCAAGCTTTCTTTATTTCTCTGGCTATATATTTCAGCATATATCCGGGACTGTGACTCGCCTTGATCCCCCTGTCCGCTAACTCCTTGCTTCGGCTTCCTCTCGCATCGTCTTCCCTCCGTTCTCATCCCCGACACCCTCGGCTTGCCCTCGTCTCTTCTCGCTCGTTGCGTCGCAACGAGAACGTCGCGTTGGCCGTCGTTTCTTCTCGACGTTTTATTCATATATATCTATACGAAACTAAGAGTTTTTTTCTTTTGTATTTTTTTTTCATCCCTCGCTCACTCACGCTTTCCGGCGCGGTGGTCCCGAAGGAAAAGGAAGATAAAGACGGACTACACTATGATACTCGTATCTCCCTCTCTCTCTCTCTCTCTCTCTCTCTCTCTCTCTCTCTCTCTCTCTCTCTCTCTCTCTCTCTCTCTCTCTCTCTCTCTCTCTCTCTCTCTCTCTCTGTATATATATATATATATATATACATATATATATATATATATATTATTATATATATATATTTATATATATAGATATATTTATATATGTACGCGCGGAGAGGACGCAGTCGAGATTGAGAAACGGGACGGACCCGCGGCAGCGTAAAAAGAGGTGCATGGAGTTGAAAAGAGAGCAAAGAGAATGGGTGCAGAGAGAGAGAGAGAGAGCGAGAGCGAGAGAAAGAGAGAGAGTCACTCCCCACCTCTACCTCTCTTCCACGTCGTCGTTGTCGTCGTCGTCGTATTTTTCTTTCCCTTTCTTTCGCTTCTCGCCCGTTCACTCCACAATCCTCCCTCTCCTCCTCCCCACCTCCAACCTCGCCACTCTCCATTTGTTGAAGCGGTCTCCACTTCGCTCACTCTCGGAGAGTTGTTGGAGTTCGCGCGCGCGGCGGAGCAGTGATGAGAGAGCTCCGGAGGAGAGAAGCCGCAAGGCTTTTTGTTCCGCCACCGCAGCATCACCAGCAACCACGGCTGGTACCGCCTTGTCGCACACCCGACACAAAAATAGCGCCACCGCGCCCGTTCTCTCTCTCTCTCTCTCTTTCTCTCTCAGGTTTCCCTTTGTCCCTCTCGCCCTTGCTCTCAGTTTTGCTGTTGCATGCCCCGCGGTCTTCTGGGCTTCTTCTCGTATACATCACGATTGCACACACTCCGCACTTTCTGCTTACTCTCCATATATGTTTGTATATACGTATATATACGTCTCATCTCGTCGAGCAGTTCCCCTCCCTGCGTTCCTCGTCCCAGCCCTCGTTTTAACGGAGGGACGTATATACAGGAAGAGTCTTTATGCACCGTGCATGTGTGTAATATGCTCGAGCTTACGGTACGCCACCATCGTTCGCGGGGATCACGGTGTATATATCGCAAATGCTTTTTTTGTCCTCTCCTCTTTTTACTCCTCGTCCATCCTCCCGGTAACTCTCTCATTCTCACTCTCACTCTTTATCTCTCACTCTCTCTTTCTTCCTTCGACGTCCAGTCGGGCTATACGTGTCTCTTTGTCGTCATCCACGCTGCGCAACGTCAACTACGACGTCAGCATACGAAGTGCACGTATGCATATTGCACCGCGACACAAGGGAACGCGACTTCTCTCGTGCGTTTTGAAATTTTCTTACACATTTGCCACATTCTCGTAGGGAGTATACGACTATGTGATTTTTTAATATGGTAGAAATCATTGTTGCGGTGTGTTTCGTCACTTCGGTCGGGTAACAGCGATTTTTATTGATAGAATTGTTTTATCGTCGACGAAGATTTATGGAAAAATCGTTGAGTATCGTTGAAATATTCATCAGGGTGAAAATCTTTGGTTGGGATGTTTTTTTTTTTTCTTTAGTAGTGAACGTCGTTTACACGTCCCTACGTTGGATCGTCCGAAGGACGAGCGAGACATCCACTTGGACCTCGTCACCCTCGCACTTTCACCCTTCCATTCCACTGGCCATACGCTTCTTCGTGGCAAACCTCGAATACGATCATTTTCCTCCCTTCCTACATCCCTCCCTCCCTTGTTGTAGTTGAATATATATGTGTGTGTGTGTAAAACATATCGTCGTTCTCGCGTCGACGTGCACGGGGTCCAACGCCGAAACCCCATTCCCGAAGGGAGTGAAGCACACTCTCCGTTGACGTCTCGTGCGCGCCAGTGTGAGGTTGTTAGGGGTTGGCGGGTGATGAGAGAAAGAGAGAGGAGACTCGTCGAGATGAGAACGATAAAGCACGCCTCGACGATTCGCATCTGCCAGCACGTCGAGACTGACGTCCTACCGATGGCAACGTACTTTGTCAAACTTACTTACGGCATTTCAGGAAAATATATATATAAAAAAAAGTATACGTTCCACCCTTATTTACTTATTTTTTTCGTTAAACAAAATCTTTTTTTTTTTTTACTATTTTGTTTATTTCGACAGTTTATTCACGGCTTCGTGGAAACATCGATTATAGTGTGCGTCGTCGTCGAATGCACATTTCTCTTTTCACCTACGACACGGTGCTTGCACACACGTGACTGGCCTAAATTAGGGTCTCACTCTCGCGGCGTAGATATCGATCGTACGACACAGTCGTCGGGACAGTTTCTCTCACTCTCTCTCTCACTCTCTCTCTCACTCTCTCTCTCTCCCTCGTTTCTCTTTTGTGTATAAGGGCCAAGTGTGAGGTCCGTCCTTTAGCAGTACGTGTGGCGCACGATGTGTCGCGCGACTGCCTCCGCAGAAGAGACTTAAAAAAGGGAAAAGAAAGGAAAGAAACGAGAGGAAGGAAGAAAAAAAAGGAAGCAAAGCCATTTCTTCCAACCCCACCTTTGTTTCTTTTTGTCTGCGGTCTTGCCAAAGGTCTCGACCTCTTTGCACCTGTTCACCTGCTCGATTACACAATAACTTTTTTTCTTTTGCGATTGTGAACGACTCCGTAACTATAAGAATCGCGGCTCAATTCCGTCCCGAGGAATCTCGGATTCTCCGGATTTGTCATTTTGCTTTGCTTTGTTTCTTTTTACCCGTAATACATTTTATATGCGAGTAATTATTTTCGGCAGTAAAGTCGACGTCGACTCTTTATCATCGTAACCTTTCTCATCAGCAAAGTTTATTTTCTCTCTCTCTCTCTCTCTCTTACTCTGTCTCGACGCTAATGAGTTATTCACTCCCTCGAGCGAAGCTCACGGGACGACCCTTGTCCTTATAAAAGCTCGATTAATAAAAGATTCAGATCTCGAGGTTCACCGCGTTTCCTCTTGTTTTTTTTATTGTTCTTATCCTTGGCAATCCCACTGCCGCGATTAAGATCCCTGACTCGTCGAACGAGTCACTGCAACGCGAGACAGGAAAGGAGTTGGAGGAGAAGAAAGGTCGAGGAGGAGGGTTGGGTCGTTCTCCGGTATCGCTGATTTTTATAAATACCGAACGATACACCGCTCGGTTAATCCCCGAGGCTTTGGGTACGGTAAGCAAGCAGTTGGGACGGTTTCGAGCAACGGCATTTAAATCTAAAAACGAGAAGCACAACGCGGCGACGGTGGTGAGTAGCAGCGGCGAAGCAAACTCCCTGTGGGTAATTGGAGGGTCGGGGAATTTGCTGCGTCGAGGCTTCTCTCGCGCGCGCTCTCGGGGGGGGGGGGGGTGGAGGCGAAGGAGAAAGAGGCTAAAATACGAGCCAACTGTGACTATGTGTTGGGTACGTACACACAAACCTTCAAAAATATCCCTTTTTTACATCTATATACATATTTGTGTACGTGTATGTAGTGAAATGGGACGGGACGGTAATCGGACGGTGGAATATGGCTCGGGCGGCATTCGCGTCGAAAACAGAGCGAGAAAGTGGTATATAGCTTGGGGCACGGTCGACCGAGAGAGCGACGAGAGAAATAAAGACGGGTAAAACAGAAACCAAGAGCGGAAGAGGGCGGTGGCAGGACGTGTAGCCAGATAGCAACCTGCCTGTGGGATGAGCTGGAGGGAGGGGGGAGGGGGTGGTGGAAGAAGGATATATATGTGTATGAAAGAAGAACGAGAGAGAGAGAGAGAGAGAGAGAGAGAGTCGAATAATCGTGTACACCGCAAATCCACGAGCACCCGAGGGAGAGACGGAGTTATCGCAGGATGGAGTGTACGGCGGTGCGGAGAGGGTTTATACGTACGTGTAAAACCGCCACTATCGGGACTAACGCACACCACAACGCCCGTCCTCACGTTCAACATCGGGGTGGTGGCCCCCCCAATGAAACGGGTTTTCACGTTTGCACGCCTCGAGAACAACAAAACTTGCGAATTTCAGACTCGGAGCGACAAACGAGACGAACGTACGGGGTGCACGACGCACGGGGATGGTTCTCCATTTTCTCACGAATATGAAAATTTCACATTTTTTCAATTTTTCTTTCCTTTTATTTGTGTTCGTTTCAGTTTAAGATCGAAGATACTGTTTTATTTGATATATTTTGTTTTTAATAAAATAGGGGTGCGTTTTGGAAAATGACGCATAATTGCATTTTGCGTAAAATGGTAGGTTTGTTTGTAATTGGATTCATCTCGTTGGATTATTCGGTCGCCTCGCCGAAATATCTCGTCTCTTTCACTCGCTCAACCAACCCCCTCAACAACCCTTCTCCGTCTCGCTTTCTCGTCGATCTTCGTTTCTCACTCGTGTGTTCACAGACGGTCGGGCTATTGTGCGCGAGGCCGCCGTTGGTTAAATCCTCACTTGGCAGGAGTCCTAGGCGCGCGGAAGCCTCAAACTACCCTCTACACCCACGGTACCACCCCATATTACCTACACTGAGTTCTACGTACATCTCCTATGAAGGTATGCGGGTGTACGAGGGTGAGATATAACCCGAAAGGTAGTTTCCCTTTCCGTCGCGCTTTCTCGTGCGTTTCACGAACCGAATTAAACCCTGCGCAATCATGAGACAGACAACGAGGGGGTGTAGTGGGTGGACGAGTGAGAGAAGTGTCTCGTTTTTTCTCTCGCTCTCTCCCTACCTCTCCTATTTTCGTGCAACTTTTTCGTTTCGTTCTCGTGAAAAGGTGCTGCTCATCTCCCCTGACACTTTTTCAAGCAAACTTCGCGTCTCGTCTACACGTATAACCCGCAACCCCCTCTAGTCCTCGCTACTCCTCGCTTCTTCTTTACGTGACGAAGTACCAACTTCCTCGCTCCCTCCCTTCTTTAAGCTCGTCAGCATGCACGAAAACTCTCCGAAACACGCGGATATTTTTCAGATACGAGGGACGACCTTTTTTCTTCCCGTATACGTTCTAACTCCGTTACACCATAATATCCCGTCTACTACGAAAATTTATTCCTCCGTTCGTATCGAAACTTTCATAATTACATTTTCGTTTCCAAATAATCATTTCCCGATATCGTCTCCCGTCTCATTTCACATTCGTCCATCCATTTCATAATAGCGGCTTCAATATTTCGTCAAAGGGCAAAATTATCCGTTGTATTCGTGTCGCGAATCGATAATACTCGATTATTATAAACTTTTCGACGTTTTTTTTATACACGCAGGATAAAAATTGATAATTCTGATCAGAGATCTTGCATACCTAAATCATAGCTCGAAGAATGCAATGATAAATCATTCATACGGAAGATTCGATGAATTACGTAATCAGTTATACCTATCTCGCTATCGGAGATTGAGAATACGGTATAATATCCCGCTGATCTAATCGTTATGTACATACATAAATATATATCTATATTATTCATATTAATATCTCTCTCTCTCTTTCTCTCTCTCTCTCTCTCACCATATGTATGTATATCGACAGAGAGAGAGAGAGAGAGAGAGAGAGAGAGAGAGAGAGAGAGAGAGAGAGAGAGAGAGAGAGACAGAGAGAGAGAGACAGAGACAGAGAGAGAGAGACAGAGAGAGAGAGAGCGAGATATGAACGAACGTGTGTGCACAGCGAGCCGAGAGCAGTCGAGAATCTGTCTGCTAGCTCATGTTCGTTGTACGTTCTCTGTATGAGCTGGTCTCTCCCTCCTCCCCCTCCCCTCTCTCCCACGATCGATTATTCGTGACTCCGACGACGACGCGTCTCTCTCGTCTCCTCGTCGGATAGCGCACCGTTCCATCCATCCAATATTGAGAAAAAATCCAACGTATCTGTGATTTGTCTCGATATGATTTTCTTTTCGATCGATAGAAAGATTCGTTAATTGGCGTAACATATTTTTACGGAATTAAAATTGCTGGTCCATTTTACCAGCCTGTCTCATATTTCCCGGCATTATCCGTACATGATATACACACGTATATTTCAGTTCTGTGTGTCGAGAGGCCTCCGGTTCACCCGGTACGTAAGCATCTCCGCAACGCGTTTCGATGTGCGCTGAGGATATATCGTGGCTTGGGGCGTTTAGCAGGCCGCAATAGCCCTGGCTGGCGTGTTGATTCCCCGCTCGCGCGCGCGGCGTGTTCGACGCCACCGCCACCGTTGCTGCTGCCGGGATCGGGCGATATGAGCGAAACGGAACATCGAACTCCCCTCCGCCTCCCTCCTGCCCCCCTCGGCCTGGATCGAAACGATCCGTGGAGAGCAGCCTGCTTGCTCTCTGGTTCTCTGTGTGTGCCTGGTCTCGCTCTGCTCGCGCTTTATTCCCCAACCCTCGCCCCTCACCCCCCTCTTCCTGCTCATTCCACGATCCGTGTCTCGATCGCTTTTGGCCACGGAGAAAGAGGCCACGTGCCTGTCGAAATTGTGAAAGAGACGGAGGGAGAGAGAGAGAGAAATGTACAGAAACCCTCCATGTATATTCAGTTTGTGGATTCTTTTTTTGATACAAACATACATATATATAGCATGTTCACCCTTACGGCGACCTCCCACTGTGATTGACTCTCCTCCCTCCTCCCTGATTAATGAGGCACGTACGATCAATCGCCTCCAATATTTCCGCCCCAAGAACAACTCTCGTTCCGTGACATCGGTGAAACGTTGTCATGAATTTTCAACCCTAACACACCCTTTGTACGAGGCTTCTTCTGTGTTTGCTAAATCCACCATTCTCATTGCTTCACAAGCGACGGGACAATTTTGTATGTAATGTCGATATAATGTACAGCCATAAGATACATATATACATATCGTATCGAAAGAGGGAGAGAGAGGGAGAGATGTGAAAATACGAAGAGCTGTTCGCTCGTGTCTGCACCGATGCCACCAAAGTCCTTCTGGTATCACGACTATACCCGTATCGCGCGAGCTACACGACCTCTGGCTCCATAGTCACATCGAACCACGCGCGCCTGCACCGAATACAATGCACCACACGTACCGACCGTTCTCCTGCCCGGGCGCGTCACGGTAATGACATACTCCCGCACATACATACACGTGCGCGCGCGCCCGCGAGAGAGTATGGAGTTCGACCTAGCTCCCAGCGAATAATACACCGTGCTCGTTTATACGGGCGTGTATCGAAGACCTACGAGTGTATAACGGTCACAGCTGGTTTGCTGCATCATGAGCGCGAGAATAACGCCGTATTCGAAAGCAAAAGGTGGGAGTGCTAAGGGAGGGGAGAGTCTGAATGACGGAACAAACGAAAGGAAATTAACGTTTGGACGAAATGTTTAATGCAATTCAGGAGGATTTTTGTCTGTGTGAAAATAAGCGTGACGAATCTTGATAATCGTCCGCGAGATTTATTTCCGAGATGTTTCGTATTTTTTAAATTCTTGTTCAAAATTTTGTCTCGAGACAAAAGTATTTGAAATTCGCAAACGATCTGTGATTATTGACACGATATTTTGGTAATATGAAGGTTGAAATACACGGGCGTTATCGCAACTTATCGACGAAGGGTCGAACGGAGGTCTTGGAAGTCGTCCGCGTGACGCGTCAGCGAACAAACTCCTCCGTCTTCCCTCCTTCTTCGACTATTCGGGATTCTCGCCGGGTGAAATCCGATATCTCCAGTAGTCACGGTTGGCTCAAGACGTACAGGACGTACGCGCGAGACCCTCCACCCTTCAACAGCGAGATAGCGAGCCAACATAATAGGAAGAGGAAGGAGACGAGGGAAGAAGACGGCTCGGTATCTATCTATCGGTAAACGATATCCTCCTCGCAACTCTCGGAGCCATCACCACTCCGTATCTTTCCATACATCGCCCACCTCGATTCCGTTAAGTTTATGAATCAATATTCGTATTTGGACCGAAATAAGTGCCCTCGTACCTACCCCTCCACATATTTACAAAATTTAGATTTATCCACTGTTTTCAAGGTTTTTTTTTAGGTTTCGTCTATTTCCACGTCTGGTTCGACCTCGCGATATTTCGCTTATGTGTTTGTGTGTGTGTGTATAAATTGTGGGCCATATATATATGTATAGCGATATAGCGAAGAGGCCCGAAACAGAACTCGCCGTACCACCGATTCGCGTGTTTCCATCAATCTTTCTCGGAGAGCAACAGCTCGGCGGTACTCTCTTTCTCTCTTCACGGAAAACAAGTCGGGAGCCGTCAAGATCCATCACTCGGCTCGCCACACGGGAGACGAGTAGTCGAGAACGGCATGCTGCCGAGTGCCGGGAACGGACCGCCGCAGCTTCCCACACACAAACACATAGACGTGCA
Organism: Netelia fuscicornis; assembly: GCA_946811545.1. Lineage (NCBI taxonomy): Eukaryota > Metazoa > Arthropoda > Insecta > Hymenoptera > Ichneumonidae > Netelia > Netelia fuscicornis. Next base: position 2,739,279 of record OX328015.1, read on the forward strand.
CACATGGGAGGGAGAAGAGCGTTTCAACTCTTTCCACATCGATCCTCCGACGCTCTCTCCTCATCTATCGGTTCAAGCTGCTTCAAACGACCGCCGGGTATCCCGTACATGGATGAGAATCCTCCTTTTCTCTCTCTCTCTCTCTCTCTGTCTCTTGCTCTCTTTCTCTCTCATTCTCTACCTTGAATCGATGTCTCTCTCTCTCTTTCTCAGCCTCGATCTCATTCTATGTCTTGCCGACAAGTCTTTCCGGGGAGCACGCCCAAATATTTGGTTGGGAATTCTGCAGTGCCTGCGGTAGTCGCTCTGTCTTTTTCAGGGGTGAGAGATAACAGGGGTTGGGGTGGAAGAGCATCTAACATAGACCTCCATTCTGAATTCGGGGATAGTTCCCGTACCGAGTATCGACTCTTGTACTGTATAAGTACCTACATACTTTGGGTATAAAAATAAAGAATCGAAAATCGATGATTCGACTTTAAAAATCTGTAAAAAATTATTCAAAATCGCGACACGATGAATTTGACGATATTTTAAAGCGCGTATAGTTGAGCATATGAAGCGAATAGGGCCGACTCACCAGACAATTTTTCAGAAAACTTAGGGACATTTCAGTGATAACGTTTATTTTAGCCAAAATCCGAAAAAAAACAATTTTTAAATTGATTTTCTCCGGCATTTCTTTTACCCATTTCGCGATATAATTAGGCCCCTGGACCACAAAACTGTAACCAATCTTTTCCAAAAATTGAGAAACCGATAAAACGATTGCGTCTTTTTTTACCCATTTCACGATTCTCGATATTGTCAAGATTGCCAAATTTCAAGTCCTCAGAAGTTGACTGTCTCGTGGATACTTTATTCGTATCCGGCTGAAATTCCGGGAGCCGGATCAAACGCGTCTTCTTGATGCTCGATCCGGCCGCCATGAAACGTCAGGCAGCCTGATTAATTTTCTGCTCGCGTTGATCTCCGTTTCCCCTTGAGAGAATGTGGGTACGTGCACGACGAGCTTCCCTTCCGTTACGAACCACGGCTTTTCGACCTTGGAGTAAAATATACAATAGCGCGAAGTAAATATAATGCTCAGTACTTGCAAAACTACTCGTAAAAATGTGTGACAGTTTAATTTTTTTTTTTTCCTAATTTGACAATCATTTCAATCTTTGAAATATTATCATGAAAATTGGTAGATCGATGAGTAGTTCCTCGTATCATTCGTGCAACATCCCTCTTTAGCAGAAACTCCGAAGAATCGCCGATCGAAAAACGAATCTCTCAAATATCGTCGGTATTCACCGAGGGCTAAAAGTCGTGACCCGACTGAGGCATTTCTCCCTTGGCTAGATTTCCACCCGCTTATCTCTCCCCCCTTCCTAGTAGTTGGTCGTCTGTACGGGACGTCCCAACAATCCGTCCAGGAGACACGTTGGTCCAAGCGGTTCGGTCGTTCGCTCGCGGTCACCCATCTCTGTCGACACGGACGAAGTTCGAGGCACACCCACGCACACGACGAACCATGAAGGAGAGGAAGAAGGGTGGAAGGGCGAGAGCGAGAGAGAGAGAGAGAGAACATCGGGTAGAACAGAATTCTCCCCCTGCCAAAATCCAAATGGGCGCGGCTCGATGCGTGACGCGGCAAAGCAAACAGAAATCCGACACGCTGAGCGCGCACGAACTTCTCTCCCTCGCTTTCTCTCTCTCTCTCTCTCTCATTCTCTCTCTCTCTCTCTCTCTCCCTCTCTCAATCTCTCTCTCTCTCTCTCTCTCTCTCTGTCGACGTATATCTACGACTACCAAAGCAGAGAAGCAACGGACAGACAAGAGAGACATACGAATGGCAGAGGCGCCCGTCTGCTTTCTCTATCCGTCCTTCTGCCATCTCTGTGTCTCATGTAGTGAGAGAGAAGCTCTCTCTACCGTGGTAATCCGGCGGAGGGCGCGGGCATTCGTGTTGACTGCGGATCACTGACTCGTTCCTCTCCCGTTGGACCTGCGCGAGACAGAATGAGTGAGATCCCTCTCTCTTTTCTATGGGCTAGCTTGGCCCGCACCTCTTTCGCTAGCGTTGCTCGACGGCATCGCAGTTAGCAGCGACCGAAATTCCCTCTGTCTCTTTCGCTCCCTCTCGTTTCGACAACAGGGAGGCGGGGGAGGGAGGGGAGGGAGCAGAGGGTGGATCGACGAACGAGCGAACGACTAGAGAGAAGGAGAAGGGAGGAGGGGGATGGAAACGCGAGCCGTTCGCCCTTTCACAATGGAAGCCTTTTTGCGCGCTATACACCCGCTCATCCCGATAGCGAGAGAGCGACGGGAGTGAGCAAATAAAAACCCACGAGTGCGTAAAAGCACGAGAGAGAGAGAGAGAGAGAGAGAGAGAGTAAAAAAGGGACAAACGCCATCCTTTGGGAACGTTCGTCGCTTTAGCGGGTTGAAGCCTCTCCAACGACCGGGACTCTGGCTTTTGGTTTTGTACCGATTTCACTAGGTGGACGCGAGGATGCTTTTCGATAGTTCTATTTCAATGGTAGTATTCGCGGTCGCATCCGGTTGAACCCTCTATGGTCATCAGTTTTCCGTGTTATCAAAAGGGGTGGTTTTCCAAATGGAATGTTTTCGGGGCTTTTCGTCATTTTGTTCACGATCGTTGGTTAATTTTACTTCGCGGATCATGAATTCACTCTGCATCCCCAGTTTCTTCCTCTTCGACACTCTCTTTCTCGTCGTCACTCTTTCTCTCACTCTCTCTCTGCCGAGGGTTGTTCGAGGATTCCGACCAGAAGCAGAAGGATCGCGCGTTGCCTGCGGGATTCGCATTACTAAGATTCCTTTCTAGCGAAGGACCTCGATGTTGCAGGACTATCGAAGGGCCGAACAATTTGCCGTACCGCCAAGGTCCTGAATATCCAAGAGCCGAGTAAACCGGTAACTGCCATACGCGATACGAGAACTCGACGTAGCATCCGCGCTCTATCGTCTTCATCCCTTAGCGCGGGAGTAATATCTCCGAGTCCCGAGATTCCGCGGGAGCCTTGCTCGAACCTCACGTACTCCGTTGCCCGATGCGGCCCGAGTGATATGCACGTGACTGTCTTGTCTATCTCTCTCTCACTCACTCACCCTCTCTCCTCCTCCTCTCTCTCTAGAGCTTCCAGTCATACCAGAATCTCCAGGAATTCTCCGGTCAGCAAAATGTGACAAGAAGCCCGGTCGGTTGTACCTTAAACCACCGGGACAAATGATCATCCCTCGTTGAGCCCGAGACCCTGATCCTTTTTTCCCTCATCGTCCCAAGGATGTTCAAGACGCTCTTACCGTCTCAACCCTCGTCCACCTCCCCAAATCGCAAACGATTGATGAAACGCGATATATATAAGAAGAAGAAAAAAAAAATATTCTGTAGAGAAAAAAACTCCTGCAACTCTTCTCATATCCAAGGAACATCTCTCCGTCTTCTCTTCCGAGACTTTTCAGCGCCCTCCTCACGGATATTTACGGGAACATGCTACCTCCCCTACTCCCACCTCACTCTCTCGCCATCCTGCTTCTCAATTCCGTTCGGCTCCTTCAGCAGCTTCGAGAGATCCTCGGTTTTCTCCTTCCTTGGCTTTCTCGTGTCTGGTATATAATACCGTGGCTCGAGAGAAACCGAGGAGTTGAAGAAGAAGGAGGGAGGAGGATGGGGTGAGGTGGTAGAAGCATCGTGCCGTACGGCGCGATGGTGGGTGCTGGCAGTGGTACGCCGGCTGGCAGCGGCCTTCCGTGCAACCAACAAGCCTGGCGGTCTGGTCTGGGCCCGTTCCACGGTTCTCCATGCGTGGAATCTCCGGAGATTCTCTCCGATCCTCCTCCTTTCCTCGAACCTTCTCTTTCTCTCTTTCTCTCTCACCCTTCGTTCCTCCCCCCTCGCTCACTTCCCGCGTGTCTTACCCCGTGCCTCGAGCCGCACCGTCACCGCACACAGCACACGAGACCCGCCGTCGACCGACTATTCCTCCTCTTCCTCCTCTTCCTCTTCACCTCCCTCTCGCCTCTTCTCCCGAGCGTCTCTCGCTCCAACCCCTCGTCGTAACTGCTTCCTCGCTCTCGCAGCGATGCTACCGAGAGCGAACCAGCGGCGCAACTCGCACCAGCAAATTCTGGTCTGGTCGTCTGGTTCTCCACCCTCTTCTCTTTCCTTCTCTCATTCTCTCTTTCTCTTTCTCTTTCCCCCTCGCTCTCTCTCACTCTCTCTCACGAAATGGCCCACAATGCTCTTCACCATTCTCGGGGTCGCGAAAGACCCCGAGATCGCCCTCCGTGCGCGAACTCCGTTGCTTCGCTTCGTTGCTCATCGTTCTCGCTCTCTTGCTTTCTCTGTCTCTCCTTCTGCTTCTCTCCTCGTAAGGTTTTTGCGGGGAAAAAGAGGGCAAGTGTACGTACAGTAAAGCCCCGAGACTCTCGCACGGTCCGCGACGCCCACTCTGCCTTCACTACTTTTTTTTTAATCTTTGCTCCTTCTCTCTGTCTCTTTTTCTCCTCCTCTCCGTCTCTCTTCTTCGCTTCCAGTCTTCTCCGTGTCTCGTTCACTGGCGGCTTTTCCTATCACGTTATACCTATCTTCCTCTTCTTCTTCTTCTTCTTCTTCTTCTTCTTCTTCTTCGGCATTTGCTTTTTCTCTTTTATTTGTTCCTCTCTTTCTCTCTCTCTCTCTCTCTCTCTCTCTTTCCCTCCCTCCCTCTCTCTCTTCCTTTCTCTTCTTGTTCTTGTTCTTTACCATATCTCTCCCGTAGGCGGTAGTGAGTATCCGCAGCCCGCGGACCGCCTACGAACTGGCATCGTTCGCGCGTTGAGCACATCTCCTCCACGATCATCGTTGCCGAAGTATTGTCCCCCATCGAACTCATCCGGTACCACGAACGCCGCGTATAGCTTCGCGTCTATGCGAAGAAGCAGATCTCGGGATCATAGCCCGGACAACTATTGTCGCAGGAGTAAACCGTGCGGGAGAAAGAGAGATAGAGAGATATGCCGTCCCGCTTCGGGCTTAAGGGTCCCGTTCGAGCAGAGCTCTTCTCGCGCGCGCGGCCCGTAGAGGCTGCTATCTGTACTCTCACTCCTTCTCACTCTTCTTCTTCTCCTTCTTCTTTCTCTCTCTCTCTCTCTCTTTCCCTTCTTCTTTCTCTCTGATGATGCTGCGAAGGCTTTGAGTCAGATATGAATCTTTGTACCGCGTAGCACACGAACGAGGGGGATATACACTCTACACCGACCTTTTACAGAGTCCCGCTTCTCTTTTTCAACGCCCCCTCCTCCTCCACCTTTCTTCTTTTTTTTCATCTTTTTCTCCTCGTCCTCTGGCAAGGGGTATTTAGGAACGAGTCGTAGGGCCAAAAGGGCCCGGGTCTTCTCGTCTCCCTCGGCACTTTAGTATCCGGAATACACACACACATATATATATATCGTTATAGAGGCGACGTTCGCATCAGAGTCCGAAACGAGGCATGTAATAATTTATTCAGTTTAGCCTCGCTGTCATGGTCGCTCTATCTTGCGTGGTCTTGCCGTGCGCGGCACACCGCACGCTATATATCCCGTATCATGCGTGGCTCTTCAGTGGTCAAGTGGCTCGTCAATAATCATACGAAGTGGCCAAATCCGCGGTACCGTCCAATTCTCCTCTCCTCTTCGCCCTCGCTCTCTCCCGCCTTCCTCCACCACTCCGGGATAAGATCGGGCCCACGCTCTACCATCTTCGTCGTTCTCACATTCACCGACAGAGACCACATGCTGCGCGTCGTTCGTTTTTACAATGAATAACGAAAACGCCGTGTGACGTCCGGACTCGAGTCTCGGGACTTTCGGCCTCTTGGCCATATTTTGGAGATTTATTCTCTTAAACAAAATTGTTCGCTATATACGACGAAGTTATTTCAGTCTCGAAAGAATTATCATCGAATTATACACAAAATCGATGATAAAAATACGAGTAAACAACAATTAAATGTATCTCTGCAAAGTCATTAGTGGATATAACAAAAAAAAAAATGATTAAATCGCATCGCACGAGAGACTCCCGGCCATAGAACAGCCACGAAAGGTACATACGTGTGTCGGCATTGCGGATAAAGGGCTGTTCCTGTTTTCCGGAACTGTGAGGGGGATGAGGAATCGTTGTAACCTCTCCGCGTCAGCCCGTCCGACCGGACGTGGCTTTTGGTGCGATTGGCTTTTCGTCGACCCTCCACGTCGGTCGGCCCGCCACGAGAACGATCAGCTTCCGGTCAGGGTTTTCGCTTCGCGCGCCTACTACATAAACTATATATATCGTTTCGTTCTATGTACATCACACACACACACACACACATGTATATACATGTATATGTATGTATTAAGTACATAGGTATCCCTGTGCGCGCAACCCCCTCGACTCGATTCGCTCTCCGCGTATCGATTCGAGCGCGACCTCGAAGCGCCGCGGCGGCGAGCTGTGTGCTGCTCCGGTAGTTCTCTTCTCTCGCTCTCTCGTCCGCCGTGTAAAGAAGGGAGTCGACCGAATGCCACTTTGCCGCGAGGCAGCTAACCTCTCTCTCGAGGTATATATATATATTTATATATATATCTATATACACTACATATATATATATATATATATATATATACATTAAGATCGAGAGACAGGTCCCGTCCCGGACTTGGATCGTTGAGAACTCCTTCGTGAAAGGGGGTCGAACCGATCCTCTTTTCCACTTCTTCTCGATACTTTCGCCAGTTTTAGTTTCCCTTAATCGAACGGGAATCGGCGCGATTTCCACGGGAAGGAGTGGAGCGACTCGTCTGCCAGTCGATACCCGGGAGCAGACTCGAGGAGATTGTCGAGATAATGGAGAGATGAGAAAACGTCCGAACACCTTTACTTACACATACATATATGTATATGTGGGTGTACGTGTGTGTGTGTGCATGGGTGGGTAGTACAGTTCAATGCGACGATAGCGACGATTAAATGGCATCTTGTTCAAAGTTCCATTCCCCCGGTCGTCGGAGAATCAGAATTCTCGAGATAATCTTAGCGGGGGATGTGCTCTTTCTCTCCGTTTCGGCGGTCGACCCCCCGGCGTTAAATTCGAGCATTTGGTCGACCAGTAAAAGCCGAGGGAGAAACGTAAAAGCGGTCTCGAAAATCGGAGCGAGCCAACGAGTACGCGAAATTAGAGTTACATCGGACTTGAGGGGTGCGACCGAACGCTTGTTTGAATTGCGTTTGAATTGGCCCATCGACGATTTCAAGTTGAGCTGTAATACTATATTCTTATATATCTATGTATATAGTTGTAAAGCTAGAAATACGTATATGTGAGAGAGAGACAAAGAGAAAGACAGCCGAGATTTTCGCTCCATGTGCTTGGGCCGAGAGGGTGTGTTTGGAAGTGGCACTCGAAACGAAAATGCGGTGCTCTCCTGCAATCGCATCTGTTCTCGATAAACCCCCTTCGATAAGCCAATGTATACATGTGGTGATTCTCTCTCTCTCTCTCTCTTCCTCTTTCACTCTCTTTCGGTATAACATAATCTCGAACTAATCGCCCTTCGGTGGTTTTCGTTCGCGCTATCATTTTTTCCATTTTTTCCGAGTGAGCTCGTTTTTCGAGGAACTCTCGCGACGAGAAAATCGAATCGAATATGAAATGACAAAATTTCGATATTCTTATTTAAACGAACGCTAGAATAATGATTATTTAATATATACGAGATATCGAAAGTGATTGAAAAAAAAGGTAGAAAATGGTCGTCAGCTCGTGTGTGTACAAAACCTCTTGAAGTGGCTCTCGAAACGTAAACTCTTCTTCGCTCCCATCTGCTCTCGATATATCCACTCGAAGAAGGGAAAGATCTTTCATACCCGATGAAAGACAGAGAGAAAGAGATGCGGGAGGTGAGCACCCCCTTTATACGAGAGCGAAGAGTGGAGAATCATCGATCCTCGTGGATGATCGATGATTCTATGCGAACGGGTTCTCCAAATAAATCCATCGTCGGGACACGGCAGCGCCTCGCCTTTCGTCCCATCCCTCCCTCGTTTCATACCCGAGAAAAAGAGAGAGAGAGAGAGATGCCTCCGCCCAAGAGACTCACTCTTTGTTCTGTCACCAGAGACCAAACACTTTTTATCTCTCTGCCTCTGCACCGTGAAAAGCTCGCCTCTTTAGTCCTCTTTCCTACCTCCCTTCTCTCCCAACCCCGCCCTCCCTAGTTGCTCTCACTCTTTTTTATCTCTCGCTCGTTTGCTGTCTTGCTCCGTACGTATAACTCCTCGCTCTTTTCTACTTTCTTTTTCTTCTTCAACGAATCTCGGCGTACACTTACCCACACCTGGGTAAAATATATACAACTGTATTTCCGTATCTTCCGACTCTCACGACATTATATATATATATATATAGGGTTGGGGAGGGGGGGGGGTGTAAAATATATATATATATTTGTCTCTGCGGCTGCTGGCATCCCGCGAGCGGCACTCAACAGGGGCTCCGGTCGTTTATCTAAATGGCTACTGGGTGGCCGGGTTCGACTCGGTTTACAACCTCGATTCTCATCCCAACAAACCAAAACTAACCGAATCACACGCTTCCACGATATTCCATCTCTTTTTCTCTCCCGCGATCCCTACGTCTCTCCTACGTCGTTGTTTCTCATCATCGGTACGAAACAAACCTCGATCCCTCGTTTCGACACTGATCGACTCATCGAGATTGATCTCCATCCTCTTACAGTATTTCCGCAATAACGTTCTCAATTTTGTAGATTCACAAACGATTCTTAATTTTACTTCAAAGACGATGAAAACAATATTTTCCACTAATTTCTTCAACGCGAACGTTTTATTTTGCTGCTTTTTCGACGTTTTTTTTTCTTTCAAACAGCTAGTCGCTACGTCCTGAAAATGTCCCTTTCGAGTTTTCGTCCGTGGCTTTTTGGTATATCACCGCGGCTCGGGTTCTCTGGGTGTTACGTTAAAACGGGGGGAGCCGTTATAACGCACACAACGGTGGTAAAGCGGAGAACGATCGAAATTCGTTACGATTAACTTGTGGGTCTCGCGGCATTTGTGTGCGCCATTGTATTTTCGTGTACGTGGGGGCTCGCGTACGTGTTGGTGGTCTCGAGCGTCAGCCAGGTATAAATGGCCACGGGGCCGCTTTGTGAACGCGAAATGAATTTATATCGCCGACGGGACAAACCCCCGGTTTCGTCGTCGCGACACATACCTATGTATGTATATATACACATATATATATACGTATGTGCTATGTAGCATGTGCAATGCTACCGGTGCAGGCGCTGCAAGCCCACATCTCGCGTCCCGACACCCACCACTGTTCAATATATATCTATACCCGTTAACACACACATACACACCCACATTTATGTATATATATATAGCCCCTTAAACCTTGCACCGTAGGTAAAGCTCGTATACACTCTGTATCCGAACTACCCCTCGGATATGGAAGTATATGTAGGAGCACCGGGTGGGAAGGGGCGTTACGCTCCCGCGCGTTCGCCGTCCCGTTACGAGCCAAGCGAGTGAACGAAACACCGGCGCCAGTACAGAAACGAGCAACGGTAACAGCCCAGGCCATGCCAATTCTCTCTCTCTCCCTCACACCAAACCAAAACCCCTTCTCCACCGAACTCACCCTCTCTCGGGGCTATATCCTATATAGGAACACGTGGAATTTTTATAATCCGATTCGGCAACGCGAGCTCGTGTGTCCAACGTTACGTACGGGCGAGAGAGAGGGAGTGACGGAGCAAGAGAGATGGCGCCATTGTATATAACCTCTTTTCCATACTGGCCGCGAGGGGCTCGCGATTCCCTCGCTTAAAATGCAAACGTCGAGTGACGCCGTCGCACCGGTGCTTGCAGCAGGGATGCGTTAACGTTGTTTTAAAAAACACTCTGTGTGTTTTACACACCGATAGATGGAACCACGCTCGCTTGTGTTTATACGTATTGGTAAGTTATATTTATAGATTTTTCGACTCGAATATAACAGGGTAAGTGCCATCGATAGGCGGAAGTTGAATGGTAGTGAAGCGTCCAACGTATCTGGATCGCAATTATTAATTCATCGATAAGTTCACGAGGACAGGATATAAATAATAATTATACGATGTATTGAAGGTAAAATTAATTGTACGAATAATTCAATGCGCGAGTCGTTTCCTGTATCTCGCGAAGTCCAAGTGGTCGATGTAAAATCGTCTCTCAAGAAATTCCTGGTAAGAATTTCTTTTGTGAGAAGCTCAAGATTTTTGTCCGTCTTGGTGGAGAACGAAAATCCGTGACGGATTTCTCTCGTTCTCGGGCTTTCCGTCCATCGAGAGCCTCTCAAACTCCTCATGGATTTCCGGATTCTCCCGGATACTCGGGACGACGTTGTCGTGTTCGTCGAGAGAGAGAGAGAGAGAGAGAGAGAGAGAGAGAGAGAGAGAGAGAGAGAGAGAGAGAGAGAGAGAGAGAGAATACCACTATGGCTCGAGGACGAAAAGAAGTCTCTCGTTCCGCCCGGATTTCAATTTTTTTTTCTTCTCGTATTCTTTTTCTTTTACGTTCAAACTTGTCTTCTTCACACGACGAATGGGAATAAAGTTTGTAACGAGATAAAAACGTCGAATTGTATAATAAAAGAAAGTAAGAAACAAAAAAAAACAAATCAAAAAATAAGAGAAAAGGAAAATTACGAATGGTCGTACGCGAGGCGCGTTCTCACTCGACGATTTAGTTCCTACGGGTTATTTCGGCAGATCGCGGGGCACTTACCTAATCGACGCGCCTTCTGGAACCCTCGAATTAACCCCACTTGGTCCAGGCCAGGCGGCGTTCGGACCCTCCGTGTTTCGGCGTCGTAAGAGCGGGAGAAAGAGGGACAGTGAGTCGGCAAAGGGGGAGGGAGAGGGAAAGAGCGAGGACGTGCAGTAGAGACCCTCGTGTTCTCTCTATCTTTTTCTCCCCTCTCTCTCTCTCTCTCTTCCGGCAAAGCTCTCGAATCGGGAATGGCTTTTTGTCGCGTCGATAAATCTTGACGGTGCGAAAGAGATGGAGAGAAAGGGTGAACGACTGAGAGAGAAAGAGAGAGAGAGATAGGGAACCTCGCAGTTAAGCGGATTCGCTTTAACGGCACGGCTACACACGCGGGCCTCGAGCGTTTTCATACGTATAGATATAGTTGACGGCTTTTCGGCCTCGTACCCGCTACTTCGTGAACCGATTTTTCTTTTTTTTTTCTCTCTCTACCTCCCTCCCTTTTTTTCCTCCGTGGTCGACCAGGACAAATTTAGTTTCAACCTTCGCTGGCTCCCTCTCTCTCACTTTCGCGGATTCGTCGAAAGACCGGAAAGCTTCGCGAGGGCACTAAAATTCTTTTAACGATGCGTGTAATTTCCGGCCGGTTAAGCTCCGTCACAGAGCTTTTCGCGTATGCGAACTTGCAACCCGCGCCTTGCAACGCGGGTCCCCTCGTAGACGTAACTAATTCCCATATTTCATTTTCGGTTTTAATTTTCTCTTTTTAATTTGATCATAAATAGCGAATTTGGTTATCAGATCGAAAGTTCAAAAATTTGTCTCTTTTACCTTACAATTTTTTTTTATCTGTGAGAATGTGTCGAACTATATTTTTGTTTAACTCGGTCGATCGCCGCTCTATTCCTGTCCGTCTGTCCGTGCCTCTTTCTCTCTCTTTCTCTGTCGAGTTGACCACATCAGCTATAGAGTTGCCGTACAATAAACGGAACACGAACATTCGAGCGTCACGGCTTTGGAAACAGAGAGACAGAGGAGTGGAATAGGAGGAGGAGGAGGAGGAGGGAAGCAGCGCGTGCACTGACCGTAGGAAACATAGAACGCCAGAGGGCCATTCATCGATACGTATCGAATTCCGGGAATGCTCTCCGCTTCGATCACTATCGTAACACCCCGTGTACGTGGCCGATTCGATATACGTGGACAGCAGAGCGGACTCTGTATATAGCGCCACTTGCATCAGCTTCCAGCACGATCGGGCTCTTCCTCTTTCTCTCTCTCTCTCTCCTTCCCTTTCTTTCATCTCTCCATTCTCCCTCTTTCTCTCTCTCGTTACCAAACGTCTCGACATTCACGTTTCAACCCATCCCCGCAACGATATCCCCCAAAACTCGCCCAAGTGAAAACCCAAACGCTCACGAGGGTGGCGTCGAGTGAGACGGGGAGGGGGATGCCATTTTGTCACGAACACCCGTTCGTACCGAGTTTGTTTCCAAAGCGTGCGGTCCCAGAGTTGATTCGAGGACTATCGACCTCAGTTCCAATCTCTCCCCCATCCTCCTCCTCTAGACGATCGCCGATTACATTTAAATCCAAATTACGATACATTACAATTAATAAAAAAAAAAAGAAGTCATAAATATTTCTAGCCAAGATCTTGATCGATCCCAATTATCGTCATCGATTTTTCATGATAACCGCGAATTTCCATATTTCGTCGATTTTCTGCTCAAGGCTGTTTGAAAACCGGTTGATCAAGTAGCCGTCCTTCTTCCTCCGTTAAAATTGGGCTGGGCGGCAATTGCTTCCTCGCGCGATCCGTACACGCATAGCGTAACCCGAAATTTGATGAAAGTCAGATTTATAGCGATACTATGCATATTATGAGATCGTCACGAAAATTGTGCGTCTATATAGGACACGACGCATACGCGTATAGACGTTGTACGAAGCTACGTGTTCCGGGTTCGTTGGGCGGCGATTAACCCGAGTCTCGTTCTATAGATATATCGTAGGTACGTAACACACAGGGAGCGAAGCTCCGTGCTGGTTACGCACGCTGGGCTTTGGGTCGACGCATTCGACCTCGCACATCCACCGCACGCTCGTTATAGCCGTCCGATACGCGAGCATTGCGTGACGCAGGCGGCTGACAGGCGACAGGATGCCGAACACACGCCTCGTGCGTTCAGCTGTGAAACTCACCCTCCCCCTGCCCACTCCCTCATCCCCCTGCCTGATCAATTCAGCACACGACCCTCTAATGGTCGTATATGTACGTAAACGCGCGTGCGTGTGAGTTTTTTATACGCCCATGGTAATACACGCAACGTCCAATGGAGAAAGAGAGACGCGACTGGTTGGTGTTAACTCTCTCTGTCTAAAATTGCTCTCGCTTTGTCCCCGCGCCACGCATCGTTCTCGTACGCGTATCCGTGTACCCAATAGAGCTTTAATTCGCGCACGTGCGCGATTCGTCCATCCATACGTTATCGTTTTTATAACCCGCACTCCAAAACACCGAAGGGGTGCACCATACTCACTTCTGTATCTGTTATCATCGAGGGGTCGCGAACGTACCTCGATAAATGACGAAACGGTGAATGAAACTGCTTTTTATTTTTTTTCTTTTTTCTTTTCATCGAATCGAGGGATAATTCATGCCACATTTATCATTTTTGTTTTTATTGTGAGACTTCAATGGGTCGACGATTATTATTTCAGTAATATAATTGCGATGCTGCGAAATAGCGATTACAAATGAATTCGGAAATTTTGTAATTTTTTAAATTTGACTAAAGGATTGTTTTTCTTGTGGTTTTAATAATTATTTACGTCGTAAGCATCTTCATTAATTTGTTACAATGTGTGAAGGCGTGTTAAAACTAATTGGCTGTTGAAAATTGACTGTCGACCCTACGAAGTCATCGATCATCGTTTCATCATCGTCGAGAAAGTAAAAAAAATGTTGTAGGTCGTATACGGGGCAGGGGTGAGTTACCGATATCAGTCGCCACCTTCCGGACACACCCTTGAAAAAAAATCTACATACTCAAAGGCCGGCACTAGGTAGTCTCTACGATCCGACCACCCGAGGTATCGGACATTGTTATACGCTGTGACCGCAGCCCCTTTAACCGTAGCCGTCTACGAAAGCCCCCACGAGTTCAACTTCCACCCTTCAACAGGTGTTTAGGGAAATACAATAATGTCGCGCACGCGCGTTAAACTTCTTGGGTCGTAAAGTTTCACCGTGCGGGCGATGGTGTGAGAGAGTGAACGGTCCGTCGGCGTGTTCGCGCCGGGAGGGTCGACGGAGCGTTTTCTCTCGGACCTTACCCCGGGGCTTAACGTCTTCGTGTCCCCGCTAATTAATATTTGCATCATCGTTTTATTCCACCACGAAAATGCAATAAAGAGGACGCTAATGGTTTCCGGCTGGGGTGTAAAAATGATCTCGGGGGGATTTATCATTCTTTATCAAAATTTTAAATGTCAAATTGTACGAAATTTCGTAAGGAAATTTCTACACGACAAATTATAAATTCGTAACGAACGTCTGAGAAACGAAATAGCAATTTTTTCAGAAATACTCCTAATTATTTCACGAATCAACCCCTTTACCACCCTTAATACAGGGAGTTTTAGTCGACAGGGCAAATCTCTTCTTTATCGACTGTCTTATCGACGGAGGATATTGTGGGAGCAGTCGGTAAGTCAGAAATGCTCGCATCCACCGTCGATAATAATTCGACGCAAGGGTTGCAAGCTTTCTGTCAGGCAGCTTTTCACCCTTAAACAAATTGAACTACCCTCCGCAAGATGTCGCCACGCCAACCTATGCATTATTAAAAATACAATATTAGGAGATTATTAAGTAAAGAATAATTACGAAATAATTATATCCCCCAACACGATTATCATTTTTAACCCCCCGTTCTCTCCCTTATTTCTGATTACAGGCTTTAAACGGCGCAGAAGGAACTGTGCCACCAGGCAGAGTGTATAAAAAAGTGGCTATAGTGGAAAATTTCTTCGACATAATTCATGCGGTACACGTGGATCTCGAGGGTCGACCTGGAAAACACGCGGGTCAGAAGCGAACCTACAGAACGGTGAGTCCAAATTCAAAAATCAAATTATCAATATTTCACTACATCCCTCTTATCGATCGCGTCCATTAACAAACCGTTTAGAATAATTAAGGAATCCAGCATCCCGCTGTATCCGCATAAAAGTCGTACATTTCCAGTTCGAACGTTAAAAAAAACAACCCCTATCGTGTCACTCTCCGATACGGAAAATCAACGATTACCAAATTTCAGCAACGACCCTTTCATTATTGTCCCTAAAACTAGCGGTTACGAGATTGACACGCGATATTTACTGATTTCCAACGGGATGTATTCCCGTGGGAAGTGCGCCAGAGGGTTGAGTGTATCGAGGTACTCGAGCGTCGAAAACTCGATATCATACGTCATCTCACGTGTATAACAGCGCGTACTCGCGTAAACCTCTCTCTTGGGTATCGTTTCGTACCGTACATACATATATATATGTTTATTTATCACCCCTCCTATTTTTTTTTCAATCTATATTTTTCTATCCCTATCTCACTTTCTCTCTCTCCTATATATCTTTTTATATAAGTCGCATCTTGCCCATTGCATGACTATCGGTACTCCATTCGTCTCTCCTCCACTCTCGTATTTTCGCCATTCGTCAAACTCTCTTTCTCCGCTTCGTCTGCTATCTTTCTCTTTCTCGCTTATTTCTCATCCTCTTATTCCATCAGCTCTCCTCCTCTCGCCACGACTATTTATCTCTTTCTGTCTCGTTCTCGTTCTCGCTCTCTCTCTCTCTCTCTCTCTCTCTCTCTCTCTCTCTCTCTTGCTCTCTCGTCGGTACGCCGCGATCTGCTTGTGATTCAAAACCTCAGGACACTTGTTGCATTGCCTGCTTATACTACACGCGGTCACACACGTCTACATCTACATCCATAGTACCCAGTGTGCTATATACCATTACTAATACCGCGAGCAAACCTCCTCCCCTTCCCCTGTCTCTCTCTCTTTCTCTTTCTCTTACACAACGTCGCGAGTTGATATAATATAGAATATTTATATACATACGTCTATAAAGATATACGTATACGCGGTTTCGAGTGCCATTGACTATCTTAAAACTATTCTGGTGTCGTCTGACACTCGGGCGCGATGATAAACTTCACGATTCATTGAGCACGATGAAAAATGTCTCGCCTCTATGTTATATCACGTTATAAACCCTACGAGGGTTATACGTATATATGATTATTACTTGTAATTGTACAGAGTGTGATTGATTTATTGATATTCGCGACGATAGCCGGAAGAAATATATGGAGATTCGATAAAGTTATTGCGATACTAAAAACGACTGAACGACTAAACCGTGAAAATTAATCTTTTGAAGAAAACGAGATTGTCACGATTTTTAGTTGTGAAAAAATCGAAGCTCGTTGAAGAAATAACGTTTGTAGGTGAAAACGCTAGGCTACCGTCACGAATTCGATTGAGGAATGGTAGCGGAGGGGCGAGAAAGACAGAGGGAGTAGATTTCGTTCTCGTGGCTGCGGCGGCGTGACTTTGAGTCTCTGTCTCGTGTCGAATCGAGTGACGTCTTCCTTCTCTGAGGAAATGTGAGGGTGAGTGGAAGAGAGAGAACGAGAGTTCACAGTACCCCAAAGCAGCCTACAATGCCGCTCTTCGTTTCTCGTTTGCAGGCGCACAAGCCTCAAGTAAATCTTATCGAATTACCTTCGCAGAGCGTTCTATACAGTTATATACAGATGTAACCTTTGCCTTTCTCGGATCCCACAGGCTCTCATCCTTGATTGAGTTACGCCACCCAACTCGTCCTCTCTCTCTCTCTCACACACACACTTTGTGTGTCTCTCACTCCCTCCCCCCGACGAGTCCTTAGAGGGAAACGTTTCCTATTAAGAACCGGGGAACATGCCTCCGGCAGCATACCTACCTCCTCGACGAGGAGACATCAAAGTTTCGCTCCCGCACTCGAGAATTCTACTTCTCTTCCTCTCTCTTTCATGCCCCTCCCTCCCTTCTCTCTCCTCTAGTACCAACGGGTTCAGCTCTCTCCTTCCATCTTCGTTCTATCCGCCGTTCTTCCCGTAAAGCGTTTTCTCGTATAACATTTCGATGACAGTAACGACGAGAAACATATACCTGAAAGCTTGCCATTCGTACAAATTTTATTGGACTTCCGGAGAACTTGGAACGATCCGAACGAAATTCCTATGGTCGAGCTGAAACATCGGTGACTGACACGATTATAAATTTTACGGAGAACAAAAAACGATATTTCAAAATGGAAAGAGATATTTATAAAATTTTCTTTGGTCGGTGATGTTTCGAACGCGATATGGCAATTGTAAAATTGTGTTAAATAGCTTTCATCCGGCGGCTGAAAGTATTCGAACATTCCACTCGAATCACGAACTTTTTCCATAAGATTGATGACCGTGTGTTTCTCTTTGTGTTTCAGATAACCGAAACTTACGCTTTTCTACCTCGAGAAGCGGTAACACGATTTCTACTCGGTTGCACGGAGTGTCAACGTCGTCCGAGAACGCCAAGTCCGAGCAATCTTTCGAATCAATCGCAGTCGGCTACGGCATCGAGCACGGTATCGATAACGATTACAGGTACGAGCACCGGAACGACAACAACGAGAACAACAACACCGACACCAACGGTGCCAACTCCAGCGACGATAGCAACGACACCATTGAGCCCAACGCCAGCAGCGACAGCACTCTCGGCAACTCAGCCACGGCAGAGTAGCCCAAAGCCCCGAGAAGCGAGTCATCCACCCGAGAGCAAAAGTTTATACAGCTACAGACATCCGAAGCATCAGCAGCGAAGTTGCGTTGGTACGAGCTTAGAAAAACAGGAAAACGATCGTGACAGGGACAAGGGGAGAACCGATAAGCAGGAACAACGCGAGAGAACCGAGAAGGATAAGGAAAGAGACGAGAAATATAATCCTCTGAGTATCACGAACTTACTGAAGAAAGAGCCCTCGTTTAGCGCAACGATCAACGAGAGTCTCGTCGAATCGCGCAGAACACCCGAATCGGATCGTGCCAGTTCCAGAAGTTCGGCCTCGTCGAAAAGACGAAGAATGTTACCGGAGGGTCGCACGCCCTCGCCACCACCGACCTTGCCACTTCCCACACCTTGGAGTCCTGGGATCGATCCAAAAAATACACCGATTGATTACAGTCTTCCGATAACCACGGCGTACCTGAAACACCAGCAGAGAATTCTCGCTGAGAAAAATCGTGCCGAGGCTGCGACTCTTTCACTGATGTCTTTCGACGAAGAACGCGACCGCGAAGCAAGAGAAACATCCTCGCCCATAATCGTTGATGATGTACACGATACTACGGATTACGTAATGGAGAGAGATCGCTTTTCACCAGCGGCAGGTCTGATCGATACTAATCTCAATCTACTCGCAACGATTCAACACTTGCACTGTCAGGTCATGCTTGCACTGACGGAGAGGCTCAGGCCATCGGTCATACCTGCCTCGTTGATGTTGCCACCGGCGACAGGAACTTTGCCAAATATGCTTATGAGCACGGATTTTGCAATGTCGACAACAGTGGCGCAACGACACTCGTGAGCTCAGGGAAATTGCGAATTTTAAGGGTAAAGGATCGAAGCCAAACCGTTGCAAACACAAATCTGACAGAATTGTCATGTAAATGTCTATTTCGATGGAAAAACGTTAATGATGTAATACTATTTGATTTCAACGTTCTCAATTCTATTACCCACTTTTTTCCTTTTAAAATCTTGTACTGGGAAGAATTCAATGGTGAAACTGACCCAGGTGCATTAATAATTTGAGATATACGTTTCCTCTTTTGGTATGTACCGTATGACGCGTCAATGATTTTGTTGCCGCGGGTCAAACGAGGCTGCGCTACAATGAAACTCAGGGGTGGCGGGAGGCTGTCGCACAGTTCCGAGAGAGGCAGAAGCTTTACATTATTGGTACGGTTGCTCCGCGTGAATCTCCGAATGGATGTCGAAAAGCTGTCGATAAGCTGCCAGGCCACGGAACATGTCTGCTATCTGTACGTAGTTCTCGGAACGCCGGCTGTCTCGCTCTCGCGATCACTCAGTACTAATTGAACAGTCTCCGAAAGCTAACATCGAGGATAGCCCGATTACGCTTCGAGGTTCTAATTGGTCAAGGCACTTCGCGTATCGCGTTACATCTACCGATAGAAAGCATATTGAATTTCGTCTCGATTCTATCGCGACGTTCCCATAATAAGAAAAACAGATTTTAAACAAAAAATATAGATATATAATACGCGAATATAAACAAAAACAATGTATCGTACTGTGTCGTATGTTTGTCGCATCGTATAACGATTCTTCGTACAACGCACTCGAGAATAATCGTATTTCGAGGAGAACGAAAGGTAACGTAAAATAAATCGCAAGAAAAACAAAAAATTCGTAACAAATTCGCTTCTAGCCATCGTAAAACGTGGTGAGGTTGGCCGATGTGTTAAATATGGAGTGGGTGATATATTTTATGCTTCTTCGTGCCGTGTTTGACACGGATTTGTAATGATTGTACATTAGGAACGAAGAGATTACGATGCGATTCATTATTTTTCTATGGAGAAAAAAAAGGAGAAAAACAAAAATGAGAAATAGATTTTTATTTCGAGAATTCTTCCAGCTCGGTTTGTAAAATCGTCGGCAGAACGGTGAGACGGGTGTGCCGGTCACAAACAGTGGCGAGAGACGCACGATAAAAATTACGGGTATGACTTTGATAGCTTCGTAGAACACAAGCTTCTTTTTCTTCTTTTTTGTTTAAATCTCATCACGAAAACGAACGTAGGCCATCGGGCAAATGAACGAGAATAGGTCTATTGGGTAAACGAGTAAAGAACGTACTGCGCTAGCTTGCGAAAGGCCAACTTCACATATAGATCAACGTTTCATTTTATTCCTTTCCCGTGTCTGACCGTCGTGTAGTCCTAGACATCGTGTGTAATTAATATAAAATTAAGAAAAGATAGCTTCCCGTACGTAAATACGATAAATGTGAAGTAGAAGGTGAAATAAGAGACGTCTGATAATGCGGGGAGAACTTCACGAGGATCTTTCCATCTCATGAAAGTTCGACAATTGTCGCGATAATAAACGAGGTATTTGCGACATAAATTTATCATTCAATATAAATATATGTTTATATATATTTATATATATATATATATATATATATATACATATATTTAACAGCACCGAATTAATTTTGTACATAATTGTAGCGAATGGAAAATATTGCGAAGAGAAGGGAGAGAAATAAGCGCAGCGCCTATTTTCAGCATTAAACTCTGCGATGTTTAATCGTTGTATTAAAATTAGTCTTCGGATAAATCGTGCTCGAAAACGCACGAAGTCCAAAACTCTACCATTCTCAATATTAAACGTATATCATGATTGTTAATATTATTATTACGATTATTAATTATATTTAAATCGCACACAGATCAGATTGAAGAAACAAAAATATAAAAAAATGTCTCATTGCCAGTACATGTACTTGTCTTCATAAATCGCCGCCTCTTAGAATATCAAGTCCACGTGATATAACCTTCCTTCCTTCAGATTTAATTTTATTTTTTTATTTTTTGAAATATCGATAATTCGTAAAATACCAACATTGTGATAATAATCCCCTTGAAGGATGAGCCAGACGTCGCGAGCGAGGGAACGAATTACTTAATTGATCAGAGCAGGAGTGTATGCGGAGTTCAAGTAAAAGTAAATGGTTTCGAGGAGTCGGGAGAGAAGCAATTGTGGAGAATTTTCTTCGTGCGCAGGTAACTCGCACACTTACACACATACACACAGTCCCTGCTCTCTTTTGCCACATCTGGCTGTCGACAGGGCTCCAACCCCCCAGTTCCATCAACTATACCTTACCCCCTGCCTGGGCACTTTTCTCGCTCTCTCCGTTTTTCCCTCCCTCGTTTCCATCCACACGTTGTTCGCTCATCCACTCTTTCCTTTTATCTCTCTCTCTCTCTCTCTTGCTCTCCCTCTGGCTCTCTTTCCCTCTAGATTTTCCTCCAGCGTTTCTCGACCCTTAGGAAAACTCGAGCTTTGCCATCCCTACAATCCCAATAAGGCTCTGGCCCCATCAGCCTGGCGTTTCCACCCTCGAGCTTCCGACCCTCTTCATCCCTCCTCATCGCATATCTCACCATATATATATATGTAACTTTGCGTTTACCATCGCGCATTTTTGCTATCGATTCGACCGTCCAAGCTGCGTTACGTTCTTGGACATTTGGCGGCTTTTTTTTCTATTCTCCCCCTCTAAGAATACAACAACCCCGTCGATGTCCACGGCTCAGAGTCATTAGCCCGTCACTCGAGACAGTGAAGGATTATATCGAGCACGTATATTCTTACTTACGCAAAGACTCGCGCCCATTTAGAGTTACTTCTAGAGCAGCATTGTAGAGCTTCTTTTTCTTCGACCCTTTTCATCCCAATGAGATACCCAGTGATGTGTCATGAAAAATTCTCACTTCGATTGTACATGTTTCTGGTATAATATTTTTTAAAGAATGAAATTGTAAACATAAAAACCGTGAGGCAAAGTGGTTAAATCACTTTCTCTTCGCGTCTGACTTTTAAAACAGCATTTTCAGCTTACAATTTATGAAGTTCAGAATCAAAGCCCCTTTTTCACCCCTAGAAGTATCCCCCGACCACAGGCCTCGAGCCACCACTTGTTGTCGATATTTAGTGACTCGTTGGCTCCCTTCTCCCCCCATTTTAACACGGTCTCACCAAGTCAGCCCTTCTCTTTTTATTTCTCCAATTTATTTTATTTTTATTTTTATTCTCATTCGCGATTCATCGGTCGATTAAAGGATTTTTCCAACCGTAACTCGGCAAATTCCTTTCTCCTCTCTCTTCACCGTGTGTGTATGACGCGTGAGCATTGACCACGTTATTGGGGAGCTTAAGTGACGTAACTCTCTCTTTCATTCTCTTCACTCACTCTCTCTCTCTCTCTCTCTCTCTCTCTCTCTCTCTCTCTCTCTCTCTCTCTCTCTCTCTCTCTCTCTCTCTCTCTTTCTCTCTCTCCCTTACCATTGAATGGCGATTCCGACGTATTCCTCCTACCCCCTACACTGGCTCCGTTCCACTCAGCCTCAAATCCATTGTTCTTCGGGGAATACCCCATGAAATCTGTCATGCTTCTCACACCTCTCGCTCTATTCTCCTCACCCAAACGCGCGCATCGCGAGCATCATTGTACTCTGCAAAAGCCTCGATATATGTCACATCGCGAGAACCATGCCCCATACAACCCTACAAAATTGATCCTAGAAAATATTTCTTCATTCCCTAATCAGGATTTCAAAACATTAATCACACTCGTGACAATTGCGTACGTATCATAAAATTTGTTGTGTTTTTCATCAATCTGGTGGAAATGTTCCACTCAATGGTGAATAAATCTTTGGCATTGTCGCAAAGAATCGCAACGATACATAGCTGGTCCATTCTTATTTTCTCGTTATGTTCCCATTTCGAAATACACGAAGTGGCGACCAACCTCCCTTCTACTTTTTGGACGGAAACGCTATAGTACTGGACGCGTCCAAGCCCGAGGGTAAGGCAGGGTCGCTCTGGCTCTAGAATGTGAGGGATGATTTTGGAGATAGCTCGAGGGTCGAAATATAGGTATCTCGATCTCTCTCACTAACGCAGCACCACCATCCCTTTTGCGACGTAGGAGTTGTCGAGGTGGAGAGAGACAGAGACAGAGACAGAGACAGAGAGAGAGAAGCCAGAGTGCTATACGGTTCGAGGGTGGAAGAGGCGGGGCCGTGAGGGGAATGGAGAAAGCGGTATAGAGCTTCTGCTGCTACCGCTCTGTTGGAGGGATGCTAGAGGGTTCGCTAGATGGTTCGCGTAGATGGGTGGATGGCTGGGCTTGCGAAATGGGAGCTCACAGTTGGAACGTGGAATGGGCGAAGAAGGGAGAGAGAGAGAGAGAGAGAGGGTTGGTTTACGGTAGTGCGAGCGAGAACATTCGAGGGCTTTGGCGAGAGAGAGAGAGAGAGAGAGAGAGAGAGAGAGAGAGAGAGAGAGAGAGAAAGAGAGTGGGAGGGAGTGGAAGAGATGGAGGTGAGTCTGCAGAGTCTCAGGAGGGTGAGTCTGGCGCCGAGGTGTCGGTCTTTCTCTCGGTATATGGCGTTTCGGTACAACTCCATTCCATGCGTATACCCCTCGTACTTCGTGGAACGCGAGCTCTCTCCGCTTCTTTTCTCAAACCGTATTCGTCTCTCATGGTTTCCCTATCTTTTATTCTCTTATCTCTCCACCTTCGAGCCGGATCTAAATAAATAATGCGGGGAATGACACCGAGACTACCGGGCACGGATATAAACCTATATCAAGCTGAAAAGTCCGAGTTTCGAGAGTCCGTGTCTTCTACGTTTTTTTTCCCTTTATTTCGTCTTAATGGCAAACTTTTAACATCAATTACTATCCTCTAATTGCATCTTTTCGGTCATTGCGGAATTCTTTAAAAAACACATCGATTTCGTATTTGTTATTTCTCGTTGATTTCACAAATTTAAAGGAGTATTGGGACTGGATTTGGTTGAGCGAACCACGATTCTCTCGTTGAGAATTCAGGGAAAGAAAAGCAGAAAAATCGTGAAAAGGAGTTGGTGGGTGGATTTAGTCTGACGGAGTCGTAAGGTCGGATAAGAGTTTTCTAGGTGTTGAGAAAGAGACGAAAGTTTACCCTCGCTAGGTTGACGGGGGTTTGGGTGAAAAACGGATGGAGGGAATGAGGCTACTAATTCTCGAATAATGAAGGGACTGGATCGCTCGCCCTTCTTTCACTTCTCTTGACGGCCTTGCGCTTCTATGTGTGTGTATGCGCGCGTGTCAACCCCTCAACGAGCTTGTTTCGGCTTTATTTTTCAACACCCCTTGCATCACGTCGATCGGAAAAATAACCACGAAAATAAAACGACGAGGCGGCCTGTCCGTTTATCTATTCTAATCTGAATAATCGTTTAATAATCCGCAATACTTGAATAATTACTTCGATCCCCGAACGATGGCAGAGTTGGTGAATATTTTTCAAATTTTTTTTCTCTCCCTGTGTTCTTTTCACAATTTCAAGAAAACTCACCCCTCACCAGCTCGAGGCGACGTACCAACCGACGCTCAACATTTATTATTCCGTAATTTATCTTGGCAACCCATATTCATGCTGCGAGGGAATTCTCGCGCACCGGGACATTAGCAACTTCCCCTCCTCCTCACCCTCCTCCTACCCTTGCCAGAGGGTGTGTCTTTACTTTTCACTTTTACTAATTTCATCCCCGATAAGGAGTGGTCTCGCGTTGTTGGCGGGTTCTCGCACCCCTGAGAGAAATTCATCCGACAAATAAAACCCTCTCGTATATATCGTACGTACCAACTACCAACCACCCTTCGTATCTCTCGGTTACACCTGCATATATATATACACGGATGCCTCAAACTTTTATAACGTTGCGCAATACGTGAGAATAAAACCTCTTCGTACAAATTCAAACGCGATTTGTGGTCGTGTAACGATTACCCGTTTCGTATCGGACCCCCTGTGGGGGGTGGGGGTGAATTCACCCGATGTTCCCCGCTTCCACGAAGAAACCATACATTTATTAAGAAGCGAAGCCCTATCTTCGCCCAACGATCCGTTCGTTCTCTAACACTGCACGCTCAGCAAAGCTCGCACCCACGTATCTTGGCGGACGGTTCGTAGGTGATAGAAGTATCTTTTTTTCGAACAAACGAATGGTCGCTTATTTTATGAAGAAAATACAAAGCCAATACAAAAATGTCGAACTTTTTACGCAAACTGAGAGATTCCGTTTTTTATCAGTTTTTATTAGGTTCGTTGATAGTCAAAGATCGTCTTCAACTTCGTCGTGTACACCTGGAAGGAAGTCTATTTACGAAACAAGATGCTCCTTATCCCCGTCACGAGTTATCCCTCTCTTTCTCTCTCTTTGCGTTCATACTTTTCGTTGCACCATCCCTTCTCCGTTCTTCTCTCTTTAGTTTACCGTGTACAGGAACGCAAGCGGCGTTACACGCTTCGCTCCTGGAAAAGCACTTTTCCTCGTATTACTTAGCCTCCTAGGAGCGCTACTTTCATTGGAGCAACGTGTATAACACCAACCAGCTTTTCCCTTTATCCCCCCTTTACCATCTCGGTGCACACACAGCTATCGCCTATCCTCCGTTTCTCAACGACTCGACGACAATGAATACGAAGGTTCCTTCGCTGTATAATGCGAGCAGTGGCAGCGGAAAGCACGAAGAAGAAGGAAGCGCGAGCTGGCAGCGAGAGAGCTTCTACCCTTAACGCCACCTGCGCATCCCACATTACATCCCCCGAGTGTATTTCGCACTTTCCTTTGCATAACTTAGCCCTGTTGGTGATGCGTCTGGGCGAATATACAGCCAGTGGCTATGTGACAAAAGCACCGGAAATGCGAGATGATATTCTCACCCCTTCATCATTGACTTCGGCCAATATTTCTCGGATAAATTGTAAACTGTTTTTTTTTTATTATTAGCTGAATTTCCAAACTCCCTAGAAGATCTGGAATTTATCTGTATAGAGGAAGGTAACTGTATACATACAGATATATATGTGTATATATACGCGCATCTATTTTGCCATTTATCAGCGCCCGTATATACCGAGTATTTTGCTTAGTTTACTTCGAGTCTCGTTGGCCCCTGCCGAACGGTCGGGTGATCTTCGTTCGCCTTTCCGTCTGTGCCAAGACCCTTCATCGTGCCCTCTCGTACCGCTACCTCGCAAACCCTCTCGCAGCCTCGAAGGCAGAGCCAGAGCAAAGTCCCCGACACACTCTGTTTCCCCCAATTCCACCCTCACCCTATCTCCACGTTTGGAAACACCCACTCGTTCCCCCAGCCCCTCTGGCCGCCAAGCGGGCTATACCTCTCTCCCTTCCGTTCCAGCCGTTCCCCCTTTCTCTGCCCCCTAAGCCCCAACCCCTTGCGAAGGTGGGTGCGCCCTACTGGCGCCTGAATCATCCCGCCCGAGGCCGTTGAGGGGGTGGCTGACTGAGCTAGGGTTTTGGCCGCGTGGAATGGGACCGCTCTACTCCGGCTTGGTATACCGAGGGGTATGGGAGGGTTAGGTTGGCGTATATAAGCGAACGAGAAAGCTGAGCGTGGGAGAGAGAGAGAGAGAAAGAGAAAGAGGGTGAGAGTGAGAGAGATGGAAGCGACGGCATCAGCGCTCGGAATAGCGAGTAGAAAACGGAACGCTACGTACCCGCTGGGCGAGTGAAAGAGGGTGCGAGGGATTCGAGGGAAAGCGAACGAGTGAGCGAGAAAACGACGACTACGACCACGACGACGACGACTACGAGAACGACGACGACGCCGTCGACGACGAGAGCTTGTGAGGGACTCGCTAGTGGAGAAAGAGGATTGTAGGGTGGCGGAGCAAGAGGCAGAGGAGGAAGTCGGGGAGGAGGAGGACGAGAAGGAGGACGAACCGACAAGGGCGAAGAGCGAGAAAGAGAGCGCGCAAGAGTATATGGGCGAAAAGGGCAAGGGGTGGGTGGGTTGGGGCAAGGGGGCGGGGGACTTGGGTGGCCCGAGGGTGAATCAAGGGTGGTTGGCTGGGTAACGTTGGCGGGGGGTGGCAAGGAAAGAGAGGGGCAACGTGCTAGGCGAGAGCGCACAAGCGACGCTGCGAAAGAGGAAAGGAGTACGAAATGGGGGTGGTTTCGTAGGGTGAGTCAGTCGAGAGAGAGAGTGAGAGAGAGAGAATTTGAGCACAAGGTATAAACGTAGCCGTGTTGCGCGCACGGGGTTGTGAAAAGGGACGCTACTTCTCTCGTCGGGGGCCATCCGAGGAAAGCAGCGGGGATATATAGAACGCCCGCAGGGGTATAAGGCTTCACTAATTATTTTTTGTCGGCCGCACGACAGGGGTGCGCGCTTGCTGGGAATGACTAAAATTGAATGAATGAGTACCTCCGTGAGCCCGACCGTCAGCGAACGTTATGCCTATATCTCTATACATATATATATAGTTACCGAACAAACGCGAAAGAGAAATGAAGGGAAAAGTGAGGCGCGACGCAGTGGAGCACAGGGTGACAGAGAGAGAGGGAGCGAGAGGGAGAGAGATGGAGTGATGGAAGCGCTATGGATGAGGGGGTGGTCTCGAGTGAGACACCAGCCTCGTATAGAGGGACGCCTGAAACGACTCCCCGGTCGCTACCGGAAAGGGGAGAAACGTGCGGTAAAGGATTATGAATAGACTGTTCATTTTTTTCCCATCTTTTCTGTTATTCCGGTTTTCTTTTTATTCGTGTTATTTTTATCATCGTACACACAACGGGGGGTGCGAAATTATCGAAGATGACGGGCAACGAACATCCTCGTACCTTCCTATTTTGTTTGACGTATGTGCTCATCGCGGCACCTTCTTCCCCTCGAGAACTTTGCTTTATTCGCAGATAGAAACTTCACCCCGTTCGTACTTCATATTTTATCGATGTGTACGATATGTATATATATATATATATATATATATATATATATATATATATATATATATATATATATATAGAGAGAGAGAGAGAGAGAGAGAGAGAGAGAGAACGAGCGAAAGACTCAGCGATATAGGTAGATTTATATCCCATTATGGAAGTGTAGAAATATCGTATCGTTACACGACGCGTATCCATGGAATCAATGAAACTTGGGGGCTAACGACTGACGTGACTTTGCGAAAAGTTTTGCGCGGCCGAATTTTTAGCGTACATCACAAACTTTTCGTATTTCATGAGAATATCCTGGTTAGAAATTATGATATATTTTTTTCTCGAGGGAAAGTCCTCGATTATCGGAGCCTGGAAAACGGAATGATCATCGTGTGACGTTAATCACGAACACACGCGTATGCAATCTCGAGTGACTCACTGGGTCACCGTATTGTCTGGTTGACGGGAAGCAAACTTCGATTTCCTTGACAGAGAGTTGCGGACGCCCTACAGGCATAACCCATACAACCCTTATAACTAGATACTATATGTATATACATATATATAAATATATATACATATATGCGTTGCTCAATCCCCCGTTGTGCCCTCGGTACATTACGTATACCCTTCGTATACCGGAAGATGGTACGTCCCTTGAACGCTCTCGGTCTCCTCGTCGGAGGTTCCACCTTCGACGTTTCTCGCTCGAAAACCCCTTTCTACTCACACAGACTACGATCTATATAGATCCCTCTCTCTCTCTCTTCTTCCCATTCTCACCCTCCTGCTCTTTCTCTCCGCACTCCACAGAGATATGAGACTGACACACAAGCTCTCTCTCTCTCTTTCTCTCTCTCTCTCTCTATCCCCTTTTGGTTCACCCTCCTCAACCCACGTACTAATACATAGACGCGAACGATCTATATACGGAGTTTCACGGAGGTAACACCGACTTCGAGGGTGGCAGAGCGCGCAGGAAGTACACTATGTTTGTGTGTGTGTGAGAGAGAAAGGGAGAGAGGTGGTTGAAAGGGGGGTGGTTCGGGGGTGTTTGTTCGGGACGATAGCGTAAGACGGTGACGTGCAACCCCTGCCAGGCTGCCTTCCTAGATGCCTGCCTGCCTGCCTGCCTGCCTGCCACACTGAAACCAGAGGAAGAGAGGGTGGTTACAACCCTTGGCTCTCGGTAGAAGCGTCGCGTTCGTAGCTTGATCGCTGTGTGTGTATGTGTTTGGATGTGCGCCTGTCTGAGTGTGTCGGTGAAGGATGGAACGAGGAGGATAGTAGCGGGCGCTGGCAGGAAAACCAGGGTCGGGGGTTGGGTCTACAGGCATATACGTTCGAACGCTCCCGACGACGTCGAGGTTCTCTCTGCTCTGGCTGTTGCGCTATATAGAAAGGAGAGAACCCGTCTTGTCGGGTGAGATGGGCTGAGCGGAGTAACGAAAATCGAGGGAGAAAGAGAATAACAGACTCGCATCTCGCGCCGACGAACTCGGCGCTCTCATTCCCTTGGATCTCCTATCCCCCTCTCTTTCTCTCTTTCTCTTTTTTTCGTCCCGCTTTTATCCCTCTAGTTGTAGCCAAGGGCCGAGAGAAGTTTCGAGGTCGTCAGGGCCGCCTTGATTATCATCGTTCTCTCGCGCAAATTTGAGATTTTTTTTCTTTTTTTTTCGCGTTCCAATTACGCATAATTTGCGTATCTTCCTTTCTCCTTCATCCTTATTCTTACCCGGACGGTCCACAGCCAATGTTTATTTTTAGGGCGAAGAAAAAAACTGTGCTTCGGTAACTTCGCTTCATATTTTTGTCTCCTAATTGTGGGTATAAACGCGCACGCTAAGTTCTTTTCTGGACTCAATGATATAACGTATCGTTTCATCGGCTCGGAGAGTTCGTTGAGTATCGTGAAATTATTACTATCCTTTTTCAATCCTCTTCTCGCCTTTTTTTTTATAACACTTTGAATGAATCATGGCTTTGCGAATGAAAGAAAAATGTTGTGCGCGAAAACGAAAGAGAAATAGGGAAAAAGACAGTGAAAGCATTTTAGGATTTGTATATTTCGTGGAGAATGTGCGCGTCCCTGGGGGCAGGAGAAAGCGAAGCGAAGGAAAACGTAGGAGGGAAGCCACGATGTTGGATGAGACGGGAGAGTTTGGACCGTGGTCTGGAGGCAGTAGGGTTGGGGGAGGGGGGGGGGGGTTCGTCAGGGAGGGTTGGATGGTTGCCTCGTGGGAGTTGGGCAAGTGAGGGAGAGAGAGAGAGAGAGATAGAGAGATAGAGACAGCGAGTTTTGGCGATGCAGCTCGCTGGCCCGAGAGTTATACCGAGGATCCTGCAGGGCTCCGCAACCCTCTTTTCTGGACTCACACCCCTTGCGTATCTCGATTCTCTGCCCACCCTTGTAGTACTTCACTGGCTATTCTCTCGCTCCCTTTCTCTCTCTCTCTCTCTCTCTCTCTCTCTCCCCCTCTCTGCCTCGTTCTCTCTCGTTCCCTGCATACCCTATCTCGACAGACACTGCGTATGTACTGCAGGCGTGTTATGCTGCCACGAAGGCGGCAGCCACGTTCAATTTTGTACTACTATATCCTGCGTATTTATATACACACACACACACATACACGTATACATTTATATATATATATATATATATATATATAAAAGCCCTGCGCATATCTATGAATACCGACACGCGGTGTACAAACAATATTGCCTGCAAAGTTGTAGCGATAATGTTCACCGTTGCTCCAAACAATTCATTCGCACTCATCGATTTAACGGTTAAGGGGTGTCGCGCTCGTTCTCTTCCACATTCATATCGAATTGTGCAATTAATTAATTATTCCACGGCCAAGTTATACTTTTCATACCGCGCTTGTCAGCTTCTCTCCGATAACCGTCTCGGCGTAGATTCTCTTAAACGAATGAGAAACAAAGGTTCGAGCTTGAATTTTTTTAACGTTTTATATCCGTTTATCGAGACAGAAACGGGTGTTTCATTATGAAAATTGTAATCTCTCGTGGATAATAAAAAAACGTAGTCTCGTTATCGTATAATACTAGTGACAGTTTCTTTCCGGACGCACGAATTATTTCCAGCAATGGAATACGGAGAGTTTTCACCGAGTTCCCGATGCGATATGCGATCGTCGCTACGGGACCACGGGAAGATTTAATCCCTCAGGCAAATCCCGTACAAACCCAACGGACCTGTCAGTCGACATCAGGATGCAAAATCCCTTGAGCGTGTTTGCCCCGAACCCTATGGTTTACCTATTGGTGTTCCACCTCTCGCATTCGGTCGCTCTCTTCGCTCTCACGAGTCTCGGAGAACGATCGAAACCGTGGACCAACCGGCGAGGAGGGTGAGAGGGGGGAACACGATGGGTTCGCCAGTACTGCGAAATCGCCTGGATGCAACCCCTTTGGTTCGGGATTCATCCTTCCAACAACCCCCTTCGCTTTGCCTCTCGAGCCCCCCCCCCCCCTCCCCACTGCCACCCCCCTACTAACCCACCCTCGCGCTCAGCTCGCTGCGCAACATCCCATGTCACCGAAGTGCAAGCGGACTCCGGTACGCGTGAACGCCGACTGTTGCCCCTCTCAGCCCCGTGATATCCCCCCGTCAACCCTGAACCACTCCTATGATTCTCGTGTCCTGCTGCCTCTGCTGGCCGCATGGCGTCCCTTTGCCTCTGCTGCTGAAACGCGTGGTCTCCTCGCAGCACAGTACCCTGCGCCTCGCAAACGCAGCGTGGAGGGTCTTCTGACAGCAAATCGATCGAACGGTATAATTTATACCACCCCCTATTGCCCACCGTCAACGTAAGCCAGCACCCCTGTACCATAGCCAGTGAGCATGTGTGTGAGAGAGAATCTCCCCCATTTCCACCCACTCCCCCATTTCCCACCTCGTACCCACCTTCTCCCCTTGAATAGTCATTGCAGGGATGAGTGCTGTTCCAAAGCTCACAGTACAAGAGTATAGTGTGTCGTATACTAAGCGTTATAGTGGTAGTTTGAAGCACGTCGATGCCAAGGGTTCACCCCCTGTCCCTCCTATTACGTTCCACTCGATGTGCACGTGTGTATGTAAAACTCATTGTAGCTATGGGTAATACATCCCTTCCCCCTACCTGGTAGCAAAGGATCTGGTATGGCATTTTACCCAATGGCAAAACTTTAAAAACATAAAACAAATAAAAAAAAATTGTTCAATCAACAACGTTCCAGAATGATTTCTACGTGAAATAGCTATGTAAGTAGTCAAATAACATGTCTGTGTGAATTCATCGATAAAATATCTCCGCTAGACAACTTCCACTTTCAAAACAGACTTTCATATTCGGCGCGTAGCTGACGCTTGATCTCGTCTCTTAAAAGAGGGACAGGTATTCCGCACATTCCCGCTGCAACTATTAAAAAAATGCGGGTCCATCCTCCGTTGGATGAACCGCATTCCCCCCAATCTACATCTTCCCACTCCGTGCATTATGGGCATCACATTGCCGATGCTTTTGCAACCCAGGGTGGTTGTGTTGGTCGATGGGTGAGAGCTTGGGGGTAGTGAGTACAGGGATGAAGGAAGAGGAGGTGAGTTGGGGGAGGGGGCAATGGTACAGACTCTGACGCGGCACAGTGACAGGGGTGCGCGCGGTGGTGGGTATACGGCCGAGTGGATCACGGGGGGTGGTACGAACTGATGCAACCCCTACCACTCTCCTACTCCGTCCAGTGGTCATAGGTGAGCCCGAATGGCGCCTGGCGAACGAGAAAGCCCTACTGTGCTTCCACAGAGTCGAAACACACGTACAAAAGCCCAACACACCTATACATATATATATATATATATATATATATATATATATATATATATATAACGATGTACATAGATATACATATACACATACGCGTATATCCGTGCATGCCAGTCGCATCAGTGGCAGAGGCAGCAATGCGCGCGGAAGGGGCTAGCTTGTCACTCTCGAACGGCTTTCCTATGTATTTATGACCATATTTGCGTCGCTAGAGCGATGTGTATGCTCGCACAACGCGCTGCGTGTCTGCACGTATTTTCCATTTTCCACGAGGATGAATATGTGCACGTTGCTTGTAGAATATACGTACGTATATAATATATGTGTGTGTGTTCGTATGTGGGCGTATATGTATGTATGAGGTAATAGCGAGGCTAGCGCCCTCTGTAACCTCCGTGGCTGCAGTGAAGTCCATTTCGTCCGCGACCGTGGTACATGTATGCTTCGTCTGTATATATCTATATATAGCATGTATGTATGCATTCGCTCTCATGTTGCACTGTACTGCAGTTCTCACTCCCATCGTTACACAGGGTGGATTGAGGCGCATAGGATGGGGCGGGGGGGGGGGCGAGAGAGAGAGAGACAGACAGAGCGACGACGTGGACTGTTGATTGTGGTTGGTGGGCCAGAAACAACATTGCCAGACTTCTAAATTATTCAGCGAACTTTCCGATGCTCCGAACGAGCTTACGCCCCGCTAGCTTAGCTGGTTCGTCACTGAGGTATGGTCCCCAGGTTTCTCTCTGGCTTTTGATGGGAATGCGATAGAGAAGGAAGATGATACTTTGGTGAATGTGTGCCGCTAGATGAAAATTATATCTGGTAAACCTTGCTAAACATCCCTTCCTCTCCCTCTCTCAGTATGATAATATTGCACGAATGGATCCATGATAATGTTGTATCTATAATGCTGAGACATACGAATCCTCTCTCGTGCGCATAATTCAATGCTTAATCGATGGCGTCGTTATCCTTCATACGTAATTATGGAATCGTTCCGATTGGGTATTACCCTCTCGATGGATAACCCCGGTCGCCCTTTACTGAGTATCGTGTATACGTCTGGCAAAGAGGGTATGAGAGAGGGAGAGAGAGAAAGAGAGATAGGGAGAGAGATAGAAAGAGAGAGAGAGAGAGAGAGAGAGAGAGAGAGAGAGAGAGAGAAAGAGAGAGAGAGTGTGAGAGAGAGAGAGAGAAAGAGAGAGAGAGGTCATTCGAATCAATTACGATAGATAGTCGTTTGTAATATGACTGCGGCTTTCGGGGATTATTAGCCTACGAGCGCTATCGTCAAAATGCGGTACACCCCCTGCCCCCTCCCGCCCTAGCAGGAGTTACCCCGATGCCGATATCGCGATCGATTCCTACGGTAGCCTCATGGTATTTCCGATTTCCCCGAGTCTTGACAGTGGTACTTTAGTGTCGTGAGAAACGGCTGTCTCACCATCCGGCTGTATAAATCGCTGCGTTTATTACCACGAGAGCCGCATATTTTTTGTGCGACGTATTTCGCAGCCCGCGTTCACCATTTTCAACGCTCCCTCTATCTCTCTCTCTCTCTCTCTCTCTTGCCCTCTTTGCGCCGCCGTTGCGATCTCGGGCCACGGTACAGCTGTTACCTACTCGAATATTGGACGTATAGGTGAATTCACACGTGTGCCACCAGAGCCAGCGGTCGCGCATAATTCAGATAATCTTTTACGAAGGGATCGACAAGGGGTTAGGAGGGGTAGGACACAGGGGTGGGAAGGTTTCATATACCCTCGTATAGGTGTATAGGTACGCGTGCGCGATGTGTCCAATACGGGTACTGACACGGAAGAGGGTGTTCGGCGTAACGTGTGAGGGCTCTGCCAAAAATGTTGCCCCCCCCCCTCCCGAATTCCCAAAGTCCCGAAAGTAAATTACGAATGTCGACTATCGGCACCTGCCGAGGGTCAACTTTTTTCTTCGTTTCAAAAGACTTTGTAGGGTGGTTATGGCGTCGAGAATTTCTCCCTGATGAAGATTATGGCGTTATTGTATTCAATATCTGAAAAATTTTAGAATAACGCAAAAACCTGAAAAAAGGATTTACCCTCTCAAGGTCAATCAAATCTGAAAATTAAAAAACGAAACCATGAGTTTCTTGTACGGGAAATTTACGATTGACATAGGTCCTTAGAGCTTGAGAATAAATTAAAATTCATCGGAATGCAAAATAGCGCAATTTCAATCGGTATCGCGAAACTTCGAAAAATCGATTTTTCGTGATGCTGTCTTTCGTGGTTATATCTCGGTTGACGTTCGTCCGACAGAAAATGACACCAATAACTCTTCGAAAAGTTCACCGAGTACTCGACAACTAATCGAAAATCATCCGAATAGTTAAATTTTTGTGGCCGTAGTGACATTTCAAAAACCGCGATTTTTAGGACCCACCTAATACCAAAAAAGAAGCTAGGGGATGGGGCAATTTTTTTTGCTACAAAGACCCTTTATTTCACGATATTCGTATTACGCAGGAACTTTCCGATTCTGAAAATACCCTAAAAAGTCTTTGGGCAAAAACAATGTCATCCTCCGCGGACCCCCCAAGTCACGAAATTAAATTACTTATTTTTATGATTTATCTCAATAGTAATGTAAACAAATTTCTCCAATGAAAGAAATCTATACAAAATTAATTCTCATCGGTTTCTATGATGCTTATCAGATAAGACAAGAACTATGTTATTTAAAATATTATGTTCATTTGTGTATAAAGAGCAATTTAATACAATTTCTTTATGATTCTATTTACGATCGATCAAATCTCTCGTACGGTCACCCCCTGTTCAATTCTTCCCTCGTACACACACACCGAGAATGGCACGTACACAACCGTGAGTACACTCAAGCTCTCTCTAGACCTTCATTGTTTTCCACCCATTTTCTAATAGCCTGATTGAGTAACGATCCTCCACCATTCTCCTCCGCACTTCGACTTTCCCTCTCTCTCTTTCTCACCCTTTATCGTTATCGATCTCGCATAGTTCTCGCACACGATGGTCCGCGCAAAGTGGGTATTATGGTCTGACCTTTAACGACATAATCTACTGTGAGACGACGGGTTCGTCGACGAGAATATAGGGGGTGAAAGGGGGGGGTAGAAGGCTGGGGGTTGAGAGGATGGGGAGGACTGGAGGTGGATGGTACGGCGTAGGTATAACGATACCGGGCGAGAGTAATACAAAGAGAGAGCGAGGGAAGAGAAAGAGCGACGGAGCGTTAATCGAATGGAGTGCGTTGCTCGGGTTTTCTCTCGACTCATTTTGTTCCGTCTCGTTTTCTCATCGTCGTCGTCACCAGGCAGCTAATAATCTCTCGAACGGTGATGGGGGAAAAAGATGGAGGAAGGATGAAACGAGTCGCCAGGTGAAATAGAAATGGTGAGGGAGTAAGTTCATCGACCGGCAGGGGACAGGAGGAGGAGAGGGCCGACCGCTTCCGCTCCCTTTTCTTTTTAATTCTTTTATTCCCTTCCCACCCTTCATGTCTACCCTAGGTTCGCCATAATCATAAATGCAAATTGATTATAGTCAAACTTTCATGACGATCTTAAATTCGTCGGTGCACCCAGAAGTGATTTTTCACAAGGTTGAGATCCGGTCACCACCGGACCGGTCAAATGAACTGTCTAGTATCGCGTAGGTGTCCACTTCTCACGGAACTTCGGATTCGCTTGTAGTTTTCCCCGATGTTTCAGACTCGTTTCTATTTTTTTTTCGTCTCTTAACACCGTCTGGCGTCTTTTTCATTAACGTTAAGCGTTCTATTTTTTGATTGCCAGTCGCAATGTTAGTGGAAACCAGCCAGGTGAGCTTGCCCATCCTTGATTCTACCGGTGTTTCCTCTCTTGCTGGAAAAATGGAATTAATTATTGCGTGAGAGGCAAAGTTAACGTGTGGCTGCACTTGATGCAAAATACTAGATATATATATATTGTCGGTCCAATCGGCGAGAGCCTGGTAAATGCTTGACGTCGAGCCCACTCGCACACGACGAGTTAATGCTTCTTTTGTTAGGGGTACTTTTTTCTCGTCGGTAACACCCCCCGCGTCAGGCGAGAGAAACACATGCATACTTTTTGTACCACAGAAATAAAATTGTGTTCTCAAACTGTTTGGTGTTTATTTTTTCGTTTTGCTCTTTTACAGTGTAATAATGTAGATATGTATATATATATATATATATATATATATATATATATATATATATATATATATATATATGTTTTGTTATATCATACTCCGATAACTGGCTTCGTTTCGAGGAAGGGCTACATGTACGTATATATGGTAGAATCATCGAATGCATTTCTCAGAATTGTACTGACTGTGCGGTCAATGTCCAAACCCCTGTCACCTCGCCTCTCGTCGACTACCAGTAAGGGCGGCGTGAGGGGTTTGGTCGAAAGGGGGGGGGGGGGTTGCAAGCTGCACCCCTCGCATCCGTACACCCCATCATAGTCACCCTACCGTTCACGTTCGCAGGTCGATATACGCGGTCTCGGGAACGCACAAGAACTCGTGGGCTTCCACAATGGGGTGCAAATGTTCGGTACGTTCGATGTAAAATACAGGCGGCTACGGGCTTTTTCATTTTATTTTCTCATTCCAATTCAAAGAAGATTATACGATTGTTGTAACAAATAGTGATAAGAAGAAACGTATTTATCAGGCATAAAAGAAAAAAAGGACGATACGTTCGTTCTTATTTCGTTCCCATCTGACCGATAGTTACAATTTCCGGATGTCCTCTATATATAGGGAGAGTAGGAGTGACAGAGGATTCTTTTGGTGTATAGTGGTTTCAGTCACTGACGGACAGCCTAGCAGTACTGAATGGGGGCGGAATTTGGGGGTGTGTGGGCCGGAGGGGGGAGGGTGAGAAGGGTCTTCCATTTCCTATAATACATATACGCGAGAATCCCTTGCTCATAGTTAGGACGACGTTGAAGCACACAATCCACGGACTTACCCGCCCTCGTGTGCTAGCATAACCACCCCCGATCATTCGTCCCTGCACCCCTTGCTACCCACCACCCCCCTGTTTGCGTGAGAGGGTTCCTTTGGACTGGGTGGACTATGACGACGATTCGTGGAGGGAATCGGCAACCACGCTAGCTAGGCAGAATACAGAGAGCTCGGGCTTACTACTACGCGCGAAAGCAGGAATACTACCGTCGTATCAGGGGTACCCATCCCTAACTAGGGCCTCGGGGGTTCCTGCCGATCGTAGGCTCGTGAGACTAGATGGTACATGCACGAGAGAGACCCGAAATATTACGGACAGTTTCCCGAGATATCCAGTAGCTCGACCCTCCTACACCCTCTCCTCGCTTCATCCCTTACCCCTCTCGAGAACAGGGTGAATGTGCGGGCAGAGAGCTGCGAAAGGAGAGGCAAGGCTTTTGCCAGATTCGTGGATGCGACCTCTCGAAGTAGCGACAGATATAACCGTTACACACAAATGTACAAACGTCAAGCGCATCTTTCCAGCTGACTTGAATTCCGAATGACGCGAATGCGAAGTCACGTTTGTGAGGGTGAGATAAAGGATCGTTTCCTTCATCGTAGTATTCCCTGGAATCAGAAAATAATTGAGTACCTTTCTTTTCTCGCGTGTACGAAGTCATCGAGTCATCAGATTTTCGTGACAGTCTTTTAGTATTTTACGAAAATGAAGACAATTTATCCAGGATATAATATTGAATATATATGGTGCAGGGGTTGTACGAGTAACTCTCCGGGAACTATCGATTTTCCTACCGGAGATCAGAGCCAGAATATCCCGCTACTAAAACCAGCGGTTTATATCCCTCCCTATTAGGGTGGGAAGTAAGAGTGGACGCCAAGGGGGATGGGTGAGTCGAGGATGTGAGTTTCCCAAAGCCCTATATAGCTCTCATTCCTTGCGCGTATCCCCTCGCGAGATTCTCCACTACTACTACCACCACCAAATTGCCGAACCCCCTTATAACCGTTCGTGTTCTCTTCCACGACTGGCCTTTCTCCCTCTCACCTACCCTAGCACCCGAGATATCCGTCGAGAGACCCAAGCCCTTCGTATACTTCGTACCTATGTATATACATCTTCTTGTGATGGAAGCCTCATACAACTTGCTTCGCAGCTGTTAACGTTCGAGTAGTGTAACAGGCGATGGTACTACGCACATACATCCGTCTCGTGGAATTTTGGATTATATTGAGGAGTGTGAGGGAAAAAGAGAGAGAGAGAAAGGGAGTCGGAAGAAAATAGTTGTAAAACTGAGTAATGCATGCTTTATTGTCTTGCGGGGTCGAAAATATAGTAAGTACGACGAAGTTTTGTGCGGCTCATAAAGTATCAAGCTTTCCGACGTTTCACCGTCACCGAGGGAAAGAGAGAGAGATTGCCGTAAGAAAGCAGCAGAGAGGTAGGCACCCTCTTTTCCGGACCGTTGATATCTCCCATGGCGGTTCCTGGAATGCGTAATCATTCTTTAAACTTTTAACCCTTCCCCGCTAATTACGCGCTGACTCGAAGTAAGCGAAGTAAAGTGATTAAAAAATCGATAAAGGAAGTTTACCGTCTGTGCGTCCCGGGTGGACCAAGTCGGCAGCTTTTCATGAAGTTTCAATGTTAGTTATACTTTGGCGTTGCGAAGCTCTTGCGCTAATCTCGGTCAACGACGATGGAAAAGTCGGAAACTTGCGCCGATGTGGTAACAGCGTGCTGTAGTATACGGATGACCATTTAGTGAGCTAGTCATTGATTGGAACGATCGACACAGTGAATATATCGTCGAAGGATTTTCGGCCTTTTCTCTCTTTTTGTAATCTCCTTCGATATAAGAAGGGGTGTCTTGAGGATCGTGCGTCATTTGCTTTATAGGTCCTTTGTCTTTCAGAGAGGCGTTGCAGGCGACTCAAGGTTCGGTGAGAAATAAATGGTCATTGTATATATATATATACATATATATTTCATTTCTAAGAGTCCCGTCAGGGTGGGTTGGCATAACTCAGGGATGAATCAGTGCTTCTTGGACCGCACTGGACCGAGCAACGGCAAGAAGGGGGGAGGAAGAGTGAGTGGAAGATAGGAGAGGGAGACAGAGGAAAAGCCATCACGGAACCCTCGACCATCTACTCGGCTTCCACGGAAGATCCAAAGTGTGTATGCGAGAGAGAGAGAGAGAGAGAATGAAAGGGAGAGAATGTGCGCACAGCAGAGCCACCCCCGCACGCTAAAGCCATCAGAGTAGAAGAGCGGAGTAACCCCCTAGCCTGAACCTTCATCAACGGGTCTGCCGACCCCACCTTTATCAAGAACACCCCCCAGCCCTGAGAGAGCTCCTTTCACCCCCCCCCCCCCCACGAACTTGCTATCACGCTCTCACCCTCTCTCAACCTACAACCCCACCTTCTTTTACCGAGTCCCTGCGGGTCTACACGGCCTCTTTCTCTGGCTGCCTTCCCATCCCCGTTCGACCCGTTCGCTCTAGCTTTCAAGCCCCCCTCCCGCTTTCCCTCACCGACCGCCATCCCCTTTCATTCTCCTGCCTCGTTCCCCATCTCGCTTCGTTCCGCGCTTTCTCGTACCATCCCTCGGACTCTAGATTAACGGAACCCTTCTCCTGACGAAGAAAAGGGAGTTTTGCTTCGACTCACCTACACCAGCGCTAGTCTTTCCACATCGTATTCATTTTCTTGATATTTAGACGAATTCGTATAATATTCGATGTTAAATGACTGTAACCAAGTTCCGATCTATAAAAAATATTTGTTCATGTCATTTTAGGTACTCGTAAATGCGTACGTTTAACATTGAACTAGCTCGTTGGTTCGAATTAAATGCGATAAAAATAAAAGCGTTCGCGCGGTAGAGATAGTACAGTACATAGTTTTGGTGTTGGTTACGCGTGATTTACATTAACGCCTCGACATGCACTAGCCGCTTCGTTCCCATTAGGGTCTGACCCATGTGACAGCGGCCTAAATTCATGGCGATTTGTCTCTCGTCGCGAATACAGTACCGTGCTTGCAAGTAACAGGATACTCGGATATGCGTTCACATTCGTAGATCAATGTGTTAACACATACGCGAATGTGAAACGTGCGTGAGAGGCTTGCGTTTGAACTCCGACCGGGATGGTAAAGTGTGTGTGTATGTATGGGTGTAGAACTCGTACGGATTCCTACCGAAGAGAAGTGAGAGAGGCCTCTGCCCGGCCGTATTTCAGCTGCGGCCTTTCGGACTCCGATGCAGCGCGGCCCAGTCCAAACAGCTCCCTAATTTCATAGGGATGCATCGCTGCGTGAGATTATCAACGCACATCGCGCAGGACAATCCAAAACCCGATGGATGCATCTGTAGTCGTACGTGCCACTGGGCATGCTTTTCTCTCTGTCTGTCTGTCTGTCTCTGTCTGTCTCTCTCTCTCTCTCTCTCTCTCACTCGTGCATGATTCGGCCATCATTGTATCCGGGCCCGTGTCGCACACTTGGCGACAATGTAGTGTAGCACCTATGCCACCCTTCCGACCGCATATTTATACATACGTATACGCGAGTTCACAGTCACATGTCGGTATTATGTATAGAACATTTCATACATATATAGATAGATAGAATCCATAGGACGATGCGCTATAGATACACGATTACGTATTAGGTCGAATGCTCGCCGGTATCCAGTCATAGATTACGTCCAATTTGATACCATATACTCGATGGGCTGATATACACGCGTTCGCTTATATATCACCCTCCGACATATATATATATATATATATATATATATGTGTGTATATATACGTGTATGTAGATGTACATAACGTGTCCACACCGTTGAGTATAGATACCTCGATCCCCATATAGCACCGGTGTTGCGAGCATGTGCATTTACGTATAGCGAGGCACATTGGGTATGTACCGTACGGTGCATACACAGAGCGACGAGGCAAGTGAGAGAGAGAGAGAGGGAGAGAGAGTGAGAGCGCGAGAGGGTTGCGGCGTAAATGGGTAGATAGGGTCGGGTGGAGAGTGGTTACAGGGATGGCGGTGGACGAAGGTAGAAGAGACGAGGGTGAGGTTCTGTGTATAGAGCATAGTGAGAACATGGACGAGGGACGAGCGAGGAAGGAGGACGTAAAAGAGGCGAGGGTGAAGGAGGGGGGGGGGCACACGGAGAGCACAGAGTGAACGTTCCAGTAGGGTGGGTAGGTGTGGTTGCTTTAGAGGTGCGTTGAACCCAACACAGGTAGGTTGACATCCTCGTGCCTAGTTCCATTGAAACGTGCGAAATCCATGCGTAATCCACCGGGGCTGAGGGGAGAGACGTAATCTCCCCGGGTAGTGAGCGAGGTACGCGGGTTACCCTCATCCACCCCCCGCCCTCCTGCCCTCACTCACTCACTTCTTCCTCCCTCGTCTCGCCGAACGTTACTCCGCTGATGCTGTTGCCTGCTCTGTGTAGTTCCTGTTCCCGTTGGTCATCAACAGAGGTCTGCGAGCTCGTTTGTGCCGCGGGCATTGCCTGGATGGCATACAGAGCGAAATTTTCGTTACTTGTCGCAATTGTCGCACGTATTGAAAGCGCGAACGAGCGTTTTATCCTATCAGTGCGACTCTCCGATAATTCCATTTAAATACCTTCGAACGTTCAAACGCAGGGAGAATTTTCTATAAAGAAGAATGAAAGACAGTCGAGAGAAAAATGGAAACATTTATCAAAACCAGCTTGATCGTGAGAAACTTCAATAAACGCTTATTTAAGTTAAAAAGAAATAACTAAATCTCGGATTCGAGGCATCTGTGATGGCCAACGATCATATAGAACTGCAATGTCAGCTCGCTAGAAGAGAGTGTCGAATGTTTATTCACTGCGGTACATACCTGAATCGGAATAGTCCGTATGCCCTTTGCCCGAATTTTCCCTGACTCACCGTCCCGCGTGTTGATGCGCCCGTAACAATTCGACATTCGGCATACGAGAGATGCGTAATTCAGCGCTACCTAACGCTGCTGTTGGTCAGGAGATGGGCTTTCGAGCGAGTTTGTAGGGGCAGGAGGGGGCCAACGAAGCAACGATATACAGATATAGGGAAAGTTCGTTTTGGGTCGTTCTTGTAAATGCAAGAGAGGGTGGTTTCGGATAGTCGTATGGAGAGTTCTGCAGGGCTTACGGACGTCCGATGGGTAGACGCGGGGAAACGAAGCGAACGCCAGGGAGAGAGAGATAGAGAGAGAGAGAGAGAGAGAGAGGGAGAGGTAGAGAAAGCGTCGAATGGGGTGGGTGGGTGTGTGGGTGGGTGAGGTTGTGGAGAGAATGACGCGAACTCGTGGGTTGGCGAGGGAGCAGAGGAGAACTTGGCATGGTTGTTTGTGTGTCAGCCGCGCTGGGGCCCTCCTCTACCCATCCTCTCGTTCTGGGTCCTCTTTCGCTCTTCCCTCCCTTCCTCCTCCCTTCGACCCCTCGGTCCTCGTTCTATGCGCTCCCTCGTGTACTCGATCCTCCATTTCCCACTCAACTACCCTGAGCCACGCGGGCCTGGCAGGTTATACCACCACGAGCTCCTCTTATACGTCTACATATATATTGCCTGCACCTACTCCTCCTATACACACGTAGGGGCTTGTAGCGTGTTCCGCGTGCGTGCGTATAATCGTACTGGTGTGTGTATCTTCTACCATACGAAGTTCCCTGCAAATTCTCTCTCTGGCAAAGCCGGCGTTTCTATACGTATTCGTATCTACGAATTTCGATTTGCGTGTGTGTGTGTGCGCGCGAGCGTGTACGAGGGTGGTTTTCAGTACCCTCGTACGTGGACACGAGTGTCTGGTACAAATGTGTGTCGGTCCCTGGCTCGTAGTGCAACGCGAACAGGTTTCTGGCAGTATGTGTAATGATTACGAGCACCAGTTTGTGTATGTGTGTGGGTGTGTGTGTGTGCGTATGTCAGTGTGCGCCGCACCTTACAAACATCCCTTTGGTTTCCACCCTTCCCTATACTCGCCGCTCCCAGCATGTACTAACCCTCCGCTTTCTCTATGTGGGGATAGCCAATACATAGACCAAGCCAGAAGAAGGAGACAGAGAACTAGAGACAGAGAAACGGAATATTGTACCCCTAGCCTGCACGCACGCTATAAGGGTAGAGGGTTGCGGTACTATCGGGTATGCGTGTGCGAGCTTTTGCGAGCACTCTGTACTTCCAGGTTACAGCATATTTGTATATATGTTGGTCTGTGTTTGTGTGTTCCGCTTATGTGTGCGAGTATGGTTTCAGGGATGGCCGATGAGGGTCGAACTGCCGGGCTCGTGTGTTAGGGGGTGGAAAAGGAAGAACGAGGCCGCATACAAGAAGATCGGGGAGCTAGTACGGGTGCACATGGCCTACCGGGTTTACGGAAAGACAGGTATCCCGGTGCCGTCGACGACGCTGAGGGTATAACCACCCTCACTGCTTTTGCTTCTCGAAAACCCCTTTAGCCTGTGTATGCCGCATAAGCACGTTGTGGGAACGCGATGTGGGTGTTTGCGTGGGTTTTCACTGGTATTACGCCGACGTGAGAGCGAGATAGGGCGGGGATAGAAAGGACCGTTGCCTCTACCGGGGGTGAGTTGGGAACAACGAGAGATACAAGGGGGAAGGACGGAATCACGTGAACACACATAGGGACTCTTCCTCGTGCGCGATGCAAAAGTTTTCAGCCGAGAGATTTCATATATAGATCCGAGCCGTGAATGCGAAGAAGAGAAAGAGAAAAAGCGGATATTCCAGCAGAGCATGAAAATTAAACGTCCCGTACGAAAAATAAAAAAATTAAAAAAAAAGGTTTTGGGCTTATGAAAAATTGGAGGGCACGATGATGGCCTTAGTAACACATTTACTTGATTGGTTTCTGACGGTTGCCCGAGAAAACACTTTTTTTATTTTGTATAAAACTACTGCGCGGCATTGTGAAAGTAACAGAGTCCTTTTTTTAGCTCGTATCAACAGGTATGCACGGTTGTAATAATATCTGGTTTTGTTTAGAATAAAACGTCACCAGAAAAATGAAACTCTCGTAAGTCTCTTGTGACTCGTGTTATTATAACATACTAGCGAAAAAACTCGGGAGTTCTTATCGATAGTATTACATATACTTCTAGCGAATAATACAATACGACATATCCAAGGCAAGGAATAAGGTGATGAAGAAGCAGAAGAAAAAAAGGATAAAGGGTTCCTCCGAACCACTCTCCGCTTCGTAGATTATACCAGTTATGTATTTTCTTTGTACATATCGCTCCGGGGTT
This sequence comes from Netelia fuscicornis, assembly GCA_946811545.1. Lineage (NCBI taxonomy): Eukaryota > Metazoa > Arthropoda > Insecta > Hymenoptera > Ichneumonidae > Netelia > Netelia fuscicornis. Next base: position 2,783,869 of record OX328015.1, read on the forward strand.
CGCAGAACCAGAGCCGAGACGTCTTTTTCGTTTTCCCTCTTCTTCTTCTTTCTCTCTCTCTCCATCGCCCTTTTCGCCCTTATATATCACCAACCATTCTCCCTCAGAACTCGAGGCTCTCCTAGTTCTCGCATTTGCTTCTCTCTCTTTCTCTCTCCCTCTCTCGTTTTCCTTCACTCATCGTTTGTCTCTCTCTCTCTCTCTACTCTCTTCCCTCCAACACGAGAGGTAGAAGGTATTGCAGCCGAGTTAGAGCGCCAGAGACCGAGAGAGCGCGTTGGCTCAGCTGTGTTTTCTGTTCGTGGGATGGTTGCGGTATGGCGCAAGTTCTCTCTCTCTCGCTGTGTGTGCGAGGGAGTTCGAGCAGGGGGAGGGTTGGAGGTTTCAGCCTGCCTAGCTGCCTCACTGCCTCTCTCTGGCTCTGCCACAGGGGGGTGGGTTTGGTTGCGCGGGGGTGGCTTGGGAGGGTAGGATGGTTGGCAGGCTGGCTGGCAGGCACGCAAGGGTACCTCGGGCTGCACGAGAGGATGAGGGTTGGGTGGTTGGGTGGTTTGTCGGGTGAGCTCGGTCGAAGGGGGTGCAGGATGTAGTAGTGAGCTGCTGCTACTGCTGCCGCTACCGCTGCTGCTGCTACTGCTGCTGCTGGGGGTGCAGAGAGAAGTAGGAGGGTTCGGAAGGGTGGGTTGCTTTGAACTAAGCCGGGATAGAGGTGGAGTACGGTCGGAGGTTGCTGGCGAAGGGCGAAGGGGCACTAACGCCACTGCTGCTGCTGCTGTTCGTCGTGGTTGGGGGTTTGTGGGGTTCTCGTTTCTGCCGGTATGGTACTACCGTTGCTGTTGCCACACCGCTATACTCTCTCCTATATCGCGTTCTGCTCTCCCCCTCTCTCTCTCTCTCCCTGGCTGCTATACCGCGAGTATAGCAGTAGTTGTGGTATAGTGCTTCTGCCACTGCCGTTGATGTCTAGAGAGGGAGAGAGAGCGAAAGAGAAAGAGAGAGAGAGAGAGAGAGAGAGAGAGAGGGAGAGAGAGAGAGAGAGAGTGGTGCAAAGGGGGCTGCCGTGGACGCGGAAGGGTAGATATGGAAACAGCAGCAGTCCTCTGGACACCGCAAGCCCACCTATAACTACCACAACTCTGCCCTACTGCTATACTATACCGCGTACTATGCGCGCAACCCTATGCCTTCCATCTCTATACCCACTCCTGGATCCACTGTTCTAAATAATTCCATAGCGATACGATTGCGCTCCCCGACTACCAGCAGGGGTAGTTTCATCCGGACGTACCACATCTCGTCTCTGTCTCATCGTACTTCTCGCATCTCCTCCCCTATCTTCTACCCTAGCTATTTCACGGGCTATGGAGAACGACGAGAGTAGCCTCACTGTTCGACCTTACCAAAAACACCCGTGGTCAATTTTCTCACAACGTAATTTACCTGTTTGCACATTTTCTATCAAGTTATACTCGTGATATTTTCCGAGATGATTGTCGGTGCGCAAACGACTAGTTTTAATTCACCCTAAGATTTCACTCGTCGTATTGACGTTCGATAATAACTATTAGTGCGGGTATACGTACCCTGTGGTATATACTGTTTGGTCTACGCTGTCGTCCGATCGAAAGGGAGAAGGTTGTAACGGAAGGACCCGAAAACCCAATAACCCGTAAACTCATAGCCATCCACGTCGTCGAGCTACCCCCCCCCCCCCCCCCCCCTCATTCCCCCCGTGCGCCAACGTCGACGACGTCGACCGACCTTTGCATAAATTCGCGTAACGAACCATGACACCGTTTGTATATCCTTCTCGCCGATACACTGTACCACGTACGTACTCGCCTTTCATATATACCCGAACTAACACACGTGCAGATCCTAATCGACTTTTAGACTCGAGTATATGTACCATCTCGCAGTACGGCGTGGTGGGCAGCAGAGGCGACGGGAGGGGGGGGGGGGCAGTTACGGCGGAAGTTAGATTTCAACGTGACCGATAACGAGGTCAGTGTTACGGAGTGTTGAATAGCAGAGTCAAGGTCGACTGTAATATCCGATTAGCGAACAAACTGACTGTGTATCGCGGAGCGTTTAGCACGTACTAGCAATCGAACGTTTCGAGAGTTCTTTTTTTTTCCTTTTTTATTTTTTTAGTGCAACGAACGCGTGATTATTTTGCGTTACAGGCTTCATCGATTTTACGGCACGAGGCAATGCCGCGGACAGAGCCCGGTCGTTTTGTCCGGTCAAATATTTCATCCCGGGTTCGCGGCTCAGGTCGAATCCCAAGGGTGGTCCGCTGATGTTACTCCCGATGAATCCCATGAAGACCTTTCGTCCACGATGGTCGGATGGGATTTGAAGGAGCGCTTGGGTCGCGGACACCAACCCTTAGAAACAATCTGGCAACCGAACCGAAGTCTTAGTTCTGCAAAAATTTTCGTTCTCTTTGACCTTTCTGGAAGCAGCGAACTATCCTCGTCGTACTTGGTCCAAGGACAACGAGGTCGTGCATCTACGAGTTCTATATGAATTTTCACATTTACAAATTGTCATTCTCAATACGATTGGACATTCGATCATAATTCTTTACAAATAATGGTCGTGCCAAAACGACGAAATTTTCCGAATTTTCGGATACGAAAAACCTTGTCGATATGTTATTCCATACGTCCGTCGTAACTACGGCGGTCAATAAACCCTCGCTAGATCCCTTCTACGTAACTTTTGCCTATAATTTCTTCCCGCAAAGCCCTCCTTTGCCTCTGCGGCTGTTCCTAGCCCTGCTTTTGCCCACGCGCTGCTGCTACCGGAGGCGGAAAGTAACTATCTCGAAGCCCTCAAGGGGGTAGAGGAGGAGGAGGAGGCGGGGGGTAAACACTCGCGCACCGACCATTTCTACCGTATATACCACTGGTATACCTCCTTTACCCATCCGTCCGTCCGTCTATCGGACGGTTAAAGGGGTCTTCGGACGCTGGAAGTAGAAAGGGTAGAAGGAAGGTATAGGATACGGCAGGTGGGCTAGTGGGTGGCGTGGGTAGGTTTCTGTGGCGAATAGAGCCGACGTTTCCTATCCATCTATGTATCTATGTATCTCTCTATATATATAGATATAAAAGCTCTCTAGTTGCTTCGGCAAGAGAGCTTTTCTCGGTAACCGTGTAGTCATCCCTTACGAACGCGGGTTCTTCTTTGTACAATCAAACCCAAGCGAGCTTCCTTTTCACGGTTACGTCATAGTTTTTTTCCTCTTCTTCTTCAACCATAGACTGTCTCTTTCTCAGAAATGTTATTTAACAAAAAGGAGAGTGCAGATTGATCGAGGTACCGGTACAAATTCAACGAGCGAATAATTTTGTTCAGTACGGTTGACGTACTAGCGTAAAAACCGATATGGTCATATTGATTCAGGATATATTATATGGACCAAGTATCGTATGTGATACTCGTTTGGCGCAGAGAGAATCCGAAAGGAAGAGAGAGGAAGAGACATAAAGCTCTAGAGGGTTGTTACGGGTGTGTAAGAGGAAAAAAATAAATACATTCACGAGCCGGATGGGAGGGCGGGAGGGGGGATTGGTTGGTTGAGAAGTTGGAAAGGGATCGTTACAGCTCTGGAGGGATGTGCCTGTCACACCCACATATGGCGTGTGCACATCGTGCTACCATATATATACCCGACCTTTCACCCAACCCTCTCGCGTTTACCGTATGAATATACATAACGAGTTCGTACCCCGTATAAAGCGTACGTTATATCTTCGTCTCTATGACTGTCAAGTATAATGTACACGAGACAAATTAAATACTCGGGGAATGAAAATTAGGTGATATTGATGAAAAAAATAATCTCTTTTACCTCTGGTGCGTAACAGGAGCGATGAAAACTCGATATGGTCATGTCGACCGGTTGCTCGAGGGCTTCGGCGGATACGATCGCGAGAGGTTAATGTACACGGGTGTACAAGGATAAAATATCGAATCTATGAAGTTAATGCGTACGTTTAGCGAAATATGAGCACCACTGTCCCATCGCCATGTTGGGCTACCATGGATTGGTTGAGCTTTCGCTCGAAACGTGGATGTTTCCGGTACTGGCGAGAGAGCACGAGCGAGGGATGAAGGGGTGGTGAACGTGGGGTGAGAGAGAGAGAGAGAGACAGAGAGAGAGGAGGGTTTGCAGGGCAGGTACAACCAGATAGTATATACGTAGCATGGCTCGGCAAGCCCTCACCCTCATTCACCCATCCCTCGTGAGGTTTGCAGAGGGCGAGCTTTCTGCCCGGGGGATGTAGCGGGTTACGAGGGAAGGAAGGGGGATCGTGAGAGAAGGGACCAGGGAACGAGGTTCGTACTGGTGCTGCCGGGGGTGAGGAGGATGAAGAGAGGGGTTACAGAGCCCCAGAGTCTCTCTCCGTCGGTGCGGGCAAAATGGCCGCTTCAACAGACCTGGTACTGGTAGATCGTTGATGCCAGCGGTATGGCTCTTGGGTTTGCCGGTATCATGAAACCTTCTACCTTCTCTCGTCGCTCCCTTCGCGTGTTCTCTCCTTGATCTCCTCTCTCTCTCTCTCTCTCTCTCTCTCTTCCTATCTTTCTCCCCCCTTCCCTCCATCTTTCTCTCTCTCTCTCGCGTTTCTAGCTTTTGCTCTCCTTGAGCGAGCAAGCGCACCCCGGCAACTTCCGCTCAAGGATAACTCAAGGACATTCGATATCCTCTGCGCAGTTCTTGGGGTTTCTCGCACGCACGTTCCACCTTGATCCTTTGTAAAAGACCCCGGTTCCAAGAGTTTTGGACGAGCCACGACTGTTTCAGGAATAATGATGATGCGATATTGAGGAGGCCAAAAATAGATGATATAACGATGGGTCTTTCTTTATATATATCGTATTCATATAGTTTGGTCGAATTCACTGTGAGTTCTAAAAAGAATCGTCGTCAGCATCGAATTCTTCGAGTTCTGCATTGTTTCCACTGTTTCCCCCCACCATCACAACGATAACAAAATGTTGACCTTCGCGACTGAGGGACGACTCTTTTCTTTACAAATCTTCAGACAGATCGATTCTCATTAACATATAAGCAGACCGAAACGCTCGTGCTCGTGAAAATTACAATAATTTATATCGGTTGTGCTAGGATCTTCCGAACCAACGCATATACGTGGCACGAACGACAGCTCACCGACGGCTCTCGGTCTTGTACATGAGGTCGGAGATCACTCGTGTTCCATGGTTCGTTGTCGAGATGGATTTCTGAAGGAACTATCTCTCTCGAATCGGCTTCTTTCTCATTCGATATTTATTCCGCGAATGAACAGAGATTTATGGCCGAAGAATTTCATCGCCATCCGTTGTTCGTAATCATGAGCGAAAAAAAAGAATGATTTCATAATTTAAAATGAATTATATAAAAGTTGTAAAATCATACAATCTATCTATTTGTATACATTTTCTTTCCACTGCATAAACACAAGATTTTGCGTTTCGCACGATTTGTTTGCGTTCGCGAATAAATTCGTACAAAAATATTAGCGGGTGAGAAAATTCAGGTGGCAAGGAGATAATTTATGGGTCTCTTAATAGGTGGCAAAGCTAACACCTCCTCGTTCTGTGCTGTTCTTTAAAACGTTAAATAAATAATAATTCCCAGTCGCTCGTAAAATCTTCATTACACGCCGTCGTTCTAATAAAATCGTCCACGCACTAATTTTCTCATCTCCCTCATCGCGATTCACCCCACGAGCGTTACCCCCGAGGGAAAGTACAGTAAGAGCGCGAGACGCGGGACGGTGCGTTCTTTTTTCTCACTCGCTCGCGAGCTTCTCCGATGCTTCGAGCGTCGTGTCGAGCCCGCCTTTTTCTCTCCAGCACTGAATGGCAATGCGCGGGGGTTCGCGATTATACACACTATATATGTATACATATATATGTACATACATTTATATATGTAGAACGAAAGAGGGAGAGCCAGGGATTTAAAGACCTCGAGTGAGAAAGTTGAATCGTTGTGTAAAAACACTCGCACAACATGATGTCATAAAACAATTTCGCAGGGTTGAAATACTCGAACGTATTTTTCAGCAAATGAATCGATAAACGATTGATTTTTCGATAAGCCATTCATCGCGGCAAAAACAAAATAGCTAAAAATAAAACATTCCCTCGCGTCTCACAAATTTTCATCAGACGGGAATAATCCTCGCCACTTTAATGTGACTTTTGTGTCAATGTTCTCTCTCTCTCTCTCTCTCTCTATCTCTTTATTTCTCTACTTAACAGACATACACGTTGTCTCGCGTCGTTGTCATCCGACGCTACTTCACTGTTGGCCGTTTCGTCTAGTCGGCTCGTTACCCAGGGCTTCCTGCTAGTTAAATAATTAACATTTTGGTCAGAGTGTGTACTTCGCTTTCTATCCTGGATCTCGCTCGTGCTCTCATCTCGTGCTCCTCTTCAAGCCCTGTATACAGTTATATCGAGGCTTGGTTTGGCCAGCTACCGTTGCGAACCCGTAACACGAGCTCCAGTTAGTCCTCCTCTCCGTTGCTGCCGCTGTCCACTATGCCTGACTAACTCTCACCCCTTCCTCCCCTGCCGACCGTTCGCCCTCTCTTGAATATACATATATATACATATATCTCGATACCACACCTTTCTACACGTTTCATGTACATAGGGGTATGTACATCGCTATACGTACGGGCGATCTTATATACAATATAGAATTATATAAACGAGCATATATATATATATATATATATATATATATATATATATATATATATATATATATATATATATTTACTACATGGGAGTTGTGTTCCCTCACACGGATGCTTATGCACACGAACAGATAGATATATGCACGAGTTGGTGGTCTGGTGCTGCACCGCGATGTGCATATTGCACCCCCTTGGCGGCAGGGCATAGCATGGCATAGAGAGAGCCCCGCAGCATGCACCAGCTATATAGCAGCAGCGTGGAATGGAGTATGACCGGGGCAAAGCGCCAACCTGAAATATACACCCGCAACTAGAATACGCGGGAGGGAGGCGAACGTTGCGTACATGTTGCGATAGAGCCGCATGACAGAGCGAGGGTACGGCTCATCCCCGCGACCACCCTCGCCGCACTACCACCCTCCATATTCCCCCTGTTTCGCTCAACCCTTTGGGTTTAAAACGCCTCGATTCATAGAACAGATGAGAGAGAGAGAGGGAGACGACGTCGTCGACTATCTGCTAAACCACCCCCACGCTCCCACTTCTCCCTCTCTACCGCGCCACAGTTCTATGGTTGTTGCACACGGACCTAGTATGTACTTCACTTATGCAACGAGGGCAAAGCACACGATATATCAGTCAGGATGAAGTTTCACGTACGTTCGTGCACCTCCACGTACGTCCGCGGTAAAAATGTTGGGGTATGTCCCGGTGAAGTTCTGCGAAGAATTATATCATCCCGTACCGTGTACGAGACCGACGCGATAATGAAAATAGACGCTTCGATCTAGTCGACAAAGCTGTGGCTATCACGCACGTGCATATTTGAAAAAAAAATCATTCAATTGTTTTTTTCCTGATAGGAATTACTACGCGATTTATCGATAGGAAAGGAAAATTCTTTCACGTTTGCTCCATTATCGTTATTCCAGCCTGTTGAATTCAGGCCGGACAGAATATAACTTGGCATGCTCGTTGAAAGTAATGTATAACGGGTGAATATACAGACTTATTAATGAAATACCGAAAAGCCCTACTTTTGTTGAAGGTATATTCGTATCTAAAAGTACGAATCTAATCCAAGAGACGATCGCGATGGTCGGTGCTCGTCGTCGAAATTGTTATCGTCCCTTTAGTCCTTACGAACAGCTCAATGCGAGGATTAAGACGAAATAATTGCAGGATGAGAGAACAAGGCAGAGACTGTCGAGAACAGTGGAGAGAGAGAGGGAGAGTTGAGAGTAGGAAAACGAGGTTGTCGTGTCATTGTAGTTATATCTCCTGTCGTTAAAAGAATCCTTCGGAGTCAACCCCTTCAACCCCCAAGCTCGCCCTCCAGAACCTACGTGTCAATAGACCGACCGAGGCGGTTACGTAGCGTTGGAAACGTGGCTAGGTAAGCGAGGAAACGTTGATGCCGCTAGTGGTTACGTCTTCGATACATACCCCTTGTACACCTAAGCCGTCCAGCGAGAGTCTAAAGCCAGCATCAGCAAGACCAGCAATCCGAACGTTCGAAGCTTCGAGAGTTTCGGTCCCGACGAACGAGACCGAGAAATACGGCGAGGATAGACAGATAGATAGAGAGTGAGCGAAGGAGAGAGGGTTCGAGGAGAAGCGAAATAGAGAACGATAGGCATGTCCAGCAAACGCCGAGACGCCATCGTGTCTGGACCCTAACAAGAAACTTACCTCGTGCGCGCACAATCCTCATCTTCCTTCGAACTCTCAATCCTTCGTCCTGTATATAGGACATAGCCTGGCTCTGGCGAGGATCACCCTCTCGGTTTGTGCACCCCTCCATGTGCCTCGCCACGTTCTTCTCTCCATTCCTGGAGCCTCTCACCCCAATCCACCCCAAATCCCCTTCTGCCACTACCGAACGCGTTTTCACCGAACGGAATCGTGGCTACCGAGTTTCGTCGTAGCTACGTGTATATGTATATATGCGTATATGTATAGAGTTATACGATAGTAGGGAATGGGAAAAGGGTGAGAGAGCGACGAGGAGTCGCCGCGCCGAAATTGCGAGGGACAAAGATCCCCCTTCGGGTTGCCCGGCTACCTCCCTATGCGGCGGAAGTATAGCGGGAAAGTACGAGGTACCAGACTTCGGAAGAGAAAAGACAAAACTTCTCGTGAGACTTCTGTACTAATACACAGCAGTGAGCCGTGTGAAATCTAACAATAAGGGAAAGTGCTCTGTGTCCTCGGTCCGCCTTTCGTCTACCAATGCTTATCTATTTTTCGCGCGTTTACAAAGTTAAGACGATAAAGAAACCGATGAGGACATAAACGCTGCGTCGAGGGAAACGTGCATGCGATGACGATAAATTTTCCTCAAAGGATCAAAAACATTACGGGGTATTGCACGAGGAATAATAATGCTGTCTCTCGGGACACTTTGTCGAGGGTTGTTTAGGAATTTATCATTTATCCGGCGACGAAAAATAGAGGGTGATAGGAGTTAGGCTATAAAGTTACTTGTTTTTTTTTTTTACTTCAAACCTCGAATGTAGCTTTTAATTGAAATATTTTGCGCGTCGATCTCGGTGCACCCGAAACGTTGGTGCTCTCGTTCGTGAAAATGGAAGGATCCTCGTGGCGTGAGAAAAGACGCAGGAGGAGGGTTGATTTATATATCTATATTCTTGGTTTGGTTCGTCGAATCATGGCCGCGGGAAGAGTCCTGAAAAATATCTTTTTATATCAACCCTCCCTGGGCCGGCCGTTCTTTCGCCTTTTCTCCCCGATGCGACCCTCAAAGCTCCCTTCACTCTAGAAACCTCTCTCGACCGGCCTCTCCTCGTAATCTTTTTTTTCTTCCTTTCCTTTCCTTTCCTTTTCTCGAGTAACCATCCTGCGAGGGTCCTCACTCATCTTTCTCGCTACCCCGGTAGCTGGTTCTCCTCGCCTCTTGGCGATGGTCGACTCTCGTATTATTCCAGCTTTTCGCGATTGCGAGAGACCGGTCGTAGAGAGACAAGAGAAAGGTATATATATATATAGACGTATATAAAGATCGAGAGAAAAAAGTCTTGGTCAAAGACGGGTGTGGCAAATGCCGAGAAAGGAAAAATACTTTGTCTCGTTTCAACGTGAAGGACGAGAGCGAGAACGAGATATCATCGAGCTCGTCTTCCAAGTCTCTCTAGCCCTCGATTCCGATAAATCCCGTTTCGAATAGGTCTCGTTTCTTTCATCATCACGTGGCTTTCTCTCCCTCTCTCTCGTCACTCGCGAGATTGACTTGAGGAAAAGAGATTGTTAAGCGATGGCCCGTTGAACCCGTGGCGAGTTTGATAGATGGTCAAATAATAGTGTCAACTCATTCAGCACACCTCGCGCCATTTTTTTCATAACGGAAAACCAAGAATGAGGAATTAAGAATAGAAAATCAAGGATCTCGTTGCATCGTGCTTTTTCTACCCTACAATATACGAAAAGTTTTCTCATTCGGATAATTTGAATATAACCGGTCGATATATGTATATATATTGTACCTTGGAAAAAAAACTGGGTTGACGTCAAAGAAGCGCGAAGAGGGCAGAATCGTGGCCCCAAACCTTGAAAAATAACCCTTCGAGGCATATATCCCCCGGAGTGTGTAGGTAGAGCGAGAGAACGACGTATATATAGATGAAAGACGGTCGGTTGGTTCGGTTCAACCGCCCACACGGGGCAGCCACCCCCCGGACGCTATTACCTCCGTCCAGCGTAGAGAGCGAAAGATAGAGAGGATGATGGCGGTGGTAGGGGTTTTTTTTTCTTCCCTTACTTTTTTTCTTCGCTACCTCGAGATCCGCGGGGGTAGCGAGGGTGAGAGAAATGGTAGAGAAGCCGCTCGAGGACGAAAGAGGGTGCGAGAGGCATAGCGCTCGGTTGGACTAGTGCGAGAGGGAGAGACTGAAGGCATATATCGCGAGATAGAGCGAAATGGCGAGCCAAGAGAGAGGGGTCCGGGTAAAACCCAACCTAAGAGACTCGGGGGCCAGAGGAGACGAGAGATGCTCGAGGGCGAGCAAAGGCTGAAGGAGAGTAAGGAAGGTCCGAGGGTTCGCTGACAGGAGGATGGGTCGTCGGAGCGAAAAGGGTGGGCAAGGATGGGTGAGGCCCGAAGGGAGGATGAACGCGGATTCTAGAGGGAAAGAGGAAGCGTACTAGATACGAAGGAAGAAGAAGCACATTCGAGCTCCAGGCTTGGTCGTCGGAGAACAGCGACGGGCAAGCTAGAAGAGAACCAAAGGAGGACCGGAGCAGCTCTACGGGTATAAAAGAAGTATGGGAGTAGGAGGAGGGTGGCTCGGTATTTTCATCCGTCCCTACCCCGGCATCGCTGGTATCTAACCACCCCGCTCTTTTCTCCGTCTCCTTGTATAACCCGTAGTCGGTGGTCCGTATATACCATAGTGGCGCGTTCTTCTTCCAAGCCAACCCTGCGCTACAACACATTCTATACGTTTCTCTTCTTCATCGTCTTTCTGGTGCACACAAATACCCTCGAAACGTCTCGAGAAAATAGCCTGCAGCATCGTGTCACGGGCTAGATACTCGTTGAGTGAAACCTTGGTAGTATACATTCATATATCGCGACTCTCTACCCTACGGTGTATTAGACCCGTTAGCTTGTATTCTCTGTCAGTCTCGGGCATCTCAACGATGATCGAGGGTAAGGGATGCAGAATTGTATGCAATCCATTTTGGTTGCTATGTATACGTTATATTTTTGTCATCTTGCATCTAAGATCTTAATTTCCCGAATTTCCTCCATTATTAAGAGTCGAACACAATCTTTCACCACACATTCCCTCCACAAGAGAGTACAAGTAGAAGTGACTTAAGGTCTCATCACTATCTATTTGTATCCGCTTCTCTACGTTCAAGATGGCGTCTTTTTCCCCCTTTTTTCATGCAAACGTACCCCCTTGCCTCGACATCCCGGTTCTACTGCTCGATCACCCCCTCCCCGCCTAGGCAACCTCTTCGTTTCGCATATACGATATCCTTGGTGAAACGTTTCCTTCGACGTTAGAGACGCGTCAGCGAGCGCTCGGCTTCTCTTGAGCCCGATGTTCCGTCTCTGTTAGCACTCTAGCTACCCCGGTGGCTTCCGCAGGGTGACGTGAGCTGCTCTTCTTCTTCTTCTTCTTCTTCTTCTTCTTTCTCTTCTTGATAGTCCTCGGGGAGAGCGGGACACGAGAGAAAGAGAGAGATAGCAAGGAACGACGAAAGGGACGAGCAAGACTACAGCACGAAGAACATATCCCTGCTTGAGAAGTTCTCCGTGCCACTTTCCGCTTCTATTGTGATTTATACCCGCGATGAGGGTGCTACTGCTTTTCGCTCCGATATATACGTGTATATATCGTACATGCCCTCGAGTAACACCCAAGCTGGCTCACCCGCCGCGATCACCGCTACATATATATATATATGTATATGCCACGATACGTTGGTGAGTATACGGGTTTAGGCTTTTCGAGATCCCAGGCGTAGCTCGTTCTTTCGCTTTCGTGGTAAGGTCCGCGCGCTCAGACCGCGCGATCTTTCCTCAACGAGATTACAAAGGATCGCGGTGACCCGGCGCAAAAGCCTGCCGAGATCCATACCAAGCCGGCACGTGAAGCGTTTCGAAACGCTCTACTTTGCGATTCGTTGCATGGTGGATGGCATAAATATACATATATAGAACATATAGGGTGTGTATATATAGATAGCCAATAAGTAAGTAGTCGAGGAATATCGCCGGAGGCTGCGAGGGCATCTGGCCAGATAAATAGATCCCGCTACGTTTCAACCCCCTCTTACGAAGGGGGAATTCGAAATTTAATTTTCGGATAGTGCGTGTCCCACAACCCGAGCCCATTCGTCCTACGACTTCTCCTTTACGTATTTTGCGCGTGCATTTACGGAATGTCGATTATCGAACGGTGAAGGATGAAAAATAATATCTTGGTAGGATGCGAGGGTGTAGAGGGCGAAGGAAAAGCGGGCCGCGGTGCAAATCGTTCGGGGTAAAAAATTTCGCTCCCGTTCGAGTGTCGGTCGTTCGGAGGGTGGATAGTCACGGAGAGTCGACGAAAAAGCGTATATAGGGTTAGGGTCGGTTGGTGCAGAGAGAAGTAGGGGGAGGGGGCGGGGTACGCGGGAGTCAGCAGATAGGAAAAAAGTATCTTTCCTGGGCGAGAGGGGCTTCTCTTTTCTCGTCGGCAGCTTGGGTTAGCGCTCCTACGTATCTTCTCACGAAAAGGGAGTTGGATCGTCATCGTGTTCACGGCGGAGCGGTCGTAGCGTTCTATTCCGTACTTCTAGCTCTCTTGGAGCTTCGCGAGTATCGCACTGTCTCTTTCTCTCTTCTACCATTGGACCCAGTAGGGAAGAGAAGAGAAGAGAAGAGAGAAGAAAAAAGCGCTCCGGTGGCATCTCTAACCCGAGACACATCCCCCGTACGTGTATATGTAGGTGAGAGAGGCGATAGCGCTATAGATAGCGACACGGAGGGAGATACGGTGTGCAGGGGGTTGGGGTGGGTTTGGTTGAGAGAGAAGCGCCCTTATACGTGCCTCGGTGAGTGTGGGGCTTTCGCTCGCGTGAGGAGCACGTGTGTGAGGGAGGGCCGCACGAGGGAGAGAAAACTGTGGGTTTGCTGAAGCAAGAAAGGATACGAAGAGAGAGAGAGAGAGAGAGAGAAAGGGAGAGAGAGGGAGAGACAGCGTGAAAAGGATGGAAGGAAGCGAGAGGAGAGTGTTTATGTGTGGAGGACGAAGGAGGTCGGCTCGGGAGAGCCGTTTCACCGCACGGACCATCCTATATTACGAAAGTCTCACCGCCCACCCACCCACCAACCCGCTCTACCTACCCCGTTCTTCCTCTCTCTTTCTCCACCTCACTGTGCCAGCTCCCGTTTTCTCTGGAGCAGTGCTTTTGCTCCCTCTGGCTCTATGCTGCTACCGCTACTGCTACCACTGCTGCTGCTGCTGCTGCTGCTGCTGCTGCTGCTGCTCAGAACCCTCTCTTCCGTGCTCTAGACTTTTCCCTCGCTCATACCCTCGTCTCCTCTACTCGCCCTGGTTGTATTCCTCTCTATCTCGGTTTCTCTACGATCTTCCTTCTCTCTACGATGCTCGTGTTATATTCCGCGTCCTTTCCCAACCTCCTACCTACTCCTTCTTCTCTTTCTCTCTTGCCTCTCGTCGCCCGAACCACGCGAGATGAAACCCAACTTCCCGTCTATACCCTCGCCGCCTCCGGTATACTCTCTTTCGCCTTCACCTCGCCGACTCGCCGTCGCCGAGTCCAGGAGTCCTTTGGGGCTTGAATCGGCGCTGCGAGAGGGTGAGATAGAGCTCGAAGGGTGGAACGAGGGATGTAGCAGTCGTGGAGAGGAACGGGAGCAGAGGGGGCAGAGAAGAGAGAAGGTTCGTTGCGAAGAGTTGCGGGGCGGTCTACGCTATGCCAGAGAAAGCTCTCTGCAGGGAGAGGTTCGAGCTATATATATATACAGCTATGTATATATCTAGATAGTGAGAGAGACTCGGAAAAGCGAGGAGCTACGAGAGGATGAGATGAGGGTGAGTGAGTGGGTGGAAAAGCAGCGAGAGCAGCTCTAGGGCGGATGGGGTGGAAAACGACGGAAGGTAGAAGGACACGGGAAAGAGGAACGTGTCCGAGAGGAGAGTTCTCCTATCCTCGACGTATATATATGTATATATGGGCGTATATGTGTTTGTATGTGTACGTGGTACGTCTCTCTCGCGGACTGACGCCGCGAGCAGATATTAATTTCTACGAGACCTTCTCTCTCACGCTCTCACTGTCTCCCTCTTTTTCGGCCGTTATACCCCAACCGCGACCTATTCCGTCCAAAGGGACATGGCATCTTTCGGTTGCGCGATGACCACTCTCTCATTTGCACAACAGGCGAGATGCGGTGCTTTTATATTTAACGAACCAACGCGTCTAACCGACAAAGCTTTAGTGTTACGATCGTAAAATCACTTTGAATTAATTCGTCGTTCTTTTTTCAACGAACTCGGTTCGAATTCACGAATTATTCCATTATTATGAAGCTTTCGCTCATATCCGTTAGATTTATCGCGAGGTTCTCGTTGCTTTTTTGTCCGGTTGCTGGGTGAGAAAACAAAATATGAAAATACGAAGATGGGAGAAGAGCGGAGATGGCAAATATCTATAGATATGTGTATGTGTATACACATATATTCTATATGTATAGAAAGGAAATAGAGAGAGTCTTCGGCGAAGCAAAAGAGTGGTCCAAGAGCCATCTTCGCTAAAGTCTCGGTCTAGTCCTTTGGGGTCGAATCGCGTCGCTGACGGTGACGATGGGGTGGAGGGTTCGCCTTGAAGCAGATAGTAGAGAGGGAGAGAATATTTATATATACATATACAGTGTACATGGCTAGAAGGCTTTTGCTGCTTCTTGCGTCTCTCGTTTTGCTCGGGCTTCAGGAGGAACGAAGATAGCCATAGAAACGGAGAGACAGTGACAGAGGGGGTTGGTAAAGAGGGGTTGCGCAAGAGGGTTGGGAGGAACAGGACGACGAAGGACGTTGGTTTCGTTGGGGTCGAAGGTAAAAGGACACGAGAAAGAGGGACGATGGCGACGACGAGGTTGGCCGTCTCGACGAGAAAGCGACCGCTCGGCTACGTCGGGAGGGTTTTCTCTCTCTCTTTTTCTCTCTCTCCCTCTTTCTCTCTCCGATCCCACAGCACGCGATATTAATTTCTCCGAGACTTCATACCCTCTCTTCTTGCCCCCTAGGAAGGGTTTCATGCCAGCCCAAGTTCCCCGACAAGTCCTCGGCGAAATACTGTGTCCCTTTTACCCTCGTATAGTTACTGTTTCATAAATATCTATATATATCTATATCTATATCTATATATATATATATATATATATATATATATATATATATATATACGCATACATATATATTTTTTTTCATGCACGTTCATTTCCGTCGTACGAAGCACGAAAGCTTTGAGACTTACCCTCGAAATGCAAAAGGCCGCTTCATCGTCTGAAAGTACATACTTCTGCATCATATTTATTCCTCGGTATAATCTCGGCTCACTAGGGAGGGTGAGGAAACCACAGGGAGCACGTCTCTCCGCGTCCTCGTTCTAGAAACGTCTGATTATCCCAAGGGATGTCTATACAGATATAGATATTCAAGCAATGTCACTTGTACACGTGTCAATATCGTTCTGACCGGGCGAAAAATATTCTTTGTTCAACCAGACCCTTTCGGGAAACTGTTTTTCCATCTTGCCTCGATAGTCCTATTTCTCCGACGCGTATATACTCGTATATATGTGTGTGTATGTGTGTGTGCGATAAGGATCGAGGAAGGGACAAAAGGGCGGAGTTTCGTTTGAGAGAAAATTACGCCGTGTTCCTACATACATGTATCTAGATAATTGCTTAAATATGCTCTTATATATATATATATATATATATATATATATATATATATATATATATATATATATGACGTGTAAACGATAAAATTGATAGAGAAGTACGCATGTTAACCGAGGTAGGACCCATGGCGAGCAGCAAGTTCCCAATTACCAATTTCACCTCATTAGGGAAACGGGTGGGTCGCGCTGGAGGGACGTGAGGGGTAGTCGTAGAGAGAGAGAGAGAGAGAGAGAGAGAGAGAGAGAGACAGAGAGAGAGAGAGAGAGAGGGATGGTCGTATGGCTGCACGGGGTCAACGGATCTCGGTTTACGGGAATGTAATATCGCCCGTGGCTCAACTCGTTCGTATCACCCGGATTCCCCACTCTTCGACGATGGTGTATTTTTGTACATACCTATATAATATGTATATACAGCTTATACATTTTATAGCTATATGGACGGAATGAGACAGAGCGGGAGAAAGAGAGAGAGGATATTATCTACGCCATGAGAGAACAACGGTAACAGCGTCACTCGCAATATTGTATGAACGTAATTCTGGGTGAAGTACTTTTGTCATGCGGCCGCGCCGCACACAGTGCGGTAGTGGTTCTCGGTTCGTTTTGTGGTGTGCCGCTGTAGAATGCTGCCTCTTGCGGTGAATTTTTGGTTCTGATCGATTTTACAATGCCTACGTTTGCTTTCAGGTGAATCCGGATGTTGTCGAAGTATTTGTACGAAGGGCGAAAGCTGACTCGCTACTTCCGCAATACTCGTGGAGTAGCCGATTAGTGTCTAATTTTATTAACCTTTGTTCGAAACAATCTTTCACGTCGCTATTTACGACTATACACTTTGGCAAATGTTCTTTTTTTAATTATCCCTAGAAAGAAAAATGTAAATATTTCATAAGTATCAATATGTAAATTGATGAAAAACAAAATAATATTGTAAATAATCGACGATAGATTGTTATTGCAGCTGATGTGAAAAACTCGACGTGAAAAAGTTGCGTTTCTGTTATCTTCGTGAGCGTACGAACCCTCGACAAGGTCGATCCGTTCGAGGGAAGTGGGACTCCCCGTTGCCGTCAGGCTCGAGGCGAAAGAGTAGTGAAATAGAAGTTCTAAGTACGGGAAACGAAGGGGTTGGCTTGGCTACAATTGGGGCGAGGGGTGGAAACAGGCAGGGGCCAGAAAGAATAAACAATCTTCGAGAAAAACAACCCTCTCTCAATGAGACGGAGGGTACGTGCGTTCAAACGACTCGACAAAGTGAGAACGGCGAGAGGTTGGGTCGGCGAGGGCGAAGGGAGGGGGAGGGGTAACAGCGAGAAAGAGGGGAGAAAGAAAACGAGGGAGCGAGTAACCTTGCTTGAAAATTATTTTACGAGAACGAAACGCGCGGTGGTGAACGAGTAGAGAACGGGCACTAGCTTCGACTGGTACTGCTGGTGACGAGGGCGAAGGATAGGGAGAAGGAAACGAGGAGGAGAAGTAGAAGAGGGACGAAGGAGGAGGTGGAGGAGGAAGAGGATAGGAGGACGTGGATCTGGGGTGGTTTGCACTAGACTTTCGAACGAGGAGTGGAAATGGGGCCTTCGTGACTGGATTATCATTGAAGGGTGTGGGAGTGGGAGGGGGGGGGGGCGACGGACTGGAGAGTGAGGCGCTCCTTGGAAGCGAAGGGTTTTCGTGGAAAAGCGAGGAGATAAGACGGAGAGACGGTGAATGGAACAGCAGGATAGGAGAAACTGTACGAAACGAGAGAAATAAAACGGAAGGGAGAGAGCGAGAGAGAGCAAGAGAGTAGTGGGTAGAAGGATTTTTCGTCGGTTGGTTTTATACCCAGCCAATTGCGGGCTCTACGACATTCCTAACTACAAATTGTAAGCTCAATCGGTGTGGAGCGAGCTTCGAGGACTGTCGCATACCACCATCATCCTCCACAAGAAAACGAGGAAAAATAAACAAAGCTGCGGGAAAAGTGTACGATAGGGTTGGACACACGAGCATAGAAACAGGAAGTGCGAGGGTCCCAAAAGACTTTTTCCAAGAAAAGTTTTTCGACGATGTAGGTACATTCCCCCTTTGTTCAAAATATTTTCCGTGAACGACATGTTCGATGAGAACAGAATTTACGGAATTTTATTTCGTGAATTTTTCGAACCTCCATTGAACGAAAGTACAAGCAGAAATGTTCTTCTTTTTTCATTGATAAAAATTAACATCTCGGAAGCGAACAAGAACGTTCCGACGTAGATCTTTCGATTAGGTCAACATGGCTGCGATACGACTTTTCGTCGAGTTTTATCTCACGATCGAATGAATTCTCCCCATTAGCCACTTCGAACCACTTTTCTTCCTTATATATGCGTTATATATATAACGCGTTAACCCCTCTCCTCTCCCTCCTTCCGCTTCATTCTCTCAGTTACAATCGACCGACGTAGATAATATTATATTATTCATGCTCGAGTTCACAAGCGGTTTGACCTATCCAAGACACTCTCTTCCATCTCTCTCACTCTCTCTCTCTCTCTCTCTCTCTTTCTCCCTCTCTTTCTCTTTCTCTCATTATTGGAATCGTATTTTCGTCATGACCGCAAAAGCTTTCCATCTTCGCGTCACTCGTCCATCCTCTTATCGCTGCGATATCGCTCCACCGTCTTTTCTCCTCTCAGCAGACAAGTTCACAGCTCTCAGGTACAATTTTAACGGACGCAACATAAATCTTTTCGAAGAACAATGACAACTCGTGGACTCCAGTCTCACGTTCTTCTTTCTTACGAATCAGTCATGGAAAACATTGTAAAATCATTTTCACTGTACGCCATCGCGTGTATCCTCCACTGACCGGAAGTGGATGCGAAAAGATAGTCTCGTTATCTTTTCAAACACTCGAAAGATTATTCGAATAAGATAATAAATATCGAAAAATGAATTTGACATAAACGATGACTCGTCGTGGATGAATTTTAATAAAAAATCGTTTCGTAAATGACTTTAAATATCGAAAAAACGAAACATCCTTAATAACGGGTGCAGCCAGGCCGCTAAACACACTTCCAGACCAACGTATACATAGGTATACAAACGAATTCACAGGGAAGGTGCAAGAACAGGATGTATAAATTGTACGGGACTATTTTAAGATTTTAGGGCGAGTTTATGCAAGCCATTAGGTTCGCCGGGGTGAGTACGTATACGAGCAACGCTGCTCTCTACCGCTCCTCCCCGACAATTTCTTTCTTTTTTAGCCGCTGCTACGTACCACTTCTTTTTCTCTTCATTTGTCTTCCAATGTGTGAGTATACATGTACGTGTGTATGTGTGTGTCTTTCGTTCGTGTACGAGAAAGCGATAAACGGGACGTGCGAGAGGCGCGACGAAGGGAAAAGGAGAATGGGCAAGGAGAGAGGTGCTCGGGACACGCTATGGAGACAAATATAAATTGTCACAGTCGAGAATGGCCCGCGACTCTTTAAGTCTGCTTTACATCCTAAAAGAGACTCGACGGGGCATAAAAAACGACGTGAAAAAACTTTTCCTCGTGGCAAATTCGTCCGTGGTGGTGTGCCAAGCGACCTTTCGCTCAATTAGCATTCGCGTATCACTTGGTTAGTGTCGACGTTGCCGCAGCGAGGATCATCCCGGGGAGATAAGAGTGTTTATTAGTCGCTAATTGATCGACAGGCCCATCGACGACCGTCCATTCAGTGCGTACTGAAAAAAACAACACGACAGTCGTACGCGAGATAAAATAATTTTTTGGTACTTTAAAATCAGCGACGGTTTTTTAAATTTCTTTAGATACGTACGCGCATGCGCGGGGTACAAGTGCGTTCACGCATGCGCACGTGTATGTGCGCATGTTGCTGGTCGCGCTAAGTTTTGCGCTGGTTCCCCGGCAGGTGCTGCCATCGCGCGGCTGTTACCGCTATTATCTTTAAAAATTTCGTACGTCCCAGAAATTGTGCAAAACATTGTGTAAAGACGCGACACGACGACTTCCGTTTTCTATATTTCCGTAACGTCGAATCGTCTTGAGAATATACGCGAATGTAAGCTTCTATATTACGATCGACGCAACGTGCCGTACACCGAGCACGAAATTTCCAATCGTCCAATCTCACCCTCGACGGGCGTGACCTTCGACCTTAATTCCACAGTACGGAACAGCAAGCCACCGATATCGGGACTCGCGCTCGGGATTTGTGCTTCGGGTGACCGCCGTTACCGCGCGAATATCTCGATGGTCAGGGTACTAGACAATCATCTCCGGCGGTCTCTAATTACCGTTGTCCCACTATTGCGCGAGGGTTTCCGAGAGTTCTCGCTCACGACCCTCGTATCAACGTCGCGCTTCCTGTCCTTCTAATAAAACTCGAAATAAATTCAATTATAAATTAACTTTTTCACAAAATCAATGATAATTTACTTATTAATAACAATAAAATTAACATGAAAAAAAAAACTATATGCCATAATCTATTATTTACAGCAACCAGGGACAAAGGAAACGAAACAAAGAAAAAAATCATACAAAAGAGTTTCTCGATTATTCGTTCACTGCGGTTTTTCTTGACGTAGATCCAATGCGATGTGGGCACAAACTTTTTAAACACCCTATGAGTGGGGATACGCGTATTATCGCTCTCCACACGTACCTCTATCTATATACGTATTAACGTTAGTATATACATATATACGCATGTGTTTGCGGGATGTAGCGCGTATATTCATGGTACGCGTATCAACTCGGCTCGCAATTCCCTCGTTGGATACGTGGGTGTGCCCTGGTGTGGTACGCCGTGTGCGGCACACGGAATATAGCCGAGGCCACGTGCTGTCCATGACGGGAAGCTGGCTGAGGTGGTCTGCGGTTATTTTGGTGATTGGTTTTATCGCGCTGGCAACGGTGCGTGACCTGGACCGTACTCGCGAATCCCCGACGAGATGTGCTGCAACGTGAACGTGCACACGTACACACCGACACAAGGTTCGCCTCTTGCTCTCGTGCTCCTCTCCGACTTGGTCGCTTCTATCGCTGCAAAACTGTACGTCGGTAATATGAAAACTTCTCTCGTTACACTTCGTACATATTCGCAAAATACGCGTCTCTATTCTAGTTTCGTAATTTCAAAATTTGCAACATCGCAATTATGCGTCGTAGCTCAGGGAATAAACGATAAATCGTTGGTCGAAGGTGCGACTTGAAGAGAAAGATTGTTTTTGCGTGATTGATTCTTTCGGAAAATCTAGAAGAAAAAGAAACAAACGGAAGGATACTTTTTCATTCGTTAAAAAGATGAGAAAACAAACGAAAAGAAAATTCAAAGGCCGAAGAAGTAAAAAATTAGAAAAAGAAAATGCGCCGTATCACAATGAGGGTCCCTCGTGTGTCCGTGTGCACGGGTTTGTATGCCACGCTCTCGTGAGAGTCGACGCTATCGCCGTACGAGTGGGCAGAGAGAAGAGAAGTATATACTTACAGTTCTCTCGGAGAAGGAGCGAGAGGGAATGTGTGTTGGAGAGGGATAGAGAGATAGAAAGACAGAGAAAGAGCGAGAAAGAGAGATAGAGAGAGGGGAAAAGCTAGGGAGAAAGAGACTGCGCAAGAGAGAAAGAGAATACGATACAGTGTGTACTCGCTCGAACGAGTGAAACGCAGGGGAGATGAGGGAACTGCACTCGTACAGGGGGCTCCCGCTATCCTGAGAGGAAAGTACAAGTTTCGCAAAGAGGAGGAGGAGACGGAGGTGGAGAGGTTGGGGTGGAAATGCGAGGCGTTCTCGACAAAGGGTGAGCTTGTCACACACATAGAGAAGCTAGAAGAACCGGAGAGTATATATACTCGGCTAGAGAAAGAGAGAGAGAGAGAGATAGAGAGAGAGAGAGACAGAGAGGGAGATAGAGAGAGTTCGTCATGGGGTATATAGCTCGAGGCTAGAGTATGCCCGGTGGATGGTACATGGACTGTACACACACTATCGCAGAGCGTGTGTATCTACCTCCTAACGTACGGATCCACTCTGCTTACAGCGAAACAGAGTTAGTGGACGTTACCGGAGGAACGTTGTAATGAATCTTGTCACACACATAAATACATATATATATATATGTTTTTACATATTAGCGTGGCTAGGTATTACATATAAAATGTAGGTACACAAATATATAAAAATTGGAATCAATTAGAAACGTCTATATCCGCAAAGTTATCGACTTAATTCAAAGAACATCGTCGTTACGTGGTTCGTTACGACGAGCCTAGACTCGAGTCGAAAGCGAAAGCTAACGTGAAACGAGATAACTCGTGTAATCCGTCGATACCGCGAGATCGATCCGGACCGATCCGGCTATGTTGGATCTTATGCATTACGCGTGATCTTCGCGAAACTCTCCATCGGCCAGAGAGTCCATGCGAAATAGTTAGTATATCTCATTCGCGTCTCTCGTCGAGTTTGCGATTCTAAGACTCACGCACATCGGGTTCGCCACTTTGCTTATCCGCCAATGTATAATCGGTCGGTTGCTTCGTCGAAGTGGGACTCGTCGATGCGTCAAATTGGCCTTGACGCAACAAATACCGAGGCAAACCGTTGACGATCGTCGTGTACGGACGAGAAACTTTGAATCTCTTGGGGACATGGGACGGGGACGAAAATTCGGACCGCTCTCCAAAGGAAATGTTCGTACCAAGGATTTGATATCTCTCTCTCTCTCTTTCTCTATATATATATAAATGTATATGTATATATGGATGTGTGTATATATATGTATATGCGCATACGTTCGAGGTTCGACGATCCTCGGTGAATTCTCGGTGAATAGGAACTATTTTCCGGGTTGCCCCTTCCTCCTTCAAACGGGCCCAATCAGCTCGCGATGGTTAATTAAACGGGAGCGTATCCGGAAGTACGTACTTCTGTAATCGACGTCGGAATCCTTGATACGCCACGGCCCCCCACACAGTCTGGATAATTTATATTTTATTCGTAACGTTCGACTCTCGATCGAAACTGTCCAATCTTCTTTCTTGAAATAATTGCTTCCAAAATTTATGATCTAGACGGAAATTTATTTGGTTTTGTTTATTTATTTTTTGTATTTAGGTAAGTACAATAATATCGTACCGAATCTCTGTTATCGATTGAATTCTCATCGATTTATCAAGGGAAACGTTGAAAAATGTGATTCTTGCCCTTCCGACCCTTTTATTCATCAAACAGCAATCCTTGCTGGAACAAAATTACTTTTGACACGTTGGTAAATGTATTCGCTATACGAGAAATGAAAGTTCATCTAAGTTCAGCCAAGGGAGAGATTAAAAAGCAACGGTGAGGTTGATCGAGGGAGGGAGGGCGGTATGGGAAACGGGGCAGGGAGGGAGGAGGGGAGGAATAGAAAGGAAGAAAAATGAAAGAATCGCACGTTTCTCGGCGTCTAACCCGTAGAGTGACCTCCTCGTTCGTGCCTATCGCCGCTAGAGAGAGCCAGCGGTGGTTGAGGCGAGAGATGGGGAATTTCTATATCGTTTTATGTTACGAGCTATACCGAGAGGTCTATACTGCAACCGCCCCCGAGGCCACTATTGCCAGAGGGAGTGAGGCTGCACACACATAAACATAAATATATGTATATCTATATCCTTGACGCGGTGTAAGTTCTTTGCACGTGGTGCGAGGCAAAAGCTAAACTCAAGAATAGAGGGACAACGTCGCGGTGGAAAAGTTTCGTCTCTTTTCACGTGGTGGTGATGGTGATGCCTTTTGCATTCTTCTCTTCATTTTTACATCGTCCTCTCCCTCTCTCTGTCTCCCTCTCTCTCCTCCTTACACTCTTTCTGTCCGTCTGTTTCTCTCCCTATCTCAGTTACCTCCTGTCTTGTGGCTAAGCTTCGTTGTGCTGGCTAATGCCAGCAGCGATGGGAATGCATTAGACGTTGAGGTACCACGGGAGGAGCGAGGAGGAGGGAGAGAGAGAAAGAGGAGGTAGCAACGTGGCCACCATGTGTGTGCTAGGAGGCAAGGGCACGAAGAGAGAGAGGGACTCATCTTTTATAACAGCGAAAAATATACAAGGGAGCCACGAGAATGACTGTGGAGACCAATGGAGAGAGGTCTCTCTATCCTCGTATACAAAAACGTGTAAAATAAATTCTTTATCCTTATTTTTTTTTCTATTTTGTATTCAAATTAAATCCATCGTAATTTTATTAATATCCTTATTTTTATTATTATCGTCGCTATTATTTCGATTTACGATTTTTATTTTCAACTACAAAAACAAACGTTCGATAACTAAATTTATGTTCATCGATATACCGATAATTCGAGTATCGATGGTACAAGGGGATGATAAAAATGGATGAGTAAGAACTCTTGTTTATTTGTCCGATATCTTGATGAAGTCATTTTCGGTTCGTGGAGTTTGTTCGATGGTCGTTTCGGTGGATTTACAAAGCTCGAGGGTTTTTGTCTCGGACGTATAAAAGATTAAGCGAAAAGGCCGGTGGGACAAAGGGACTGGGAGGTATATGCCAGGGTAAGGGTGAGGAAGGGGGGTATGGAAGGAAACGGCGGGTTTATTAGGAAATGACAAAGGGAAGGGACTTAGCGCCAATTCGTCGTAGAAAGGACAGGAAGGGTGTAAGCTGTGAGAGAAAACGTGATCTCTACGTTCGAGTCTTACTGTACTGTATATAAATATATAGGGCCTGTAGGATATTCTTGGTAGGTCGATTGCACAGAGGAGAGAAAAACGAGAGAAAGAGAAGACCACTGGTCGTGTGCAACCTGTATTCAAGCACGATGGAAACTACATGTATAGATATGAAATGTATGTTTAAAAGCGAACCATAGACGATGGTCTCTAGTCCTTGCATACGAGAGAGATAAAGGGGGGAGAGAGAGACAGAGAGAGAGGAGGGAGTGGTAGGTGCGTCATGGGAAGACCTGATGAATTGCATTTGTAGACCCGGAGATGTGCTCACGTTGGGCTTATACCACTGGCAGTGACGATGATTTAATGATGCGTTATTCATTTTTACGAGCTGGAAAAACGCCTCGATGGGTAGTCTTCTTCCCCCCACTCCTCCACACGGTGTGTGGCACATAAGTGCACTTTCAAGTGATACAGGTATCGCGTATGTGAGGAGATGGAACTTTAAGAAAAAAAAAAAAAAACAGAAACAACAACCAACTCGGTTCTACGATATTCGCGATTGCAAATATGGAGAGCTCATTGGCGTGATGGTATTTCAGGGATTGAACCATCATTTACTTTCTACCAAGTTCAAAGGCCATGTGCTATTGATATAGATATATACATATATGCATATGTGTAACAAACTAGAAAGATTCATACGTCGATTGCTTTTAGATATCAAAGTTTCTCTTGTAACACAAACTTTTTTTCCTTTTCAACGTATAGACATTTATTATTATTTTTTTAGATTTCGTTATTTTTCAAGAACGCAATGTGGTAGAAATTTTCGTGATAAATAACGGTTTTTTTTTCTTCGAATTATTTGTAATGTTTCGTTCGATAGGTTGGAATAACGAATAGGTTGAGCTTCACTGTGTGTCGAGGAAACCAGAGCTGGGGGGAACGAAGGAACGGTCTCGGGTAAAGGTATATAGGGGGGTCTATGGAGCTCCTCATCGCGATGAGACGACGAGAGACGACCAGCACACAGAGGGTTGTGGAAAAGACGGGATGGCGAGGAGATGGGTCGGGGTGGAGTGAAAGGGGGGGGGGGTTGAGTAAGGCGAAAGCGAGAGAGAGTAGAAGCTCTCTTGGCATCAGAGAAACTCGGATGAGAGAACGTTGGGAGGGGACGAGAGAGGGTGAAAGGAGACTAAAGGGAGAGAACAACCCTCCCCATCGTCCCCCCCTTCCCTTTTTCGCCCGCACTGGACTTGGCTTTTTTTTGTGAACGTCAGTGAGAGCGAGTGGCAGAGGAGCGGAGAGAGATGCGGGGTGAAGCGAGAGAGGTGGCACATGGCAGCAGCAGGGGGAGGTTTATGCCGTGCGCTATGCTGGTGTTCCGTGTGGAACGATACGAGAGAAACATAGAACTACGGTGAGACGAGGTGGCGGGGGGTGCAAGTCAGGGGGTTGAAGGAGCGAGGTGCGGTGTGAGGCTAGGGTGAGTTGGTGAGATGGGAACGGGGAAAGGGGCTTGGAGTAGAAGAAGAGCTCCGGTGTCACGGTGATGCGGAGAGATCCGTATATACTGTAAGGGAAGAGGATGGAGGGGGTAGGGGTTGCAAACGGGCAAAGGGTAGGGGAGGTCGAAACGACGCACCACCGCCCAGGCAGAGCAGATAGAAGAAACGAGAGGGGTGAGAGATACGTTATATATAGGAGAGAGCCTTCGGAAAAGCCCAGGGGTTTTCTAATGCGCCGGAAAAATAAGAGAGAGAGAGAGCACTAGGAAGAACAGACTTTGTTCCAGAAACCAGAGATGACGTACACTTGGTATTCGTCAGAAAGACAGAGAAAGAGAAGATGTAATATCGTAGAATGTTCGTGTATTTTTTTCATTTTTTCATTCTATGTCCTTTGATTTTTTTATGTCAGGGTGACAATAAGTACCCCGTTTATGCATTTTTCATCCCTGTACCCAGATCTAATGACAGGGCTGTTGTTATTTTTTTACTCCTCGTTTCTTATTTGCAGCGCTCCCGTATATACAGGCAAAATTGTATATATATATATATATAGACATATAGATTAAAACGCGCATATATACGAGAGAGAAAGCACGCGGTAGCAAACTGTTGCTCAGATCGTTGTCGCGTTAAGTCGCGAGTGCGATAAGGTCGGCGCGAACACACAGACCGGAGTCTCGCGAAAGCCGCGGGGTGGTGACGGGAGGGTGAAAATAATTCCCCGTCGCGGTTATACTATCGGAGAATTCCCGTATTTCTCGTTTCTTTTCTCGGCTCACGCGATTTTGTTTCCCACCGGTAGTTTACCGCTCTCATGACTTCTCGAATGGACGAATTAATTCGTCCCTTTGTCATGTGCAATCATGGGGTTGGGGAGTTAAGGGATGGACATACGACGTAAACTTACGTTCGACTTCAAATACGGGGAACATTTGACAATTGAATAAATCATTAGAATTTTTTATATCGATTTATTGATCAAACAGTTTTTCATGAACAAGATGATGACTACATTGTTTTATAGAGATGAGAGTGTCTAGAAAAAAAAAGAACAATCTCTGATGGATTATCCAAATTATCGTGTATACATCGTACAACGTTCGCGATTGTTTCCACTGGTCCATTGTTCGTAGATCCGGGAAAACAGAGGTAGAAGTGATAGAGAAAGAGAGAGAGAGAGAGGGAGAGAAGGAGGGAGGATCTCTCCCGCCAATCGCAGAATCCTCGTTCTCTCACCGGTTCGCTCTCTACGCCCGTTCGCGGTCCATTACCGAATTACGTAACATATTTCATTCAACCACCCCTTTCGCCGTGCCCGCGAGTGCGGTCGCTGTTATGTAATTCATTGTATCCTGCCGATTTTCCCAGCAGTTTTACCCCCTTTGTCCCCGTAAAACCATTCATTCGTTTTCCACGATTGAACCAATTAGTAACGTCGTCGCTCTGTTTTTCGATCGTTGAATTCGTCCTCTTCCGCAAAATGAATCACGTACAAATAAAATCGAAACGCAAAGGCGAATGCGTTAAAAAATAAAGGAAAGAATCTACACAAAAAGTCAATTCCCAATATTTGTATATCCAAGGAAATTCGCGTATACAACTTGACGTGACTTTACATTGCCCAAAAATCATTCTCCTTCCCATCTCCCCATAATGCCAGAAATATATCGTAATAGAAACGATGCAAATTCCGAAAATTGTGAGTCCGAGGGAGCGCGAGAGAAGCTCCTCCGGTGCTTCTCGTCGAGCCACGTTCTCGCCTCGCGTTACTTCGTCGTTGCGTACCTCTCCTACTGCAAGCCTAACTCTCTTGCGAGCTTACACGGACACGAGTTCTCGGACTCGGCGTCGTCCACCTACACCAACGTACGCATCAGCGCGCGTGTGTTGGTAAGTTACCGGCGAAAGAGTGAAAGGGTGAGCTGGTACGCTGTGTGTAAGCCCCTTTGGCCGATGAGTGTGGGCCAGGCGCCCCTTGCCCCTTTGCGAGGTTCTAGCGCGGACATACTACAGTATGCAGGTTCAACCGTATGTATATGCATACGTACATATAGTATATAACTATATAGACACATACACTAGTACGAAAAGGTGCCCCTTCTCCTTTCACCCCCTTTTCTGTCCCTCGTCGTCTCGGTCGTAGTGGGCGCTCTCTGTGGCTCTTTCTCTCGTATCTCTCAACGCTCTTACTAATACAAGCATCGCGCACAAACATACACACACACGTGTACATACACACACACACACATATATATATATATATATATATATATGCCTCAGTGTGTAACTTCGTCATCCTTACTCGCACCAACACTCCACTTTGCGAACGGTCCCTTTTCACATTTCCCGTCTCTCTCGTTCTCGTTTCATTCGTTCGGTTCGTATCCCCCTCGTTCTCTCTCTAACTCTCTGACTCGCTCCCTCGCTCGCCCGTCCACCCCACGGATACCTTCTCCCTTCAGTGTCGTTCCAACGTTGGGTTAACTCACCCTCCGCACGATCCCTCCGCCTCGTAGCGTTCTGACGGTGACAGACCCTACCTTTCAACCTATCTCACTCACACTCCTCCACTATAGGTCCCTCTCTCTCTCGCTCCCTTTGCACGACTATCGGTGGGGAGTGTTGGGTTTGGTTTGGGGACAGAGGGGTGCAGAGGTACAGGACACTACGGCGGTGCGGAGATCGGGAGGGGAAGTGGAACATAGTGGTATATACTGCGTCGAGTAGGAGCGAGAGAGTCAGTGAGAGAGATCGGTAGTGGTAGGGAGTAAAAGAGTGGGTGGAGGCATGGAGGGGAGACGAGCGCCTCCTCGTCGCCAGTTGCCAGTTCGCCGTGAGCGCTCGTGCTACGAGGTAACTCTGCTATCAGTACGGCGGAGCAGAACCTCGTTTATTGTGCGCTGCAAATATAAAGACGTTATTAAACACGAAATAATACAATTTCTTTACGATAATCGTAATTAATTCATCTCGTTGCACGATATATCGATTTACGTGCATCGCTATATCTCGAAAGTTCGTTACGAACTTCACGAACTCACTCGTGACGAAATTCCTATCGACGTTTTTTTGAAAATCATCCGGTGATCTTCGAGATCCCTTCCCTACAGCAAACTCGTGAAAATTCATCGCGAATTTGCAATAGTGCGTGACTCGTTGCAATTATTTTCTTCATTATTCGATTGTTTTTTGTCGATCGTCGATCGTTTTCGCAGATTTATTTTTAAATCTCGCGCGCTTGCGTCTCGCGACGAATTAACGCGTCTGGGAACGAACTTTTACAAGTGGCGGCTCGTGAATCGACGACTTTTTCACGGATGAATAAAACAGGAAGAAACAAAATTTGAAACAAAAAGAAAAAAACATTTTTTCTCGCCGATAAGAAAAAAGTGAGTTATGGCTGTAAAAGTTCACGAGTGACATTTATTTTCACGGTTTATCGGTGATAATATCGTTCGAAAGTATTGCGCGGATAGAAAATTTCGCAATTATTTCCATACGTACGTGCGCGAATATCGGCGACGTATTAAAAAAACATTTTATAACCTGTGGCGACGATCTACCTTGATCTTTGACCTCCCTACCAGTACCGGCATTATCCCCCCTCCCTCCACCCACTGGCCGCGTACGCGCCCGTGCATGTGCCAGTTTAAAGAACGCGCCGCAGCGAGGGCAGACGATCTTTGTTTTCTTTTAAATTCCGATCATCCTTACTCCGATTTCCGTTCGATCGACGTAGTGCCAGGTGCAAAAAACAACCAATCTCTATAATCGAAAGTGCAACGACGCTTCCGCGCCATAATTTAAACCCACCAAACCTGACAATTTGTTTATAACAAATTTCCCCCGTACACGAACTGAAATTCATTTTTCAACGATAACCAAAAAATGTGATAAATTTGTCCAAACATTGAAATTATTTCCACAAACTGAGAAAATAAAAGTAATAACAAAAGAATCAACAACGAGATTAACGAAAAAGACATTTGACGAAAAAAAAGCAAAAAAAATTGCGCGCCCATTGGTGGGTTACGTCGAAGTTTGTCCGGTGGTAGATGTATTAGAGTCGCGTCGCCGGAGAACGGAAGTGGGACAGAGCGTGAACCGGAAGCCAGTGCGGGCCTGTGTGTGTGAATGTGGGTGAGTGTGTGGGAAAGAGAGAGAGAGCAAAACCACCGAATGCTCGTACTCGGA
The DNA here is from genome assembly GCA_946811545.1 of Netelia fuscicornis. Taxonomy (NCBI): domain Eukaryota; kingdom Metazoa; phylum Arthropoda; class Insecta; order Hymenoptera; family Ichneumonidae; genus Netelia; species Netelia fuscicornis. The sequence continues at coordinate 2,814,398 of OX328015.1, forward strand.
GGAATCTGAGAAACTTTGTACGGCGACGTGCGGTGGATTCAACTATCCTGCGATATAGAACATTCTTTCACTATATATATATATATATATATAGACATATAAATATATCGCGACCTCGGAAGACCGAACCGAGGTAGAGTCTCTCTCTCGTTATCGTCATTGCACCATGTGTTAAGCCCGGAAACTCCGTACATCCCGCTGTCATCCGTTTCCCCCTTCCCTTGCCCTTTACTGCCAACCGAGGGACGCCACACACCCCTCGTCATCCCCTATCGAATCTATAACTCGAGCAAATATATCGAATTTCGATCTATTCGTACTCACCGCCACGCTCTTTTCGCGCAAAAACTTTCATCTTTTTTCGCGAGTACTCGATAAGTTACGAGTCCGCGGGAAAAACAACGGGTACGAGTTCGAGCGCTCTGCGTAAGAAGAGGAACAAGAATCGAGGGAAGCACGAACGATTTTCGACGAGGGACCAAAGGTACGAGCTAATATGTCTGCTAAGCGGAAGGCTACTGCGATCATGCAGCATCACAAAGTGAGTTCTGTTTCCAATCTGTTAAACACCTTTCGTTTTTTATCGATCGATTCCAATTTTTCTACATTTTTATTTTCTTCTCAATGTCGCCTTTATCCATTTTACGATGTATATTCGCGAAATAAAAAAAAAATATTTTTAACACATTTTTATGAACCGAATGCACATTTTTCTTGATTTTTTGCGTATGTACGAGGTTATTTTCACGGATTTTTTGATAGATTGTATTTTTTTAATATTACCACTATATTGCACTGCGTTGAAAAATATATTTCTATGTATTTACATATACATATACATATATATATATATATATATATATATATATATATATATATATATATATATATATATATATATGTAGATATTGTATATGTATATCGATACGGCCGTTGGCCCGTTATCGTTGCCACGTGCTGCGCCGCTGTCGACCCTATTTTTTTTCTCCCCCACTATTCGCCCGCGCAATCGCCTCCCACCTCCCTCCGCCCCCACAGGAGCACATGCCCGAGAGGGTTCTTCTTTTTTTTTTTGTTCATTCTATCCCACGGTTATACATCGAACGCCCCGGTATAGTAGTCGTGGGTCGCGCGGTTGTTGGATTTTTATTTCATTTTTTTTAACTCCCCGTCACTTTCAGTCTGGCACAACGGGCGATTTTGCTGGTCGTGAAAAAAAAAACGAGAGAAACGTATATACAAGTACACGCGATAGGGTGCGAGGGTGTAAAAAAGGGGTGAATGGACATAAAAAAAAGAAGTATGAAAAGAATGAAACAAATTGAACCACTCTCTATTGGGCTATCGGAAACGGCGACTGTGTTACAAAATAAAGCAACAGGGTTAAAGTCACGTATATATGTATATATATATATAGAGAATTCGCGTATGTAGGAATAAATAAATTGCGTAACATCATACTCAAAAGAATGGCGGAAGGCGGGGGGTGCGTCGAGGTAAAATAAAAAAAACGGCTATGTTTCAAACGATGGGTGTAAAAAAATGTATAGATCGAAGGGGATTAACGAATCCGCACTGTGCGGTCAAATGGGCAAAGATCGCCGCACATTTATTTTTAAATATACACCCTTGGAATTGGTGATGTAAACCCGACCGATAAAAAAAGTCAAATAAAAACCATTTTCCGGGGAGGGGAAAAAAGAATAAAAACGTGGAATGTAAAAAAAAGGGGGGGACAAAAAGATTGGGTACTTCAATCATACGGCTGAAATGGCGTTGGCGTTGGAGGGGTTTGGAACCGCGATAGCGATATTTTCTCTCAATTTTTTGGATTTCGATAGAAAAATAATAACAAAATATAACGAAATAAAATCGAGCTGGATTAAACCGGAAGTATAGACAATTTCGCGGGATCTATTACAATTAAAAATGATCGTATTAATGTTTATGCGATTATATTACACACACACACACACACATACCCACATGTATTAAATATATATTACAACTAAAAATAATCATATAAATATTTATGCGATCATATCACATATATATATACTTATATACATATACATATGTACATATGTAGCTATATAAACGTTTTATAAGGAATGGACGATGCTTCGTGTGTGCGGTGGCCGTTTAAATCGATCAAATCAGAATTGAACCGCGGAAGTTGAGTTAGAGTTGAGGCAGGTTCGGGACGTCTGCATCCGTCCTTCTCTCTCTTTCGCTCTTTCTCTCTCTCTCTCTGTCTCTCGCTCACGGTCTTTCTCTTTCTCTGTTCTTTCCCCTTATAGGCGACGCGCGCGCGTTTGCCGCGTCGACGTTCGCGGCTCGGGGTAATCTCGCTGTGTCTCTCTTTCTTTCTCTGTCTCTGTCTCTCTTTCTCTCTCTTTCTCTCTTCCTCAACTTCCCTCTGGGTGCACGCTCGATTCTTCTCGCTTTCTCGCTCTTCCGCTATTTCGTATCTCCGCCATCCCTTTTTATTCTCGCTCTCTCTCTCTCTCTCTCTTCTTTCTCTCTTTCTCTCGGTTTCACCACTCGTCTCTTTTCCTTCCCCTTTCGCGCTGTTCTCTCCTCTCGTTCTCTCGTCTCTCATACAAAATCTCCTCGTCGCACTCGCGGCACTCGCCTCTTTCGCGGTCCAACAGGTTATATTTTTCCAACGTGTCTCGCTCTTCCTCTCGCACTTCTCCCCCTCTCTCTCTCCCTCTCTCGCTCTCTCTCGCAGTTCGCTTCGCCCTATCCACACATTTTCTCATTCTCTTTCTCTCTCGTTTACGAGCACGCGTTCCCATCTTCGCCCTCCCTCTACGGGCGGCTACGTATTTATCCACTATATTCACTTCCGTCCGTGTTCGTCGGGGCGAAGGTGGATGTCCTAATCATTGAATATTGAAAAATTATGGGCCGTTTGGTTAAATCGTTCCGATTAAATATACAAAATTGCACGATTTATAAATTTACCAATATCATTTATTCATCTCCATCGTATCGCGAAAAATCGTTGATTGATTATCACCATTAATAATATTTCATAATTTAAGGTAGAAATTATTTGAACAAAATTAATTATTCAACATTTTATTTAATAATTCGAAATTCATTTTGTTTTAATGTCGATGATTTTTCCCAGGGAATAAAATATAGGCGCGGTATTTTCTCCCAAAGGTGGACCATAGAAAATTGCATTGACCCCCTTAGTCCGACATGCAATTATGCTATAGATATATATTGAGAATCAGAATCAACAGAGACGCACTATAGCTGCTGCTGTTTAGAGACCGATAAGTCCATACCCATTCCATGCAAACGTATAGAGAAATCCCTCTCATGGATGATAGCGATGGCATGTATGGCCTCGCTCGATGCCCGCGTGAATCCCTCTCTCTCTCTCTCTCTCTCTCTCTTTCTCTCTATACTCACAACTGATGGAACGGAATCTTGCTTACGGGACGATTAGAAATCACGAAGTGCCGAGACTTCCCTCAAACGGGATATTCGCATATTTCCCATTCCCCTCGTATAACAAAAACGAATCTTCTAGAATTCTTCGTTTTTTTTTCTTTCAAAATTATCTAATTGTCAAAAATACAAATTTTGGAAAAATTGTTATTTTTTGTACAAAAATTAATATTTATTAAAAAAAAAAATCGTAGAAACAGCCTCCTCGATGCCGACTAATAATTCACAACTGTCGTTAAAATGTCAATAATCGTCCCACCCTCGTGCCCGCACTTGAACCACCGTGAGCCGAGCCCATGCGATATATACACGCGTAGGCTGGGGGTATGGATTTCCCATAAGATCAGGTAGACCCGGGGGGTGCCTGAAACCCTCGCAATAATAAGGGTGTGCCTTGACGGTATATACTCAAGGGGGAACCGTTCCTTCCTTTAATATCCCCCGACTCTATATACCTTGGTTTCTCTCTCTCTCTCTCTCTCTCTCTCTCTCTCTCCCCTCTCACGTGTATTATCCCTTCCCGACAGACCGGAGAATACCGTATAGCGTACATCCCGAGTTTTTCAACAAGACGAGCTCAATGCATGCATTCTCGTGGCTGGGTTCGTGCACAGAGGGGAGGGATGAAGTCGAGAAAAGTACTCGAGCGCCGACTCTTCCTTCCCTTCTCCCACAATTTCGAAAACTCGGTGCAGTCATTGTCCACTTGAATAATGATTGGCATCATGCAGCATTGAATCCTCTTGGACAGAAAGAGACACCGATATGTCGATAACTGTGCTTCTCGGCCATTTGGCTTGCCAGTCACTGTATTTCTCACCCCCTGCCCCCGTACCACCCTTCCTACCCCTATACACACACACATTCAACACGGATATTCAGTCCAGTGGATTTGTACTAAATAGGCATGTGGGCTGTGCCTGCAGACCCACGGACGAACAAACTACCCTCTTCTCACCCTCTCCCCCTCCCCCATTACTATCCAACACACTCCTATACACGTATACACACATCTCGCGTTCCAAATATATCCGTTCGCTCTCAGCATACATGCGACTCCTCGCATCTCTGTGTAAGTATACTTCGCGTAAAATCGTGTATGTGTGTGTGTGTGTCTGTACGCGCTCGACATTTTCCAACCGCATCGCGTATACTCGATGCTCTTGCACACGAAGCTTGAGGGAAAGAGGGATGGCAGAGGGAGGTTGAGGAGGAGGGGAGAGAGAGTTGCAACAGCGAGGCAGACACGGAACTATGGAACGAGAGGGTGCAAACGGGAGAAGGGTGGTGCATACAGGGGGTTGTAGTGTGCGAGAGGGAAAGCTGTTTGAAAGCTGTGTGTTATATACGTTGCTGTATATAGGATAGCGTGCTGGATCGGACGACGGTCAGCCGTCCACCCTCCGCGGGGAATGAGTGGGCGGACAGGGGGGGGGGCAGTAACCGGACTGAAGCACCCCATTCTCAATGCCACCCCTCGCGACCGTATACACTCCCCTAACTACCCTACCTGGTGTTTCAAAACCTTTCTATTTCGTGAAAGAAAAAAAGAAAACAAAAAAAACAACATTCTCCTGTCTCTTTTCTCTCCTTTTTTCTCTATCTTTGCATTTGGTGTTGATAACGGTGATAATGGATTTTTCATTATCAAAGCTCGCTATATTAATCTGAAATTTATTTCTCGCTATCTTAACTCCATTGTAATATTCAATCCTCGTTCCCCACCTCCATTCAATATTAATCCACGATTATAAATACACAAAGACACGCGTTTATTCTTTTGCCTTTTTATGTTTCGAATAAAAAAAGTAGCGTAGAGAAAAAAAGATAACAGCTCGCGTATTCCCGTTCGTCTTACGCGCATTCGCGCATCGTCGAGACGTTTGATCGCTTCGTGATTTCGCGGAAAGGATATTTTCATCTTATAATTTTTATATTTATCGTACGTTAATACTCGCAAACGTGATGTACTCGGTATAAAGGCAAAACGCAATTTTGCCGTCCGTGCAATGCCACGTTGTGCTCCGACTATGACTTTGTGACTCGGCGTGGCTTATCGACATGTCTACATACACATTCGCATATACCTATATATACATCTATACATATATACATATATCTATGTATGTGCGTGCTGCCGGACTGTCGACAACCGTGCGATGCCACGACGACGGATCGTGCATCGCACACCGATCCACCGAGTCATCATAAGAGCGATAGTGCCCCACCTCTATATATATGTGTATATACATATATATATATATCCATATACGCGCCTATATACGATTTATATAGGCGCGTATACACGTACAAAGTGGAGATATGCGAGCGCATATATGATGTACTCTCGACAGCCCGATGTCCAACACGCGAAACGCACTCGCGTATATTTGTCCCGTGGTAGGCGTGTGTTGATAGCGACGCGATCACGTATAGTACATTTTATACCAGCGTGCACACGTATGGGTATATACATACATGTATATATATATGTATGCGTGTGTGTATATATAGATAGATACGTTGGTTGCTAGCCCGTCCCGGGTGATTCAGGGAGCCATCCGTGTCAAGGTACACCGCATCGAGAGACGCGACGGTCGCCTCTGTGTGTGCATATCTATATATATGTATGTATATATGTGTATATATAGAAGTGCGCCTCCACCACCCATGCAACGCCCCGTCCCTCGCCTTTTTTTTTAAACTCGCACACACAGTCACATCGGGTTACCTCTCACCGTTGTTCCCGCAACTGGGTGCACGGACTTCGTTTTATTTTAACCCCTTCCACCATAGCCACAGTCTCACGGACACCAGCACTCTCGGGAGATCGGGAGAGGAAGGAAGAGAGGTAGACCGTCTCGCAATAACAAGGAAAAAAAACGGATAAAGCTCCGAAGGATCGACGAAGCGAAATGACGAGATTGGCTCGATGTAAGGAGACGCGATTCGTTGGCTTGTTTTCATTTTTTTATGAACAAAACATTGATCAAGCGTACACGGTTTTGGTTTTAATTTCTTGAAATTTATAAAATTTCGGGAATCAATTAATTAATCAAATCTGGGTCGTGGGAATAATTTTCAGCGTTTTGATTTTTGTAGAATTGCGGAGTTGTTTTCGGATCGCGAACGGTGCAAATCTTGTAATAGCGTATGATGGGCGATGCGAAGAGGTTCTACGTTTCTCCACTGTCGACTATAGATGGCGTGTAAAGCGCACTTCGACTTTATCTGCTCCGATGCACACGGAGACGCGAGTTTTCGGTGCAATACTAATGCAAAACTCCTTCGTAAGGAAACGTAGATGATTCTCTCTCTCTCTCTCGGATGTCGCTTAGGAGCACGACGAACTCATCCTCGACTCATGAATGATTTTGCGTCAGTATTACCATCAAAATTCAGACCCTTCGGTAATTATATCCACCATTGCGTGATCCGCAATCTCTCACTATCTCTCGTCCAATCGAATTACACCCGACCGCGAGGTATACGTGATCGCGAGGCTAATGGTCCTCGCCCGGATGAATATAACCGAGATTCGCGGCTTATCCGCGACCTACGACAAGAATTCGTCAATTTCAGTGTCCTCGCATACCATGATACGACAGGATCAAAATCTTCTCCCTGTAAAATCGTACACGAGGCAAGAATCACCGGAGATCATTCGGTAATTCTGATAAATCCGCGTAAACCCACTTTGGGAAAATTTACCCAGTTCGCAAATCGCGTTATTCAATTACTTATTCTACGTTGTCGGGGAATCGAATTTCTGCGTGTCTCCGGCCACGTTGTGTGTATGTGTGTGTGTGTGTGTATTAAAGGACCAAACCGAGTAACTCAACGGTGGTCGACTGTTCCTCGATCCCTTTTCTCCTTCTCCTACCCCCTACCCCCGCCCCTCGTGATCGAATTATTCGCCAATTTCTATGAGAGTGTGGGTCTGTGCACGAACCCGGACCTACGACTACGCGAATCTTGGGAATTGCTCCGTCTCTTAACGCGCGTATTCACTCTCTCTCTCTCTCTCTCGACCGCGTTATCCTCTCTTCTCTTTCTCTCCCCGCGTCCGCGTGAGAGTTAATTCGCCCTAATCGACGTGGAAGCTCTCTCGGGATGAATCTGCAATTAGGGGGGTTCTCGGTAGTCGTTTCCGTACATCGCCTTCTATCTAACCCCCTAACCACCATCTCGATGTACTTAAAGTGTATATATGTATGTACTTATGTATATATATGCATAGGGAGGGAGAGAGTGGGAGAGAAATCGTATATAGCTACATTCTCATCTAATAGTCACAGTTACCACTGTCTCACGGCTAACCGTCACCCGATCAGTTTTCCCTATCGCTAATCGAATTGCCTGGCGCGCTTCTATTAGCGGTGAGTGAATGAGACACAGTGAAAGAGAGAGAGAAAGAGAGGAAAAGAGAGAGAGCGTATGTTTTCACAAATCACAAAAATTAGAATATAAACAACCGGATATTAGACAGTGATTACGATAATTCTCTGTGCGTTTGGAAATGTATAAGAATTTTTTTTTGCAACTCGCATAAAACAAGAATCCACATTTTTCATATTTTCCTAAATCGATTCAAATCGCGTTGATCAATTTTTGTATAATAATCTTACTTCGTATAATTTACGACCAATTTGAATATCAAGCTTGAAAATCACGCAAACAAACGGACTGTTGCGCCGAAATTGAGTGCGATACGAGATGTTGTGTGCGAGACTATAAAAGCAGGAAAGATGCGAGAGTGTGAGAGAGAGAGAGAGAGAGAGGACTTGACTGGGAGACAATAAGAGACGGGAGTATATATATCCTTATAGCGAGGCCGGATGCAACGCTCGGTAGGTGGGTAATTATACGAGACCGTGGAACTTAATTACGAAGGTATATACATCGAGTTATATACAGATATATAAATATACAGGTGGGTACAAAACCGAGGTCAGTCGCACCAAGCACGTGCAGTGTGGTCTCTCACACTCTCGATTACTTTTCTCTCCTCTCTTACGTACATCTTCACCATCTCCCTCTTTCTCGTTCACGTTTACCCTTTCATAATACGCGAGTGTGTTGGTACGTATAGAAAGAGACAGGGAGTAAAAATCGAGGGTCGTCGCGACGCCCGAAGGCGCTGAATTGCTCGTGAAACTGCAACGAGTAGAACGCTGTTTTAAGGGGGTTGGGCGAGAGGGGGGTCAATAGCAAGAGATGGTTGCGGAGAAGAATGAGAAGCGGATAAAGGCGTGAAATAAGACGAAGAAGCCAGAGCCAAGAAGTAGAGGGTTATCTTCAGGAAAAAAAAAGAATGTGTCTATATAAGATAAAAAAAAGGAAAATAGGAGATGGGGCTCGTTGTGCATCGAGGGCGCCGTCTGCAATTTCGTTTTTATTGGTCGTTATGCACCTGAAATTCCTTTCGTGCGTTCTCCTTCTCTCTCTTTCTCCCTTTCTCATCCTTTCTCGAGGAACGTTATCGCGTACGAGCTTACGATACTTGAGGGAATATAGGGTCGTTGTGTGGGTTGAGTTTTCTCTCTATACCAGGGATGGAAAAGTAGGGGTCGAGAAGGGAATAAGAGGGAAGGGAAGAGGTTGGAACGAAGAGCTTTTGCGAAGAGGTTCAGGCATCATTTCACCAGAGAGCCAAATGGAGGAAAAAGGGGTGAGTGGGCACCGGGACGAAGGATGAAAAATGAACGTGGCGTATAGTCGAGGCGTGTTAGGGGGTTGCGAAAGCGCCCGTGTATTCGCGAAGCCTCGAATGCAGTTTTGGCGTGCCAGTCGGTCTACGAGTATCACGATATGTCTGTGATTCGTGTTGAAAACGAGGCTGTATATCGATACATCCCCTCATACTTTCCTCGCATACACATCGTACCGTAATCGCTCGTGTGCATAATGCATACGTGTCGCGGGTCGCCGTTTATAGAAACAAAGCGTCTATTCGCCGTTACAGGTCGCACCTAGAGACTCATCTATTTTCGTAACAGCGCGACACGACAATTTTTACGTATACTTACGCAATCCGATTATATTCTTTCACTCGACTCGTGCCTCTGTTAAACTCAACCTTATAAAACTTTGATAAACTCAATCTTATAAAAGTCTGATAAACTCACCCTTATAAAAGCACCCCCTAGATTTTTGTCACCCGCGAATTTCGAATTCTGTCAATGATAATTCTTCTTTAAAAATCATTTTCTCCCTCCGTCTCTCTTTTACTATTTGTAATCGCACGTAACCGCCGGTAACGTTTGATGTCGTTACGGCAGGCTGGAAAGGAATAAAGTGACGTACGAGCGCGAACCTACGCCTAGGACGGCTCCCACATGGGTATAGGTGAGTCGAGTCGAGTGAAACGGTGCTCCGATGGACGGACTGGTGGGTGGTCGCGTGGGTGGTTCCTGGACGATAGTTTATTCAGTGGATTATTGACGGGTGGTGTGTACGCCGATTCCTCTTCTTCACTCTCTCCACCCCCTTGCCACCACCCCACTCGTCTCTCACTCCTTTCTACACACGGCGTTCGCGAGTCTCGTCGAGCGAGGCACACACTCGAAATAGTCGCCGGTGCTTTTGCCGATGCTCCGTGAATCCCTTCCTCTCTCTCCCTCCCTCTTTCTCTCATGTGGTTCAGCTCGAACCAGTTCCCCTCAACCCCTCGCTTTTTCCACCCATATATTATATACGTATATGAATGTTCCATATAGTACAGAATACCGGGTGCAGCATCCCGCCCACCCGGGCTCTCTCGTTCCTCACCCACCCAACCACCCACTCACCCACCCCTCCTACAGACCCCCAACCCACGCGCCAGACCCGTGAGAGCTTTTTCGCTTTTAAAGCGATATCGAACCGGGACCTGAATTTATTCGGGAAATCCAATAGCTCGTTCGTTCTCTCTTCGCGCCTCAAACTCTCCAATTTTTTCTTAAAAAAGAAAACATTCCCATCCAACATTCTCAAATTTCGCACCATTATTTATTTATTTATTAATTTTCATGAAAATGTGATATTTACATTCCGTTTTGTATAAATATATTGCAAAGTTCGTTTCGTTGGATCCCTCCCAGTCTACGGTACCCTTTGACCTCACGCTCGTGCCGTATATAAATTAACTCGTAAGTCCAGCGTGAATTTATAGACACACGGTTATATGTAAAAGTCCCGCATACCATGCACCGACCATGGTCAGAGTCGGAAAAGGTTTCAACTTGATAGTGGAACGAGCCACACCGGTGCGCCAGCCGCAGTACCAACGGCACGAGCTCTGTTCGCTATCTATATATATATTTACAAAGGCGTAATTGCTGGCAGCAAAGAGGTGCGGTGTGCCCGCGCGCCAAGCCACTGGCGACCGCTTCCGGTTCGCGTATCCGCATCCTGCGCTCGCTCCGTGTAACGCTTAGGTACGCACACATACACACACACACACACACACACACACATTCATCGTCCGGCCAGCCTGTGTATATACTCTCGGCGCAGGAACAAGCAAAGAACGAAAGAACGAGTGCGAGAAGGGAACAAAAATCGAATTTCCTCGGTGCAACTTGGCAGAAAAAAAGAAAATAAGACTATATTTATCGAATCCTCTGGTAGTTGGAAGGAGCCCGGATGTAATCGTTTCGAATCGAATAATCGAACCTTTTCGATTATATTTCGCGGCCAATCGAGCACGAAGTGACTGAAATTCTCGGGATCGATCGGACGACGAGCGATTGGCAAATATGCCAAATATAGGGAAAAGATATCGCGTCGAAGTGGAGGAAGAGGATTTGGGAATGGGGGACAGGGAAGAGGAGGGAGGGTTGACGAAAATTGCGAAAATAGAGCACTCGGAAAACGCTTTTAGAAATTTCGCGTGTTCGCGGTTTCGGTTATCCGAGCGTGAGATGGGAACGTTTCGGGACACGACGATTTGTGCGTTATTTATTTATAACGCGGGCCAATCATCGAAAATCGATGCGTATGTATGTGTCCGTGTGTGTGAGAGAGAACTTTTTTTTCTCGTCTCTTTACGAGTATCGAAACGTCGCTCGACATATGGAAAATTTATATGCGACGTATATATCGTTTTGTGTATCAACCTGTGTATATTTCGGAGTTTATTTTTTGTATTGGATTTTTTTCTTTTTTTCGAGAATTTTACCTTTATTTTATTTTATTTATTTTTGTTATGAAGCCCAGGTGTCAGGGAATAATGCATTATCCACGTGGCATCGTTCGCACTCGTGCGACAAACCTCAGCGATCTTTTATTCATGACGGTTCAACTCTCGTGGGTTTTGTCGAAAAAAAAAATATTTGTTCCTCTCTCGCTATTGCGAGGGAGAGGGAAGGGCGGAGAGGGGGAGAGGAAGCCCTCGGCACGATTTTACCCGGTTATAAATTATAATAGAATCGTTGAATGCGTTTTGTCAAGCTCTCTCGCACTCTGCTCTCTCAACCACCCCGCTCCACCCTTCGCGCATATCCCGCGAAACATCCCGTGTGCCCGAACGAACGAACGGGTGTGAAGAATATGAAAAAAAAGGGGGATGAAACGAGTCGCTGTTTCCATAGCCCGCGAGCCAGTCGCGCCCGTATGGTCCGAACATTTTGGCACAGAGAAAGAGAACGAGGATGGGGTGGTTGGAGCAAAAAAAAAGCCTTGGTTCCTCGTTAAATTCCAATTAGCACTGGCGCGCACGAAACATAAGTACCCGTTATAACGTTTAATTTACATGCCCCGCCCGCATTTAACAAGCGAGAGAAAAACCTCCTGGTGCACGGGGCCACAGCGGAAATATAAAAGAGAACAAATGTGTTAACCCTTTCGCGATATCGCGGGTTAATAGTTCAGTTCTGCGATACGGGTATAGAATTTAGCGAGAAATTCGGGCGTTTGGAATAAAGCGTAACGAAAAATTTCGAGTAAATTTTTCGAAATTAGCCAAAACGCGTGCGTTTTTTAAATCGACGATTACTTTTTTTTGGTCCGAATACAAATTAAAAATCATATCCAACCATATTCGAGCGTCGATAAACAAGTCTTGCGTTATTTCATTAATCCGAAAATAAGTAACGGAAAGATCATTTTTTAAATTGAACGTCCAAAATCCATTTGTCTACGATATTCGTCCGCCGACGAAATTCTTATTTTTCGATAAAGTCGAGGTGTCGAGAAAAGAAAGTGGGGCATTTCCATAAATATGGCCGTGGACTCGAAGCTCGATGTGAAAAAATAGTCGTTGCGAGCGAAATCGATGAACGTGTCCAAATCGGTCCTGTTATTTCGTCAGCACGTGTGTTGGCGTAAATGTATGTGTGCGAGTGCCTAGATATGGCCGAGTGGGATTTAGATGTATACGCGCGGGGGTGGCGGTCGAACACCTCGATACTGCGACGAAGAACGGTGGAGAAAGAGAACTGCTATATAATATACACACACACACACACATACACACATATATATATATATATGTAGATCGAGGAATCGAGAGGTAGAGAAAGAGGGTGAAACTGAAAGAGCAAGCAAGAGAGAAAGATAGAGATAGATAGAGAGAGAGAGAGAGAGAGAGTCAAGCGAGCACATAGAAGCGAATCGATGGCTAATAGCCTCCCCGCTGTAATTAATGCAACAAGTTGATACCTAACACTTATCTACGACCACGTTGCCACCGTCGAGCTTTAAACGGGACGATTCGCCTCGGGCCATGAAACGCTTTCTATCTCACTTCTCCCTCTCTCTCTCTCTCTCTTTCTCTTCGCTTTCCGCACAACCGAGAGCCAAACAACTATATATAATATATATATGTATATGTACGAGATACACGACGAGACAGAGATCCCCCTTGTCGATTATACCCTTTCCCAACCATTCGACGAAATTATTCAACATCGATTTTTCCACTATTACTCTCTGTCGCTCGCGTTGAGGAAATTGCCCTCTCAACCAGTTGATTCGTCTATGCGCATGACGCGAATAATAATAAGAATAATAAAGTTGCCAAGCTCGAAAGATCTCTCGTTATACAATAAAATCTCCATTAAACAGCACCTCCTCCTCCCACCTTGTTCTACTCGTGTGTATTAAATTCAATTTTTATTTCCACCCGCCACGCGAGCTCGTTGTTTTTTGTTTTTGTTTTTTCGCCGGTTTATAATTGCGCTTCGTTATAATCGCGTGGATAGGGGTTGCATGGCTCGAACGTGTATTTATTTGTTGGGGTTAAACCGCTCGTTCCCGTTTTTCGAGCTTTCTCCCGGCAATTTTCTCAAGCGGGAGAATAAGGAACGTAGGAAAAGCCGGAAATCTCTCGACGCAGACGAACAGGCTCGAGGGAGGCAAATCTCTGTGAGGGAAGGGGAGTAAGTTTAGTCGAGAGAGGGTGGCACCTTAACCCGAGATTTGGCAGGCATTTCGACGTCAGGGTGATACTCGAGTAAACAAAAAAAAACACACACACATATACACACACATTTTCATGCAGAAAATGGCCGTAGGGGAGATAGGGAGAGAGAGAGAAAGGAACGATCTCTCGTGTATCGCGGGAGTGAGAGAGAGGGTTGGAGCTGTTCCTCCGAGCCAAAAGACTCTGCCAATTCTTAAGAAGCTTCCGGTGAGGTATTAAACGCGAGTCCTCCCACAGCGAGGCCATCGCAGGGCGCTCTCACCCCACACGTATACATATATATTCTCTATTGCTCTTTTCGAGATTCACCCTCTCCCACCCCTCATCAACCCCCCTCGCAATATCCTCGTCGTCATTTTTGAAAGGGTTTGCTAGGGTGTTTCGCACGACGAGAGCGAGTGAGAGCGAACCAGAGGGAGAGAGAGCAGAATCATAGCAGTGGGCTTGTCGGTTTGAGTTTCCAAATGGGACTTTGGCGAAACTTTCTGGCACACTCATCTGTGCGGTGGAGGATGGCGGTCGGTCAAGACGCGAACGGCGCGTCTTGTGCCTCGCCCTTTTCCAAGCGTCTCTACGCTCAGCTTTTGGAGCTTCTCTCGTAGCAATATAACGCGAGAAAGAGAGAGAGAGAGAGCGAGAGAGAGAGTGAGAGAGTGTGTGTGTGTGTGAGAGAGAGAGAGAGAGAGAGAGAGAGAGAGGGAGAGAGCATAGCAGTTGGAAGCTTTTGAGAAACAGTTTTGGGAAAGGCTGGGAAGTTGGGGTAGCTCTTCACGAGCAAAGAATCTTCCCCCAGTGTGTGTGTGTGTGTGTGTGTGTGTGTGTATGTGTGTATTTCTTGAAGAAGATTGGAGGTGTGTAGTGCCAGAGCTTTATGCTTATAACTATATATACGTAGGTTTCTCACTCGCTTTTTCCACCCGAACCAAAGTCTTGGAAGTACCCGAAGCACGAGGAAGGGCGAAGGGGTTGAACGCCAGAATAACCAAGGAGCGTGTAAGAAGAAACGTGGGGGTGTGAGAAGAGAGAGAGGGACGAAGCGTGGAAAGGGAGAAACGAACGAAAGTATAGCGAGAAAAGCTCTCGCACAGCTGCGACGTCGAGACAGCACCAGGGCGGCATCGTCCTCGTTGATTTTTGCGGAGTCTTGGTCGACGATGAGCGCGACGACGTCGCTCTCGCGGTTTCTCCCTTCCCTTTCTCGCTCCCTCTCTCTCTCTCTTTCTCTTTCTCACCGTCTCACGTTTCCCTCTTGTTCCACACGGTACCATAGGCGCACCGCAACGCCTCTCTCTCTCTCTCTCTCTTTCTCTCTGCCTCCCTCTCTCGCTATGTAATTACCGTTAATTGAAATTCTTAGTGGCGTTCGTCCAAGAGACTTACACCACGGGGCTACTTTTATTTCGAGACTCGTGTATAGAAGGAGCAATATGGCGTTGAGTGTGAGTTCGCGCTTTAGGTGAATGTCTCGGTCATCGACGATTTTATCGAAAACTTTGAATATCAATTTTACTTACAATTTTTAGCAATTGAAGAATTTGAGATTACAATTTTTTCTTAAAAAAAAAGAAACATGTATGTTTTTAAAAGATATAATTTCGATTTAAAACCATTGGCAATGCTCGAGTCGTTTGAAAAATGTGCCTTCTTCACTGCGCGCGTTATTTCTTCACGTCTCAACCTCCTCTTTCTCCTCCTCACCTTTTTCTCCTCATCACGCGCACAGTGGAATCTTTGTGCCTGTAAAACCGCTTCTGCGGGGCTCTTCACTCGACGGCCCTCTCGTCGTCGCCACGGCCATCGTCGTTCTTCGCGTATCTCTCTACGTTATCGAGTTACAACTGCGTACTCAACCGTACTCGAGTTCTTCTCTCTCGACCCGCTTCTTTCCTCCTCCTCTCTCTCTCTCTTTCTTTTCGTAACCTCGAGAAACCGAGTCACGAATATACCGAATTATATTACATCGGTCGCTTCGACAACGTTTCAATAATTTCTTAACAAGCCAATAAAATAAATTTTCATACTGCGATATAGCTTTTTTTTCTTTCGTTTTTTGCAAATGTGGTACAGCTAAAACTTTTGGAGCAGCCGGTGCATCGAACACGCGGTGTAATGGTTCACTCTCGTTACAGCGGGTGAGTGAGAGAGTAAGAGAGCGAGAGGGCAGCGAGAGGAAGAGAGAGAGAGAGAGAGAGAGAGAGAGAGAGAGAGAGAGAGAGAGAGAGTGAGAGGCAAATTCTGAAAAGTCTGCTGGCGCGTTAAAGCGTTATCGCAGAGACCGTATGGTCGAGTACGTCGGGGCGAGATCGCGAACGCGGAGCTCGCCGTTTCTATATGCATGCGAGCCGCGAGAGCTCCACTCTCTCGTTGATGCACATTGCAGATGCACTCGCGTGTGCGTTGCACTCTGCACTGCAGGCGGTCGCGATCCTCCGTGCATATATCTACATATCTACGTGTATGTATACAAATACATGTGTGTGTGTGTGTGTGTGTGTGTGTGTGTGTGTGTGTGTGCGCGCGCGTGTGCGTGTGTGCGTGTGCGTATGTAATATATACAGACTTTAGCTGTTGTACATCGTCCCTATGTCCGCAGCGCGAGAATCGCCTAATTGAAATCTACGATTTCGAGCTCGTGCTCGTGCTGAGCGAGAGCGAGAGAGGAATAAAACGCGTGGTATATGGCTTGAACGAATGATCGCGCGCACGCACTCTTCATTAAACACACACTGAGAAATCAGCCGATCCGGCCGTCGATCCTCGATCATTCCTCACGATACGACCGCGCAAACCCAAGACGATAATATTTTATGCATTGGCGCGATGAATTTTCACGCGTATTACTTCCGAAGAGGCGTCGATAAGAGCGTCGATAATAAAACAAATGAGAATTTTCGTATCCGTTAATCTCGAATCTTGCCAATTGGCTATTACTTTCTTATCGATTTTCTTAAATAGTCACAATTTATTTAAAAAACAACGTAGAAATAAAGGAAAGAAAATAAAAATTGAATATGTTACAAATAACAAATTTTGTACGCGTCATTTTTTTGTAAAAATATTGCCTCGTGCTCTCTCTCTCTCTCTCTCTCTCTCTCTCTCTCTCTCTCTCTCTCTCTCTCTCTCTCTCTCTCGCTGTCCCTCTCTCTCTCTCTCTCTCTCTCTTCCCATCATCGTGCCGCGAGAGAGCGAGAGAGCCCACGGAAAATACGGATATACAGCATGTGGGTAGTCAGTGGGTGCAACACACGAGCAATGGCTGCCTGTCATCATTCAGCGTTCATTCTCTCCGTGCGGGTTGGGATTGGGCGTGGGTGCCCAGCGAGAAAGGGACGTTCTGTGTAGATGAGAGCCATACGCGCGTTTCAGAGAGAGAGAGAGAGAGACAGAGAGAGAGAGAGAGAGAGAGAGAGAGAGAGAGAGAGAGAGATGACTCTCGCGAGCATTTGGATTTCGCGGAACTCCGGTGTGTCTCGTGTCGGCCGGATGGATGAGAATTTTCTTTTTTTTCTCTCGATGTTTTTTTTTCTCCCCAACTACCATGACTACCCCCTCTCTACCTCCATCCACACGCACATACACATATCAATGAAAGCAACCCGTCCGCCTATGAAACAACCTGTACATGATTTTTTCATCAAGCTCTTCCCCAACGTGTGCGCCCGAGGGAGAAGCTTCGTACTCTCCATACGTATGTCGGCATTATTATACTCCTATATCTGTATCCGTGTGCGAGAGAGAAAGAGACAGATCCACAGAGCGAGAAAGAGAGAGAGAGAGAGAGATCGATACACCGCGAGAGAGCGCGGTGTACGTAGTCGCGGCCGCGAGAGGCCCGAAGCCAAACCATCGTCAGCGTTGAAAATGGCATACACACATGTATATATGTATTCGTTTCGTAGTATAGGAAATACAACGAGAAACACATATAGCCGGGGACAGGAGACACGATATGGCTCTTATATACACATGTGAAAATAATGCCTATATATATATATAGCTAAGCGTGACCACACACGAGATCAGTGGTGGATGCCTCGATCGTACTCATACATAAAATCGTACGTTCACACTTGCCGTGCGCAGAGATTCCTCCTCTGCATGTTTATATATATATATATATATATATATATATATATATATATATATATATGGAATACAATCAGGCCGCCAGTGTGTGGGAGTCTGCACCGTGGTTCTCTTCGAAGCGATTGTATTTATATATATTACGTATGTATATAGATATTTTTTATATATGTATATGAGAGGGAACGTCTGGCCAAGTAGCATACGCGAACGGTCGAGGTTGAGGATAAGCATAGAGTCGCGACGCGCCAAATAGTGACAGAGAGACTGCGAGCGAGTAAACGAGAGAAGCCAAACGGGAAGGAGAGCTCGACGCCCAACTCGACGTGACACCCGCGCCAAATGCAACGACGACGTTCGTTCTCGCGATTTTCCCAATTTTCACATTTATTCTATATCTACATATATATGTATATATATAGGTGTGTACGTATGGGGTGTAGGGTATAATCTATTTTCAACTCTGCCTCGAGAACGGACCGTTCTCTGTCGAACGTATCGACGTACGATATTTAAAATTGAATTTTTCTATTAATTATTGATCGTAATTAATTATTTTGAAGAAAATTCTAAATGCTAGAAGATTTTGAAAAATCCTTTTTTCTCCAATATTTTAATTAATTTTTTTTTAATTTTGTAATTACTGTCTTTAACTTAAATCCAATATTTTAGTAATATTTTTAGTTACTTTAGTTTTTTTAAAAATGAAATGATGATATTTTCTTATTTCGCAAATTTCTTCAAATATCGTTCACAGAATTGTCAAAACGAAGACGTAGGCTGAATTGTTTCAATACACGGCGAGTTTGCAAAATATTCTCTCGCACTCCATTTTAATTCAACGATTCCCCCTTTACGCTCGTATACGCTTATACACGTTATATATTTGTGCGAGTACGTTACTCCGCCGGTGTATCCTCCCACACATTCGACGAATGCCAAAACTCGACCGACAATGAGTTTCGAAGGTTCTCAACTTTTCTGTGAAACTCGAGGTTGTTGTTTTTTTTTTTTTTTTTTATAAAAGAAATATCAAAATCCGGGATTTTTGCCAAATTATGGCGTATAGTGACAACGTGGCCTCGAACACGCTGTTTCATTTTATTTCCATACGAGATACAAACTCGACTCCTCGTTCATCTTTCTCTATCGCTATCATATATATTTATATATATGAGACAATCTCCTCTTTTTCCGCTAAACACACGAGGTATTCGCATGATGTATAATACTCACTCTGGTGCAAAAGCGTCGTTTGGCCCTCTCGACATCACGTCTCCTTTCTGTATATGTATATACATTATAAATGCTGGAAACGATAAGATCACGAGCGAGAGTCGGATCGAGCCGAGGTTCTCTCTTGCTTTCTATCTTTCGGTCGGTCTTTCTCTCCGTCTCTCTCTCTCTCTTTCTCTCTCTCTCTCTCTCCTTTATTCATCATCCGTACGCGGAGGAAAAATGTTCAATAGGCTCGAGGCACGCGCATAACGCGTCTCTTATTGATAACGATACACGCATTATATAAATAGACGAGCCACGAGGATTTTTCCTTTTTCTATCGTCACGTATCTCGGTCACGAAGTTGTTACACTTTGCGCTAATCGAGCTTTTCATTTTTATTTCATTCGAATCCGACAACGTGTATAAAATTGATATCTATAAAAAAATCAATCAGATTTCATTAAAGAAAATCAGAAAAATGTTATTTACACAATATTGTCAAAAAGAATTTCAAAAATTCTTTTTACCATTTACACAGTAGAAACAAGAGGAGAAAACTCAGAAAAGTCTTCACGTATCTCGATCACGAAGTTGTTACACTTTGCGCTAATCGAGCTTTCCATTTTTATTTCATTCGAATCCGACAACGTGTATAAAATTGATATCTACGAAAAATCGATCAGATTTCATTAAAGAAAATCAGAAAAATTGTTATTTACATAATATTGTCAAAAAGTATCTCGGTCACAAAGTTGTTACACTTTGGGCTAATCGAGCTTTCCATTTTTATTTCATTCGAATCCGACAACGTGTATAAAATTGATATCTATAAAAAAATCAATCAGATTTCCTTAAAGAAAATTAGAAAAACCTCTACGTACACAATATTGTCAAAGAGAATGCCAAAACTCCTTTTTACAATTTACACAATCGAGACAAGAGTCGAAAAGTCGGAAACAAAGGAAAATTTTCTCGTGTTTGTGCTTTCGAAAAAGGGAGCAAGAGAGAAAGAGATGGAAGAGGAAAGAATGAGATGATATAGTCGAGAAGCGCGGTCGCACCGATGCGCCAAAGGAGGTTTCCTCGGGTTCGTCTCACCACAGTCCACATACGCGAGTTCCTCCTACTCTCTGTGCCTTTCTAATTATATCTTACTTTGTTTGAGTACAACGTACCTTTCGACGCGCGTTCCAAACGGGGCTAACGTCAGCTCTCGTTCTCTTCCTTCCCTCCTTCGCCACCTCCAAACTCGAATTTCTAAAATCCCTCCCCCTTACGACCCCTTACACTCCACCTGTCGTTCGCGGATTACCCTTTCGTTTTATATACACGCATGTACTTATATATATGTCTCTTTCCCTCTCTCGTTTCAGCGTGTCTTAAGAGCCCGCGAATTATTGGCATCGTGCCAAATCGACAAATCGTTCGTTAAATCGAGCATTGAATTAAGGAAAGCCCCCTCTTCCCTCGCTCTTACCAACCCTCTTCCTTTGGCAATCCATTATGAGCGTGCACTGATGGCTCGCATGAGCGTGCGACTCTCTCGGCTCGATGATCCGGAAGGTGTCGAGTTCAATCTTCGTTTCCCCTGTGTGTCATCGAACTTTCGCAAAAAGTTCAACTGTTATTTTGTTTCATTCAATCTTTCGCTTAAAATTAACGCGAATTAACGATCGGTGTAAACGATTGTCGAGTAGACTCGAATTTCCAACGAGTACAAAAAATTCGAAAGAGACAAAGCTTCCATTCTTTTAAAGTTCTCGGCCGGCACTTGGGATCCTTCCCAACGGATAGATCCGAAAATAAAGCACGCACAGACCGTCTTTCGCACGAGAGAACATTATCGCGCGTTCGTAGCAGGAAATTCCTTCGTCGAAGGTCGTCTCGTCTATTCTTCTCGCTCGACTTCTATGCGCCATATATATAGGTATGTATATACGTATACAGAAATATATGTGGGTGTGTCAGAGGCCGCGATGGTCATTTTCTCGAGGTCCATAAATTTTCCCTCGACCCAACGATTATCCGTGCGAGTGTCCTCCGTCATTTTATTTTATTTCATTCTATCTCGTCCTAGAAAAATATTCGTGATTGACCCACTACCCCCGTGACTCATGTACCACCGGCCCATAAACGACCCACGTTTCTATATATAAATGGATGATTTTTCATCCTTCTGGGATTTAACCGTGATGCGCTCGCTAGTCTCGTGGTCTCGTCGATGGAAATAAAAATTTGCGAATGTGCATCAGAGCAAGTACGGACAGACGCACATTTATATATGTTTATATATATATATATAAAGTAGTTAAAGAGCGAGGGTGAATGAGAGAATGAACGAGAGAGCCGAACAGGATCGTTGAACAAGTGCAGTTCGTGCGAGTAAACTGAGCTAATCGATTGCCGTTTTTTTTAAACTCCAGACCGTGCATACACGTAGTATTGATTAATTTGATTGGAACGAATTTAATTTGGGCAAAGGAAACGTATTCGAGGTGAAAAACACAGACACACATACAAACGACACAATGTATTCCAACGTTTCATTCGCAGCCTGAAAAAACAGATATCTCGCTCAAATCGGATCACCCGTAACAATTAAAATCCACTTCCCAGCTTGAAAAAAGAAAATCGATTTTTGTGAAAAATGGGTTCTCATACATCGTCGATAACAAACTATCATTTTTTTTCTCTCAATTAGGTACATCGTGTACATACATATATTTATGTATATATGTATATAGACTAGGTTCGATTCAACAGGTGATAATAGAGGCTTTAAAAAAAAGTCGTTTTAATATTAACTTTTGATTAATCGACCATATAATTTCCCGCTAGGGGACTGCCCCATCATCGACGGATTATCCCATAACAGTCAACAATATCATAATCATCGATATCACACTTTCCACTCTCGAACGCAGGTCGATCGTAAAATTGTATTAAATATTGGAATTTCATCGAATAAAAAAAAAACATTTTTTTATCGTTTATACACGTGGCATGTGGGTCGTACAGTGGGCGTACGGTAATGCACGTAACATTACGTGCGTTCGTCAGAGACGTCTCTGTCTACTCGGTATACTCGTCGTCAACGTCGTCGTTTTCCGTTGCGACCGCGACGTCTGACGTCGTTACGTCAGATTCTCGAAGACGACGACGACGAAGAACTTGTTACCATCCACCCTGGTACACGTGTAACCACGCGTCTATCCACGTGCGTCCGGGGTACATAGGTACGACATCTCATATATATCGCCGAGACGTACTACATGACATTTACTCGGATCATACCGACACATCAAGCTAGGATAAAGCTAACACTATGTATATATATATATCGTCTTATATTTATCATTATAAATGTGTGTATATGCGTCTGCTTCGCTAGTTTCCGAACCGAATATTACCCTCGTTAGTTCACCGTTGAAATTGGTTTATCAACAATATGGTCGAAGTACGCCTCGATAAAGATCCGAAAGATATAAATGCCCCTGGTAGCGAGAGTGTTTAATTCATGGCGAAGCGGAATCCGCGGATTGATTAAGCGGGCGATGCAAATGTGTATTTCGATGCAATATATATATATATATAGGAATTTAGCACGAGGGAAGTAGAGCGCCAGAGTATAAACTCTCCGGGTATCGTGACGGGATTCACGAAGTAGACACCTCGACCCGTCGGGTACACGGGGGCTAATCAATGCGCGTCGGGCGTCATCGTCGAGCGGCGAGAGAATCTATATAAGCGAACCTTGGTGCGCGGGGGTTTGTGAACCGTTAATGAGCTCTAAAATTTAGTAGCCATGAGGCACACTCGGCGGCGGAAGGGTACGAGAGCAGACGGTGAGGAACGGTAGATAGGAGAAGTGTAAAGAGGTCACCCGCTATTGAATGCTACGATCGATGAATAGTTTATTTTCCGCTTACACGGAGCGACGTTTTCCGTTCCGCTTCTGTTTTGCCGGTTCGGGATGCTCTTTGACAGCAATTTTTGATATCAACTTGACGTTTTTTACAAGGTTTATAGTTTTACGAAGAGAATTGTGGCTCGAAAGAATTTTGAGTTTTTAAAACGAAAAGAAAAAGTAGAATGTATCTGGGTTATGTCATATCGTTCGGTCAGGCGTTTTCCATCACCGAAAAGATGAACTCCTATAAAATCTGGATGCTGCGAGCCGTTTTTAAGAGCCCTCTCGCCGAACCATCGACTCGGATCTCTCTCGAGCTAGGCGAACATCGGTCCGTACTAAACTACACCATCGTGCTTATATATAGCTCGTACAACCCCTTTTGCAAGAAGACGGGTGAAAGGGATGAAGCGCAAGGCGCGGTACAGGTTGGTAGCTCGAAGCAGGAAAAGCCCCTACCACAGTTCGCCCCGACCCTTTTGTGTCCGTCCTGCTTCCTCGTCTAAACGCTTCTCCTCCTCCTTCTCCCCGTCTCTATCTCCGTCACAAGGGTAGGTTTTCCATCGTACTGGGCTACAGAGAAATATATATCCTGCGGAGAGATTACGGCTGTGCAGCCAACCCTAGACCTGTTCCAGGACCAGGCAAGAGCACCAACGAGAAAGTAGAGAGAAAGAGCTAGAGTGAGAGAGAGAGAGAGAGAGAGAGAGAGAGGGAGAGAGAAAGAGAGAGAGAGGGATCAGATGAGATGAGAAAGAGGTTGTGCTATATGCAGCTATGGCGAGAGGTTGGAATCTGGTCTCTGGCAAAAGAGAAAGACGGAAAGAGGAAATATAAGGGTGGATGGGCGAGAAGAGCTCGTCTACCGAGGCTCTGGGGTGGTGTGCTAGGAAACGGGGTTGCTTTTCTAATATATATGTATATATACGGCTTGTGCGCTGCAAGTTGAAACGACGAGAGGAGGTCGTTGGGCGGAGGAGTGGCAAGGAGGATGAAGCGCGGAGGGTGGTTTGTCCAACTAGAGGGAGAGAGAGAGAGAGAGTGAGAAAGGGAGGTTGGGTGATTCTCCGCTGGCTACGGACGAGGCAAAAACGACCCAGACGCTGACGCGCTCCTGAACCAGTAAAAGTTTAAGCCTCTGTCGTAACTCCCTCTCTCTCTTTCTCCTACCTACCCCCTTCCTCCCTCCCGGTTATGCCTTCCGCGACACTGATCATCCCTCTCGCAAACTGTCGGGGCTCGCGTCTTTATGCGTCAGTTACTTTGGGCAGCCTCGCTTGCGAGACTGTTCTCTCCTGGTGGAGACTTGGATACAGGAAAACCTTCCAACCCCCTTACTCTCGTGGAAAGCACGGGGACACTTTTGTCAAGGAGGCTGAAGGCTGGCGTTGATAGTTTCGTTTTTCCTTCTTTGCTCGGGGATGTGTTAGCTCACTTTATGGACGTCCTTGCATCTATCGTCCGTAACGATGTTATCAGCATCGTGGTAATGTCTTTGTCGAGGATAGCGATATGTGACAACATATTCGAACGACGGATCAACCCTTGCGACATGGACTAAATCTTGATTAAAATGTATGTCATCGATTATCAAATTTAAATTGACCATGCAATTTGCTTCGAAAAGACGACATTAGGAGAATGATAATATTCGTTGAACAGAAATTATTCCAAAAGTAATTCGGGATATTTTGCTATGCGATAAGTTTGAACGAAAATTATTCACGTGGAAACGAACACGCTCTCGGTCGATCCTAGGTCATTGGGAACATTCGTAATTCTCCGAGGCGATTGAACACCCGCATGAGTGGCGTTTTAGATCGGTTGATTGGCATTCCCCAAGATTCCCTAGGGTGTTTCCGAATCCCACGTTTTTATTTCCGAAGCCTTGACAGGACGTAGGTACGGAGTAAGCGAAATACAGATGAGAATGAGGAAATTGTGATGGACAAGAGGGTTGCAGCAAGAAGTAGAGTGAGTTAGCGTCCGGATGATGGGGTTACCTTTTTTTCTAACATGGCAGAAAATTCACAGTTACTACACGACTAGCCAAAGGATCTTCATCACGCTCTCACCGTTACGAATAAGCTCTTAATTCCTTGTAGGGCTCTTGACTCCCATCTTCTTCACTGGTATTTCTTTAAGGCTAGTTCTCTCCCTCTTTCCGTTTCTCTCTCTCTCTCTCTCTCTCACTCTTCCACCATCTCCATTTATTTCTCTCTTACACTCTGGGCATTCGACACTGTGTGTGTGTGTGTGTGTCTCTCTCTCTGTCTCTGTTTCATTCTCTTCCCCCCCCCCCCTTCCCCGGTTCTCTCATCTTGAACTCTTCCTCCTCCACCTTCCGTCACCCAACGACGCTTCCAACTCATCCACTCGATCCAAGAGACGTTTTCTTGGCTCTCCTTTCGCCTTCCTTTGCTCGCTCTCGCTCTACCAGTGCTTCCCGTGCACTCCCGGCAACCCTCCAATCTCGCCTTGAGCACATAGCACACGATGACGCTCTTCTCTGTTTCGCTCGTGCACAAAAGCCTTCTCGTCTCCTCCCCCTCTCCCCAATACCTCCTCACCCGTGTGCCAGTGAAGTCCCGTAGCGATGGAAACAAGAAACTCACGAACGCGAACAAATCGACGTGAAACAAAATATTTAAAATTCGCGATGATACCATCGTGATTTAAATCACCGTTCGCCATTATCACAAAATATTTGAATATTCTCTCCCGAATAATCTCACAATGAATTAATCATCGAAAATCGATAATTATGATTCAAAAATGAAAACAAAAATATCAATTATTCCTTATGAAAATGCAACGTGTCATATAGCAGGGTCGATAAGTAAAAGAGATATTTAAAATAACTTTTTTTATAAGAGACTTGTTCGATCGTGCCTGGTTTATAGCCACCACTGCGGTCGACGTAGCGTGTCCTTTCCCTTCACATGGAGTAAGTAAAGCGAAACGGAATGGAGGAGCGTGTATCGACCTCGGTCTTAGGTGTGGGTAAAAGAGCGAGGGAGAAAGAGAGAGAGAGAGGCATATACGTACAGTACGGAGCACAAAGAAAAGGGGTGGGGTGGGTGACAGAAAGGGATGCAGCAGTCGGACTTCGAGGGGTGAGTGAGTCCGAGCGTCGGTAGCGGTCAAGAGGGGTTGGAGCTAAGGGTGTAGGAGAAACGTGGAGTGGCGAAGAGAGGGTAAGGGGGCAGGGGGGTTTGGAGGGTGACGAGCGAGTGCGATAGAACACACTCCTTCTTCGTCGCGCCAGCCACCCCCTCCCCATCTAGAAGCTCTCTGCTCTTTGCTGGCGTCGTCGAGCCGCCTCTGGTGGTGCCTTGAGCCCTCGGAGTAAGAAAAAAAAACGAACGAAGGATAAAAAAGAAACCCGCCGGAGAGATCCCTCTTCCAATGCCAGAGAAAACGAGGCCAGGAGTGGTACTGCGAGTAACGCTCTACTACTACCACTACGAAGAAAGGCTAGAAGAGAAGCCGAAGCCAGAGAGAGAAAGAGTGAGAGAGAGAGAGAAAAGTGAGAAAAAGGGTCTGTCGCGCCTTCGCCAACGGTGGCAGAAATAAAATGAGAAAGAGAGAGAGAGAGAGAACGAGAAGAAAGATATAAAAGGGGAGCGAGAAGTACACCCCACAGTATTCACCGCCCATCCCTTATATTCCACCCGCACTTCCATGCGACTTTTTCTCTCTTATTTCCACCCTCAGGTTTTCCCTTCTCACTATATAGCTATACATATACCCGTCCCTTTTTTTATTCCTCTTTTCTCTCTTTTATCCCTCTCTCCCTCTCTCTCTTTACTTCACTCTACCCCTCTTTTGCACCCTCTTCCTTCGCCTTCTTTTTCCTTCTTTCTCTCTTTTACTTCCTCCGCATGGCTGCCCCTTCCCCCCTGGAGCCACTCCCGTCCTTCCCAAGGCATGGCACACCGGCATCAACGGCCATGCTCTCTCGCTCTTTTCTCCTCTTCCTTTTTTGCCTACGGCGGTACTTCGGTTAGCCCGCCTGGCCCATGTAGCACAGACCCAAATAGACCCCATGGCTGCGGGCTGCGCTTCTCCCTCAGTTCCACCAACTATATAGCACATGCACATTCCCTTCCTGGAATACGTATATATGTATGCGTATATATATGTATACGTTATAGTTACACCCACAGTACCAGCATCAGCAGGAATATCCCGTAGAATATATATAACCCTCCGAACGACCGTCAACGAAGCACGACCCTGCCGAGAGCGAGAATGAGGGAGAGAGATAAAGATAGAGGGAAGGGAGAGAGAACCCATGAGATCGGAGGGAAATGGAAAAAGGTTGGTCCGGGCTCTCGCACACGGTTCTTTCTCCCGCGTTTCTCCTCCCGTAGTAAAACGGTTCTACGTGCTTACCCGGCCTGCTTGGTCCGAAGTCTCATGGCCTCGAGCGTATAGTTCGCCTGCTTGCTCTATCGGGCGCGAGAAACGGGAGAGCCTTCGCCGAGTGCTCGAGGGAAGGAAAAGAGAACATCGATGGAGAAAGAGAAAACCTTCCGCGTTTATATGTGCCTTGGCATACACGCATACACACACACATATATATATGATTCTCGTGGAATCGTTGAGAGGCTTCGTTAGACCCTTTGCGAAACCAATACCTCTCGGGAGCAATTAGGAGGACACGCGAAGTAGGACGTCGGGACTGCTTTCTACGTTGCGACTCAAATTCCGCTCTTGCTCAATTTCTACCCAAAATGTGTACGTGGCTTTATCATATACGTATATAGACATGGGTTAGGGTTGTGAGATACTAGGGACCTTGCCAAAGCGTGAAAATCGATGGTGAAACATTTTCTACCGACTGGGGCTTTCCTCTTCGTCTCTCAAAAAGGTTGAAATTCTATTACGCGACAACGACGTGATGAAATTGATAATATTTTCATTAACCTACTTAATGAATGAATCGTTCATCTAATTAATTCGTGAGCAAAGAAATTTTCATGGTCGCGAATCTTTAGGACGATGTTGATTGATTATATTCCACATTTTTTTCACACCAAAATCTCATGGCTAAAGTTTTCAAAGAATTTCCACATCGTACTAACGATACGATTAGTGAACTCGTTTCAGGGAAAGTTTCAGGATTTAAAACAGATTTCTTAAAACTTTGTCGACGACATCGAAAACTTGACTCTCTTCCTCGTTGAGCCTTGGTTTCAAGGTCAACAGGATGCGCATTCGAGAGAAAGATACACATATATATATTTAAAACCGCTATATCGCAGTAACGGTAAAATGTCTCGGGACGCCAGGACTAGAAGATTCCGCAGGATGTTATTTCATGTTGGGGTCCCGACAACGTCTTTCTCGTCCGCGACATCGGCAAACTTTGCCGAGCTATGTAGCAGGCAGAGAAAAGATAGAGAGGTAGAGAGAGAGAGAGAGAAACCGAAGAGATAGAGGAGGTCCAGCTAGCATTACGAGAATATAACCGTCATCATCATCATCATCATCATCATCATCATGCAGCACCAGCAGCAGCAGCAGCATCGGTTTTATAGCGGATCGCGAGGAGACTCTCGCTCGGCCTTGGCTGCGGAAACGATCGCGCGCGATATACCGTTTGGATCCACGGGAGTAATAATTTTTTGAAGGACGCGCGTTTCTGATTTTCTGTTAGCACATCGCACGATATATATCCTAGATATATATATATATATATATATATATATATATATATAAGTATATAACACGATGCACATACCTGCACCCATCGGGAACTTCCGGTTGGTTGCGAAATAACTCTTGTCAGCACGTCACATTCTCGCTCCGAGTTCTCACTCGCCCTTTTCAGCCTTCGTTTCTTTTATTCAACCCGGCATTTCGATCGAGAGATTTATGCACGCGTGATCTGGCACAAGAAGATACGTCTCTATTAACGTCTCTGTTAATATTCGAGGGGTGGATGAGAGAAAGAAATTAAAAGTGAACATCTGTTTTTACGAGTTTGATGGTTTAATTTGTGTCATAACAAATATAGAAAATAAATATTTTTGAAAATTAATATGAAACGTTTTTAAGAAGTGATTTTTCACAAAAACGAGTGATTCGTTTTATGTAAAAGTGGGTTTATATATTCTCGGTACAAAGTCTAGAAAGAGAGAGAGAGAGAGAGAGAGAGAGAGAGAGAGAGAGAGAGAGAGAGAGGAAGAGAGAAAAGAGAGAGATGATCCTCGTCGATTAAGCCTTCGACGCCTATGGCCCTCGATCTTCCTCGATCTTTGCGAGATTCCTCCTCCTCCTTCTCTCCCTCCCGCTCATCCTCTCACTCCACCGCGTTCCTTCTTTTCCTCGCAGTCCTCCGCCTCTTCGTCGTTTTTTCTCTCGTCGCTCTCGCCTCTTTGCGTGCGCTCTTACTGAGCTCTCAGGGTTCTCTGCTCGTTCTCTCGATATGTGTGTTCTCTCTCTTTCTTGCTCTTTCTCTCTCTCTCTCTCTCTTATATGCCAGAGCGAGGTCTCTCCGGGAGCCCGGGATATCCGTGAGCTCTCTCGACGAGACTTAACAGCAGCGCACCAGCTCTCCTTTTTCCTTCGTTCTTCGCTCTCACTTTATGCTCGTACACCGACGCGCCCCGGTGTACGAGTACGCGCCCGCGTCATCGCCAAGTATAATATTCCCCGCTGGCAACGTCCCTGCGTTGAGACCTCTTTCTCTCTCTCTCTCTCTTTCCCTTCCTCTTTCTCTCTGTGGATGTGCTCTCGGATATCTCGTTCGCGAGAGACGATGTGAAGAGGGCGGATGGAACGAGAAAGACGAGAGAGGAGAGTTAAGAAGGAAGAGACCCGAGAGGAGCAAAATGCTTTCTCTCTCCCTCTTTTTCTCTCCATCTTTCTCACTTTTCTTCGTCTCTTCCTCTCGGCTCCCGCATACGACTCGCATAGCTCGACCCGGGGAGTGAGAGTCGTTACGAGAGAGGAGACGAGAATGAAAAGCCAGAAGATGATGAAGAAGAAGAAGAAGAAGAAGAAGAAGAAGAAGAAGAAGAAACACCGACGGTGTGTCCGTTGGGATTGGCCGAGGCACACACGTTGCCTTTTTTTCTCTCTTTATTTCTCGTTCTTCTCTCCATATCGCCCTTTTCTTTATCCTTTACTCCCGCCTCCCTCTCTCTTTCTCTTTCTTATGAGCTGGAACAACACTTCAAACCCTCCCTCTCGCAACCCCTTCCCTTCGCTAGTGCGCAAGAGTGTGTGACTCACGAAAGAATTCCCTTCGCCGACCTCGCGCCGCGTATCTCGTCAATTACTGGTTGATCGATGTAAAACGTGCGGGGCTGGCACCACGAGTGAGAGAGAACGAACTATCTCTTCTCCTCTCTCTCTCTCTCTCTCTCTCTCTGTATATATATACGTACACATGTGTGTGTATATGTGTTTATACACTATAAACTTAGTCTCTCCGTTGGCGAGGCCGAGGCAGGCAAGAGAGCCCTCCCCCCTCCCCCTCTCCTCCCAGCATCTTCAGAGCTCGATCTTTCCTCTCTCATCTCACTCCTCGCGCGCACTTCTCTCGCATCGCGCTAGGGGCCCTCTTTCATTTCCAGGAAGGCATAACGAACGCAACGGTCTCGGGGAAGGTATTAGTTAAAGAGCGGAACATGAAAGAGAGATAGAACGTGGAGTGAAGAAGGAGAGGGGGAATGGCCGAGCGGCACTGAAAGATGATCCTGTTTCGTCGCTCTCTGATAAAGAGCATCATAGAGTCTCGGATAAGAAAAGGTCCGGGGGTAAAAAAGAAACAGAACAAAACGAAAAAAAAAAAAGAAACCGAACCAGGGGGCTGAAAGGGAAAAGAGAAGAGACATCAAATAACGTGGCTGCGGCCTCTCTCGTGTACGCTCGCATTCATTTTTGTTACGGAGCTTCCAACCCGATGCGTCCAGAAGCAAGGAGAGAGCGGGAGAGCGAACGGACAGACGAATGGGAGACTGTTACACCCAATTGTCCCTCGTTGCGCAGGGGTCAAGTAAGGTAGCGAGAGAGCCTGTGGCGCGTATATAGGCACATACAGAGAGAGAGAGAGAGAGAGAGAACAAACGGATAACGGCACGGCAGACACCGTCATTCGTACCGTGTGCGCCAACCGCCATTGAATATAACTACTTGTGTAACATATATATATATATATATGTATAAAGCGGACGAGCTAGCGAGGCGATACCGTCTGTATACAGAACAGACCGTCAGAGAGGACCGCTCCAAAATGCGTGAGAACAGTTTCACGCTCATGACGATTGTCATTACGAGAGGCGCGAGAGTTGAATATATATATATATATACATATATTTCTATATATATATATATATAGAAATATATGTATATATATATATGTGTGTGTGTGTGTATGGGCGAGTGTGTGTGCGTAAATGTGTGCGGGTATTAGTAAACCGGATGAGAGATGAAACTGAATCGAATGTCATCAACGGGCGTGCTTTATCGCTCACAAACACTCTGTGTGGCATTGACACAATGATTGAATCGTAAAATCGTCGTTCGCAGGTGATCAAGTGGCTGTTATTTTCGTCCCTGCTCAGTTATTCTTCTTCCTCTGTCTCTCTCTGTCTCTCTCTCTCTCTTTCCCCGCTGGCTTGATTCGGGTTTTATTTCGCATCCACTCCTGTGCAGGGGTGGACTTGCCTTTTATTTTGGTCCATCTTTTATTTTTGTTTTTTTGTTGGTTGTATTCGTCGCTGTGTTTTTTTTTTGTTAGAACGATGCTTCATCGTTCTAATTCGAGGTGGTGGTGGTGGAATTGGAATGATACACGTCTTGGCAAGGGGGCGAAATAAGCGGGTCCGAGGTCGAGGCGACGGTTTTGCCCTGAGAGTCTCTCGAAGGGGGAGAACCGACTAGGGGGGAGAAAAAGGTGGGAGCGAGAGGGAGCTTGAACGACCGTACTTTACGTTCTCCTCATTCGTGTGTATCTCTCTTAACCCTCTGTCGCACACGTATACATACACACATACGTATTCTTACATATACAGAGGGGAGCGAGAGGGAAGAAGAGCCGAAAGCGAACGAGCGACGCCAATGTTTTTTTTTTCGGCCGCACACGTGTGAGGTTATCCCGCTGACGGTGACCCCATCATCCTCCTTCTCCTTCTCCTTCTCGTCTTCTTCTTCTTCTTCTTCTTCTTCTTCTTCTTCTCCTTTTTTCTTTCCATCGAGCCGCTGCCTTCGTTCGCTCTACGCGTCTCTTCTCTCCCCTTTTGCCTTTACACGTCACTATAATATTCCTCTTGCTCTTTCTCCCTCTACGCCTCTTCCTATCTCTCTCTCTCTTCGAAGAGAGATAGAGAGAGACCAAGGATGGACCCGTAACCCACCCAGCATCGAGAGAAGAGCGCTCTCTTCTCTCGTATTTCTCATCGTACCGTCTCCCTCTTCGACATTAGGCTCGAACGATTTTATTTTTTTCGCTCTCTTCCACGTATATCCCTGCCCCGTGACGCAGCCCGTAAAGATTGCTCGTAATGCTCTCTCCCTCTCACCCAATCTCCTTATCGCGAGAATTCGTAACGTATTTCGACGGCTATTCGAAATTATCGACTGCCTTTCACAAGAAAATACGAAGTACTCGTAAATAGCAAAAATATTAATAACTTCTCGAGAAATTCGCGAAACATTACAAAATCATTGTTTAAAGCCCAACAACAACAATAGCAAACAAACAAACCCAAAACTCATGAAATTCAATTTATCAAAATGTAGAAAATTCGTGGAATTATTTTCGTTTTTCATGATAAATCAAGTCGAATCGTTTATAAACGACGGTTTCTTTTTAATGGCAACAAGTCGTATATTAGAACGTGGTGATGTCACCGATCTATTCCCTCTGCCATATATCCCTTCTGATCGCATCGCGCGTCGTCGCGGCCTGAAACTCGACGCGATTGCGACTGATGCTGTCTACACACACGCACACATCCATAAATGCACGTTCGTAAAAGTACGTATGTGTATGTTATATGCGTATGAGATATATGCGTATATATCAAGACTTATATATATACATAAGCGGTAAAGAGTAACGTATATAACGTAGTACCATCGAGCACACATATACTACATATATACATATAGAATAGCTCATGAGCATAAGCACAACGCGGCTCCTGGAGCCGCTTGACCCCCTGACCTCGCCAACTCGTTCGCCTTTATCGCTCTGGTACATTGCTCTTTACATGTATACGTATCTCCCTCTTTTTCTTTATATACCTACCGATATGAACGCATATATATATACATATATATGAAAGAATATGTGCGTGTGATACGCATTTTAGTTGGCGGTGTTAACGCCCGTGTACGTGCAACCACGGCTCGCTGGTCATAAAAGCCCCTCCACACCCTTGACGAGGGAGAGGCTTATGTGTATCCTTGGCCGGAGTTTCCTCCACTCCCTGGTGAGAGAGAACCAACCGGACGATACGATGCCACCGTCGTCGTCGTCGTCGTCGAAGTCGCCGTCGTCGTCGTCGTACCCGACCACGACGACGACGACAACGCGGTGGGAGCGGAATTCTCTGCTGAGCGACAAACAATTGCCGCCAAGTGGCTTAATTGCAGCCAACTAAACAAATGTTCTCCACGTTTCTCTCTCTCTCTTTACGTATATATAAATGTATGTGTGTGTAACGAAGCGAGGAGATGGTCTCACATATGGACCCCTTTGCCCATCGTTTCCCCCCTTTCTCTTTCTTTCGCTCTTTCGTTTTCTCTGCCTGGTATCGTCGGCGTTTAGACCGCGCTATATCTGTCGGACCCTGAGAACGATAAAGAGAGATAGAGAGGGAGGGAGGGCAGTGGTGTGCCGAGGGGGAAGAGACCGCTTGGACAGGTCCACGCAAGAGAGCGAATATCGTCATCGTCATTATCATTCCCGTGGCCCCGGCGTTTGCCCGCGGATCTTTCTCGCTCCCCTTCGTTCGTTCGTTCTCCCTCCTCGTTCTCTTTCTCTCTCATTCTCTCTCTCTCTCTGCCCTTGTTCTCTCTTTTGCCACAACTTCGAAGAGAAGCTCCTTTCGAACGTGTGTCTTCTTGTCTCCCCCTTCGTACGCGATGATACCGCGTCCTCTCCACAGCTTCTGCTGCCGATCTGCTCTTGGATCCGAGACGAAGAAGAAGTAGAGAGAGGGAGAGAGAAAGAGAGATATCGAGACCCGGCCACTCTTCTCTCCCGCCCAGTTCCCACACACACCGCATAAACCTGCTAACTCCCTTCCCCATGCCTCTTCTCGCTGCTCTCCTCGGTTTCTCTCAACGGCACATATATGCTCGTGTGAAAAAACCACGTGACTTCTGCTCTTGGGATATCTTCTCCTCGGGAGAGGAGTTTCTCTCCCCCTCCTTCGTATCTTCCTTTCGCCCCCCTCCTCCTCCTCTCCTCCCCCTCGTGCACACTGAAAAGGTTCGAAGAGACACTCTCTTGGTCTCTTTATCCGTCTCCCCTTCCCCCTCCTCCCGCTCTCTCTTGGGCTCGTTCGACCGGGAGAGTTGCATTAAAGACGTTCCTTTACCCTCTTTCAAGGTATATAGGTATTAAACTATTACATATATGTTGAACCCGAAGAAGTACGCTGGCTCTGCGCCATCATGGGATTCCCTTCTGGCAATGGGATCTTTTAGATCTTGCTCTCGCACGTGTGTGTATGCGATGTGCCCTCGAAGCTTATATTCTGCCAAGAAAACCAAGTTTCTTCATTCGACAACGACGCGCTCGCTTACTTGTCTCGTACACTCCTCTCGCGTCACCCATATATATATATATATATATATCAATCCTTTCGGGTCATGGTTGTCTCCAAATTTTGCTCCATGCTCTTAGCAACATCGGAAGAAACTTTTATACAATTATTTTTAGAAATCTCTCATCGATAATTCAACGATAACGACTAATTTTCGTTTCTATAACGAAAAGTTGAAACTGTCCGTTGAACAGAATTTACGTTGATTACAATTTAATTATCGTCGCATCATTTCTAACCGGGTTTCTGATAATTTTAGGTTCGTTCGATATTTATAATGTAAAAATATTGACTTTGGATAAAGAAATACAATTTTTGGTTCATTTTTGTAACCGGAGGATGGTGAATAATTGATATTTATCTAATAACAAAATCGATGTACGGATCGAACGCATGGTTCGCCATTTGGCGTAGGTGCGCGACCCCGGATTTGACCAGTCAGGTCTCGGCTGGGATTCTCATTAATATCAGGGCACATCCGCCGGAAGTGGGGCGGCCTCCCCGTGCGCGTAGGTGAGAGAACTGCCAAGTCTCTATACATATATATATATATACATATATTCTCATATGTAATATATAGACATATGCACATATATACAGTGCAGTTACTACATGAAACGGTAGGAAGACCGAGCGGACTCGGGCAAACGTTTAACATTTTAACGTCGAGGCTATAAACAGAGGCTCTAACCCTTCGCGTGAACGCTCGAGTAAAGAGACAGAGAGAGAAAAAGCAAATTTTCAACCGAGAGACCTTTTCGCGAGAATGAGTTTAAAAAAAGACTCTCGGAGGAGCCTGTTGAATAACAATGAATTTTTTTCGTGCATCGATCGCCCATCTCCCTCCCTCTCTCTCTCTCTCTCTCTCTCTCTCTCTCTCTCTCTGTCGACTACCGCTCGTTTTTCTCCATAGTCGATAATATTCTCGGATCAATCGTATCAAGGTGAGCAAGTCGAACGAGAAAAATGATTTTATTTTTAAAAAATCACGACAATTTTATATTTTATCAATGAAAAAGAATTTCGAGTAGGAAAATATCCTTTTTTTTTCTTATAATATCGTACAACTCTTGCTCTTATCGCGGGACAATTTACAATCTTTACGTTACATCGTCGCACTATCTCCGAGGGGTTAAATTCGCTCGCAAGGAAATCTCTGTAAAATCGTCTCGGAGAGAGAGAGAAGGGCAGGAGAGGAAGGGAGAAAGGTGCAGGTGCAAGGTACAAAAGGTAATACGAGGCAAATCGGGTTATATTGAATTCTTAATGAAAGATTCTTAAAATAACCCGGTACCGAGGTTTTACTTCCAGCCTTTGCCGTGTAGTCTTTCCCGTTCTCCTCCTCCCTTCGCTGATAGATTGCTCCTTCGGGTTCCTCTCTTCGGCCATGCGCGGCTTCGCTGAGAATTCAGCCAATAAATTCCAACTACTAAGCAGAGAGAAAAGTGCTTTCACGGGCTTTGTATATAATACCAACTACTCAGCTTCTGTGCTTGAAGTCTGTCTTGAAAGCAGCCCCTTTATTCCCCTCGATGACCTTCCATTATTGAATATTCAAGTTTTCTCGTAGACGAACGCCTGTCCACTATGTACATCGACATAACGATATCTTTATAAAATCTATGTCTCGATCGAATTGAACATAACCGATTCTTACTTCGGATAATCAAAGAGTCTTCGATAAAAAAAAATATCCAGAGATTTTCGAGAAACGATTGTAATTACCGGGTAAGAAAAATCTTAAATCCGCAAAGTAAAGTAAACATATACGTAGGATTTGCCTCTTGCGAGAGACGATAAATGGGTACGAATAACGAGTGAGAGGAGGGGAAGAAGATCAACCCGAGGCAAAAGCCGGACCTCGTTTCGCGCGGAACGCCTCTCGATCGTTTTTTTTTTGGGTCGCATACAGAAGGATCTCCTCCTCCTCCTCCCCCTCCCCCTCCTCCTCCAAGAGAGAGAGAGAGAGAGAGAGAGACAAGATCGTTGCACGTTATTCTCAATCTTTTTTTTTACAGACGATGCCGACGTCGATCCTCTCGACTTAGCGGCATATTATATCTCCTCCTCTCCCACTCGTCTCGAGATATATTCTATGTTGCCGATTCTTTCGCTATCTCACCGTTGACGCAAAACTCGAAACAGGGACAGACAAAGTTGCGGGATATCCCCGGAGCGCGGTAACCGGCTGTTATAAGGCCAACGCAAATGCATATAAAAGTCCCGCGAGAGCGCGAATCACCAACGCGACGGGGATACCGGTCGACCTTCTCATGTTGCAATTCTCCTCGGAGAGAGACCTGGCACAGATAGAGCACGAGAGAGGCTGGGCTCTCGTCATACGTATATATATATATGAGAATAAGAAACTCTCTCATACACAGGATTCTCCTATACAAACTCTCCCGTTCTCTCTCTCTCTCTCTCTCTCCTTCCCTCTCTCTCACTCTCGGCGCAGTTTTTGCCGCTAGCAAACACACACGCGACGGACACAGAGGCCGCGGGAGCGGAGATGCAGCTTGCGAAACTGCGGCATGCGCGTCTCCCCTGCGGCCTTAACGAAACGCAGCGAGCCGGACGCCTCAGGCCCGCGATAGTTCGTCGTTCCATTGCGAGAGATACTAGGGAGAAAGAACGTGTGTGTATGTGAGAGAGAGAGAAGGATAGAGAGAGACCCGTTAATTTTATAGCGCGCGGAATCAATCAGCGTCATTCGGTGAGAGACCTCGCTCGTTCCGAATCCATTATCGCATAGGAGAATCGAGATAGCCGTGAGGTCGCGCGCTACTATTTTTTTTCACTCTGCTCACTCGCTTATATATATAGACGTTGAGACGTGAAATCCCCCAGGGGACGCGGCGCGTCCCCGTTTGCTTGAAAGATAATTCTATTCCTCCTGTTGCTCTACAATATAAATCCCGAATCTTCACGACCGTTTAACACCAACCGAGCGTTAATACTTCCACGAAAGTTACAAGATTTCACGTAAATTAGATTGGATATTAGCAAACCAGATGATATTTCGTTTTCATTTTGTCGTTTTGCGAACGAATCAATTTTTCCACCGCGTTCTTCGAGATCGATCGGATAAGGACAATTGACTGTTGTTGTGTTTCTCCGCGGGAATGGAATGAAAAAAAAAATTCTATTTCCTGCTCGATCAACGATCGAACTCGATAAATCGTTACTTTCTATCTAGTTTGATCGATTTTATATTCCCGGATACGCGAATTTTTTCACCTGGAAAAAGAGCGCGCGATACCTTCTTCTTGCCTTATATCCGCATCCTCGTTCGCGTTTTCTCGAAGAATTCTATATTATATAGATTTGAATCGCCCCGAGTCAAAGTGCCGCTGTTGGATCTCTCACGCAAGAATATACGCGGTGGCTAGTCGCTTCGGTACTTTTAACTTGTTCGCGTATGTATACATATGTATATATGTATGATTTTCTATATGACCAATACAGAAGCGAATGGTGCAGTCGCGGATTAGGGATTTGCATGCGAATAGCTCGAGAGCGTCACGGTTGGGACGCGCGCTCTAGTCTCACGCGCTTATCTCGTACTACACGATTGTGCAGTGAGAGAGCGAGAGAGAGTTGGGGAGGGGGGGGCTGTATGTGTGAAAGAGAGAGAGAGAGAGCGATAGGCACCTTCACCGAATGTCGAACGCGCGCGTTCCGCCACTTTGCCATGCTACATTGGATAACGGTTTTGCTTCTTGGTTCTGTTGCAGGAGAATATTTCGACCCCGGAGCCTGCCGACATTTCAGAGGACGACCATTATTCGAGTGAGCAAAAATAACAAAATTACAAAATTTACGAATCCAAAAATAAACAATCCCATTTTCCTTCCGTTTAACATATTCGAGGAAGAAAAATTGCAACTGTGCTTTGGGTCACACGATGCTATTTACATATTTGCAAAGTTTACTTTGGTTAAAAATGACCGCGTTTTTAATCTCGTTTGCAATTGAGCAATTTGTAATGAAATTTGAAAGTTGATTAAGCCGAGGTGACTCGCGGGGTGCAGAAACCCTCCGATGCAGTTTAAGACAGAATCGTTCAATTCTCTTTCTCTCTCTCGCCCTTTCTATCTGCCTTCCGTTCCTATTTTAATTTCTCACATGACCCGAATTCACTCCGAGAGGCGAAAGCACCCTCTGACACAGGTCAGAATCCAAAATTCTTCAACGTCACTCGTGTGAGTGTTATCGAGCGCGTTCTCAATGATGCAACGTGTTACCTCTGCGGCGTGTAAGTGCGCACGATGCGCTTTTAGATAGTCGATGGATTCATAATTTATCACGAGTACGTTTCGATCTCATCGTCGACAGAGAGAGAGAGAGAGAGAGAGAGAGAGAGAGAAGGAGAGAGAGAGAGAGAGAGAGAGAGAGAGAGAGAGAGAGAGAGAGAGAGAGAGAGAGAGAGAGAGAGAGAGAGAGAGAGAGAGAGAGAAAGGTGGAAAGACGGGAGAGAGAGAAAAAAAATTGCGTTAAAAATTATTAAATTTGTTATATTTCTGACATCCTCCAATTTTTCGAACATTCATTCTCCATGATTTAAATCCTAAATTATAGAAATATGAGAAATAATAAAAAGTTAGCGAGAATCCCCGATTTTTCGGCCGAGCCGACCAGGCATGAATAAAGCGTACCTGATCCAATTTGCCAGATTTCAGCCTAATACGTCACCCAATATACGACGTAAAAAAATTATCAAGGATTTTTTATTTTTCCGGATTTTGCAAAAAAAAAAACATTTTCCATTTTCACGAACTTTTCCATGTACATATGTTCATCCATAATCTGTGGACGCGTTCGTAAACACATGGAATAATGTTCGTGGCTTTTATAAATGAAACATCAAAGTCGTTGCACGAGCCATTGCTCTATTTCAATCGATATCGTCGTAGCTCTCAGTGTGCTTAGCATTCAATAATTAATCGCTATAGTAATTAATTGTAATCACGTCACAGCTTGGATCCGGATACCTCAAAACGCTACTCCTATTCGTACGATTCCCGACGACGCACTATAATTTTAATTAATTCAATTTTAATCAGTTAGCAATACCCGATCGAGCCCTCTCGAAACGCATATCGTTGGCAAAATACACGCGGGCGTCGTTTCGCGATATCACACGCCGAATTAATTCGTACGTTTTGCCTCATCTCTCTCACCCCTCTCCCTGCCTCTCTCTCACTCCTCGCTCCCTCTCTCTCTCTCTCTCTCTCTCTCTCTCTCTCTCTCTCTCTTTCTCTCTCTATCGCACAATAACGCTCTTGCAAATCGCAATCTGGTCCATGTACATGTACACAGACACAATCGCGTAAAACGCGTGCGTATGGCGGCCTGTGCACATCAGCCTCGCGCACGAAAAGCCTTCAGCATGCCAGTACCGAATCTCAATGAGCTTGCCTGCATCGAAATTCGATAGATTTTCGTTCGGAATTTCCCACCAGCCACTCATCGATCTCTCCGAGAAATAATATATTTTATTCAACACCCTTTACGATTAATTAACGATAAAAAATTCATATCGATTAAACGCAATGTGCTTAAATCAGTTCAATTAATTTCTATCGTTCGAAAGTTTCACTCGCTCTTTCCTCTCTTTAGGTTCTCAATAGCCCGATGGGATTTAATCGAAACTTACGCCCTGCCACATTATTTTGTATCCATTTCAATTTTTGTTTTCAATTCACACGTTTCCTTTTTTTTATTTGAGTAAATAATCTTTTATTTGTAAGTGCGATTACACGAATCAAATTAGCGTCAACCTTATGATCGCTCTTCACTCGTCATCCCCGCAGAGTTTCCTCTAGCTCGTAGTTTCCCCGATTACGTGTATGTCAAAACCAAAAAAAAACAAACGAACAGAAAAAAATCAATTGGCACGTTTTAATTTCGGCAGGCGCGCTCATGAAAGACGCGGATAAGCTGAAGCTGATGCTGCTAGCGTGGAATTATAATCTTCAGCAGCAGGCTCAGGCACAGGCACAGGCGCAGGCTGCCACGGCTGCGCTATCGCCGAATAACTCGTCCGCATCGACAACGGCCACCACAATTGGCACTACTGTCACCAGCCAATCTGCCATTTCCACGGCAAACAACACCATTAACAACTCCACACTTACAGGTAACACATTTTATTTTCATCGGGCTATTTTATTCCAATTCGAATATCACTTTACTCAACTTCCTCTTCCCGCCGCTATTTCTTTTTTTCAAACTCTAACGCACATTTGAGAAAATAATGTTTTCCTTACTTCGTCCTTAACTCGTTCTTCAATTACCGAACGACATATTCTCGTGTTAAATATATTTTGATTTTATTTTCATAAATAATATTACACGATGATTTAAAGATTATTTTCTCAGCGTGCGGCCAATTCATGAAAAATCGATTTATCACTTCTCTGCCTGATGGAAGTTATATGTATATATTTCCTTAATACCTTATGGAATAATATAGACGAAGGGTCAATATACCGTTATGCCTGAATGTCTCAATCATCACGCGGTTGGGGGTGGTTTCAGGTAGCCCGCATAATTTGTATCTCGGTCGAGCGATCGCGTCGAGTCATTCTGTCCGGTATGTAGGTTTGAGTCATCGCAGTCATTCCTTCTAAAAAAAAAAGCATCTACGTTACGAACTTTACGATATTCAATTGTTATGAAATATTTCCATTCGAAAATTTTGAATAATCGCGCCCCTAGGATTCACGTCTTATTTTAGGCTAAGGCTAGATCGAAGTTCGCGTTATTTAGTACGAGATTCTCGTAGTTTATCCATTCGTTGAAGCGAGAGAGTCGAAACAACCTCCGAACCGTTGAACATCGTTCATCCAACAGGTTCGAGACTTTCGCACCTGGACACTTCTCCCCCTGACCGAACGAAAACAAGGACGCCAGAAGAAGTCCTGCGACACCTCAACCCGGTTTCTTTCCTGTCCCACGACCTCGAGAGTCACCCTGGCCATTTATAATCTTAAATCTTCTATCTCTCTTTCTCCTTCTCTCTTTCTCTCTCCGACCATTACAGTTTCGTCTTTTTTTTCCTTTTCTTTTTCATCCCTTTTTCTTTGTACCCTTTTCCACGAGGAACTCTTCGATCATTAGAAGTTATACGATAAGATCGACACTCTTCGAAGAACGGGTGCATCGTTTCACGATTGAAACTTGCGTTTCGTTTCGACCGCAGTGCTCTCCTCCCTCGCTCTTATCCGATAACGATCTTGGAACGAATGCGTGTGAGAGATAAGAACGTTGCTTCGAAGAGTTCCGTGGGACTCGCCAGAGATACATTTTCCCTTACAAAGTTGCCGTAGTATTGCAATAGATAAAGTCTAAGAGATATGAGTACACATGGCTAAAATAACATTGATAATAACAATGATAAGAATTCTATTTATGTGTAAACAGAATACATCGTATACAAGCGACGTAGCAGAATTTCAGAGTGAACGCGTAA
This sequence comes from Netelia fuscicornis, assembly GCA_946811545.1. Lineage (NCBI taxonomy): Eukaryota > Metazoa > Arthropoda > Insecta > Hymenoptera > Ichneumonidae > Netelia > Netelia fuscicornis. Next base: position 2,856,754 of record OX328015.1, read on the forward strand.
AATTGATTTGTTGTCGCCATTCAAAGTTTCTCAAAGTATATATAATATAAAACAACAAAAAATGATAGACGCTTTCTTTTTTTGAAAAATTCGTCCTACGATTTTATGAACTCCGTCGCGTTATTACCATTGGCACTTCGCGGCCGTCTCGTTTCTACGCTCTCTCATCTCGCCTCTTCGCTCGTGCACTATTCGAGCTATATATATATATATACAAGACACCTACGTATATAGAAGTCGCAAGCGAGGTTGCGGAAGGATAATTCACTAACTCGTCTGTCGCGGACCTCGCGTCGGTGTTTCTCGTCTCTCGCGCGACTTCTTCTTCACTCCCCTCTACCCCCTTCCCCCTCTTCCCCTCACCCTCCCTGCTGATGGCTCTCACAGCATCGCAAAACCGCGGCTCGGCCTTCCTTTTTCCTCCTCGATCCTCGTGCGCGGCGAACGCAAGTTAAACTGGTTCCGCGGGTCACCTCTCTATATCTCTTTCTCTATCTCGCTCCCTCGCTCGGTACACACACAGCGCGATCATCGCGGCAAATATATGCGCGAAAGAGAACGAGCGAGACGGAGAATCGAGTGATTGCGTAACTATAACCAGCTTTCGGGGTCGCACCGCGAGCGAAAGACAGAGAGAGAGAGAAAAAGAGGGAGAGAGTGCGAGAGAGAGAGAGAGAGGGTGAAGAGGAGCAAGAGAGGAGGTGAGACTCGTCGAACCCGCTGCTACTTTTTCTTCGTCTTTTTCTTAGTCTCCCATCCGCTTCTTCCCTTTGGATTCTCGCATTTTTCTTTATCGTCCTCGCTACCATTGGATTTTCATCTTTTTTTTCTCATCCCTCGTCTTCTTCTTTTATCATGGTGCTGCGCTTCTTTTGCCCCGCTCGCCTTCGTCCTTTGCCGCGGTACTTTCGTGCGATGACTCTCATATACAACCCGTCTAGTACTGATAGTCAGCGAAACGAAAGAAAAAGACGGGGAGAAAGAAGGTAAGACAAGAGCACGTAGAGTCGAACACTTTTCTGCCAGGACCCGTTTCAGAACGTCTCGGGAATCGATTCAATCGAGAACCGGGAGGGAAAGGGTGACAGAGGGGAGAAGGTGGAAGGAGGGATACACACCGGAGGAAAGAACGCAGACACTTTTCAGCGAGGAGGGTCTCTCGACGATTCACAAGCTTCACCTTCAACCGACACCTATCCGTTCCTTATATTTTTTGCCACCCTCCTTGTGACGAGACCCTTCGCAAGATCCATCCCAGAGAACCAAAGTGCTTTTTCTCTTTATCTTTCTCTCGCTCTTTTTTCGTCTCGCTTGTTCTGCGGTAACGTTTCTATTGTCTGAAAATCGCGTTGAACATTTCGATCGTGAATTGGACGGTACAATGTTACCGCGTCAGTTTTCAATACTCGAGAATATTAAGATGAAAAACTCTCGACAGTAAATCCGTCAAATAAGGTCGCGATCTGGCGCCGATTTTTCTCGATCTTTTCTCGATCGCGAATTTAACCGCCATTCGGCTGAGAAACCTTCGCAGTCGTGTCCTGGTCACGTAGCAAGGAGAGCTAGCACACATATATACGCAAGATCGAGAGAGGATCGGTTTCTCCTTTTGCGGCTAGAGAGAAAGAGAGAGAGAGAAAGAGCGCAAGGAGGAGAGGTCGAAAGAATCTCAAGCTACGCGGACACCAGAGAGCCCGGCTCGCATTTACACAGATATATCTGTTGCGTGCTACGGTCGCACGGAAGGTGGGGTGAACCTGGAAAGATTTCAGGTTCAGAGCCTCGGGTTTCTCGTCTTGCGCCTCTCTCAAGATGAAAAGAGGACTCTCGGACGTTCGACGAGTTCTGAAACGTAGACACAAACATATACACACGTATGAGACAGGAGCGAGCACCGTGCTTGCATCTAGCTCTTCTGCCTAGAGATGATACAGTGATTGGCATACTTCCACCTCTTTGGCGACCAACTATGTGCAATCCTCAGCATGTCATCCCACCAACGAAACTCCAACGATACCGAATCAAATTTTCAAAAATTATTTTCATACAATTTCCCATTACAAGAAAACCTCGCGTTCTCCAACAATTAATACGCTCGTCAATTTTTCGTGATTAATCGATCGATTAGTTTTCAATCTTTAAATCGATCCAGATATTCAAGGAGAACGCAAATCCTGTTTGTTCATCGTCGCGGATGGATTTCTTTTTCGAATAAATCGATCGTTCCACATGCTTTACTGAATTACTCGAGCATTCCTCGTTCCGCCGCGTCGTTCGTAAGCGAGTTTCCCCTTGAAAAATGCCGAGAAACAATTTTCGAAGGCTCTCGGTACTGGATCAACGTGACTGTATGGCTTGGGAAGCTTCCTCGACTCATTGAGATTGGTAACCGGCTTTCTAGCCGCAACTATCCAGTCTCCGGGTACATTGCCGTCTCGATTCTAAGCGTTGCCTGTGCTCTTCTCTCTCTCTCTTTCTGTACATGCACAGAGCCTTACGAATCTTACGTTATACGTGTGCGTGTGTTCGTCCTCCTCCTCCGCTCCCGGACCCCGTTTTAGCGAGACATCGACAAGGCGGCGGAGGAGGAGGGGGAGGAGGAGAACGAGACACGTTCGAGTTCTCTCTATCTCTCGCTCTGGTCGTCGCAGCGCATCGCGAAGCCGGTTGCCCCGGGTGGTACACGATCGGTTTATATATATATATATATATGTATATATGTATGCTTCATCGGGTAACTCGAGCGCTGGCGTGCGTGCAAGAGTAGCTAGCTCACCGATCGTACGGAGACGAGAGAGACTCTACGATAAAAAATATAAAAAAAAAAAAGAAACGAAAGAAGGCGCGCACATATCGCTGGCGCGAACAACCTTCGATGGGCCTCCTCTGGCGACCACCGATGGAAAACTGGACGCGCCTCTCTCCGCACGTAGAACTTGCCTTCGTATCGCGAAGCTTCGTACAGTTTAGCTTGCAGGATCATCGAAATGCACAAGTATGACTGCAGGACTCTTGAAAAGGTTCATTGACATGCATCGATAAATAAAACAAAAAACACGGACAAATATCTTCATTCGTGTAATTTAATCGTGGAGAATTTTTCTTATTATATCCGGTTTGGATCTACGAGAAAAAAAAGAATCGTTATCAGTTTTATTTGGTTGAAAGAGTTTAGCGCGTCGAGAGATTTGTAAAAAAAAACGTGCGCTAGCTCGTTTTTATAGCGATTCGCAACGAGAAGTTATACAGCTTCGTTGGGTACACGACCTAGAAAAAGGAGCGTCGTTTCTTCGTTTACCGGCAAGCAGATAGGCCCCCTTTATGGTTTCGCCACATAACGAGCGCGTTCTACTATCTTTCTCTTCTCTCGTGTCGAGGATACAGAATTGAGAATAGAGCTCGACTTCTATAAATATATATAGCCATAGTTAAAGAGAGACTGAGAGAGAGAGAGACCGCGAGAGAGAGAAAGAGAGAGAGAGAGACAGGGGGAGAGAGAGAGAGAGAGAGAGAGAGAGAATTAAAGGCTACGCAGAGTGTACGTCGAATCGTTGCGGTATCGAGCCCGTCTAGAACAGCGACCGCACACCTAGCTCCACGGTCGCCGTCGTTGACGATATATTCTCTCCCTCGTGAAAGCATCGGCGTGCAAAGATCGCGGAATAGCGTTCTCCTTCGACGCCCGCGAAGTTTCAGCCGGAATTCGCGCGAGGCGATCTCACGGTAAAAAAAGAAAAAAAAAGCAACAATTGCCGCGAGGATCGCGGATACAGACGGAATGACATATTTTCCTTGTCATTCATCGGAAATACGTTCATATTTCTAGTCGCGAGAGAACGTTCTTCGTAAACGCAGATACACGTTTTTTCGCACCCTCTATTCGGCTATTAGCTCGTTATATTTCTTTAACCCCCACTCCCCTGATGTTTCGCCCGTATATCCGAGCAGACTACTAATACGCAACACCCCTGCAATTTTCTCACATAGGCGGCCCCTTTCTTATTTCGAGAGTTTTATCCTACCGCGACTAAATATACACACACATATATATATATATATATATATGAGCAAGATTATACCAAACATACATATATATATATATATATATATATATATATATATATATATATATATATATATATATATAGATATGTATGTTTGGTATAATCTTGCTCATCGGATGTGTTAGCACGTTTCGCGTGTTACGTCTTCGGAAAGTTCTCACCCCTCGCTAGAGCCGCGAACCCTTGATTCTTAATATCCGGAAACACCCTTGGGCAATTCGCTCGTCGAGCATCCCCTTTTCCGATAGGAACAAGAGCGGAAAGTCGGGAAAATCACGCAATTTAAGAAGGATCCGCCACTTCCTTAACGAAATATGACAGTGAAGAGTTAATAACTCTCGTCGATTGTCAATATTTTTGATTTTATTTATTTGTATTTTTGATCAAATTTCATTGTTAAAAGTTATAGTTGGAAAAAAAGCAAATTCTTGACTACTTTTTGATGAATTCTAGGACGTGTTTACACATAAAACATTAATATTTGTTGTTAACCTAAGAACGATTATAACATGGAAAGAGGAGTATGATTTGTGGAATAAATATCGATACAACGTAGGTAATAATATAGAAATTCTCGAACGTTTTTCTGCCTCCCCCCTTAATCAGCCCCTGTCAGTGAGTCGTCCGTCAAGCGAGATCCCTTCGCGTGCTTCTCGTGCTACTCATCTCCCTCTTTCTCCCTCTTGCGCCTTATTGTATTATTCATAACGTGAATATACCACCCACGGGTAACCCAACCGATTCCCTGCATCGGCTCACTGGACTTTCCAGTCTCTACAATATATATCTACTCCGATTTCCAGACTCGCACGTACAATACAAGATCGACCGAGAAAAGTCACCTGGAATCTTCCGAACGGATTTTCTTTTCGATTAATTAAACCAGTAGAACGAGAAAGAGACTTACGCTTGATCAACCACTTAATTATTATCGCACATTTATAATCTCCCCCCCCCCCTCCCCCCCCTGGAATACATTGTAGATGGAATATTTTTCTCGACATTAATTTCTCCTTTTTTCGCACGACGTCGTCTCTTACGGTCGATTAATTTCAGCATTATTCGTATTTAAGAACGTAAAGTCTTCGCGACGACATTCACAGCGTTATGAAATATTACTTAATATCTTTTATCCCTTATTTTTGCCGGTCGTTTATTTTTTCCGAACCTTTTACTTATTTATCGTCGGGTAAACGACGTGTGTTTTATTTATCTCCGACGTTTGAATTATGACTTATATTTTTATTTTCTTTATTTTTCTTTTTTGCAGACTCTCGAAACGGAACGTCGGATATGGCAGATCTATCGACGGGTGGTGTGCCGAGTCTCGCCTCGGTCGCGGGTGTCAATAACGAAGATATGGCGACAATATGGGCAACATACGCGATGGGTCTCAAGAAAACTCCGCCACCGGCGTCCTCGTGCACACCTTCGCGTTCCGATCGCGACAGGGAATCGAGTCCTACCGGTGGTGAGGGTACCGGAAGTGCTCACGATGAGACGAGTAGCAGCGGTAACAAGGAGGACGAGGACGACGACGACGAGGACGCGGACGAGAGACTCGATCCGAGACATCACGATCCTGAACGTCTAAAAGCTTTCAACGTAAGCAAACTTCACATACATTTTTTTATCACAAATAAAATTAAAAAAAAAAATTATTTTCGATTTGAAGTTAATTAATAATTTAATGAACTATTTTTTTTTCTTTTAAACAAGGGGTACAAAAATTATTTCGTAAATGAAAAATATACAAACTTTGCTTTTTCTTGATGAACATAAATATTTAGAATATGCAAAAAAAAAATCGAAATTTCTTTGGCCTTGCGTCGAAAAGGTTTAATTTTGTCGTCACTTTTATCGGCTAGTCAGTCGCTTCCTCGCCTGGAACTATACGAGACGTAACTCGAGGGTGCTCCAGTCGTTCGCTTTGAATGGACGCTCGCTGCTTAATTAATTACAATTAGTTTAAAAGAGGGACACGAGACGATGTCTGCAAAGTAAATGCAACGACGAGACAAATAATCATCCCCTCCATTGTCTCTTTCTCTTTCTATCCGACTAAATTCACAATTCCCCTCGAATAAGATTCCCCGAGAATTTTTCAGTCCGCGTTCAGTTATGACGGATGGAGCACCACGAAAAGTCGAACTTTCCCCTTTTTCTTATCGCTCTTTCTTTCTTCTCACGTGTTCGTACGTATTGCCCGACAGATGTTCGTGAGACTCTTCGTCGACGAGAATCTCGATCGTATCGTACCGATCTCCAAACAGCCCAAGGAAAAGATACAGGCCATTATCGACAGTTGTACGAGGCAATTTCCAGAATTTGCCGAACGAGCAAGAAAGAGGATCAGAACTTATCTCAAAAGTTGTAGGAGGAACAAACGTGGCAGGGAGGGAGCACCTTGGGACCCGGTAAATATTAAATAATCAAACAATAATATCGATTGATTTTCAGCAATTTTTACGATCGTCCCAAAAAAATAAAAATATTCTCACTAATTTCTACCACAATTTAACTAAAAGCGTTGTTCGTACTTCCGGAATTTCACGAATGTCATTTATCCTCTTTTGTCCAAACGCATATGTATCTTCGTGAATTTGTACCCGTGAACACAGGGCTTATTCTTCGTTTTCGTTACGCACAGGCGCGACCAACGCCAGCCCACTTGACCTCGGTCCAGGCCGAACAGATTTTGGCAACTGCCTGCGAGAACGAGAGCGACAACGCGAAACGCATGAGGGTCGGAATGGAGCCCGTTTCACAGCCGATGCCAACACTCCCGGCAGCAACGGTGAGTAATCATCCATATAACCTTATACCACACTCACATTCACATATATATATATACATAGACGAAATACTAAAGTATGCCTATAAGCTAATAATAATTCTATGGGGGTGGGGGAGTTCCTCACAACGTGGTTTGAGTTCGCGTTCCTCCCTCGCCAGTTCTACGGAATCGGAGAGAGAAGTGCGCGCACGCGAGCACACGTCTCGTTCTAAATTCGTCCGATGAAAAATTGCCGCGACTAGACATTCGCAATGCCGCGCGTCTCTCTCTCCCATTCCAACGATCTCGACTCTCGTCACTCGTATAATTGTACGCGTATGTCTCTATCCAACGCGTGCTACGAATCGCCATTAGATACGGTCATCGAAAGTCCCGATAGGAAGTCATTAACGGACTTTTTTTACAGCGTAAGAGCTCGCGAAAGCTTCGTTAGTGGTTTAAGTAGATAATGCCCGTCTGTGGTCAGACCGTACGCGAGATTTTTACAAAATTTTCTCGTAAACGTCTATAAAATTTTATCTTTCGATTCCAAAGTTCAACTGTATTTTATGTGACGCAACGAGGACATTATTTACCCCACATTGTCAAAGTCCCTTCTATACTCGGTCGAGGTATCGCGATCTCCGTGACGATGAAGGATAGGAGAGAGAAAAAAGAAAAACAACGAAGAAAAAAATAAAATAAAAGAACGAATTCAACGCTCTCGCTCTTCAAGGCTCTCTTGCGCAATGTAAACGTGTGTTAGCGCACGAACGTTTTGTATATATACACACGTACGCGAAGCTGCTAGCTGAAATCGATGTTAGGTATATCCTAGTCAGGGAGAGCGAACGCGTGGTGAAGGAATGAGAAACAGGCGAGTCGAAGGCTTCTCAACGAGTAGTGATGATAACCCCGCGGGTCGCGCACCTCTCCCACTATCGTGCCAACGGCGATGACAGGGAACTCTCGCACACACACCGAAAGTAAAACGAGGCTGCACTCCGGCCCGAGACAAACATATATACCGTATATATACATATATATACATAGATATACCTTGTATATTTTCACTTTTATATCTGTTTTTTTCTGTTATTTGAACGGTACGAAGACGTCGATTCTGCCAATATTTTCACGAGTTTTGCACACATTGCCGATAATTCAGGAAAGTATACGGCGTAATCAGACGTCGTCGTATTTAACCAAAAGTAATAAATATATATATATATATATATATTTGTTCTTATCTAAAATGCCACGCGTCGAGAAAGGTAACAGAGTCGATTCGCGCAAGCTTGCTATATACATGTGTGTCAGGGTAAACGATGGCCAATAACCGTGCAACCGTCCGGTAAATTATTTCGCGTGGGCAGCGCGGTGGAGTTTCATCGAAGAAGAAAAGACGCGATTACGTCGCGTCCGGACCCCGACGGTAGTTTTAAAAGCGAGCGAAGGGGAATGTTGGACAAGAGTGCTATAACGTTGCGATGTGTGTATGTGCACTGCACCTCTGGCCTTTCCTCGTCGTCCCGGTGATTTCACTGTCTTCGCATTCTCAACGATGCGCGTCCTCGTCCCCAACGAAACCAACAGAAATCCATACGATTTATAAAAAAAAATAATAAACGACCGAGAAATCATAAATCAACTCGTTAATAACGTATTATTTGTATTATTAATCAATAATCGGATGAAAAATTGCCGGAAATATCGAGGATTATTTATTTTTCAAAGAAATCATTCATTTTTAGTTTAATCTTGTAAATTTTCATTTATCACTGTCTTCGTATTCTCAACAATGCGCATCCTCGTCGCCAACAAAATGAACAGAAATTTATACAATTAAACAAAAATAAACGAGTGAAAAATTATAAATCAATTATCTATTCATTAACGTATTATTTGTATTATTAATCAATAATCGTATAAAAAAATTGCTGGAAATATCGAGGATTATTTATTTTTCAAAGGAATCATTCATTTTTCGTTTAATCTTGTAAATTTTCATTTATCACTGTCTTCGTATTCTCAACAATGCGCATCCTCGTCGCCAACAAAATGAAAAGAAATTCATACAATTTAAACAAAAATAAACGAGTGAAACATTATAAATCAATTATCAATTCGTGAACGTATTATTTGTAGTATTAATCAATAATCGTATGAAAAATTGCCGGAAATATCGACAATTATTTATCTTTCAAAGAAATCTTTAATTTTTAGTTTAATTTTATAAATTTTCATTTACCTTCAGCGTTGCATAAAGTTGCATCTTTTTTTTATCGACACGAAGAAAAATGCATTTTTTTATAAATTGATTATAGGCGAATAATATACGTGTATGTTATACAGGGTGTCCCATTTTAATCTTACACCTGATTTTTCTCGGAAAATACTGCTCCGATCAAAAATTGTGTATAATGAAACTTTTAGGGTTCGAAGGGGGACGTTCAAAAAAAATTTTTTTTTTGTATCATAATTCAAAATGGCGGCTGTAAGATGGCCGACATGTTTTTTTTAAATAGAAACAGACCATTTCTTTGTTACTAAAAAATTTGTCGGATCAAAACTAACAACTTTTATAGGAACATTTTTTTGATAAAGTCCATAATTTTTGGAGTAGAACACCATTTTTGACTATTTTAGCGTTATCCAGGATGTACCACGAGGAGGTAATTCTTTAACATCCCAAGTGTAAGTGTGTGTGTGTGTGTGTGTGTGTGTGTGTGTGTGTGTGTGTGTGTGTGTGTGTGTGTGTGTGTGTGTGTGTGTGCGTGTGTGTGTGTGTGTGTGTGTGTGTGTGTGTGTGTGTGTGTGTGTGTGTGTGTGTGTGTGTGTTTGCGCGCGTGTGAGTGTGAGTGTGAGTGTGTGAAACACTCACAAGGATTAGGTCTCTGCGGCTCGTCACTTCCGCAGTATTTACCGACTCCAAACCCTCCTTGTGAGTGTTCTCTGAACTCTTAAAGGTGTTCGAAGATTCCCCCATTCATGTTTAAGCATGCCCGAACTCTCCTCTCAAAACCATCGACTGTTCGCAAGAGAACAACTCTCGGGATTGCATGGCAGGCAGCTCAAATGATATGGGGTACCATGAAAATTTTCTCTGGAATGTGTCGCTGTTGAAATTTTTCTGTTAACTGGATACGGCAGGACAATACGAATTTTCATGGTACCCCATATCATTTGAGAGTTTCAAGTTCGCTTCGCTTATGATCGAAATAAGAAAACGAAATCTCACGTCACGAAGTGACGAGCCGCAGAGACCTAATCCTTGTGAGTGTTTCACACACTCACACTCACACTCACACGCGCGCAAACACACACATACACACACACACACACACACACACTTACACTTGGGATGTTAAAGACTTTACCTCCTCATGGTACATCCTGGATAACGCTAAAATAGTCAAAAATGGTGTTCTACTCCAAAAATTATGGACTTTATCAAAAAAATGTTCCTATAAAAGTTGTTAGTTTTGATCCGACAAATTTTTTAGTAACAAAGAAATGGCCTGTTTCTATTTAAAAAAAACATGTCGGCCATCTTACAGCCGCCATTTTGAATTATGATACAAAAAAAAAATTTTTTTTGAACGTCCCCCTTCGAACCCTAAAAGTTTCATTATACACAATTTTTGATTGGAGCAGTATTTTCCGAGAAAAATCAGGTGTAAGATTAAAATGGGACACCCTGTATATGGCATATGGTTATATAGGTGCGAGTATATATGTGCTAGCGACAAAGCAGCAAAACACTGGCCGCAAAGCACCGCGAGAGTTCTCATCGGGCCGTGCTTCGCTATCTGCACTGAAAATCCCTCCGGGAGACGATAACCCCTTGGCGACCTAAAGCCTAACCCATTAAAGAGACCTCGTGCGGCTCGCGGTATATACGTGTATATATATAATGTCGGCGCGGTTGTTCGACGAGAGTTCTTCGCCGGTCGACCGCGCGGCTATCTTCCGTGCCACCTCTGTATAATTGACGTCAACGCAACACACGCTCTGTGTGCTCGCCTTTCATAAAAACACCTCCCTACATCCGCCCCAAGATTTCACTCACTCCCACTCTTTCTCTCTATCTCTCTCTCTCTCTCTCTCTCTCTATCTCTCGTCATGTTACCCCACCCTACTTCACGTGTCTGAGACTCGCATCTCTCGTTGATGACGATGACGATGATGATGGCGATGATGATGATGACGATGATGATGATAATGATGCTGAAAGAACAGACACACCAGAGCTGTCTATACCTCTGCTTGAAGATTAAAAGAACATAAAATCCGGAGCCTGAGTAAAGGACCTTGTTGATTTTTAATCGCTTCCGCAATATTTGATATCGTAATTACGATTCTTTGTAAACATTGCATTGCAATTTGATGATTTTGGCTCATTTAGATGATTCTTCTAGAAGTTCTTTAAAAAATTGTCCGCTTGAAACTTTATTTTGTTAATTTGGTGTACCGTTCTAGCCTCGAGTCAAGGAGGGAAAAAGTTAAAGAACAGGAACCAAGGTCTTGGGACACACAGCGGCGGAGAGATCTTCTCCTTTTTCAAAATTCCCCGTGAACTTACTCACCCATCGTTTCTCCTACCCACATCTGGTTCTCTCTTTCCCTCAGACACGAACACACACACACATATATATATATGGACAGACAAAATTGTTTTTTTTTATTCTCTGCTACGCCACGCGATTCCCTCGCCATCTGCCAGATAGATTTCACGAGTCTAATCGTTCGGTTGTTCTCCCGCATTACAAACGACGTCTCTCAATTTTTCATCCCCCTTTAAGTTCGCGCAAAATATATTTTCTAAATAATCGCAACCGAAGCGAGTTAAATATAGTGAAAAATAATGTTTTTCTTTTCTTATCTCGTCTCACGTCACGCATTTCGAAGTACGTGAAACGTGTACGATAACGTTCGATCGAGCGACCAAGGAGAATTTGTCACTCGCGAGGAACGAGCGAGGAGAGTAAAAAAAGAATCGAATGAAACGAGCAGAGAGGGAAATCATCGTGTGAAAAGCGGGGAATTTATATTACGAGTATTAAGATGCGTGCAACGAAGGAGGAGAGGTGGATGAAAGAGAGCCAGAGTAGCGATAACGAATTATAATATAGAGTTCGAGAAGACCGCGTGAGAAAGACGAGTGGGAGTGCGTGTGGAGTCGCGCGTGTTCGAAGATCTTTCCAAGTGAAGCGACGACTCCTTTTTGAAGCTCGGGTGGTCTCGTGTTTTTGTTGATTGTTGTTTTTGCATCGTGACGAGGTGAACGTCGTAAATGAGAACCAAAAAACGTCGTCGATGCATCGACGAGAGAAACGCGAGTGCAGTTAAACCGTGAGGAAAACAGCGGACTTTTACGTCGGATTGGATTTACTACGTTGACACCGCTCTAGAGACGATGTTACGCATAACGGAGAGCGTTCGATCACTGCGACACTGCGTCTAGGAAATATTTCTGTTGCTTTCGAGAACGTTTTTCCTTTTGTTTACGGAAGATTTGAGTGCGCTGTTCGCGTAAATAAATCAATATAGAGATTATAATCTGCGACATTGTATTCTCACGGTTGGATCATGAGGAAGAAAAATTTAAGGGTCGTTCACAAACAGCAGATATACGAATACATCAACCACCAGCAGGTATATTTTTGCTTAACGCGTCGTGATAAAATACTAGATTAAATATTTATTTGGATCGAGTTAATTGCGTTTAGAAGAAACAACGAATATTTGAAGAATAGAATTATAAACTTTTGTCAGGGAAAGATCTTCTCATCGTGAACGAGTTATCAAGTCTACGCTCAATGGAGAAATGTATATATTATAGTTTCGAAGTCTTCAATGATTGTGGCAAACTAGAGCGGTCGCGGTGAAAAATTCGACAGAGATAACGCTCTTGGTCGTAGTGTTGTCAATGTAGGGCGTTATTTGTATCATAGCGAAAATTTTATTATTATTTAAAAAGCGTCGAGATAAGGTTGATAATCCAATCCTGAATCGTGTCACCGATCCTGATCAAAGTTCCTTCGCCATAATTAAGTTCTTCCTTAACTTTTATTCGTATACTTACTCTGTTCCCATTATAATAATTTTTTTTAAACGCGTGTATTTCTTTTTGTTGTAGCAAACGGACGTGCGATCGAGTCTGGATCATTTCTCCAGTACACCGGTAAAGTCACTTCCGGGCAAGAGGGAGGACACACCACCGACATCACTCACGTCCATGACACCATTGACGAGTTTGGCCAGTTTACCGAGCAGCACACTCACCTCGACACCTCTATCACTCGCACCATCATCGAAATTAATGGTTCACTCACCTTCGGACAACAAGAATCTCATGAGGTCAGTTTCAATGAAACAACTTCGTCACAAATCGTAATATCACTAGTGATTGCTCCGATTTTGTACTCTTTTTTTGGACTTCGATGATAGTTTTTTGAATGTGTATTTTTTCATTAATTGCAGCCAAGCAACGATAGTGAGCTCATCAGCGGTGAATGGAGTGGCAAGTGGTGGTGCACCAACAGCGATGTATCGACCAAATTTCAGTCAGGCCTTTCAGCGTGCTGGACCAACGACGGTACCACCAACCTTATCTGCCGGTCTATATCCGACTCAGAGTTTTACATCAGGCCTACTGAGCAACGGTACACAAAGTAATACATGATTATCGGTGTCTTTTTTTTATCATTACACTTTCCTTCTTCGATTATTTTTACTCCATTCGTCCAGCACGTTTATCTTCCTTACATGTTTTAGATTTTGTTAAAATTAAATTCTGTAATGCGTAATGCAAATATAAATCATGGTATTTGTGCAGTTTTACTTTAACTTCACTTTGTTGCATGGGAAATTTATTTTATAGAATGGGAGGAACACGATTTTTCAAATTATTCATTGTGATTTTGTTTGTCGTTTTAGGACCCACAGACCTCAGCATGAAAAACACGAAGCCTCTTCTCAGCCACAAGCTAAACGCGACGGAAATGACAGCGGTTCGACAACTGATAACCGGATATCGAGAATCTGCCGCGTTTCTGCTGAGGTCAGCTGACGAGCTCGAGCAACTCTTGCTTCAGCAGCCATAGACCAATTGCTACGCCTTACCGATGCAATCCCCATTAGGCACGTTGCATTAGTAAACGGGGCCATTGATAAAACTAATTTAGAAAAAATCCGGGAGAACGAAACAAAAAAAAACGTGTAAAATAAAGAGGTAAAATTTGTATAGAAAAAATGGCGTAACAATCGTTTCGTCACGATACAAAAAGATTAAAAAAAAGAAAACATGAATCTCAACGTGAAAAATTGTCGCCGAAATATGAGACGAAGATAACGTAACGAACGGATGAAAAGAAAACTGCATGGTTGGCGGGAAAAAGAAGAAAAAAACGCGCCTAGACACTGAAGCGACGAAGCAAACAAAAACGGTGCAACCTCGAAATATGCAGCAAGATTATAACAATACTTATATAGGCGATCCTTGATCCGAAAGAATGAAGAAAAACGGAAAAGATTAAAACAGGGTGTACATAGAGAGGAATTACTAATATTTACTTAATTATCGTTAAGGCGAAATGTAGGACGAGATGAATAAGCGATAAAAAAATATATATATACATATATATATATATATATATATGTAATATTATTATAAGCTATACGAGCGTGCGTGGTTGACGAGAGAGTGCAAAAAGACCGAATGTTCGAATTCTCGCAAAAGTGGAGAAAAAAATGGTCCCTAACGAAATTATCAATGCTCGAAAGTACACTAGTATTTTTTCAGAGAAGCTATCTAGACTTTTCACTCGAACTCGCGTTTGTTTTTTCTTCTTCATGATTTCTAAACGATATTTCCGATTTTGAAGCGCCGAAAAACAATACTCGTTGGCTCCGCGCTCGGTCGTAAAACAAAAAAAAAACAAGTAACAGGACTGCCGAAAATTTCGGCTGCCGTTTAATTTTTGCGTATGCGATAAGAAATGTATAATATGAATAAGTGTATTACGAATTCCTCGAGTAACGTGTTGTAAAATACTGATATACATGACGGACCACTCTGACAACGTAAATATCGACCACTCGCACAGCGTGAAGGTTGTTTTTTCTCACTCTCTCTCCCTATCTCTCTCTTTCTCTCTCTCTTTCTCTTTCTCACTTTTAACTCCCGAGTCACGATATGTACATAGATACACACTCAAAAATATAAGAATATTATTAAAACAAACAAGAAACGAACAACGCTTAAATAGCGTTTCTCGAAACTGGGTCGTCTCAATGTTTTGTCGTCAGGATGCGACCAGTGTGAGGAGACCCAGTTTTTTCTTTTTTTTTTTTTTTATATAAGAACGACGAGAGAAGGAGCACGAAAAGGAAGAATTAAGAAAAGAAATGGAAAAAAAGGAAACGAATTTTTTGGCGATTGGGACCATCTGTCACGATCGGACAATATAAATATGTGGATATATATGTACTCGTATGGATTCGCCATACGCGTCCTACATACAAATCCACTGGCGCAGCCGCGCATACACACACACACACACACACACACAAACACACAAACACACACACATACACAAACACCCTCATACACACTCTCACACGCATACAAACATGGACATACCGTGCTACCAAAGAAAACACAATATTAAATGGTAAAAACAAAACATAGTTGGTAGATTAAATCGTTGAATTAAAAAATATATTATCTTTTTTGTTCTGTTTTCTAAAATGCCCAAGTCGGTTGGAAATCTTTTTCTGTTCCGTGTAAAGCAAAACGAACGATAACGGTGCACAGTGTGAACGAAAAGGGAATTACTGGCATCTTCGAAAATCGCAAATGAATCTTTCTACGTTGCGACGAGCGATTATTATTATTATTATTATTATTATTGCTATTATTATTATTATTATTATTGTCGCCAATTCGTACGTTAAATTCTTGTTCTGTCGTTGTTTTGTAAATACTTTTTACGTCGGAGGAGTGCATATAATAATTATAGGTACATATTTATATATATATATACATACATACATATATATGTGTGTGTGTGTATGTATGTATGTATATATGTATGTATGTATGTATGTATGTATGTATGTATGTATCTATGTATAAGGTATATGTTACATTCGATATGATTATTGAGTTGCTCTTTACGAGGCACACGAAGAGAGTATATTGTAAAGTATATTTACGCAAGATATGATAATGATTATTATTAATGATCGAATTCTACAAACCGCAGTGACACACATTCCACCATTTGGAAGATTATAAGAGCGATTACACGTTTTCTTTTTGCGTTTTAAAAAAAAAAAAAACAAATTCGTTTTATCTTTTAAGCTCCGGAATATCGAACTTCCGGGACACTTAAAACGCGACTGTACTTCCTTATTTTATAATCTTTTCGCGAAATCTTTTTGTTTTTTTTTCTTTCCCCTCATTTTTTACAGTGGCATGAGAGAGCTTGATATTTTTTGTTAATACGTAAAAAGAAAAAAAAACAGCGATTACATAACTAATAATAAGGCGTCGCACAAGGTGCTTCGCGCAAATGAAAAAAAAAAAAACGAGTTCGTGATGAAAAAAATATATCATTTTTCACACGTCAATCCGAACTAGCGATGTATTTAGATCATTACGATGTTTTTTCTGTATGAGATAATTGAAAACAAGAAACAAAAACAATGAATTATTTACGATTCAAGAAATTTCGTATCGTTTTGTTTTGTTTTGTTTCGTTTTTTTTTGTTTTTTTTTTTTTTTTTTTTTTATAAATGTGCCTTTATTTGTAATTTTCGTACGAATCGCGATGAGAATTTTTTAAGATCTTATCTTCCGCAGAAAAAAAGAAATTAAAAAGACACATACACAAACACGAAAAGAGACTCTCCGATGCTGCGAGCAAGTCGAACATTTCTCATTAACGAATACTTTCTTCTTTTCATCGTCTCGTTCATCAAATGCAACGATCAATGTAGCTAAAGCTCCGCTTACGTTTCCAATAACCGAGAAGCTTCCAAGCTGAAAGGGACAAGAAATGAACTGGGTCCGTTAATCGAACGCCATGAAATCATTGATAATCGGTAAACAACAAAAAAACACTTCAATGAAAATAATGAATACAATTGAAATGTGAAAATATATTCAATTATCATTGAATCGTGGCGATATTGATTGGCGGGCCGACCGATATTATCCAACAGCCTCTGTAGTCGATACTTTTTAATCCGATAAAAATAACGAATTAATACGTCACTAGGCGAAACTTGCGCAAGTGAACTCTTCACATAAACACAAACCACGAAGCTTCAATCATTACCTTCTACGACCTCTGCTAGTAGACACAACGATGATGACCACGGATTAGCGAAACGGACGAATTTAATAAGAATAATTTTAAAGAACGAACGAAGCAAGAAAAAATAATGCTTTCATCACTCGTCACAATGAGGGATTAGATTCTCGCAGCCTCGAGTGTCGATGTATAGGTGTTAAAACGAAATAACGAGGCAATTAGAGGTCAGCTACTGACATTGATGGGCAAAATCTAATTATTCTTTCTAATCGTTATAAATAAAATTACATTAAAAAGAAAAAAAAACAGGAAAAATTTTGACATAAAGTAATTAGAAAAAAAGAATTAGATATTGCTCTTCATTGGTTTGCTGGAAGTTTTCTCTGTGATAAAATCACTGAATTGAAGGGGTATATCTAACTCAAAGTGATGACGCTTTTGAGAAGCAAAAGCCGAAAAACGTAAATAACTACAAAACAAACAAAAAAAAAAGAAACAAAAAAGAAATATTAAGGGCATCTTGGAGAGTGAAAAACATTTCTCGCTGTACTTAAATCGTGGCCGATTGATCAATTATCACGCTGTGCCATATTGAAGAAAGAAAGAAAACAAATGTTACGCATTTTTTTCTCTACTTTGCAAGACCGAGGTAGGTATACCCTTTTGAACTACCTTTTTCATCATTATTATGGGAAAAGCGTGTGTACCCACCGGTCTCGCGAACACGAAATGTGCTAGGGCACTCGATTATCGAGGGGAAAACATTGCGTCAACCTTCCACGACAAGGAAAAACGAAAAAAAAACGAACAAAATAACAAAAAAAACAAACAAACAAATTGTGAGATGAGAATAAGAAACAGAAAATAAAAATAAAATAAAACGTGCGAGAGTCGAATCGGCGAACTTCTAGGTATCCTGAATAAATTTAGACCTCATGAAAGTGTCCGTTCCTTAATCCATACGGGTTACAGTTTTACAGTTCATATAATCGCGAATTGATGTATATTGATAAACAAAACAAAATAATAATAATAATAATAATAATATTAATAGTAATAATAATATTAATGAATATGTATTTGTTCCTGAGAAAAAAATGGTCGTAGTAAAAAATAATAAGCAAAACAACAAAAAAAAATTAACAAATAATGGTAATTGAAGTATTGATAATAACGATAAAAATAACTTGATGGTAAATACTTTTCTTATAAGTGAAAACAAAAAAATGAAAAATGAGAAAAAAAAACACTACACATTATTTACGACGATTACCGTAGAGTTGGTACAGTCTTTGAGGATGCCTTGCCTGTAAATGTAACACGCGTTGAATGAAACAAAAAACAACAACAAAAAAAACAAACGAATCTTATTACCTTGTAAATGTTTTACCAAATATAATCGATTATTCAACAAAATAAAAAACGAGAATGCATTCCTCTATTTTAATCGCATGTTTATATTATAAATAGATATTGGTGTATTGAAAACAAATAATCAAATCGTATTTACGAGGAGTGTTGTACACGTTCGGTGTTTCATTGACAGGTGTGCTCAATGTGTCTCTCCGAAGGTATTGGGAAAAAGAACGAGGCCCACGAAACTCGTTGTGTGTAATATATATCGTCTGGTCGTATCGAACGAAAAGGAAAGTTCGAATGTTCCTCTTGGGAGATCGTGATAGCGTTGGGATTGCGAAAGCTCGCCGCTTTACACGCGAGCGTTTATGTTATCCAAAAAATATATATGTATCGTGTACATACATATATAGCTGAATCAACTGAAATTAAAGAATTTTCCCATGACCCTCGCTAATTTTGTTCAAATTTAAAAATGTTCTACGGTTTGAGATAAACAATTTTCGAATGTGCTAAATTAAAAAAGAATTTGACACTGTCTCGAACCAGCTTTTGAATAGCTGCCTCGATTTTATGTACACTGAAATTACCTACATTACAATATATATAATATATAATAATAATAATTTATAATAATATAGTAATATTATATATTATTATATTAATATATTATTATATATATACTATATTGTATATTATATATTATAATATAATAATATTAATAACATTATTATTATTATTATTATCATTATTGTATAATAATATATTATAATAATAATATAATAATATATTCATATATTATTATATTACATAATATGTATTATAATATAATAATATTAATAACATTATGATTATTATTATTATTATCATTATTGTATAATAATATATAATAATAATAATATGATAATATATTCATATTATATATTATTATATTATTATATATTGTGATGTATAACAATATATAATGTGTCGAATATATTATATATATATATATATATATGTTCAATGCCAATTCAAGCGGCTCATACACGCGCAGTCTGTAAAAGGCAAACCCGTCGAATACATGGCCGAGAGAGCAATAGCATGCACCGTGTGTTCGTGGTTCGCGAGAGCATTCCACACGACGCCAACGTACCCCTCTCACACCGTCATTCACTCGTTCGTTCGTTCGTTCGTCGTCGTCGTCGTCGTCGTCGTCGTCGTTGAGCCATTCTGCCACAATCGCCCTTGCCACGTTTCTCCTCTCGATGCTGTCGCACACCCGACACTATAATGCAACTGCCGAGAGCAATCTACTTGTATTATATGGTATTCGTGGAATACGATGGCGATAGTCCAAGTATACGTAATTAACACACGCAACAGTTTTGTCAACGACCCAATTTGGAAATTTTACATTTATTTTCACTTATTTTTCATCTATTTTGAGTATTTTGTACGAAAACGTCCCGTGGACAACAAAACGTTTCCAATCACGCGTGATATTCGAATATAAAAAATGAAAGGAGAAGAATCATAATTGTTCTTTAGAATTCGAAAATATCGAACTTCGACGTTTCGCTATTGCATCGATCCATTCGATGGTCAAGTCACTACAAAGTATTATGGGTTCCAGTAACACTCGTGATGGCAGTGGTCCAGTTTACTCTACCTGTAAAAACTTATATCTATATAACTCCGCGGTTACCACACCGTCCGCGGTCTTGCAGAGCTAATGCAGAGAGATGGTCGCGGTCGCGATTCTGGTTGCGACGGTTGTGGTCGGGATTCTGGAAGGTTGCTGGACTGCCTGCTGGAGAACATACCTCGCCGCATCACCCTACAAACTTACCGAACGGGCTCTCTCTCTCTCTCTCTTTCTCTCTTTCAACGTGTATAAGTTGTCTGGGCAAGGCCAGTCAGGTCAGCGAGAACCAGGGAGCCAGAACGCTGACTCTCGCTCGCTCTCTCGCGCGTATGTACCAGCATCGAGGAGCTAGTCTCAGGCTGATTCATTCAATGATCCATGCTCTCACTGCCGAGAGTTAGAGGGCTCCTCGTTCACATACTAGCAATTGCGACCTGATTTTCCAGAACTACTTAGTATGTATTGCGTAGCTCTTGGAAGATAGTAGGAAGAGTATACTACTAGTGGTACAATCTTACCACACTGTTTTCTCGTGACGTATTTCATAACGGTGTCTTTACGTTATGTTCTTTCTCTACTATTCGCGAATCTCTGTCTAACGTCTATTAACTTTTATATATCGACTAGGATTCCATATCCCACGGACGATACGTGCTCTCACAGTTGCCTCATAAAGCCCTTGTGTAATCGCAACCACTCGTTGCAGGATATCACCATTTTCTGTCACCAGATCCTAGCTATAGTTATAGGGTCACTATCTTGACTCGACGACTTCAGCACACAGAGGTTACACGTAGCACACACTCGACACACGCTTTGTGCTCATCAAATTTTATATTGTGTGTCTACTGTCAGCTGTGTGTATTATAAATAACACTGTGTGTTCGTCGTTCGTGTGGTACGTGCGTATGAGCCCCGACTAGGAAGGTACACGTCCAACTTCCACACCCTGTCTACTTGTGCTTTGGATATATATGGATACGTATACTTACTGTGCATACACGTTACATCGCCTCCGATTATGTCACTCACATGATCCTCGCTACGTGGCTCTCGTGCTACCGACTATATGCTCGCGTGCATAGAAGTGCACGCGAGGTATATATATATGGTATATATATATATATGTAAATAAAAACATATAGCACGTGTACGCAGTACGGTACTTGCCCCTAACCAAGCTGCACAATGCATATTCTTGCGTTATCCCAAGATATGTGGCAATGCTCATACACAGCACACGAAAAAAGGAGAATTTTATTTCCTCTTGTGATGTATTTGATTTCATGATTATTTTGGGCTGGCTCGATCGTTATTGACTTCCTTCGATGTTCGCGGGAAACGGAAATTAAATACCAGGTATTGAAGTATGAAATTGGAATTTTTATATACAGCGTGAATCGCATAAGGTGTCGCACAGCGAATTCTGAGGTAGATGAGGCCATTACAAACAAAAGTTGCAAATAAACATTAGGGATATTGTTCATAATTTACGAGATATAAATATTTAAAGTTGGTCCAATCAGAGCGCGCCGAGAAGCATTGAGGCCACCCACTCCCACCCTAGCCGTTGATATAGCATAGATTAGGGCGTTACATTTGGGTTTTCAAAATTCAGAGCAGTCAATTAGATTGCTTGTATTTTTCAGCAGTCATTTTTTTTCACGGGCATTGGCTGCTCTGAATTTTGCCCAACGTGCCGATAAGTGTTGAAGTCAACCACCCCCCGCCTAAGTTCAGAGCAGCCAATGCCCGAGAAAAAAAATGACTGCGGAAAAATACAAGCAATCTAATTGACTGCTCTGAATCTTGCAAATCCAAATGTAACGCCCTAATCTATGCTATATCTACGGCTAGTGTGGGGGTCGAGCATAGGGGTCGAGGTGGGCAGCTTCAACGCTTATTGGCACGCTGAGCAAAATTCAGAGCAACCGATGACCATAAACAAAAAATGACTGCGTACTAATACAATCAATGAATTGTTTGCTCTGAATGTGGCAAATCCAAATGTAACGACTTAATCTATGTTATATCTACGGCTAGATGGGGGTGGGCGTCATTTTGGGGATCGTAAGACCACTTCCGCAGTGTCATTATATCACTGTGATAGCTGATGACGATTTTCAACACACAATAACCCAAGTTCCATACACAAATGTATTTTTCTGTAACCTTAAATATACAGAATTGTGTGTCTACGATCTACGATTTGTGGACAGCGTTGATTATTGTCATCATTTGAAGAAAACTGCTGCAGAATTGCATCGAATGCTTCTCGAAGTTTACGGTGAACATGCTCTTGGTAAAACACAGCGTTTCGAATGCTTCAAATAATTCAAAAATCGTGATTTTCACGTGAGAAACAAAGAGGCAAGAACTCGCGGATCGATTAAATATGACGCAAAAATCTGTCTCCATTGATTTGAAATATTTGTTATCATTCTTAAGCAACAGACGATAAATTTTTACAAACCAATTCCAATTTCATACTTTCTCACCTGGTATATAAAAAAATCAAAAGGAGAATGTAATTAAGTACTTTAATCAGGAAAATGTATAAAGTAAAAGTAAAATTAACTCTATTTTGTATATTACCTCGCGTTTTTTAAATCTCATATAACGTCGTTAATGTATACGAGAGATTATTAATATAATTTCTTTGATGAATTGGTACGAACTAATCGACTTGATTACGGTGTCCAAAGTTTACAAATTGAGCGCAGGTCGTTTCTTACGTCGATGTCTATATACGTATGATATTATAGTGCAGCAGAGCCAACGTAAGCTGAATATGATACGGGCATTGACGGTGCCTGAGCACCGTTTAATCCCATTCCACTCTCTCTCTCTCTCTCTCTTTCTCTTTCCTTTTCTCCCTTTCATTCTCCACCTTTCTCTCTCTTTCTCTTGGCTTCATGAATAAACACCGACCGTTCATCACACGAGGATTATGATAGGAGCTGCCGTGCTCTCCTTCGTTGTAAGAGCCCACGTTGAATGAAGACACTTTACGTATGTATATATACGCAAGCTCTCGATAGCCTGCCAAGATATCCTTCGTGGTCTTTTGCTAGGCCGGTGTAATCGCCCAGCAAAAATCCTCGCTCGCTCGGGATCCTGCGCGAGCCGCCCTTGCATCCGATTGTATTCGACTTACAAGTTACGAGTTGCATGTCCGACTGCATTTGCATTGAAAAATTGATCAAGATAATCTCGTACATCTCTCTCTTTCTCTCCCTCGCGTATTCCCCCTTTTCATCTTTCTTTCTTGTTCAGCTGGCGCCCTCTATCTCTTCACCAAGGAATCATCACTACGTGGCTCCACGCCGCGAGGCGAGACGTAGGATAATCCCATAAATCGATGTTTAAAAAAAAACTCTTTCACTAAAGTAAAACGGATGTACGACACTAATATTTGATGCAATACCAGCATAGACGCTATGCGGGCAGAGAGCTGTCACGTCGTTTCTGCATCTCGAGGCTAATCCAGTTTGTCATTTCAACGGCGAAACGTACGGGGCATTGTAGGCTTATTGGACTTGCACGAGAGACCGACCAGGAGGGTCATTACGCGTTTGTCCCGCCCGCATAGCAAACGTGGTTTCTGTAACCCAGTTATCCGGTGCCGCGAACGCAAGAGAAAGTAGATGTAATGCACTGACTTTGATTAATGTCGAGGCATGTAGATTTGTCGCGATGCTTGACACAAAATTCTTGCTCCATTGTAAAAAAAAAAAAAAAGGAAACAAATAATCACTGTACCGTACACTGCAAGATATAAAATTTAATCTGTCCTTCGTAACAACGATATCAAAAAACGATTAATTGTGATGTTTTCTATGAGAGTGAAAGTTTCAATACAAACATTATTTTATCCAGCTCGATTTGTCAATTGGATTTTGTAATAGTTTACATTAAAAAAGAAAGCAGATTAGCAAGAAAATTATTTCTTACTTTCGAATCATTAATTCTATAAGTTGAATAAATATTTTTGTTTCAACGTTACTGTATATCTCAAGGTATCACACGTATACTTAGAATTACCTTACAAATAAACGCTATCCTATACGAGAATGAGAATTTAGTCAATTTCAAAAGTATCAAAGAAATCGTTTCTATAAACACAGCCAGTTGACCGAGACTGTTGTTCGTGCAAGAATAAACTCTTTCTTCCTCGGCATAACATGGCGACATTCAAACTGTGACGCAAATTGTGGGCATTGACAAAAACTTACGGGTGCCTGAATGCGGAGAATTCGCAAGTTTAGCCAGCCGAGAAAAAAATGAAAGAAAAAAACTGGATAATTCAAACCGCTGAATCGGTACACCGTATGGTCGTTTTTCAGTCTTTCGAGATACCGCATCTCTCGGGGATGCTCACGATCGTTGCGGTGAAGTGTGGCGTGCCCTTGGCAAGAAACTCTTGGGCCAAGATCACACGCATCTCTACATATCTATATACAGTGTGTTACATAGAGGACCCTCGTGGTGTCGAGGGGTGCCAGGGGATTATTTGCATTTTAATTTGCATATTAAAACATATCTTTTCGATCAGGAGTGGACCAATGCCGTGACGTCGCGAAATATAAGGAGAAGGGGGAGGTGCATCGTCGCGAAATACGATACTGTATATATATATTCATGTATGTATGTGTGTGTGTGTGTGTGTGTGTGTGTGTGTGTGTGTGTGTGTGTGTGTGTGTGTGTGTGTGTGTGTGTGTGTGTGTGTGTGTGTGTGTGTGTGTGTGTGTGTGTGTGTGTGTGTGTGTGTGTGTGTGTGTGTGTGTGTGTGTGTGTGTGTGTGTGCGTGTGTGTGTGTGTGTGTGTGTGTGTGTGTGTGTGTGTGTGTGTGTGTGTGTGTGTGTGTGTGTGTGTGTGTGTGTCTATGTGTGTATGTGTACCTAAGTGTATGCATGTAAATTCCACATATGTATATGGATGCAAGAGGAGGGGGAAAGTGAGTGAAGAAGGGAGACCGCGAGCACGGGGTACACACACGGGACCCGTCGCATTAACGTTGGCAAAGGTGAGTTACACGACCGCAGGGCAACCCGACGGCCATGAAATCGTTCACGCATGCCGATCTTGAAATATGCACCCGTGGACCAAGATTACTAGCCACGATATAAAGGGGCGAAAGACAAGCCTCTTCTCTCCCTTCTCACACATTCTCTCCCACTCCCCCTCTCTGTCTCACCGTATCGTGCTCGTAAGCACGACAGAGATGGCGTAATGTAAGCTTTATCGAAGAAGACTCTACCGATGTATCGGACCGCGGTCTGATAGATCGGTGGAGTCGCGGAGTACCCATGGACTTTTATGCTTTTATAACCACTCTGCATTTTTCACTTAACTATTGGATAGCCGGTGAGAATATTGTGTGATAAAGTGAATCGGATATTCGATAGCTATATTTTATTCACAGTTTACGTACGGGTCTCTGATCGTAGGATACTCAATGGTTAATCATTTATACGTTATTAGTAATAATTCGAATTGGAAGAGAATTGTTTTTTGCATAGATAGAAACGAAATGTACAAATAAGTATTTACAAGTCTGAAAATCTTTCATTTCTACAATATACAAAAGATTGATTTTTCGACAGGGATTTGTCCTTTCGCGTATTCTCCAGACAAAGGATCAAGACGAAATGGCTGGTATTTTAAAATTGCTATTCCGAGTATTCGGACGTCGAGAACAAGGGAATTGTGAAGATTATCACGAGTCAAAAAAACGCTCGAGGATATTTCGCCTTGGAGAATTCATTCGGCGTTCCTGTCTCGCGAGAATCGCCGTAGTCGCTCGGGGAAGAAAAAAGAAGGCGCAGCGAATGTACTATACGTATGTATAGTCGACTCGTATGCCGGGCGCGATCGCAGTAAGGCACACGGGAGGTCCGCGGACATAAACGAACGAAAGAGGGAGTTTAAGAAGAAAAGAAAAACGAGCATGCCTATGAGCTTGGACCACATTAGTTCACCATCATTATCGTTGTTTATGCCGTTAATATTAATGGACGTAAACGGCGCATTCAAGGTGTGCGCGCGTATACGTGTGGGTATGCATACAAGAGCTCGGGCGCGGATCGGGTGATTTTAGTCCCGTAGCGGGAGAATCGCGAACTCAGCAGTCCAATGGACCAACACGTATATACCTACGTGTAGTTATATACGTGTATAGTATACCACTCTTCGCCCCGTAATTGATAATAGACGCAGCTGTGCGTATACACCCCGGGCTCGTAAAACATTAACGGCCCACTATCCTCGTCGTTCGACTCACTAGCCACCAATCATTTTCCATTATTACTGAAAGACTGGGGTTGCCAGCGAGGACCTGTAGCCACAAAGTCATATATATTGTTCATATATAGTCTCGCTGTACATTTATATAAGTATAGAAAGCATACCGGCAATGAATGCGCGAGTGCTTTTGATTGGCCATTCGAGCGGTTTTAAATTTCCATGACCGGCACATAACTACCCACATAATATTCACAGTTGTCTGTCATATTTTCTTTCGTACGAAATAATATCGACCCAGAGTTTCTAATAAATGATTACAATTGTTATCGCAAGAAGTTCTTACGTACCTATTTGTCGAACATTTTCCACCGGACGTGGATTAGTCTTCGTTGAATTTGTCGATAGTCACAGGTTGAATCTGCGATGTAAAAAAAACGAATTTTTCTACGGATTACAAATTACAAAGTAACTTTGTGATTTATTAATTGCGCGACTTGAATGTACACAAAATACAAATATTATACATTTTATCGTCTATGGGGTCATGTCTCTCTCTTTCTTTAGTTTTCTTTTTATTCTGCCTTCGTTACTTCGAGGAAAGAGTGAAAAA
The DNA here is from genome assembly GCA_946811545.1 of Netelia fuscicornis. NCBI lineage: Eukaryota > Metazoa > Arthropoda > Insecta > Hymenoptera > Ichneumonidae > Netelia > Netelia fuscicornis. The sequence goes on from OX328015.1 coordinate 2,883,758, forward strand.
AGAAAGGAGAGAAATGAGGCAGTGACGCGGTGTGAAAGAGACTATGAATCTTGTCTCGATCTGCATCGAGACAAATGGATTGTTCGGTTTAAACAATTTTTGTTTAAGTAAAGAATGAATTCAAGTAAAATTGTTGTGGAAAATTGTCAACCTTGCCAAACGCTTCACAAATCGAATGACAACAATTCACTTCAATCGGGAAATTAACAAATTCAACGAATATCGAATAAATCCATTTTTCTCGATTTACGTTGTCGCAATTTTTTATCTTTTTTTTTTGCTTTTCTCAGAGCGTTTATGTACATATGTATGCATGTATATACTCGATATACAAGTGGCGTAATCACATGTCTAGCACCGATCGTGCTCGTCACGCGACTCGCGTAAACTTCGGGTCGACGAACACGCAGCCTCTTTTTCTCTTTCTCTATCGATGTTGCTACTACTGGTGTATTTTGCTGCTTCTGCTGACGGAGACCCCATCGACCGTGACGATTTAATTGATTAATCGCTTCAAAGTACGGAAAGCGGTTGGGTGGGATCGCCCAGTAAAGGAGGGGATAATGAGCCACCAGGAAATTCCCGATACTCGTATCGTTTTCCTGATAGCATGGCTTCGACCTTGACTCTGGCCGCAGTAGCGGAAGGAATCGCAAACCTTTTCTTTTTCAACTGTTTTTCTTCCCTTCCTTCTCTCTCGTATTACGCTTTATCCGTTTTGTTTATAAATTTTCTCGCGTCGCGGTAGAATGAGACTTACGTACAATATCACATCGAGCTTGACGTCAGCTTTTTCGTAGGCATTTTTTCTTCCGGGTCAACATCGAGACAAGAGTTTCCCTTTCTTATTATTCGATCAATGAACATTTCTTTAGAATTGAAAATATTTTGTTTGAAATTTTGACGTACCCTTTTCTCGATATTTACCATTATTTGTTCCAACTCTCTCGCTCTAATCCAAATTAGATCGGCACTCGCTTCACGAAATATAAACTAGAATGTATATATAATAATATATACGCGAGATTTTCAACAAACCGTGTTGTAAATCCCCTCCTCGTCCTCGGTACTACCGGAGACATCTGAAATTTCCGAATGCGAGGCGAGTCTGACGTAACCCCGATCTTTATCCCTCGTGCCAGTTTTCTCTGGTGGCAATGGTTTATCTAATTCCGATGACGACTGACGCGTTCTTCCGCTCGCTGAAATCCCCGTGTCGCACGTTGGCTCGCAGATTTCCGAATAAATGTCCTCGAGTCTCGGCGGTGGTGTTGGCGGAAGTGGGGTAAGACTGTCTCTGACCTTTGAGTAAGGTGGATCGAGATCGGGACGTATCTGAACCTCGAGCACACTCGTAGATACCGAACGTTGCACCTGTAGTCTCGAGGAGCCACCACTGGAGACGAGAGCGTTAGCCTCGGACTCGAGACTCGCGTATCTTTCCGGCGTTCTCATACCAATTTCCGGTCTTACGGCGAACGTGAAGGATGCCGATTTTTTAGCCGGATTGCGACTTCTTCCACCGTGCGCTATCCTCGTTATTCTCTCGAGAAAACCGTTGTTACTCGCGCCGCTTCTCGAATGACTACGATCGCGTATCGTTGTTCGCTTGATGTGCTCCAGACCTTCTTTAAGACTCTGCAATATCGGTTTCGTCTCGGGTTTCGATTTGATCTCCTTCAAATGTAGCTCCTTCAGCTGGGCATTCCCAACGGTAATTGGCTTCGGAGGCGCAACCCTGGGCTCGGTAGCTCTCTGATCGAGAGCTCTTCTGCAAAAAAACACAACATTTTTCTCTTCGTTTCGAACCTCGTACTTTGCCAAATGATGAATTATTTTCTATCCAATTTAAAAAAAAAATTAAACCAGACACGCCATATTAAAGTTGCAACCATCCATCATAATTTAACAAAGAATGAGACTCGGTTAAAAAAACAAGAATAAGATCGTGAACGCTAAAATAAAACGAGAAATAGATTTTTAAATTGTTATATATATAAATAAAGTTGCAACCATCCATCATAATTTAACAAAGGATGAGACTCGGTTAAAAAACGAGAATAAGATCGTGAACGTTAAAATAAAACGAGAAATAGATTTTTAAATTGTTTCGAGCGCTTCGTCGCTAAAACGACACGGGCCAGGGTACCCGTTGAAACGGTGTCGAGGACTCACCTCGCAACTTTTTCGAAGATACGTAGGCTTTTACGAGCGGAACAGAGTGAGCTAATTGCGGAGGTATAAAAATTATGCAAGCCGTATAATTTATGGAAATTACATAGGGGAGAATTAAAAATTTCCAGTTTCAAAGCAGCGATGACCTTGGGCGAAGATAATTAATGTATAGGACAAATGTTGCAAAACAGAGAGAAGAGGATTTTATGTTAAAAATATGTTTGTTTATTAACCTGCAAGCGGAGAGAAGTCGTTGCATCTTGGGTGACGCGAGCAGTCGTGCTTCCGACGGACATCCCAATCGCGCACGTTTCACTCGTGGCGCACCAGGGCCAGTCGCCACGAGTTCCAGAAGTTCAGGTACCGTTGCATTGGGCAACGGTCGCTCCGGCATCAGTGGAACTGCGCAACCGAGGACTATCGGGCCTCGCGTTGCACCCTCTAGTTGCATCAAACCGCTGTAATCTCGTGGCAGTGGAATCGGCAACGGTCCGGCAACTAGACGCACCTTTACGAATCGGTCGAAGTGATTTTTCGTATATTTTTCAAAAATTCATAACTATAGAACTGTCTTACATCGCTCCATGTCGTGTCGATCAATTACTCGCGTTTAATTCTTCGTTCAACTATTTCGAATTTGATAAACGCTCAATGTTAAATTGATAAAGATAAGGAATTTGGAAAATAGACTCACCCTTATCGGAAGATCCCTTCTCGCGAGTTGATGAACTCTGTAGAGGACCGCGTCGCTTCCGGTGTCCAAACTGCCGCTCTGACACGTCGCGTAGAATTCACCTCGCGAGGAGAGTGGCGCGAATAACTCGTGACCCTGAGAATCGAGACATTGCGCGTACTGATCGCGCTCGGAAGCTCGAGAATTTTTTCCCTCCTGAACGCCGCACGTGACACCCGTGACTCCTGCCGAGACGGGCGATCTTCGCGTGTCCTGAAAGACGGCCGCGAGTCGCAGTACCTCGCCGGCTCGTACGGTCGTCTTCGTATAATGCGCGCGAAGATTCCCATTTTCTACGAAACACATGGAAATATCCTTGCGATACATTTATTGTCCAACGAATACGAATATTATATTTACACAAAAAAAATTCGAAGAAATAAATTTTATTATGCAAATATCAAGTCGATATTTTATTTCCTCCCCCCCCCCCCCTCCCCCCAAAAGAGAAACAACCTCCCCGCCGCTAATCCTAGTAATTTAAATAAAAACGAAAACGACTTCAACAATCGTTTCTCGCATTCGTCATCCAATGACGATCGATTTCCCTGTATATATAGTTATAATACATAATACCCATTGGGGAATATAAATCCTCGCGAGAGCGACGATACTCGACGCTTCTCCTACGTTCTCGAGGGGGGGCTGTATGGAAGAAAATAACAACTTCGAACACTTTCAATATCAATTGCCCACAGAGGAAATCACTTTCCTCACTTTTACGATCGTGCTAGTAAAGAAAGATGCACGTAAGTCTGTGTGTTCCATAGAGTGGAGCGAACTGGTAAGGCATCTCGCACCAGTGATCACGGGTTAGTTCATCCGTAAAGCCCCTCCCCCCCTCCCACCTCTCTTCCTTTTCGATCATTATAACAACACTATATTTTCGCCGTAAACAATTCGAAGAAAACGATAGGAAGAGTCCGAGCGAAGTGATGGACGATATGAGGCGCGCATCGATGAATCTTATCTCCGCGTGTGGCTCTCGTACGACAAGTATTACACGCGTGTATACATATATATACATGGAATAAAAAGTATAGCCCGGGGCAAAATAGTTTCTCTCTGTCTCTCTCTTTCCTATTCTTTCCTTCCCTGGCTCGTTTCTCTCTATTCTCTCGATGACAGAGTTACGAGCGATGTGCCATGATAACGCGAGAACTATGGACTCAGGCGCGCGGGGCATTGCGATATAGAAATCCTATATGACCATGTAATAGTTATATGGTGTATAATGGCATAACAAAACGGGGCGAGTTGTACTATGGCGTTCTCTCTTTCTCTCTCTCTCTCATTTTATTTCTCTTGGGCTTTCACTGAGCTCTAGCTCCGAGCTATATAGCTACGAACCGCGTGCTTATTACGTCGGGTGCAAACTGCATCGTAGGTCTGGATCGTACACCTCTCCAGCGTTTTAAAACCGAGCGAGCGCACGAACGAATCTACGAGACGGGACGAGAAAGCAGTTTTCTTACAGTAATCAGACGTATTGACATTCGTGTCACGGCCGGAGAGATTCTTGTCTGGGTTACACCGCGAGATGATCGCAAATTTGTTCATCAACGATTCGTTTAGAAATTAATGTAACGTATCAAAATTTGATAACGAATCGAGCTCGTATCAAAATTTTATATGTGTCAATGGGACGAAAGAGTTGCTGATTACATTTGGTATTTAGCAAATGTTTGTAATAATTTACGTTTTGATTTTATCGCGAGTAATAAATTTCTTTGGCTAGTTTCTCGACTCTGTTAAATTAATGTTTTCACTGAGCATTCGTATCGCGTGTATTTACGATTTACGTTTATATTTATTAAATCTTCGCGCGTCCCTGTTGCGAGAGATTTCTGTTTATTTTATAGCTCTTTAGAAAATCCAATGTCGTTCATTTCCCTCTCGTTTGATATTCTCGCGTTTCAGGGGCAGATCGAGACGGAGAGAAAGTGTGTGTGTGTGTGTGTGGGAAAGCTCACGTATATATATAAATATATCACGCGATATACTTTGTATATCGCTTCTCATTTAAACGTTTAACTGCTTCGTTTACGAGGTTGCTGCGCTTCGCAACCTCGCCGCTATAAAGAGGTAAAAGTATCGCAGTATAACATAGAACGAGAGTGTGTCGGTGGTTTATGAAGCTTTTTTTTCATCTCCCCGATCCGCGCTAGTTTCCCTCGAACAAACTTATTGTTAGTACCCTGAAATCACCGAATGCTTTACGAACGTCATTGAGATTTACGCGAATCATGAATCGTGCGGTTTTTGCGGTGCGTGCGAGCATCGCTTTTGCGAAGAGACGATTCCCCTTGCGAAATCTTACAATTGTTTCTCGCTATCTGGGTAAAGATGCAGGGTCGAACTACATTCACCATTTTGCGGTGTATCTCTCGTGGAATTACAGAACTATGGCCAGATTTACGATAATACGTAGGAACAAAAAAGATTGTTCGAATAAAAAAGCGATGCGACGATTTATTTAAATATCTTTTCGTGTATTATTTTCTTGGAGACTTTTCCCCTCCCTCGCAATGTGATTGAATAATGTGACTTACCCATTTTCGAATGAGTCAGAGTGTAAGCTCGAAGTGGTTTGGCAAGAAGAAACGCAGGCACTCCCGCTCTTACGAGACCACCGATTCTCCTGTAAACCCGGGCACTTCCTGTCCCGCTGTTGTTGGAAACGACCGAGAACCAGCCTGTAAAAATAAACAAATAACGAGCAATTAGCTTTCTTTGCGTCGATTTCGTTGCTCCGGACATTGAGCAAACACGTGCCGGGGATCGAGTCGGGCAGGTGATCGGTCCAAAACACGACACGCTCACCTGGCACTTAAAGTTTACCTATATACACGGCGAGAAACAAGTCGACCGATATATCTATCTACAAAGAGTGAGAGTGCGTTTGTCGATCGTCCGTTCGGACTACAAGCCTTTTCGCTTTCTCGCTCGGTAGACGTATATTGTAATCTCCATTTCTGTGTGCTACGAGAATGTAGGTCAGGGAAGGTGTGAGCCACCATTCTCGCATTTTACCAAGATCGAAACTCTCTCGACGAGTTGTCGATCTTTTGTATTTTATTTAATCACGGATTTTGGGTTTTACTCGACTCAAAGTGAAATAAATATTTCTCCGGCTGACGGTAATAATGATAACTACGATCAATAAATACTTTATTACGGTTGAGATTGTTGAGAAAATAGTTTACGGTCGAATTATTTCGCGAGGTTAAATTAAGAATTTATCGCCGATTTTAAAAGCCTATAACGAGCGATATAAAAAGTAATCGCCGTATAATTTATACGCTGGATGTAAACATCGGCTTCTTGTCACCGCCGCTTACCAAAGCAGGAGAGTCGCATAATTTGCGAGTAAAAGAGAGCTTGCAGCGATTAGCATGCACATATATATCGATGGACATATAAATATGTATATTATAGTGGCAAGGGTGCGGTCGCGAGGGCCTGGCCAGCAAAGCACAAAGTGCAACCAGCCTTGTGAGCGCTTATATAGTCTCGGGTTGCTGGTATCTGCAGCCATCTTCGATTGATTTACAACGAGAGTAGCTAACCACGCGCACGAGAGAGGAAGAGAGAGGGAGAGAGAGAGAGAGAGAGAAGCCCTGGTCTGGTTCGCCCGATGATACTTTTATCGTCGATGAGAAAATTTATTGGGAATCCGCCTCGTTCTTTCCTCCTTCTCTGCCTCCTCCCCCCTGCTTCGCACACTCGCCATTACAATGCAATCTTATGCTAAAAGAAGCGAGAGCCCAGCGGTGCGCGGTTTGCATCGTCAGACTCGAGTACGTATCCTCTCTCTCCCTGGGGCGGGTTCATCGCGAAGCGAACGATAAATTCGTCCTTGACTCTTCTCCAGGCAAAAGAGAGACAGAGGTGCTCTATACATTTTCGAACCAAGTGCAGTATGCACCCGTAAACCATACATATATACACAGCACATCCCTCCGTTCACGTTGCCCTCGGGGCTTGAAATAAATTCAACCATCGTTTTGCCCCATCTACATACGATCGCACCAAGTTTACGCGCACACGACGATTTAACCGCGATTCCTGTCCGTCCTCTCGTGAAAACGACGGAAGCTCTAAAAAGCTCGTAATTTTTATTTTTCCTTCGCGATTGCCCCCGCGGGAGGGCCCTTGGTGAGTTAGCTCTCGTTCGCGTGACAGAGCGCTCGTCGGGCTCGTAATTCTCAAACAGTTAGACAATAAAATATATCTCTCTTATAGATACAAATTTATATATATATATAAATATATAAAGAGCAAAGAAACATTATTCGTATCTCAAACGTCGATTTTGTTCCGAACGATGCGAAGAAAATAATGATATAAAATTTAAGTACACGTACGTGAATCTATATATATATATACGTATACGTATTTAAACATATAATATATACGTTTTCCCGCGGCAAAGGGTCATTGAATTCAAAGCCATTATTCAATAGAGGCCATGACTCCCGCAATTATATTGCATCTCTCCGTACTAGGGTATATCTCTCTCTCGTTTGGGGGAGATAAAAGCAAATGCATTTTTTTTTCTTCCCCTCATCTCCTTCGAAGATACTGTGTATATGGTATATCCCTCGCGTTCGTCTTTTGAAGAGACGGCGATATGGCAACGCGAACATTATGGCTAATAGAATTTACCGTATACCCCGTGCTTGTGCTTTTCCCAAGAGGGAGAGAGAGAGAGAGAGAGAGAGAGAGAAAGAGAGAAAAAAGGGAGAGGAGGGAGAGAATCTATCCGGATAAGGTTACAACTCGCGGCATTCGTGCCATTACCAGTCAAGTATACGTCTAGTCCACACACCGTACGGACTATAGCTCTTAATCGTTCGCGATAGTACGTTACACCATTTTCTTCATGGATACACAGATATCTCTTCCATATACCTATGCTTTATGATAGATACACATACGTGTAGTTACAGCTCCAAGCTTTTCCAGTTTTCTCGAGAATATCTCGGGACTGTGAAATCAGATCTGCGGATTGGTACAGAGAATCGATCGGCGGGCAATGGAAAAGGAGGAGAGGCTTCTATATCGCGCATAGATCCTCGAGACGCGCCTAACGGGCTTCCCGAGTGATCTGACGATCTATCGACGCTTACGATCTAGAATTATTTCCTTGTCACGCACCGTTAAGTCCCGTGCCAAGTTTTACTATTAACCACATATATATATATACACACATACATATGTGTATATACATTTTTGTATGTATATATATATTCGCATATGTCGTACGTATGCATGTCTGTATAAACACACTTGCCATAGATGTATGTAGGTTTTTATCTCATCGCAAGCCGAGGATGGCAGTCGGTTGCACCCCCCCCCCCTCCCCTCCCCTTCCATTCCTCCGCAGCCTCCCTCCCTCCCAATCGTTCAACTTCCGCGATTTCAATTAAGACATTCTACCGGTGAGAGACGCGTATAAGGCCAATGTAAAAAAAAGACACCGCCGTGGAGAAAAGTCATCGGCAACGATGCGTGCGTGTGCGAGACGAGAGATCGAGAACGAGCCAGATAGAGAGTACACCGTTGGACGGTTTATTGTAGAGACCGGCGAGCTTTTACTCGCAGGATCGCGGAAAGGACAAGAAGCATTTTTATCCTTACCGGGGGGAGGGGGGAGAAAAAGAGAACGTCGGTGGTGAGGTCAAAGTGGCGAGAGAGATGGGATGATGGGAAAAAAGCATGTTCGGAGCACACGCCAATCGACCTTATTGGTCGAAGATAATTGTCGATGATAACGGAAAAAAACACGTGGTGGAATAACCATTACTCGTTTATCATTATTATCGTTGCTTGTTGTTATTGTTTTATGTGTGTGTATAATAAAAATCGGATAGTATCGAGCCGATAACCCGAGGCAACGCTACCGCAACAGCCGCAGCTACGGTATTGCACGGTTAATTGGCCTCGCCTTTTATGAAAAATATTTATAAAACAGCGCGGGACAACGCGCTGTGAATACTTTTGATGAAAATATTATTATTCGACGTTTCGACATAATTTTGGCTCGATGGAACACATAGAAATTTAGAAGGAATAAATTATTAACGTATTTCGAGATTTATTCACACTTTTTTTTTGTGAAGAAAATACAGAATTATTTTTATCCGCTAGAAACCAGCTAAATATTGAAAGAGAAATAAAGGAGGTGATCGCCACATGTAGCCGCGGTTAATTTTACGATGTTATCATCGACCTCTCCCTTCGGTAGCGCAAAACAAACCGTTCGTTAGTCGCTACCGGAGCCACTTACGTTTTTTTGCAAGTATTCGTAATTTTTCAAATATTTTCTTCCTTGCTTCTGTGTATTTGCTCGCTTTTTTTTATCAGCTCGTAGATTAATGCCACCGGAGTTTTTAGCACAAGCCAAGAGATTATCCCGCGGTATCGAAACTATTCTGGAATTTGTTCCGTTAACGATGTTCTCGTACAACCTCGACTGCGCGAAAAAAAGGGAATAACGAGGATCGTGCTATAAAGCGTGGACTTCGAGTTTTTTTTTATTTATGCATTGACCCGGGATCGAGAAAGTCGTGCGACGATCGAGTCGGACACTTCATGCTTTCAAACGATCGGTTACTCAACTAGAAAAAAGAAACAAATGAATAAAACTGTTAGGAGATTTATATTACACGTAGAATATTTATTCGACGGGACCCAGAATACGATCGCGATAAGAAGAGCCCTTTGCTCTACCTGGGACGCTTGCCCCAGCCATGTTTATTATAGAGCAATGCATTAGAAATGAGTTTATCCTGTTACGCGCCCAGCTCACCTCGCGCGCACGATTATACACGGAAGATTTTATACCCAGAGGCTTAGAGAGTCATTAATATGCGATTAGCCGATCTTCATAAAATCTCGTTCACGACTCTGGTTTGGACATACTTCTTTTTTGTCGTTTGACGACGAAAATTCAAAGTAGTCGTAGAAGAATACTGAATAAATTCTGTTAAGGTAGTTCTATCGTGACATTAAAATCGAAAGATTATTTTTCAGTTTTTCTCACAAAGCAAATAGTTTGCGGGCTCAAGTTAATAAAGAAAAATTGTTGCACATTGACTAAAGAACAACGTACTCCAAATCCAAGGTCATCCAAGGTAATACGTACTGTATAATTACAAAAATTGCGAAAATTCTTTTCTTTGGATTTTTTTGAAAAACTAAATAAAGCTTCTTTGTTGTTGCATAAAAATGTATGCGAAGTTTTATAAGGCTTCACCGAGTAGAAGCCAAGATATTTATGGATGAAAATGCGATTTTTAACACGCGCTCTTATGAGAGACTACCGAAAATTCGTATTTTCACCAATAAATATGTCAACTTCCGCGTGGTAAAACCTTCCAAAAATTATTACACACGTACATTTGACATCAAAGAAGATATATCCAAATATTCAATAAAATCTTAAGAAAACGATAAAACGACGGAATTACCTTAAGATAAAATAAAATAAATTTTCGGATTTAAGAAAAAAAATGAAAAAATTATCTTCATTTTTCAACGTTATCTGAGATATCGAGATAATCGAATATTATAGACGAATGAGGAAATGGAGATCAAAGACCTTTTCTAATCTTCGTAATAGGCGGCTGTATGGCTTTGATTTAAGTTTTTTCTTTCCTTCGTTAATTGCATCTCCGGGAAGTCGAGCGTACAATAAGAGAGTCAAATGTCATTGACAAATGAGAAAATCGGGCGGCGCCTTAGACATTTCTAATTCCCATATAGGAGCGTGTATCTACGTATTAACTTTTACTATTGGACCGGTAATCTCTCTTTCTCTCTCTCTCGTACAAATCTTTTTTTTTATCTTTTGTTATCTCATTCGTACTCTAACGCGTACTCTTAAGATTGAATTCAATACAAAATAACCATTCGATAGTTCTGCCGAGTGTGATAAATAGCCTCTCGGAAACTAGCCATCGATTCTCGTTATTCGCCGAGCGGCGTATTTAACAACGCTCATTGACTGTACCGAGAGATCGTGAAAGCACATTTAGACGCGATAAGAGAAATTCCATATGTCGTAATATTATGCGTGCTATTTCTCGAATTCCGAGCTCTCGTGCGAGCAGAGAACCAATGGAAAATTGCGGGTTCGAACGATTTCAGACGATAAATGTCAGTGCGAAAGAAAGATTTCATAAAAATTGATGAAATAAGAAAAAGAAGAAGAAAAAAGAAAGAAAATCGAAAAATGTAAAATTTGCATTTACGAGAATTAATTTTTTTCATGTGGTAATATCGTCGTTTCAGAACACGTGTGGATTAACTGTTACTTGCACCGATGCAGCGAGCCTCCATTATCCCCGACCTCCATTACCAAATCGAGATCAACCCGGATCACTCTCTCATTATCGCGCGGAGGTCAGGGCAGGTTCCCGGTGGAAGTAAGAGTGAATTTTTGCTGCCGCGATGCCCGGTTGCCTCTTGGCTTTCACAGTTGTTGCGCAACTGTATTACACATTCTCGTATAACTATATATGTATGACCAAGCACCGAAGGTTTCTTAAACGACCACGCATATGCTTGCACGCGTCATATACTTCGAGTACGCAAATCGCGAACCGAGGCTTTTCACGTACGCTTTGTGGAACTGCTGGAGATACCGAGATATTTCGAATAATGGACTCATTGTATTAATTTTTGTTTTCTCGGTAGAAGAATTCCTCAACGACTACGTGTGATTTATAAATCATAAATTTTATACGGTTATGATCGTAATTTTTGTAAATTTGTTAAATGGAAACGTTTCCTTTAAATTCAAACGAGGACATTGTTCGATTGGGATAAAAAAAATTGATGAACCTAAAAGATTAAATATTCGTCATCGATTATGAGTAAGTTTGTCTGAAATGGCAATTATCACAATGATTGCACGATTCTCGTGAAATATCTAGAGAATTCCATTCGCGATATACTTTTCGCCTCGATTCGGAGAGATATCTTTAGCGTTATGCAGAATGACTCGATAGAAGAATTCCTCAACGACTACGTACGATTTATAAATCATAAATTTTATACAGTTATCATCGTAATTTTTGCAAATTTGTTAAATGGAAACGTTTCCTTGAAATTCAAATGAGGACATTGTTCGATTGGGATAAAAAAATTGATGAACTTAAAAGATTAAATATTCGTCATCGATTTTGAAAAGTTTGTCTGAAATGGCAATTATCACAATGATTGCACGATTCTCATGAAATTTCTAGAGAATTCCATTCGCGATATACTTTTCGCCTCAATTCCGAGAGATATCTTTCGCGTAGTGCAGAGAGTGTCATTCTTAGAAATTCTGAACGACGAGGAATTTCACTTTCAGGGACGTCGCGAATACCTTCTCTACATATATATATATAAGCTAGCCCGTAAGATCGACCGGTGGTGTCTCGATCGTTCGGGTTCTCGCATAGCAGCACGATCGATGCGAACACCGAGAGCGACTCTCCAGGTGGCCGGCATGTAAATGAAGCGTCTCTTAGTCTTCTCCTCCTCCTCTTCTTCATCCTCTTTTTTTGTTCATTCACGAACTTTTGCGTTTTCTTTTATAATCCTCGGGACAGCGAGGGTACAAAAAAGAAAGAAAAAAGAAACGATCGAGGGCTTTCCGTGCGACGGAATCTCGACGTACACGATCAGGTGTAAATGCTACGTGTCAACATGTCAGGACGATCATACGCGGACCCTTCGCCACAGCAACGAGAAGGAGAGAAGATCGGGCCGACTTTTCGATGCGTGCGGCAGCAACTTCGGCTCGTATCTCACATCTATTTTTTAGCCGAACGATATTTCTCTCTCCTTTTTATTTGTTCGTTCGCGTTCAACATTCTCATCCCCCGCCGGTTTCTCACCGTCTTTAACGTATAGGTACGTATATAAATATATACCGACTAGGTATATGTATATTCGTTTGGGTAAAGTTCGTGTGGCTCACGCGGGAGAGCTCCACACGCGCTTGCCACGGCCATCAATTTCACATGCAAATTTTCTGGGCAAAACGTGAGGATTACAATAAATAACGATTACGCTCGGGCCACGGCTTGGTATTGAGTAAACCGCGTGTCTCGAGGCTTCTTCGATAATTCTTCTCCGGCGCGTATACCTACGTGTATGTGTGTATACATATAACTATGTACGAACTAAAAAAAAAAAAACAAAAAAAAAACCTCGTTGCTCAACGTTCACGCAATTTTGCGCGAACGTCTGAAAATTTGCACGAAACTTCGTGAATACCTTTCAGGAGTAAATAATTGATTTGGGTCAAAGTCTTTGAGAGAAATTATGCACTTTATCGTTGGAATTTCAATGCACTGGTTTTATTTTCGATTATCGGCTTAATACGCGTATTTTTTTCCTTTAATTCGTAGACAATACTTCGAATAAAACGGAAGAAATCAAACGCGTCTAGGTGACAAGATTCCCGAGAATATCGTGAAGTTAAACGTTTCTGTCGCGAATTTCTTGCGACAACCGTGATAAACCAGAAATGATAAAACTGGCACAATTTCATTTGTAAGTTTCGAGACGAAGTCCGGTTTTGTACGAGTAATGGCACAAATCGCATCGTGGAAAAATCTTGCCTCTACTTTGTGCGAGACTCGCGTACGATTGGGGGATTACCAACCTCGTGTCGGATAGGAAACAATGGCGAACGATCGTGAATCAGATACGACCTTCTCTTCTCGTCTCTTTCCCCTCGTCCCGCGAGTTTGAACCGCGGATGCATCACGCGGCTTGTGCGCGTATTGCACCGTATGTGCATCGTCGAGCACACCGCAACGGAGTCGGTACAGAAAAGCTTCCGTGAAACGCGCCCGCGTTCTGCCCACGGTTCGTTCTATTCCAGTGGGTTTATTAGGAGAATAATCCAGCGCGAACGCCTCTTCCCCCCTCGTGCTAGCTCCGTTATACAATTAAAAGAAATGATGAAAAATTAAAAAAAAGAAGAAGAAGAAGAAGAAGAAAAAGAATAAAGAACCGGTGCACCAAGTTCGTAGTAGTACGCTAGCAGCAGTTACCCTGCAAGAATGTATATTCGCAGATGTTCGTACAAGTTTTGATCGAAACGATACGATAATTGTTGCCTTTTCGCAATTTTAATAAATTAATTACAATGAAAAAAAAATGAATAAACCGAGATCAATTTTAATTTGTAATTTTTCATTTTTGTAAACTCGAATTGATAATATGATTTCCGTTTATAACGGCGCGTTCGTGAACTCATCCCGACCGCGAAGACGTTAATTTAACGAGACACTCGATTTCGATAAGTCTAGGTGGCTCTCGTATCGCACCGTGAGAGTTTATTGAACGTAAATGTCCTCGACGTCGTTGGGACACTAGCTAGTCCGCGATAATATCGTACACGAGAATAAGTATATTCGAAAACGTGGGCGTACAGCGAAACGCGACAGGAATCACTCGCATGAAATTGCGTAATGGTACAACCGAGAGTCGAGCAAGTTTAATTATACGGCGTATGCGTGAGCGTGCGTTTTCTCCAACCTCTCTATACGTACGGACATACGGCTCGTATAATCCTCGGTGGCGGTTTCCTAGTTAACCTATCGACCCCATTCCCACTACCGATTCTAATTTTTTTCCACTCGGTGTTACGTTAAGCTTACATCCACCCGAGAAAATAAATCATTTTATAAACACAAAAAAGAAAAAACGAAATTGTGAAAATTTTATAAAAAAAAAACGCATTTACAATGACATCCGATCGTTGCAACCGATTCGTCGCGTCGTCAAGTTGTCGTCAAGAATAATGCGATTTTTCAAGCACAATGTTACATCCACCCGAGAAAATAAATTATTTTATAAACACAAAACAGAAAAAAACGAAATTGTCAAAATTTTATTAAAAAAAAAAAAAAAAACGCATTTACAATGACATCCGATCGTTGCAACCGATTCGTCGCGTCGTCAAGTTGTCGTCAAGAATAATGCGATTTTTCAAGCACAATGTTACATCCACCCGAGAAAATAAATTATTTTATAAACACAAAACAGAAAAAAACGAAATTGTCAAAATTTTATTAAAAAAAAAAAAAAAACGCATTTACTATGACATCCGATCGTTGCAACCGATTCGTCGCGTCGTCAAGTTGTCGTCAAGAATAATGCGATTTTTTAAGCACAATGTTACATCCACCCGAGAAAATAAATTATTTTATAAACACAAAAAAGAAAAAAACGAAATTGTCAAAATTTTATTAAAAAAAAAAAAAAAAACACATTTACAATGACATCCGATCGTTGCAACCGATTCCTCGCGTCGTCAAGTTGTCTCGTGGAAATTATCTCGAGCGTAGGCGTTTCATAATACGCATTATAAAATGCCAGTCAGTTTCATCGTGAGATAAAACGTGATCGATGTAACGTTCGTACGATTTTTCGGTCTGACCGAAGTGCCGGTTGACAAGTACAACACAAGTAGTCGCCGGAGAAACCGATCGCGTTATATCTACGAGATGGAATAAATATATTCCAACGTATGTACGTATGTGTAGAGATTTAGAACTGGTTTCTCGAGACGAGGATCGATCTCAACCGTGGATTGTCCCCGTTCCGCGGTCGCGCAATTTATACGCTCGCTTTGCCCGCGACTCGGTATGATATAACGATCGTGAGGCTCTCGAGGATCGAAGCACGTTGATCTTTCCGAGAGAGTCGCGTTCGTTGCTTGCAGCAACGTGAAATGAGCTAAATACTTTCTCCTCTATAGGAGAACTGCATATATATATACACATATATATATGTACATATGTATATATGTATATATATATATATATTTCTATTTATTGGGAATGAGCAAAAGTTGCACGGGAATAAATCGACCTTGTCCCGTTGAACACGAGGTTCGCGCAACAACGCGTCACTCTCGATTTCTTCCGGATAATCGAATATTAATAGGGAGCTGTTGCTCGAAACTCGATAGCCGAATATCGAAGTAGAAATTACTGTCGGGATCTCCATTATTGATACCCCGTTTCGTATAATTGGTTACCAGCTGCCGCATGATTGTACGACGAAGGAAGTTCTGTCCTTCTTCATCGTTTTGTAAATGTGTAGTCACATAATATCGTGTATAATTATATTTTTCGAGAGATAATATATAATGGAGTCGAGAAGGAGGCGAAGTCTCGGCTCGTAACGCTACGTACCATTATTTTCTATTCATCAAAATTTCGCTCATTTTTCAATCTCTCGTTGGACATCTCGAGTAGCCCCGAGGCTCGACAAAAATAAAGTAGATCGCTCCTCGTGCTGGAGAGATTATTTTTTTTTCTTTCTTTTTTTTTTTAAACAAGCAACAAAAATATCGTTAGCGATCTTGCGCTCGTTGTAATTAATACTCGTGCGATGGTGCGGATGAGCGAATGAACGAGGTTAAAAATACAGTAAGGAAGATTGCAAAATTTTTGACTTTCAAAACGCCCTCGTTGTCGTCGTTGCTCGTGCGAGACGTATTGTAACGTTTTTTTTTGTTTTCGTTTTTCGAGTATCGTAGATCGACCGGAGTCGAGAGGCGATGATCTTTTGTGTAGCTTTGTCGTTCTCGCATAGGAGAAACGAGCAAATCAGTCTTGCACGCCTGTGCCCAAGGGACTTGTACCAACCCTTAATAAGAAACTGGATCATTGCCATTTATAGAGAATTTATTCACTCATAAATACCGTCGGGGAGAGGGTCTTGGCTACGCGTAGTTTATAATACGCGGCAAATGTACATAGATATACCGTATATCGTGTATAGCCATTTTAAAACGGAACCCGTGTTTAAGCTTGATTTATATTCGTTCGTAAATACCGTAAGTGGACTTTTCAGCGATATCTAACGTGACCACTTAGAAACTTCGAGAGAGTTCAGCGTACAGGGTCCCTCTTCCTTCGTCGGGCTCTTCCTCAATGTCCCATACTCACTCATGGAGTCGCTCGTCAACTCTCGTTGACCATTTCGAAGATAAACATAAGTTCCGTTATCCCCATCGTCCCACGTACGACTAACCGATTCTGTTCCATATGATTCATGATTTCATTAATCGAGAATTATTCGTGTGTATAACGATTAAGTATAATAATAATTATAGAAAAAAAATCGTTATTAGCAGGAATTTTTTTGGGGAGGCAGGATTTTCTTCTATCAAAAATCCTGGTATTTTATTCATAAAAGGGATACAGCCAATCAGCTGGTTCTTGGTGCTCTCTCTCTCTCTCTCTCGGTAATAGTATACGCGAAGGCTGATAGGACATCGAATGTCCGGTAGCATTGTTAGCGCCTAACCGTCTCTCGCTGCACTTTGTTCCCTCTCGTATATAGAAATGCAATGGTATACGAACCGGTAGGGTAAGAGAAGGCCCTCGTACTCTCTTGGAGGCACAAAGTATCGTATGTACATAGAGAGAAGAGCGACAGCGGCATGTTAGCGGCGAACTAGCGAGCTCGCGCGGGCGACCGAACACACGTTTGTACAATGCAAGAGGATCCTCGTGACTGGATAGCCGGTTTAAGAAGACGAACATAGAGGCCTCTGTTACTCCACGGTGTGCGGAACAACTACCATTAACCCGAGGGGTAGACTGGGAACGACTTACGTATACGAGACACGGATCTCGGGGTAAGATGAAACACTTCTGACAAAATGAATTTAGCACGAGTTTCCTACTTCGTGAAGAGAAAAAACAACATTGACGCAACAAATTACACTCGTGTAATAATGATTTCGGAGAGAACTTCGAGACGAACGCCTTTCTTTTATTGAAACTTTCAAGCGGATTTACAATTGTCAAGAAAATTGAATTTTTCAGCAACGATGCATTTTACCCCGACGTACCCATTCGCTTCTCGCCTATCTATATACGTCTTATAGCGAGTGAGCGAGGACTATCGCTTGCTGGAAGAGTGAGAGACCTCGCGATGACCTTGTAATATTCTTTCCACCCGACCAGGTGTCACCGATCGCATCCTGGAAGTCCTCGAGGATTCTCGGAATTGGCGGAGGTAGAAGTGCAGTAGCAGAGTGAGAGAAGTGGAGGGGGATGAAAAGAGAGAGAGAGGGAGAGATAGCGCGAAACCCTTTGCCCGCGCTAACACCCGGTTGTGCATTACCTTTGCTTACTTCTCTTGTCTCGTTGAAAATCCGCGCGAGTTTCTCGGAGCACATACCTTTCGACATCGCGTGGCCATTAAATATATAATCCCGGGTGGCTGCGCGCGCACCTCCGTCTCTTTCCCGTATTTCTTCCTACGTTAGTTTCCGAGGGAAAATTCACAGTACCAAAGAACATAAGTTCCGTCGAGACGAAATATATCGTTGAACGTCCGTCACGCAACGCCCTTCTTCGTATTTATTCGCATTCGTGCAAAAGCAATAAGCCAGATATGGCGTCGCGGCGCGCACGGACGTCAAACGGTAACGGTGGCTCGAAGAACCGAGCAACCACGCGGTGCGATATGCATCGGTATTTATTCCCATTTTTCTATTTCTTTTTCTTCATTTTCTTTTTTCCTTCTCTTTTACATCGGCAAACTTTCTAAAATAATGTTTAACGACGTGCAACATTACGCGAGATATAGTTGGGCGTTATATACATAACGCATTGCTGAATTCTGCGTGTATATCTTTGCGTTGCAAGATCGCGTTTGCGATGTGTTATATATATATACACGCGGATGGATACGCGAGTATATCTATAGCGTGTATTGCACGAGAAATGGCGCTTTCGATTACGCGCATATAATTAGTACGTCGTGGCTGACCTTAACGAGCCGTTACGAGTGACGGCATATCCCGTCACTATTGGCGAACGCGTGTATATATATATATATATGAGCGTAATGTGAATATCCTTCGACCAATGGAGAGGGAAAATGAACTGGCGCAGGCGTTAACTGTTCTGTAGAAATTTTAACGGTGGTTTAAAATTAACGATAAAATATGAAAAATTAATAAATAAAGTAGAATAACAGGGTGAAAGAAATTGGGACGTGTGAATAGCGAAAGATCAAGAGGAATAGATTTAGTTTAAATAATTTCACTTAAATTCCCCCAGGACACCTTAAATTCTTGAAAGTAAATTAGGAATGTCGACTGTCGACTTGCTGAATTTTTTTTTATCTGTAAAGACTTTGTAGGGTTCTTGCGGAATCGTAAATTTGTCGTTGATGAAGATTATGGTGTTATTTTTGCGGATATCTCAAAAGCTCTAGGGGAAAAATGCAAAAAAAAACAAAATAAGGATTTATGCACTTAAAGTCGATAAAATTTAAAAATTTTGGAATGAAACCGTGATTTTCCTGTTGTACGGGAAAATTTCGATCGACATAGGGTCCTGAAGCTTGAGGAAGGATTAAAATTCACCGGAATGCAATATGGTGAATTTCGATATCGCAAAACTTTGAAAAATCGACTTTTCGCGATGCTGTATCTCCGCTCTCGTTCGTCCGACAAAAAATGTCACGAATGACTTTTTGAAGAGCTTGTCGGGGACTCGATAGCTAGCTAAGGATCATCTGGATTGCTCAATTTTTCTGGCCGAGATGACAGTTTGAAAATCGCAATTTTCAAGACCCACGGACCTGCAAAAAAAAACACCTAGGCCAAGGCGCTAAATTTTTTCTTGCTCCAAAACGGTTCTTAATCCTGATATTCGCATAGCGCGGGAAATTTCCGATTCAAAAATGACCCAACAAAGTCTTTTTAGACGAAATTAAATTTTTACCTGCCGGACCCATGAAAGTCCCGAAAGTATAATCGTCAATATCGACCATCGGTCCCCATCCGAGGGTCAAATTTTTTTTCATCCGAAAAGCCTTTGTTGAGGCTTTACTGAATCGGAAATTTCCCGCGCAACAAGAATATAACCACCATAATCTCTATATATTAAAATCTACGGAAATATTCACTTTTTTTATCTTTCCACCGACAAATTCAAACAAAACTGACACGACAATTTTACGCATATATTCAGATTGCACCGGCAGGCATCCGTCACAGCCCGGCAAAACATTTCCGATAACACCCAGCCGGAATCCTTCCGCTACATTGCCGAAACCAGCAGACCCTTGCCACCTACCATGTTCCCTCCCAATGAAATCCATGCTACAAATTCTTCCCGTACCTGTGTCGATCCGTGCCATTGCCGTTACGCGACTGTCTATACCATCTAGCCTGAAACAACCTTCATATTATTCGCAAGTTCTTCGACTGACCAGAAACTCGTAACGAATCGCCGATTCTCGTACCACGCGGAGACGCACACGCGCAATTAGCATAAGGACGTATGTACTACGAGAACGGTCCAGTGAAGAAGATTCTGGTCCCTCGCCACGTCTACGCCAACACGCGTTCATTATCCGCGTGAGACGCGACCGGCTTACCGTTATTACCTAATGACCAGAAGCAAGCAGCTCTCTCTCTCTCTCTCTCTCTCTCTCTTCCCCTCTCTCTTTCTCTCTCTCTTTCTCTCTCTCTATACCTATAGCCATTTATCGCTCGCCGAGGGCACACGAGACGAACAACTTTTCGTTGATCGTGAAATTTGCAATTTATTACATCGTCTCTGTACTATTGCCTCGTGTCCTTACACGTAGACATTCAAACGTATATACGTATATTCACGTTCATAATTTATGTATAGCTCTCATCGGCCTGTCTTAAAGCGGCTTGTCCGTGAACTAGAGCAACGCGACGATCTATCAGCATCGCCATACACTATTTCTACCATAAAACATTTTATTTTCTTGTTTTAATTTTTTTAACACATCTGTCTAACGTACTCTTGTATCTCACGTATCGTTGATAAAGGATAGCTGGCTAATAAGACATCCATTAACTCTCACTCACGACAAGTACCGAGGGAAATGTCGAGCCGCGTGTAGACTGGATGTACCGGAGAATTGTCAGAAGACGCGATGTTTAATTGATATCGCGATGAATTAATTAAAACTGACGACTCATTTATAAAACATGTATATATATATATATATACTCATCGGAAATATCTCGTAAGGCGCGAATACAACGTATAGTTGGCGTCTCGATTTACCGAACGTTAATATTCGTCTTTCCTTACGTAGGACGAGGGTGGTCCGTTCCATGAAAAAGGTTGCCCTCACCTTGATGCAACAGGAAGCCTCTCGTGATAAGCGAATTTCAATAAGTAGCCACTTAGGTGCGGAAACTCCTTGTAATCTCTAATATGTAATATACAAACTACCTCGGAGGCGTATATGTGTATAAGCGCTCTATAAGAAACTCGGGGAAAAGGTTCTACGCGAGTACTCCAACGAGACTTACGACGTTCGAGGTGGATATATTCGGGAGAACCTTCGTTTCTCCGATGCAAACACTTATAACGACTTAGCTCTATATAGTTATTTCACATAGACACAGCGGTTATCCTTCCTACGGTAGTTTTGCTCTTCCCGACGATAGTGGAAGCGTTTAAGTCCACTGCGATAGATACCGGAAACGATTAGTGAGATTACGCGATCGAGAAAAGCATCGTAGAGAACACCGTTGCGTCGCGACGTCTCTCTCTCTCTCTCTCTCTCGCTTTCGCGTCTCATCGCCGACGAGAGTAAACGCGAGCGTACGAGAAGGCACTTTGTGGATTCTCTGCGTTACGGAGCAAAGTTGCGAGCGAGCTCTCTACCTCGCGGCTAAGGCGCGGTGCCGTTTTCTAGATCTTCTGGTCTACACCGAAGTAGCCAATAGAGCGTTAAGCTCGGAATTACGCTAGATCGTGTAAGATCGAGTCTCCCTTCAAACCTACACATATACACAACGATACGAGAGTGAGAAAGAAACGTTGCGAGAATCCCAGGGGGAAAGAAGAAAGGGACGAGTGCACTCAAGGGGCAAAACAGCCGGGCAATATCTTACAGCACCCTCTCCCCCACTACCTTGCGGATCTACCGTAAAACGTTTAGCCGCGAGAGATTCTTTCGCTAATGTACGTATTACATTATTACCTATATAGATATTTATGTGTATACTGCTATAATGTAAAATGCGTGTTGCCCTTCCCCGGAAATAATTCTCCATAACGGGCAGAACCCGTTGTATTTTATACGTACGATTCCTATCAACGAGAGTAACGTGCCGAAAACAAAAATGATCAAATTATCGCGTTTCGTAAATTATTTTACAATGGTTTTTGTTTTTTTTCTTCTTCTTTTTTATTTTCAATTCGAAAGCCGAGACCGCGTATCTCGCGTCGGGAGAATTTAGACGAGAGTACAATGGGAGAGACAGCGGTGAGAGTACGAGGCAAAGTGAAACCCGCGGCTTGGCAGAAAAGAATGTTATACACCCGGTAAGTCAGAGGCATGCTGCGAGCACCGAGAGATATTAACATAAACACGACGCATTATCGCAATGCTGAGACGCTGTTAAATCTCGTGTGTTTTATGCGCATAAACATGGACCTTCATCTTCGTTCAGGCAGTCTCTACGCATTGGTATGCATGTGACTGTTATACGTATACGTGCGTATATATCGCGTCATAATGTTGAAAATGCGGAGAATCGTCGACTTGTCTGGTGGTTTTATCTATAACTTCGTCCTGAACGTATTGTACACTTTGTATAGGGTTCGCGAGAGAGTGAGCTCTCTTTCGCCGGTGATCTTACATCGTCTATCAATCCTTTACAGTACATACATATATATATATGTATGTATCTATGTATATATATATATATATATATATATATATATATATATATATATATATATATATATATATATATATATATATATATATATATAGTACATAGATACTTTAAGCTTCGTTTACGAGAGAATTTCTATACTCGACGAAGATCCCGGCAGATCGATATTGAAAGGAGGAGCCTGCGATCGTCCCGGGAGGCTATATCGTATGTCACGATCGTGTCATGATCACACTTTCCATCCCAAGTGGATCGGGTTACTATTATATACGTGGATAGTATATATATATATATATTCGTGTATAGGTACTATCGGCGTGAGACGAGAAAATGTCTGTCATCACGTCAGACTGATGATTTTCCAATAAAATTTCAGGATATATTGATTACGAAGTCTCTATCCCGATCGCCGATAGTTGCAACACACACCGTATCTTGAGATTGAAACGATCTGCCATTATGCAAGATTCTTGTTGCGTTTTATGATCTTTTGTCTAGCTTGAAAAATAATAATCTTCGTGAACTCATCGCAACGATCGGCTTTCTATTACAGCTCGAATTCGTTAATTAATTTTCGCGAAGATGAATTTTCATTTTGAGACACGGAGAGAATTTCTTATTAATTTTTACGATGAAATCTTGGTAAAAATTACATTAAAACTTGAACCCGGTGACAAATTTGCAAATGGTTAAAAATTGACAGTAGTTTGAAATATTTTACTCTCAGGCATGTAAACAATTTAGCATGTAGCATAATTTTTACGCGCGCTATACAGAGCTCACGGATTACGACCAGGCGACCTAGAACTAACTGATTTTACTGCGAAGAACGTAAAAATTGTAGTGAACGCACGGAAAATTTTGGCTTCCTTTTTTAAATTTTCAAGACAAACACGCAAATTCTCAATGTGCATCGTACACTTTCATTTGTATCAGCCCTTTCTTCAACTTATTGTAGTAATGTTTACGTTTCACAAAAATTTACCGTTAATTTCAGTAAAAATTCTTAAAAATATTTAAAATTTCTATCACGTAACACTAAATTTGTACTCACTTCCATTAAAATGTACAATTTATTTCCTAAAAACCTGAAGAATTGCACATTTGTCACTCAGTTACTCTAATTTAACAGTAAAAATTCCTTAAAAATTCTTTCCATGCATAAGTAGTAAATATAGTTTTTGAACGAATTTTGTATCGTTACGTGCTCTTTGAGCGAGAAAATAAGCGTGATGTTTTTTTTTTCGTTTAGCCATTGATATGAGGGATGAAATCGAGAGATTTGCGCGAAGTACGTCGAGCACACACACGTTGCGATTTCAATGATCGTTTTATGCCGGGTTCGTGTGCCACGAGGCCAACGTGCTGGGCTCCAGTGAACTCGGAGATAGAGAGAAAGAGAGGTACGATTGCTATACACGCGTGTAACTATGTACATATGTTTATGTGAATGTGTATGTGCCCACGTAATGCACATAAGGAGTCTCCCTCCCTCCCTCCCTCCCGCCCTCTTATATATACGTTGGAAGAGATCGCGTGCATAAATATCTATAAATATGACGGTCTGTGGTGCTACACGGCGCAAGGTTGCATATTAAATTACATTCTTAAGCAGGCAACGTTCAGCTTAAGCTTGGCACATCGCGCGCCACCATACCACCAAGTACGTGAAGTGAGCGTTGATTAAACGTGCGTCCAACGTTCCACACAACGAGATAGACTCTCTCTCTCTCTCTCTCTTTCTCTCTATCGTACACGTACAATATTCCACACAATGTGAGCATTGCTGGCTTTGTAACGAGAGAGACGAAGCTCGAGCCAGAGCGAGGAAAAGACGCGGATAGTCAAAGGGCAAGATCGAAAGAGCGAGAGAGAAAGGGAGAGAGGGAGCGAGATAGGGAATAAGTGAAGAGTGAAAGGGAAAACTTGGCGAGAGAGACTTACGATCGGAGACCGCGAGAGGTCTCCCTCGAGAGATCGTATACACGTGTATGTCTCACGGAAAAGGGATGAGGAAGAATATATATGAGAAAGAGAAAGAATCGCACGTTGAATCTTACCGAGATTCTACCGGGTATCACCACGAGTACGCGTATTAATAATCGCTATGGCGCACGGCTATAACCACTTTCTCGATTTATTTTTCATGAAAAATCACTTTGGTATATTCGAATTAATTTTATTCGAGACAAACATTATTTAAGCGTGTTGAAAAACGACTCGCGATTTAAATGGAATGAAAAGAAAGGGATGGGAAACAAATAAAGCTGGTAATTCTGTAATTCAAAGCGTTGGGAATAGTCAAAGTTTATCCAAACATTGAAGGAAATTATGAGCTTGATTCGTATGATTAAAAATGATCTCGACGTGACAAAAACTAGTTTAACCTTTTTATCTCGCGCTTATGAGGAAAGAAAACTGGGCATATACGTAGCTGGTAATAAAGTGGGCACGGGAAGGCCAACGAGAATCTCGCGAGCTCGCAGTGCTAATTATTCTAGTTCATGCGAGCAATTTGTCGGACACGCAGAATCGCGTTTAGCGTACGCGGAGATCATTTAATGTGCCGGGAGCTCGCACGAGTTAGTTTCTACATAAAGACCTTCTCGGGTATTTGCAACTGTTGGCGAAATATATTTCCAACGATGTGAAAAAAAATCTATATATGCAAATTTTTCGCATAATATTAAATCAAGGTATCTTCACAATATTTGCAATGTTTACGACTTCGAGCGTCGATAAATCGGTGAAAAAGAGATTTTTTTGATTGATGATTTTTTTATTTTCGCAATAATTAATATAATTTATCGATATTAGTCAAACAACAAATTTATATGAAAAGAAAAAATTTCTTTTTTCGGATTTTGGCGAAAAATTAATTTTCCCTGAAATGTCCATAACTTTTTGGAACAATGATCTGTCCAATCGATTCTACTCGCGTTCTATTCTCAACCATTCAAGCATTAAAATACCATCAAGCCCATCGTATTACGATTTATTATCAATTTTCACAAATTTCAAAAATCCCATTTTCGTTTTTTTGCATTTTTCCATGCGATATATATGTCGTACATATTACGAGGTATGTCGAAGAATAATTCTAAAATTGCAGAGTAACCGAGAGTGTACCAGGCGATGATTCGAAACGATTATTCGTCCAAGAATTCAATGCGAGTATCTGGATCTCGCTGGAAATGTGTACGAAGTTATATATATATATATATATATATATATATGCACGTAAGGTAAAAGATATCTGGCGTGCTATTGCTGCTAGCTCTGACTTGCTCCAGGGGATTATGAGAAAAGGATAAATAGGGAGTCCGCAGAACCACGATACGTACCTACATGCACACGAGAGCGTTAAATGTGTAAGCGTCGTATGTTCAACCGAAGTCCCTCTCTTCAACCCCTGTATCGATCCAACCCCTTCTGGATTCTCCTTATACCACGTTTCTTACGTTTCTCTCATATCTCATCTCAGCTCAGCACGAAGATAAGAAAAATGAATGGATTCCGTGCACGGCCGGGAGCACTACGAATTCCCGGTGCAAGAAAAGCGAATTCCCAGGTGAATACGAGAACGTGCACGAATGACAAAAAAAAAAAGGAAAAATTGTAGCGATTGGCCATTTAATAAGCAAGGAACGAAGGATATATTAAAACATGCTCTTGTGTCTATACCTCTCGGTGCTGGAAGGCAAAGTGATTTCTCAAGAGTCTCGAAGTAACAAAAACAATTTTAAAAGAGAAAAAAAGAAACGGACGGAATATAAATATGATTTTTATAGTGTAAAATATGTAAGTTAAAAAAAGCCTTCGTTAATGTTTCCGTTCGGTTCGAGGACGATAGACGCACGCGATAATTGCGGGAACCAAATGGTGGCCAATGACTGTGCCAGCGCGATCGAGACGCGCATACCTGCGAATCTGTACGAGCTCATCGTTCGTGCGCGAGTTTCAAAGTGAGACAGAAAGATATATAGGGCCGATATGTAGGTGTATCATCAATCGGGGCTTGATATTAAGTCAGGAATATCAAGGACCCTGGCTCGTTCGTTCGCTCTCCACGGTTTAACGATCCTAGCGCTCGAAGCGATCAGGCATATGTGCTGTCTCGTCGTGGATATCTTCTCGGTCTTGTCTGCGTTATGGATACTACTTCTTTTCTTATTCTTCTTATTCTTCTTCTTCATCTTGTTCTTCTTCTTCTTCTTCTTCTTCTTCCAGCTGCCTCTCTCTCTCTCTGTTCTTCTTGTGTCGGTTTGTGCCTTCTTCACTTGGGTGAGGCAAAAGGCTCCGCACTCGCGAGAAGATCTTCGTCGAGAGAGAAGAGAGAGAGAAAATCGGTGGTGGGCGGCGCGGCGCGTTGTGTATATCCCTATCGCGCAAGGGTGTACTCAGGTGTACTCTCGCGTTATGCTACATTCAATTTCTCGAAGCCCTCGAGCAACGCGCCACGGCTCTTATATACGTCTCGAGTATTTATGCATATCTTCTGTCGAGAGTAACGCGAGAGCCTCGAGAGAAGTTCCACGAGGATATGGCGAATGCCTCGTGACAAGTTCGATCGTTACTGAATCTAGGAGGTTTTTATGTTTAAAAAAAAGAATCGACGATCGAGAATAAAAATATAATTTTGTTTCCTTTTTATCGAACGAGGCGGAAAATTTTTATCGTATTTATACAGCGATATATTGCAGTTGATAATTTCGAGGCATTCGCATTATCTCCTTGTACAAGGTGTTGCCTGCCAAGGCTTTGAAACGCGAAACGCGATGCCTCGTTTGACTTTTACGAATATGCTGGAAAGATATCGGATGGCGCACCCTGGCGTTGAGTTCGACATAATAATTCATTTAACGAGGCCTGGCAAATAACTCGAGTGCCAACAGTGTGCGCGTGTATGTTTATGCATCTTGTTACCATTTACCAAAGTAACTGCAAGGGCCTGGCTGATGCGTTTTATCCAAGTTGTGTGGGAACTCGACGAGAAGTTTTCTCGAATCTCAACTAACCATCCCACAAGTCTAACCCGCAACTTGTAAATTTGTGTGTTGCCAATTGATAAATGAACACTAAAATATCGCGTTAAATCAATCAATTGAGAAATATTCGTGAGATCGTACAATCATTAACGCGATAAGAACATGCTCGATTTTATTTGCAACCAAATCTTCATTCAATCCGATAAAATCGCTTTAAATCAATCAATTGAGAAATATTCGTGAGATCGTGCAATCATTAACGCGATAAGAACATGCTCGATTTTATTTGCAACCAAATCTTCATTCAATCCGATAAAATCCCTTTAAATCAATCAATTGAGAAATATTCGTGAGATCGTACAATCATTAACGCGATAAGAACATGCTCGATTTTATTTGCAATCAAATCTTCATTCAATCCGATAAAATCGCTTTAAATCAATCAATTGAGAAATATTCGTGAGATCATACAATCGCTAGAGCGATAAGAACATGCTCGATTTTATTTGCAACCAAATCTTCATTCAATCCGATAAAATCTCAAACAAATTCTGAGATAATCTCGGTTAGAGGAAAATATATTTTTCAAGCGATAAGAGATTGACCCAGAGACAAAAGGAGGGAATGAGAGCCCCTATCGTACGGAAGGACACCCGCTTCTTTCAGCTTCGACGAATACTCGCTGTGTATTCGTGTGTGTGTGTCTATAGGCAAGAGATGTTCATAAATATATATATGTATAGTGAGCAAACCTGAAGAAGAGGATATGACAAAACAAGAAAGAAAAATGGAGAAGAAGGAGGAGAAGAAGAAGAAGAAGAATGAACGATACAGCACACATCGCATATAGGCACGTATCGCATACGTGACGGCACTCACGGTTGACGACGGACGCGGTCCACAGGCGAGAGATCTACCCATCGATCCTCTCCACAAGCCATACGACGTATCCTTCATCTACTTATATATATATATATATATATATATCCAGATCTGGTATATCTTTCGAAGCTTTCAGCGGCGCAAAAGCCGAAGCGGCAAGCGACTGAGTGCAGAAACATCACAGAAGCATAATCGCCCGATGAGGCGTTGCGTTGCCCATAAATTAATGGATCCGTTTTTTTCCCTCCTCGCCGCACCTTTTTTTCCACTCGCACGTATCTCTCGTCGCATATTTTTCTTTCCTTCGTCACTCAAGGTTCGCGATTGGACGATGCTGGCGTATAAATTATATCTGTATATTGTATCACGCTTCGAGTGCACAAAAAGGGAATTGAAAAAAAACGGAGTTGGATATTCTCACGAGGACAAAGAACGAGAGAAGCCGAGTGATAAAGACGCAATGATAATATTAATGAATAAATTGTGATAGAATAACAGGGAAGATTAATATCTTTAAGGGGAATCGATCTCGATCGTTCGCAATGTAAAACAGTCTTACGAAATTAATGAATTCGATAATTATGTAAATTTTCAATCATTGACCAAAGCACTTTCGATTTAACACGGATAATCGTGTGCTCGAATGATTCGGCCGAAACGAGTTCTCGCCCGATTATAAATTTTGCATAAATCGAATAAAATCCGATTTATCGAACGTCGAATAGTTTTTTTGATTTTTTTTTATACGCGAAGTGATTAATGACATTGTAACGCGTCAATGAAATATCATTCGGTGAGATACAAAGTGTTCAAGGCCGTATCACGCGATTAGGTGTTCTTTTTCGTGAGACAAAATAGGACGGACTAGTTTTTATGTCGGTCGAGGAGAAAAAAATAATCCCTGGGATTGACAAAAGAGCCGAGTTGACAGGCACGTTTTAATTCTCCGTCGTCTCGGGCAGAATAGTACGGATCGAAAGATAGAAATAACAAGAAGACGTGCAAAAAATTCGACAAAGAAGAGGAAGAATGAAAGAAGAGGTGGAAGGGAGGACAGCGGACAAGGCCTTCGAGAAGCTGGGCAGATCGGTACGAGGAAACAAAAAACTTTCCCGCTCGTATCCGTGGATTCTTCTCTCTACGTCCATAACCGTGCGACCTTCGATAGATCGATACGTGTTTCACAGCGCACGGCACGGATTTTCTTCTGGCCGTGTATAGTCGCCAGGAGTAGTTTCTTTTACGTGCCAAGAAAAATGATAAGACGTTTTACGCTAGAGCGAGAGATTCGCGACATTGGGATCGAACTGATACGACCGATGGCTTGCCGAATATAAATGACGATAATTATCGGTTATTTCATACCCCGATCTTTTCATAGGGAAGAGAGAAAGAGGATTTAACGAGTCAAGAACGTTTTTAATAAAATTGTTTTTTTTTGTTATCGACGTGCAAAAACGTTCCTCTCAAAAAACACATATACAGAAACAAATGGCCACGAATAAGACTGAATAGAGAAGATAATGATCTCGTGAAAATCTCCATAGTCCAATACGAAATATTGAAAAGCAACGGTTGTAAAAGTCTCACTCGTATAAATAGGAGGTCTATAAACGTTCGAGGTCTCGAGATGACTATAAATATTAAGCGATTCGGCGCTACGTAAAGATTCGTCACGATGGTTCGTACGAACGAGGCACGAGTGGTATTTCTTGAGGTACATCGATTGCGAGGGAGTCTTTCATTACGAAGGTTATTTCGTCGAGACGAGACGAGATGAGGGAACGAGCGGTCTGAGTGGAAGAAAAAAAAACGTAAAAATTGAAGAATGAAAAAAAAACGAGAAAAAAAATTCAAATGGAAACAAAAAAAAAGATGAACGTACGAATAACACGAGGGACTCGTGGAGTGGTGTAGCGCGCGCCGATATATATATGCCTGGTGTTTGCTGGGCCATTGACCAGCCGTATACAGCCAAGAGCCCGTAGCACTTTACGAACGAATTCCCCCGTGGCGATCGTAAAGCAGGCGTTGCAGCCACGTAACGCGTGCCTGCATGCGTTCATGCCCATTGCAGAAACTTTTGTGCAGTCCTATTCCTTCGTACTTTAGATATTTATATATATATATATATATATATATTTGGTTATATATTATATTTATATAATATAATATAATATAGTATAATATAATATAATATAATATAATATAATATAATATAATATAATATAATATAATATAATATAATATAATATAATACAATATAATATAATATAATATAATATAATATAATATAATATAATATAATATAATATAATATAATATAATATAATATAATATAATATAATATAATATAATATAATATAATATAATATAATATAATATAATATAATATAATATAATATAATATAATATAATATAATATAATATAATATAATATAATAATATATATTATTACGTGGAAAGAGAAAAAAAATAAAAAATATATACGTATAGAAGTACGTGCCAGGTTGCATTGTCGAGTGAGCTATGCTGAACTTTCGATTTCGCGCCTCCCGCGCCTATCGCGCACGAGATTTATGCAAATCCTCGTGAAAAGCCATGCGCGCGCAGAAGATCGCTTCTTCCGCTGAGCTTTTCTCGTGAGATTTGCGCTCTACCGGCTAGAGGTCTATGCCGCAAGGGATATTTCCCTTCCCCTCCGCTCCTCACTCCATTGCCCTTTACCAAAGGGCTCTTTCTCTCGAGCCGTAAGATTCTCCGACGTTACGTGTGTTGGAAACAACGAGAAAAAAACGAAAAAAAAAAAAGTATATACGTATAAATCCTTCGAATCGGTGGTTGGCTCTCTGGTGGGAGAGAACAGCGCGTACGTACACTGGCGATGCAGCAGTCGTACTGAAATACGCAGTACGAGAGATACCGACTGTAAATCAACGTGTTATGCATAGAAGGGAGCACATCACTCTTGGCGTGGCTCTTGGAGGCCTCACTTCCGCCCGCTGAGAAAGAACAGATTCCAGCTACGAATGGAGATTCCACGCTTTATACTCCATTCCACCCACGAACGGAGCGAGCTCGGTTGCTCGAGCGTTATTTTAATTTTCGTA
Organism: Netelia fuscicornis; assembly: GCA_946811545.1. NCBI lineage: Eukaryota > Metazoa > Arthropoda > Insecta > Hymenoptera > Ichneumonidae > Netelia > Netelia fuscicornis. Next base: position 2,915,369 of record OX328015.1, read on the forward strand.
AAATATCTACGAAAGTTTTTTTCGTCATCATCATCAAATTTCTTTCCTTTTCCTTCTCCTGATTTCTCGCGATACGAAAAAAATGAGGAACAAAAAAAAACGGACTATTTTCACAAATGCAAATGTTGGAATCTCGTGATAAATCATTTCTTTCCCGCCGATGTTAATAAATTCTTTCAATCCGATAGAACACACACATTTTTCTCGGTATTGTGAAAATCTCTGACCTCATCTCAGCCTCGATACGATCTGTCTCACGCAGTCGCAGTCGTTATATTACATTCACGTAAGAGCTACATGGTAGTACGAGGTATACACTCGCAGCCTATAAAATAGCTAATACACCTTCATCGTACGGGGAATATGTACAATAATGCGTGTATTCCAAAGCAATATAGTTTATGCCGACTATTAACCGTGTTCGCGTCCAGCGTAGATCATTCCTTGCTTAACGGATATATAGTTATATACAGATATAGCGGTTTCTCATCAATTAATTAGCGATTAAACATACGATTTCCTAATTGACAGAGTATATCCGAGAGCGTTGCGGGTCACGCGATAAGTGGAGATAATTCAAGGTGGGAGTGCGTGTATATACGCTCGCCTAGAAACACGAGCACATCGCGAATATACGAATATATAGATATATACGAGTGTGTTAAGCGATCAAGCACGCATCGTATATAGACATATACATATATTAAGAGCAGCATTTCTTGCCGGTGAGTATAAATTCATGATTCCTGCAAGGGGAACGGTGCAAAGCCGCGCGAGGAACGAACCAAAAGAGCGATGAACGTACGTCGACGAAGGACGTGAAACGAGTGCGCTTTAGCGACGTATCTCGTCCGCGAAGCTATGAAGATAACAGCACTATATAATTTTTTTTATATCTATTTTTCGTTACTTCTTGTTTCTTTTTTTTTATTATTCTTCTTTCTCTCGGAGCACTTATGTTACTATGGTGAGAGGCCGATTCGTACTCGCTACATGTATGAATATATAAAGACGAGCGTGTATGCTGGTCGCGATGTATAAAAGCCTCTTCTCCATCTATCCCGTCGCCCCGTACTGATAATACTGCGAGGATCAGCAAGAGGGGTTGCACCGTCTGGGATCGAGGTGAGATCCGGCTATGTACTTGAACGATTAAAATAAATAAATGAAGAAAAAGTTCTCGCAAGGTCCTCCATTATCGCTCTCGGAGTCAACGAACTGGAAAACGAGGGCTGTTTCTCTCTTCCCCCCTCCCTCTGTGTATATATATATATGTTGCACATGCACATGCACATGTTGCACCGAGCTGCATAGCGCGCGTCTGCACGGCCCATATTTTTCCTCCATCTTTCGTCCCTCTTCTGTTACAGTCGCGAAGTGATGGAGGGAGAGAGGGGCAAGGAGGGGGAGAGCTTTGCGCGACGTACCCCGCGGAGAATTCGCTCGCGGAATTTATCGTCCACTTCGCGCGCGAGCGGCCATATACACATACAAGATCCGATCTTGTGCACAGTTGGTGTGTACAGAAGGTGAAGAGGAGTCGCGAGAGGCGGCAGAGGGGAGCGAAAAAAAATTAAAGAGGAAAAAATAATAAAAAAAACGATCGGCCGTGTGGAGTTTTGTAACGGGAGAGGGGTTAAAGGGGGAGGAGAGGGGAGGAAGGGGTAAACGGAGGTAGCTCAGAGAACGCGCGATCGGAGCAATTAACCAGATTTTTTTTTCCAGAAATTCTCACCGTGTCTTGAAATAGCGAGCGTTCGCCACTCTCTTGCCTCTTTTCTCTCTCTCTCTCTCTCTCTCTTTCGCTCGCTCTTGCTCGCCGAACGCGAAGCCAGCACGTGAAGAATCGCCGCGCGAGAGATATCTCCACGACGTTACTCCTCGTCCTTATCGTTCGCGATCAAAGAGAGGCAAAAGGCGCAAAGATATCGCGGCGTGAAGGATTTATATTTTTACCGTCGTCGCGATCGAACCACTCGCGCCACTAAACGTTTTATATCCCGCGATAGAAACCTTTTTTTGCAAACGCTCGAAACATCGTCTCGGATTTTATTTTCATAATATCGCGTACGTATAAAATATCAATTTTTCTTTTCTTCTTCTTCCTCTTCATATTCAATTAGAATTGTAATTCTTCAATTCACCCGACGTACTTACGAGACGAATACGCTTCTCGCGATACCTTGACACCGTTTCGAACAACGTTCCCTCGACACCCTCGGCAAAATCTAATCAATGTAAAAAACGTCGAATTAATAAGTCATTACATCAATAATACTTCAACAAACGTAGCCGCTTCTCGTATCGTTTTGTAAACCTCGATTGTTACATAAACGCGAATGAATAAGGCATATGCCATACAACGCTTAGATATTTCTTTCTCGTTCTCTCGTTAAGAATCTATTGTGCCAGTGAATTCGTCGAAGAAAAGGTTTCATGGATGATCCACGAACCAGTAATAGAGAGAACGGAAAAAAACCACGCTCTCCTCTCACAAACGATTTCTTTATGAAGAATTATCTTCCTTGGATGGCGCAAAGATCGAAACGAGAATTTTATCTATCGAAGTCTCGAAGTGAGCGGCGAGAGGAAGGAAGAGAAGGAGGGGAGGGGGCATATTCTACTGCGTGTGTTATATTACGTACACGAGGAAACGTAATTTCGACCCACACGCGCCGTATCATTGCCGGATGGTGGACGAGCCCGTGCTATTTATTATTCCTTCCTTTCCCATTCACAAAAGTACATTTATATTTATATATATATGTATATGTGTGTGTGTGTGTGTGTATAAATAATATCGCGAGGGTTATGCTAATACGATTGGAAAATTATCCGTGGTCGTATGTCACTGACCACCTACCAGCAATGATGCTGACCGTTTGTACACCCCCCCCCCCTCCTCCCGCTACTATTTTTGTTCTTCTGGTGTATATTATGCCCTCGTACAATACTTACACGTACAATATATGCGCGTAGTGAAATGTGCATACATAAAATTGAAGTGACGCGATGTTATAACCCGTTGTTGCGTCTTAGAATCGCGTGACTTTGCTTACCTCCTCGAGGTTTTCCAGTTTCCTATGGTTAAACATTTTTCGTTTTTGCGATAATTTATTATTGTTTTTTTATCGGGGAAAAATATGATTGGAGAAATCGCGATTCTAGGCGAGTTATACTTGGACGAGAACACGCACGAGTTGCGAGCGAACGGAGTCGCGAACGAAACGCGTCGACGATCCGGTGGGGCGAGACGACTGCGTGCAACGATAGTTTAACACATGTTAAACTAGCCCCCTCCTTTCCTCTTGTTCTCCCTCCTTCTCTCTCCCTCTCTCTCTCTCTCTCTCTCTCTCTCTCTCTCTCTTCTGTACTTCTAGAGAAGTATCTACAACAAGCTCGTTGCACTCGCTCACGCCCGGGGAAATCGGACAGTCCTATCTCGTGAGAGAAACTCACCGTGGGGCTTCGTTCGCGATGTGCTACAAGCTTGGATAAATAAGGCGAGTTTGAGCTAATACGAAGGGGAAACCGCGGGGGAAAAAGTAAGGTTTAGCAGCAATTTCTTCTTTGGGCCTGTTACGCGTTTATAACTTCTGTAGAAAATGAAAACGAAGAAATTATTACGGTGTCATAACGATCACGATGTGTTTATCGAGGTCGAGCAAACTCGATGAGTTAATGCGGGTCGTTATCAAAAATGAAATTAGAAATTTTTTAATTATAATTCAGAATTTATAAAAAGAGTTTATAATTTCTGAGGAAAATCTTAAAAATAATCAAAATAGAATTAAAAAATTACGATTGTAATAATTGAAATTACGATTATCGAGAAATAAATCGCCAGAGCGTCGAGAATTATCTTATCGAGAATTTATAAGAAGAATTTCTAATTTCCGTGAAAAATCTTTAAAATAATCAAACTAGAATTAAAAAATTACGATTGTAATAATGGAAATTACGATTATCGAGAAATAAATCGCCGTAGCGTCGAGAATTATAAAGCAATGCTGCATGACCGAGGACGTCTTGAATTGAGATATGCAGTCCTGACCGTGGCATTGAGATCGCCCCGATGCCAATCAAGGCCGAACAAATGAATAGGCAGCGAGGAAGATGGCTAGGTGATGTTGAATATGGCAAATAGAAGAAAAGGAAGAACGAGCTGTCGAGCTATCGACCGAGAGAAAGAGCCGTGCATGAATAAAGAAATTATTTACGGGGCAGTTACGCGGTACGAGTATAAGATCGGCACGTCGCCTCGTTGAATCGCGTTAGTACGAGGACCGTAAGTACTATAAATATACGTACAGTACGTATAGTCCACCCGGGACAACTGTACCATACATAGAGATCGCAGATCGAATTTCCGATAGGATTGGCAAGAGCGCGATCGATCATCGTGCACTGAACGTGATCGATGCGCGTGTATATATACGAAGAGATTCCCATTCCACCAGAAAGAGAGAGAGAGACAGAGTGCCATGGTGATCATGGAGAATGCTCCGTGTACACGCTCTCGCACCCGTCTGGTTTATTGCACCTCTTGGTTATCCACCCCACTAGCGCAACCAATACGAGTTTTATCCTATATATATATATATATATATATATATATATATATATATATATATATTATACACACACATATATATATATATGTGTGTATAAGCGCATATGTTACACGCACTTTTGCAACCTCTCTCGTACGCAGCACGCCCATATTTCCTATGCATGACTTTCTTTTTTTTCTTTTTGGTCTTTTTTATCTTACGTTTTCTTTGCCTATGCACTAGCGTTTTTTTTCTATCTTTTTTTTATCGATAAACAACCAATAATACGTACGCGTTGGAAAGAACGGTATGGGAGTGATAGCGTCGTTACGTATAGACTAGACGCGCGGGTGTGCGCTATTATGCAGCGTATGCGCTCGAGCCCGAGTGCACTCCCGCGTGCGGTGGCACTCGCGGCTCCGCGATGCATCGAGCCGTGTGAAAATCGTCGGGGCAAAGCTTCGTAGCGAGAAATACGGCGCGTAATACAACGCGGCCAAGTAGAACGTGTGTTTATATGTGTGTATGTATGTTAGAGTGTAATATGTAAGAGTACGAGAGCTGATAAAAATCGCGACTTGACGATGCGAGTCGTAATTGTGATTAGGAGAAAGTCGGACATATCATCGAACCGCAAGATAAATTGCACCACGCATCCACTCGCGAACATCGCACGGAACAATTTTTTTTCTTTTTTCCTTTATTTTCAGGTAATAATAATTTCAGGCAGGTCGATATGCACCAGGTCGCTCGTACACGTATCGTATCGCGATGATGCGATATGTAAAAGTCTACTCGGTTGGTGACCGAGTTACGTTTTTTAGTTCTACGTTGGTTTTCTTTTTTCTTTATAGAAAATAGCCGAGTCGAACGTCCTCGCCTGGGTAATAGGGAACAATTGTATCTTTTCTTTATACAGGAATAAAAACGAGGCGAGGATTTCATCATATGGAACGAAGGTCCTCGTTTTTTGGTATTAAAAGGAAAATCGTTTGATAAAAGAGACGAATCTAGGTTTTCTTGGAAAATGGGGAAATGTATTTGTTCTTTTTCGTATCTCGAATGAGCGAATTGTTGAAAAATGTGGGGAAAATCAAATATGGTTGGACTTACCGGGATAACCCTCGGGGATAACGATTTCCGGGCCAACCTTGACGTCGTGACGATATCGATGCATCAGGAGCGTTGCTGTGACGCGAAGCGATCTCTGTTGCTGTTTGTAGAGTAGAATCGGTCGTCCACCACCGCCCTCGACTCTGACCACACGTGGTAACGAAAATCTGTCCAAAAACTCGCGCAGGGGTACGAACGAGCCACCGGAACCCGCAGCCTCGGCCGTGGCTTCGCGCGAACTTGGCAACGAATCATCACCCGTACCGGTCGCTTCGCCACTCGATAGCGTCGAAAATTCACCACTCGACGACATTTTTGGCCTTTCGATAAATTCACTGTTACCCGTTTATTACGATACACCACTTTATTTTTCATTAAATTTTCGTTTTGACTCGTACAATTTTGTTTTCGAATATCTCGTCAATTCCACGTATTTACACTGTCAACTGTATCATTATTCGATTCATCCTTCTTCTTTTACACTGATCTTCCGGACTGCGGCACCGTTAGTCTCGAGACTCAAAAAACTAAAAAAACAAAAGAAAATATACATATATATGAATTGTAAGACGAAAAAAAAGTAAAGAAAATGAGAAAAAATGAGGATTACGTTCGAATAGAATGACCAAAGATTATCGTAAAATAATGATTCCTTTACAAACAATATTATTTGTTTGGTAAAGTTCCTTTACCAAATAAAACAAAACAAAAAAAAACAAAACTATTCACGAACATTTTTTTAAGAAACTCATTTTGAATAGTTTCTTTACTCCAATGATGATCTCTGTCCTTAAACATTGCACATGAGGCTTGTAATACAAGAAGTCTCGTCGCTTTTTTTCAATGGGCATACGAGAAGCTAAAGTCAATCCGAGCCGTTAATGAAAAAATGATTTTGCCGGAATAAAAATGAAAATGGCCCGGGGCAAAATTCGTCATTGGACGTAGACACGAGGGGCTCGATGAACAGCCATGAACGTCGAGTACACTGAGAGAAATACGCGTGTACAAATATATCAAAGAGTGAGACAGGGACGGAGGAAAGTGACGAGAGAGCGAGGAAGATGAGAGGAATAAAGTCCGTGGGCACGAACGTGTGTATACGTGACGCGGAATGTGCTTTAGTTAACAGCGATTATGCTCGAGGCTTTTGACGTTGGCGATGATGATGATGATGATGATGATGATGATGATGATAATGATGATGATGATGATGATGATGATGATGAATTTATGACGATGATTAGCGCGTGGCATACCGCAATGTCGCCACCGGTCTTCGTATAAATACCCGAAGGGAGAAATATGTTTAATCCGTTTTAGTTGATGTACATAATCCGCGATGTTTCATCGTATCAAGTTATAAACGCAGTTTTCTATACATATAAATATAAATATAACTGTAGAAAACTGTAGGATTAAAAAAATTAAAAGATCACAAAAATTTTCAAACGTCTCGGAAACGGAATTTCTCACGATCGAGCTGTAGGTGAGAAAAAATTGTACTAATATCGTGGGAAACGGACCGCGCCACGCGTTGTCGATAATTCAAATCGATAAACTTGATTTAAGTTTTTTTTATTTAAAAAAAAATTTGTTTTTTTTTTTATTGAATCAGGAATCGAGCAACTCGAAGATTATTCCGTTATGCTTGTATTGTATGTGACTCGAACGAAATTATTCAAGGTTGGGGAATATAAACGAGAAGCCGAAAGACTCGTCACTTTTGCCGACTCGTCGCGCGGCTCCGGATGTTAAAGTTACGCGTATTTTATACGGACGCTTGTGTGTGTATTTTCACGGTGTATATTATACGAGGGTCGCATACGAATGATGGAGAATTAATATTCTACATCCGTAAAATATGATGCGCGGCTCGGTCGGGACTCTCGCGATGTTTTGCTGACGTGCGTGCAAATGTATAGACGCGCATACACATGCACCGGAAAACGTTGATAATATTTAATGCATAATCGGCGTCAATGTGCGTTTGCGAATGTTTTCTCACGGTGCCATGAGCCACCGTGAATAAAACGAAATAAAAAAAAACGTCCATAAACGGTGTAACATTGTTGTAATTCAAATAACGTTAATTTTAATACAAACAATTGTTAGAACGTAATTAAAATAAATTCGATTTTATTTCTCGAACCAAGATTAATCGTAGGATCCATGGAAATCGATCAAAACCGATTTTATAAACAAAAAATAAAGAAAATTAAAATAATTTAAAAAAATGCACACAAAAAGTGTGCTAATGTGAATTGTAAAACTGTATCGATAGGTAGAAATACATATCGATCGAATAAATCGATCGAAACCGATTTTATAAACAAAAAAATAAAGAAAATTAATATAAATAAAAAAATTACACGCAAAAATGTGTGCTAATGAAAATTGTAGAACTGTATTGATCCCCAGAAATACGCATCGATCAAATAAATCAATCAAAACCGATTTTGTAACAAAAAAATAAAGATAAAAATTGCACACAAAAATGTGTGCTATTGAAAATTTTAGAACTGTACCGCTCCGTCGAAATACGTATCAACTGAATAAATCGATCAAAACCGATTTTTTAAATAAAACAATAAAGAAAAAGTTGTAATAATAAAAATTGTAGAAATGTACCGATCTATATTGCAGCTCGATTTTTCCGAATGATGTTATATTTCATGTGCCCGATCGAAGGTCATTTATGTTTGCAGTGATATATTCCATGAGCCACCGTGAATAAAACAAAATTAAAAAAAAACCATAAACAGCGTAATATTGTTGTAATTCAAATAACTTTAATTTTAATACAAACATTTGACTTCTCGAATCAAGACCAACCTTACGATCTCTGGAAAATGATCGAAACCGATTTTATAAACAAAAAAAAGAAAATTTAAATAAATTTAAAAAAATACACACAACAATGTGAATGTAATGAAAATTGCAGTATTGTAGCGATTCGTTGAATCACGTATCGATCGAAACCGATTTTCTAAATAAAAAAATAAAGAAAAAAATGTGCGTTGATAAAAATTGTAGAACTGTACCGATCAGTATTGCAGCTCGATCTTCCCGAATGATGTTATATTTCATGTGCCCGATCGAACGTCATTTATGTTCACAGTGATATATTCCACGTGAGGGATAGCAAACGGCTCGAGCAATCGTTTATTCGATGCACCGGCGCGTATACATGTACGATCAGGCACTTGCACATAACCGGGAGTTTATCATTTACCACTTCAGGCCGCGCGCGCGAAAAGCCGGTCGCAAAACCGTTCCGAACGCTGCGCTGGCTCGACCGAGACTGAAGGTTCGATTAATCATCGGTTGGAGCGGATAGTACGAGTGTGTATGTGTGTGTGTGTATCTCAGGCTGCGTGTGTATGTGTGTGTAAGCGAAAGAGAGAGAAAGAGGGCGCCCGTATGCGCGCGTGCGCGTCTGTGCGTATACGTTCGATAGTAAAACCGATGGACCGTAACTAATCGTCCTTCCCGTATAACACATAGATCCAAATATAATTGCCAAGAGACGAGAGATGTCAACGATTTTTTTGATTTTTAACCAAACGCAGCTTCAATATCAAAATCACCATTTTGAATAATTGCGTTAGATGAAAAATTCAACATTATCAATAAAAAACAATTTTCTCACGTACCAAAAAAAAATCGACTCGCTTCACAGAGTTAAATAATCCTCGCCTAGACGATTCCAATCGGTCACCAATATCCCGATAAATCAAAAATCTTATCGAACTCGACGATGCGACGAACACACGCGCTTCTTTCTTTTTCGTAAATTCAAAAGAAGACAGAAAAACAAAAACAGGAAAGAAAAAAGATTAATTCGGAGGAAGAAAAAATGAGAATTCTCTTTTTTATAGACTGTATTAATTATTCTCGCGAATCGACACGTAATCGAAGGTACTGTCGGTGCGTGACGGGTTTGTAGACGTGAACGTGTAGGCGGGAGACGAGCGATTTGCTGTCAATCTCGCGAGACGTCGCGGACGTCTCGACGCTCCGAACGAGATCGTGCGACTAACTCCGTCGAACCGCTCGCTCCAACGCCGGACTTACCTTCCGTCTGTACCAGCGGCAACAGCCGCGATTCTCCCCACCTATCTACCACCGAATAAACTACATCGCGCTCACCGTCTCTTTGCTTTGCCGCGATACGCCGCTCTACTATGAACTCGCGGATAAAACCTTGCGTTAGTCTGCGTTTGTACGCGGGTATCACGTGTACACGTATAATATATATCGTGCAGTCTCGTCTACCCGCGTGTAACTCTCTTTTCTTCGTCCTTTTCCAGCGTCGACTTCCGCTTCCGGGGGATTTCCTCGTATATGCCCCCAGGGGGGCGGCTCGAAATCTCATCGTTTCTCTCTCATCCAGGAAATAAAAGCACTTATCTTCCTCCAAACGCGATAAACCGTCGGCAAATTTTCATTCGAGAATTCTTCAACCACGATCTTCACGGTTTATTTCTCATTATTTTACTTCGGGCGAATTAGTTTGACGAAATCCGATGAGACGCGATAACGTTAAAGTATTACAAGACGTTTTTTCTATTTCCAGCTCGTAAAGTTCGCCGAGCGTTATTTACTCGATGGAAAATTCAATTAAGGAGTGAGCGCTATTCGATTCGAAGGAAAGAAATGTAAGAGTCGTTAGGGGAAATAAGACTAGTGGAACGTGGAAAAGAAAGGAGATAGGTAAAGGATAAATAATAAGTCACCTCACGCTCTTTTTCGTCGAAGGCAAAGACGCTGGATAAGATATAAAGTAATGCGCATTATGGCGACGAGTGCAATAAACGTGGACCGGAGAGAGGACCGTACGTCTCGACTGCGACAGGGAGACTATAATAAAATTGTAATAAAGCCGCCATTTAATTGGGTAATATAAGCATGGTCCAATCTCGTAAACCGAGGAGAAGCCACGAATGCGTCCAGGGGACGCGTAACTTTTTTTTATATTCTTTATTCCGTTCATTTTTAGTAGGTACAGCCTAACGGGACGCGACGAGGGGACGATAACACGTCGCGCAAATAAAATTCTTGGAAAATCGATCGACGTTACGTTTTTTTTTCAGTTTTTTAAGCGTTAATCTTTCGATCGTCTCGACGATGATATTTATAATTTCGATCTAATCGTTATTGATCGAAAGCGTTATGCGATATTACCGTGATTTCCGATCATTTTCACGCTTCGGCTTCGTTTTTAGCTATTTTTTATTTTCGAATCGAAACGAGAGAGAAATTTTTAAATGAAATTATTTGAATTTCGTAGCGGATCTAGCATTGAACAGTTAAAGAAAGGGTTATGCCGGTGCTATAATCGGTATATATGGTATATAAATACGTGCGTGGATCATGTCCACCATATGCTTACGCAGCGAGCATCTGGCGTGTACCACTTCTATGATGTACAGAAGAACTTATCTTAGGAGTCCCCGCTATAATACGTCGAAGACACAGTTATGGTCTCGTACACAGGAGTGATCAACGATGAACGTGATTCATCTGCATGGCCACGATTGCCCATTCAGGATCGCCAATTTTGCAAAATAATTCGAGCTTTGTTGAATTCGATACGACTTTGGATTCCGAGGAATATGTGTCAGTGAGATAAAGTACCGCAATTTAGTCCCCCGAAATTAAACGTAGTTTCGAAAAATAATTGAGAAATAAATAATTAAAAAAATATAATTTTCCGATTGAAAATATGCCACGATTTCCCATTCAGGGAATTTTGCAAAATAATTCGATCTTTGTTGAATTCGATATGACTTTGGATTCCGAGGAATATGTTTCATTGTTATAAAATACCGCAATTTAATCCCCTAAAATTAAACGTAGTTTCGAAAAATAATTGAGAAATAAATAATTTAAAAAATATAATTTTCCGATTGAAAATAAGCCACGATTTCCCATTCAGGGAATTTTGCAAAATAATTCGATCTTTGTTGAATTCAATATGACTTTGTATTCCGAGGAATATATGTCAGTGATATAAAATACTGCAATCTAATCCCCTAAAATTAAACGTAGTTTCGAAAAATAATTGAGAAATAAATAATTTAAAAAATATAATTTTCCGATTGAAAATAAGCCACGATTTCCCATTCAGGGAATTTTGCAAAATAATTCGATCTTTGTTGAATTCGATATAACTTTGGATTCCGAGGAATATATGTCAGTGATATAAAATACCGCAATTTAATCCCCTAAAATTAAACGTAGTTTCGAAAAATAATTGAGAAATAAATAATAAAAAAAATATAATTTTCCGATTGAAAATAAGCCACGATTTCCCATTTAGGGAATTTTGCAAAATAATTCGATCTTTGTTGAATTCGATATGACTTCGGATTCCGAGGAATATATGTCAGTGATATAAAGAACCGCAATTCAATCTCCCAAAAGTAAACACAGTTTCGAAAAATAATTAAATACAAATAATGAAAAGAATATTATTTCCCGATTGAAAGTAATCAAAGAAAAAAGAAAATAAATTTCCGCACAACGTCTAGTGGCGTGGGCGACACACCCGTTGCGATCGCGAACGAAGGATCGAGCCACACCGCATGGCGATTCCTTACGGTCGTTAACGTCGTTAGATACTTTCACATTCCTGTGCGCGGGGCCCCGCGCCCGCGCCGTGCAGGCTAGAGGTTCACCGTATATCCCAATAATTAGGTTGGAACGTAGAGAATATTAATGTCAGTATTTAGAGAGAGAATAGACAGAGAGAGAGAGAGGGAAAGAGAGACGTTAAAAGCGCGTATAGTGTCATTGTCCCGGATGATTGCGGTACCGCCGAGCGGATTATCGACCCTCGAGACGATTATTACGACGTCGACAACGAATACGACGAACAGAAATAACGTGGCGCGCATAGGTAATTGTTCCTGAAACGCCCGCGGTACTCTCCTCGTCGTCGTCGTCGGAGCATCGACGAGATGTTGGGTAGGGTCACGATCTCAACGGATGGGTGAGGTAGGTCGATGCGTCGATCCGATAAAAAATTACTTTATTTATGCGCATGACGCATTTCGAATGATGATTGTAAAATTCAAACAAAAATAAATTCCATTTCCTGTTATAAAAAATTCTATCTATCGTTATTATCACTTTCACCAATTATTATATAGAAATATATCGATTCGATATGTAAATCTTTTGCGATAGATCGATTATATTTTTAAATAAATTCTAATTACCCGAAAGAATTGAGAATAATTTATTCATTATTTAATTAGATGAAATTTCAATAGATCGCTATTATTTTTCAAGGTAGAGAAAGAGAGAGCGAAACGAATTTTGTTAATCTCGCGAGTATCGTCACCGTGGCTAATTTCATCGTCGGTAATAATTCAGGAAAGTGGCAATGAATCTCTCGTAAAGAACCGTACATCGGAGATCGGCTCGTCCTTACGAGAGAGCGAAGTATTAACGAGTCCCTCTCTTCCTCTCTCACTCTCGATCGGCAATAGGATTCTCTCTATACCAGTTTCCCGGAAAGCAATGTGGCTATCCGCGTGTTCGCGAGAGATACTAAAAACTGGATTCGTGTTTCTATCGCGGGGAGAGTCGCATGCGGATCGCCGCAGGAATCGGTGCCCGGCGTATAGTAAAAGCAACAGAGCGGGCATCACGGCCAATGACTCTGTCAGTCATTGGTCCGGCATCCAGATCGCGCCGCGAGTTCGCGAGATAGTTTTCTCTCTTGCGAGAGGGAGAGAGACAGAGAGAGAATGATCGTGAAAACCAGTTCGAGAAACAACGCGAGAGATGAGAGTGACGACGATTGAACTGAGATATTATCTCCGACTCTCTCTCTCTTCGTCCAAAAGGTAGACACTAACGTATACCAACGGTATGTTATTATACATCCTGTGCGGCAATGCGTTCATTTCGCGTATATACAGGACATTCTATGCAGACTCCACCTCGATCGATTACCATAATTTTCTATTTTCTTTTCTTATCACGACTCTAATTTTCCAACCAACGACTCGCCTTCATCCCAATTCGTTGAATTTATTTTCAACACACTCCTGCGACATTGAGAAAAATGAATTTTCGCGATTATACTTAAGTACATTTTTATTTATCGTTTTTCTACGATTTTATTGCTTTCAATCGAGAACGAAATTAAGGGAGAAAATAGCGAAGGATCTTGGATATTTTCTAACGATCGATTCGACACGGAACGTCCTCTATAATTGGGTACCAAGGCTTCGTAAAAGTCTATTATAGCTCGTCAAACTTTTAATTCAATGAAACAAACAATTAACACATCGTTAAGTCAGCCCTACATAATTAGCCCTTCGCGATTGATTAATAGCTGCGCGATAGAAAATACGCCGTCAATTAGTAACATCGCGTATTCCATTTTCCATATAATTATTGATTCATCCGTGATATTTTTTTTGCCTCGCGTCGAACATCTTATACGTAACACGCGCGTTGCATATATAAATATGTATCGTGTGTAACAAAGTAAAGAAATTGAAATGCCAGAACGTAACGATCTTCGTTATGTTGTACGTTAGGTACGTTACACGTTAATACTTTTCGAGAATTCCGTGTGTACCGCAATTGTTAGAGCGAGATACGCGTGCGAACGTGAGATGCATCGCCCGTATGAAACGGAGAGAAAAGAGAGAAGCTTATTTGCCGTAGCGTTCTATAATTTATTATATCACGAGCTCATATATGCGTGTGTGTGTGTGTGTGTGTGTGTGTGTGTGTGTGTGTGTGTGTGTGTGTGTGTGTGTTTGTAAGACGTCGGTTTCGTGCGGCGTGGTGCGGGCGAGAGAGAGAGAGAGAGGGAGAGAGAGAGAGAGAGAATGAGAGGACTACGAGGCCGCGAGAGGTCGAATATTATCATTACATAAATAATTATAATAAGCGGTCTCTCCCTACACGGAAGCATATCGCGTACAAGGGATTAAACTTAAGGAGGGAGAGGAGGTTTAATACATATATACGAAACGATCGCGTGGTTGCAGCATCGAGGGATGACCTTCGGAAGGTCGCCGCCTTTGCACCTTCCAGCAACTTTATACCTCAAGATCAAACCGATTTTTCATCCATAAGTTCTGATACGCCCGCTGCTATCGTACCGCGCCCTCGATAAATTTATCTTACGATAAACGTATTTTTCAAACTCGCGCGATACGCGCTTGCGCCGTTACGAGTCTTTAATTATTTCGATAATTCATCATTCGTTTATAAGACCGGAGTTTATATCAAGTATTTCCCAGCTCTTTGTTCAATCCTATAGCGTTCCAAATCATTCTCGCACTTACGAGAAGTTTAATTCACGATGGGGGGTAATAATTATTAAACTTCGTTCGATTATTTCGCGCGAGGTACGAACGAAAGAACGCTCGAGTAGGAAATTCTGGGAAAAGCTTGAAACTACACGGATATTTGAGACGTGCGAGAAATTAATCGGACTTCTACGCGACTATGCGATGTTTCGAAACGTACGATGCGAATGCCACGTAGAGGAGGGAGGAGGGAGAAGAAAAATTCATATTCGTTGCTCGGTCAGTGATAAACGTAAAACGATCGGGCACAGTTAGTACAGGCGCGTATACGTATACGTGTAATATATAACAGAGTATAAACCAAAGTATAAACCAAACCCCTCTAGTTCCGCGTGCACGCAGAGTCATTAGCCGATCCACCGGCCAGCTCGATCCTTCGTTTACGTTCTCTCATAGCTGCTGCTGCTGCCGTTGCTGCTGCCGCTACGAGACGTCTCATCCACGCGATCTCTCCCAAGCTTCTCTGGCGATTATGCAATACACACACACGTACGCGAATACAGACACAGATGGAGGAATACACGTATAACCAACGCGATGACCCTTCACTAACCTCCCCCTACCGCCTCCTCCTCGCGCCGTAATCTCTAATAAGGAAATTCGGTCTATCTTACGACGATTCCTCTCGAGCTTCGAGGCGCTTCGTTCGCTTATGCAAATGAGAAACTGAATATTCCACAGGGGGGAAAAAAGAAAAGTATACACGGAGAGATACGAGAAATATTTATCGCCGCGTACAATTTAAACAACAATTTTATGAAGAATTTTTACCGACGAGATCCTGTCATTGATCACCGATCGATTAATTCTCGTGTAAAATAAGAAAGAAAGAAAAAACGTAAAATGATTTTGTAACACGAAGAAAAGAATTCTGACTCATTCGTTTACGATCGCAACCCCGTATTTTTATTTTCTCTCTATACAAGGTGTAAAAATTGTCCTTAAAAGGGCCACGCGAGGATCGATTCTCTGTCTCTCTCTCTCTCTCTCTCTCTCTCTCTGTCTCTCTCTCTCTCTCTCTGGTTTTTTTCGGTGCGAATTATTCGAGACTGTCCCTGACACGCTGACGAATCCGCTCAATCACGTCGCATAAAATAGTCCATTAAACGAGAATGCACGCATGGACAGCGTGTAACGTAATAACGCGCATAGCCGAGATTCCCTCGGTTGACATTCACGCGTCGATGGAATCCCCGCGCCATGTACGTATAAAGTATTCAGGGACGCGGCGCGCATGGACTTTTGCAACTGTACGAATTAAGCGCGATCGAGAACTCGCCAAATTGGGCTTTCGGTATGGAAAATATAAGACGCGATGTAATATCTTCTCGGTAGATCCTGAACGACGATTATGTTTTTTTTTTAATGCTCTCGGGGTCGACCGTGATGACCACGAGAGATTCTTGCAGTTTCGTAAGCTCCGATATGAACACATAAATATATAGTTATATATAAATATCGGCTACCACGAACCTTCGGGCTGAATTTCTCATCGAAGGAGACGAAGGAGGTGGTCGCATTTTCTCTCCATACACGCGCACGCGCACTCGTCTCGCTCGAAACGAAGGTAAGCGAGACCCATCGATGGTCCATCGATTACCATCTACGCAATTTCTTTTATATCTCCTTTCGTTCGAAACACGCGCGTACGTTCTTCGGTGATCTCCCGGCGCCTCGTGCACGTCTGTCGCTCTTTCGGACACTGAATACCGGTATAAATCTTCGGTTGGCGAGCCTACCTCTCAAACCCTGACACATATATGTGTATATATGTATATGTGTATGTATGTACAACGATAGGCGCGATAGTGATTAATGTTAGGCCCACGCAATTGAGCGCAATTGCGGTTACGACTACTCTATCAATATTTTACATCATCGATCATCGCCCGTGTGTTCGATCGCGGCGTGTGTATACAGAAAATTCTACGTATTATTAATAACTACGGACAATCTACGTTGTCGTAGATATTCGCGTAGGGCGGGAAGAAAAGGAAAGAGAGGCAGAGAGAGAGAGAGAGAGAGAGAGAGAGAGAGAGAGAGAGAGAGAGAGAGAGAGAGAGAGAGAGAGAGAGAGAATGAACGATAGCGGTAAAATGTACCGAGGCAAAGACGTGAGATAATTATTATCAGTGGTGGAGTACGCGTCTCAATTATCGAACGATTGGCTATAAATTAACCTACGGGGGTGGAAGGAGGGTTGAAATATTTATCGCACGTAACTCGGGATTTTGCATTCTCTCGGGATCGCCCTCGGTGGTGAGTTCGCATTGATAGAAGAAGGGGAGGATCGTTCGAGAAACATCGTCGAAATATCGCTCGAGGAGCTTTTTTTAAACGTCAATCGGGCGATAGTTGGCCCGAAGCGATTTTCTCGAGGTGCGATTTTTCAGGGCGATAACAAAAAAAAACATAATAATAATGATGGAAAAATAAAACCTCGGATCTACTGAATATCTTCGCACGCGTGTATACGCGCACGAACGTACGCAAGGCTGCTCTCACGTATGCAAGTCCGCCGCTGGCAAATTGCATTGTCACGGTGTCGATCGTTAATCGCACGGCCGTTGACACCTTTATAATAGAGGCGCTGAACGTGGCAGGCCTCTCTCTCTCTGTCTCTCTCTGGGTTTCTGCATCTTTGTCTCTATTATATCTCTCTCTCCGTCACCAGAACGATTCCCGAGTGTTCCGCGTGCCCGGCGCGCCTTGTCCCCGGACAAACGCGTTTCGTAGCGTGCAATCGCCCTTGATCGACGGAATACTCGTCGCAATACTTATATATATATGCATATATACATATATGTGCGTGTGTGTGTGTGTGCGTGGACTAGGACTTTTACATACGCGCGTGCATAACTTGGGGGTCGCTTGACCAGGATGCGTTTTGCTTCTATCGACGTCCGGGCTCCTTCGTCCTATTGTTAATACATGTTCATATATATATATATATATATATATATATATATATATATATATATATATATATATTGTATAATAATATAATATATATTTTAATATTATATTATATTATATTATATTATATTATATTATATTATATTATATTATATTATATTATATTATATTATATTATATTATATTATATTATATTATATTATATTATATTATATTATATTATATTATATTATATTATATTATATTATATTATATTATATTATATTATATTATATTATATTATATTATATTATATTATATTATATTATATTATATTATATTATATTATATTATATTATATTATATTATTATTATATTACATTATATTACATTATATTATATTATATTATATTATATTATATTATTATTATATTACATTATATTACATTATATTATATTATATTATATTATATTATATTATATTTTATTATATTATATGATTTATATTATGTTATATTATATTATTATTATATTACATTATATTACATTATATTATATTATATTATGTTATATTTTATTATATTATATGATTTATATTATGTTATATTATATTATTATTATATTACATTATATTACATTATATTATATTATATTATGTTATTTTATAGGTATCATAATTATATTATATGATATTATATTACATTATATTATTATTATTATTATTATTATTATGTAATATATATAATATATATTAAAAAATGCCACATCAAAATATGTGTATCCGCGTGAAACTCGTAAGAACCAAAATACATACGTACGATTCTAAAAAGTCCGTAACAAAAAGACAAAAATTGATTTAAATAAATCGAGAGTATCGACAGACGTTTATGCCGGATTGTTTGTTTTCTATTTTAAAGCAAAATAACCTTGGGACTGTATTTTTCTGTAAATATTAACGGCTATTTTGTACCGAGGTATCATTATCGCGATAATGGCTTCGAAAGAGCCACGAGCTACGAGGATAATGGGAATGGAATATTTTTTCGTTCACGAAGTAAGAAAATTCCCAGGTGTTTAACGTATATACATATTCTTTTCCTTTCCGCACCTCGAGACTGTCTATCCACGTGGGCGCCCGATGTTATAAGCCATGTCAAAGTCGCGATTTTAATTTTTCGTCGAAAAATCGGGGGGAAAAAGAAGTTGTTGCGGCCACGGGGTTTATCCCCACGCGTAATTATAGTGCGCTCCGCGGGCTCTCGTGGTCCACCGACCGAGAAGCCGCAGCACGCTGCTGACCAGACCTCACTGTGTTAACTATACGTACATATATCTATTTATATACATATATATGTAAGTATATTAACTCTGTTCTGTTGCACCGGTCTCTCGAGCACGGGCCAAGCCTTTATGTTCCGAGTATGCCACTGTTACGTAAAAAATGGGGAGTGTACTGTTACAGCCTCGCGTGCCGCCGCCGACAGCAGAATAGTTTATACAGAGTCTGTTCGTAACGCTTCTTGTATATCGTGCATTATATACATATACATATATATATATATATATATATTTATACATAGCTGTAGGACACGCGTGTAACGTAAAACGTTAATAAACGTTAGTATCCGCTGCGAATCGGCTTGCGAGAGTTGCTCCTTCACCTCACCGTTCTTCGCGTCTTTTCTATACATATTTTATATATACATACACATAGATATATATATATATGTTTGTGTGTGTATGTACCGGAGAACCATCTCGTCTCTTCCGCGTGCGTTACTCTCTCGTGTGTCCCGATATATTTGTACTCGCGCAAGGAATCTCTACATGCCCTCGCCTCCCTCTTCGGTGCCAATCTCACGAGGATCGCCCTCTAACGACGGCTATGATCTCTCTACGTAGGTTACATATATATATATATAATGGAAAATCGCCTACCTCGTGTACATAGAGAAGCGCTCGTTACCGTAGCATGAGCTATACGTACATATCCATATGTATCACGAGTAGAGCCGACAATTATCTACGGGCATATCGTGGAAAGAAGTTACCGTATGGCTTTCCGTCACTTTATCCTTATTGGTGATACTCGTGTCGATCTCGCGAAGGAGCTGTATAGGAATCCTTGTAAATCCCACCCGGAGTAACTTGAACGAGACGCACACGACGTTTCTCGACCGCAGAGATCGACGAGTTACGAACATTAAAAATCTTTATAACGGACTAGCGCCATACATAGATCGTTGGTGTAATAAATTTTTATCATAAATATCGGAGATGGCTGATAATTCGTCGATTAACTCTCTCGTTGATTAATTGATCGCATTTCGATTCAATTTGAAATTGTCTCGACGCCTGGTGTCTCCACGGGTGTTATAAAGTTTTTCTCTGCCGATCTAGGTTTGCCCTCGCACTAGCGCCATATAAATGAGGATCGAGTATTTATCTAGTACGACGATATCGTTCTTTCGAGACTAGGAGACACTGTTGCATATGCTTTAATCTTGCAACAGGACGCGTACAAAGACGCGCGTATATACACGTGATCTCTCCTAGCTCGGGCGAGGCTCTTAAATTTGCAGCGACGAGACTTAAATCAATCACCGTAATTAACGCTCGGCTTTGTACCGCTAGAATGGAGATTAGAAGAGCGTTTGCTCTCTTGCCGAGTTTCTTCCTTTATCGGACTCACGTGTGTGCAAACACGACGCATGCGACGAGACACAGTACGCGAAACGTGCTCAAGCTTACCGGTACACATACTCTCGTTACTTATTTACTCCTTCGCATCGCTTCCCTCGTATCTTCTACAGCTTCGACTATCTCCTTTATACAGGGTGAATTTCATAAGGTGTCGTAAGCTTTATTCTAAGGTAGATTGGATCATTACAAACAAAAGTTGTTAATATACATTAGGGATATTTTCAATAGTTTATGAGATATACATTCTTAAAGTTGGTCCAATCAGAGTGCGCCGAGAAACGTTGGAACCGCCCACTCTCGCCCTAGCCGCAGAGATAGCACAGTGTAGGGCGTTACATTTGGGATTGCAAAATTCAGAGCAGTCAATTTTATTTATTATATTATTACGCAGTCATTTTTATTTCTCCGGCATTAACTGCTAGGACGGAGAGTGGGCGGCTCCAGCGCTTCTCGACGCCCTTGGCAAAATTCAGAGCAGTCAATGCCCGAGAAATAAAAATGACTGCGTTATAATATAATAGATAAAATTGACTGATCTGAATTTTGCAATCCCAAATGTAACGCCCTACACTGTACTATCTCTACGTCTAGAGCAGGAGTGGGCGGGTTCAACTCCTGACTGGACAAACTTTAAAAATGTATATCTCGTAAACTACTGAAAATATCCCTAATGTATATTTGCAACTTTTGTTTGTAATGATCCAATCTACCTTACAATCAAGCCTATTACACCTTATGAAATTCACCCTGTATATATATAAACGCGATAGTCGTAGCTGTATATATATATACATATATTTATATGCGCGTGTGTGTGTTTACATTTGACATACTTTGTCTTTCACTTTATACGCATGTGCATTTCCGCGACGTTATCGCGACTCGTCTTCGAATCGCTACCGCGGACCTCACGAAAGGAGTCTACTCACGGCCAACTTGCTCACTCGGTCGGATCAACACTCGAAGTTGGCGTAATTCTCGATTTTCTAATGTGTCCCCGATGAAGTCCTCGGTATACATCCTCGATAAATGAATCGATCTTACGCAGGGTCCGCATTTTATCTTCGCGGAGTCAACGATCCTGTATACATTTTTTTGTTTAAATTTCTATATACATATGTGTATGTATATATTTATATTTGCATAGTATAGAAATTAATAACGGTTCGGTGCACCCTTTCGTGTGTCTCTACAAAGTGTATTTATATATATATATGTATATGTTATGTTAGCACGTAACTGTAATTCATCTGTCCATTCTCCGAGGGCACGAGCCGTGACGCTGGTTGACAAGCCTATCAAATTGCTCGGCTATTTGCGATCGGGCTCGTTACACGCATTACAATAATTTCCCGCGCGCGATCCGGTGATATCCATCACGTGTACGAGTGGCAACGCATAGGACGTACCAGTTGTTATGATGTATCACGTGGATTTACGTGTATAAAGTCCGTACGTAAGTGTAGCGCACTTACGCCGAGTAATCCGCCACGTGACAATGCGCCAAGCGAATCAAACCGTATCAACCGCGGACGTGCTACGTATTAATAATTGACACGAGCCGGAAAACTTGTATGGCTAATGCGATATGAAGAAAGTAATTCGATTAATCGGGAGAAATCGATAACGAGATTTTTTTCTGGCGACGATTGCTTTGCAGATATATAGATAAGTATTCGTTTTCATTGAAAATTTTGTATTACATTCCTCTGGGACTTGCCATAACCACGCATGTAGTATGTGCGACATAAAACGACCAGATTACGCGTATATATATGTGTAGTACAGAAAGTAGCCGCCCCTCGGCTCTGCACGCTTCGAGCGCAGCGCCAGTGGCTGCATCTAGCGGTGATAAGCAGTACTACACCATCTCACCGAATAAAATTTAATTCGTCAAAATGAATTATTTTCATTTACTTTTTCGATCTTTTTAAGATTTAAATATCTCTTATATTCTGTCATGGCGAGTGAAAGGTAATGTTAAAATAAATTACTTATCGTAATTAAAAATAATGGCTAAAAATGGTGTACTAAAAGATCAGCTAACCAAAGGCTCTTCGAGGCGTATTTACACCCATGGCTGCATCTAGCGGCGATAAGCGGTACTTCACCATCTCACCGAATAAAATTTAATTCGTCAAAATGAATTATTTTCATTTACATTTTCTATCTTTTTAAATTTTAAATGTCTCTTATATTCTGTCACGAGGAGAGAAAGGTAATGCTAAAATAAATTGGGTATCGTAATTAAAAATAATGGCTAAAAATTGTGTACTAAAAGATCAGCTGACCAAAGGCTCTTCGAGGCGTATTTGCACCCATGGCTGCATCTAGCGGCGATAAACGGTACTCCACCATCTCACCGAATAAAATTGAATTCGTCAAAATGAATTATTTTCATTTACATTTTCGATCGTTTTAAAATTTAAATGTCTCTTATATTCTGTCATGACAAGATAAAAGTAACGCTAACATAAATTGTTTATCGTAATTAAAAATAATGGCTAAAAATTGTGTACTAATCGTAAAAGATCGACTGACCAAAGGCTCTTGGAGTTTCGACGCTTCTCGAAATGAGAATCGTTCAGCCGATCGGTAAAATTACTCACGAGTATTCTTCTCGCCCTTATGAACAACCTCGGCGTAGAGTCGTTCTGTACTAACACCCGCCAACATGGCTACGTCTTAATCATCTCGGTGGGGTGAGAAGGACGCGAAGGACTCGGAGGGTTGTCTCGTGCGTAAGCCACGTGTACGTGTCTTCGGTCAGTTTTATCGCGTACCCGACCTTCCAAGCATACTCCATAACACTCCGCGCCATAATTTATACGCTAATGCTCGTACTTGCAAATGCACGTACGCGTTGCTCGGCTCGTTTTTCACTTATTTTCTTTTTTTATAACTTCTCCTTGCGATCGCCTATCGATAATTACCACGCGAGTAGCTATATATCGATTTTATGCTCGCGCGTCTCGATCGCTGAACGTCAGAAGGACCTGGCTCGTGTTATTAAAAACGAATATACAAACGTTTACGCCCTTTTGACTATCAGCGATCGATATATGTATAACATCTTGCAACGAGCAACGCAGATCCAAGAAGCGGGTTTTTGTCTTTTTGCTCGATTGAGTATCGACTTGACTAAGCATCTCAAGTTGTAGAGACTGTCTTTAACCATGAAGGATTGACATGGTCTCTTAACGGATATCTATATCACATTTTTCTCCTATCTCGACGTAAGTACTTTATTTTTAATTTGTTTTTTTATTTTAACGCGTTTATTTCTCTCATTATTTTTCCACGTGTCGTCGAGCCGTCCAGTCTTCTCTCGGACTGCTCGAGGACACTTCCTTCTCGATCTCACATATAATCTCATAATACTTCCCTCTCGTTTGAACCAGTCGTAAAGTCGTCCGAGGAGTCGTGCTCGAGGAGGAGAAATTACCATCGCGAAATCGCCCCGATCTCTTTCATATATACACACACACACAGATATATTTATATATATATTTATTTCCCACGATACCGATCGATCTTACCGATACGAAGATCGGCTTTTCATAGTTGCACGCTTGTATTCGTTCGCAATTCGTATTTACGAGGCACCCAACGATCTCGCGTCTCGTAGAAAGAGCTGGCAAGGGTCAAGGAGAAAAAAGTCGTGACCCCATCAAGCTTGTATAGAAATATCTCAATTTCCAGTGATAAAAATATTCAATCAATAATAATCGAAATGATTAATTTAAATCGGCTTTCTTATCGACGCGTTCATTGAAACAAGGTGAATCTGGAAGATGACGATCCCATAAAAGGAACATTACGACGATCGTCTCGTGAAGGATCGCGGAAAGGCGCATGAACGGGCAAAGGTCACCAACCGCAAGACCGCGTAAGACGGTGTTCAACACGGGAGATATCAGCCTGGATGTTCTGTTGCCGAGGGTGCTTTTCCTTGCATCGTTCTGTGCTGAATCTCGTCGTTCGTCGCGAGAAGAGAGTCTCTCGTGACGGGGCTGGGTCATTGACAGACCGGTCGTTACACAAGCTAAGTGGTTTGTCGTTGCACAGCGTTCGTAAGGAGGAATTGAGGAAGAGAAGGAGAGGGAGGTCTAAGTGCTCCATATTCCACGTACAGTTTCACCATGAAATTCTCCTGGTTCACAATGCCTCTTCGCGTACACGTCAAACGGTAAGGCGGATTGGTCACCCGAGGCGACGTGTCGGTAACAGTGCGATCGAATTACATTTTCACACTGATTATAAGTTTTCTTTTTCCTCGTAACGAAACAACCCCACATTTCCCTACGTTTACACTTCTCCATTGTCGATATTCTTTTAGAATGTATAAAAAAGAAAATAAAAAATTATTATCATCCGACGTACTCGTAATTGCCCGAGGAATTATTTATTATTGTTCGTACCGCTCGGCGAGAATATTGTTAACGTCGTGTCACGTGTACCTACATAGACAATATTATATATATATATATATATGTATAATTTTATATTGCGAGAATTATTACAAGTAGAAATATAATTATATTATACATAGGTAAAATTATGGCTCGTGGGTAGTTGGAGAAAATCGAGAAATTAGCAATACGAGTTGAAAAGAGAGATCACCAAGAACGGGAAAACTCGTAAACGATTTGATGATGTACTTCACTTCTGTTTTATATATAGCTATTACGACTTTTTATACATTCAGCTGACTTCGCTCTTCTGCGAGATTGGTATGTCGCGTTATTTTTGTTATGATTTTTCTTTTTTCCTTTTTTCTTTTTTATTATTTTAGTATACACGGAACTCGAGTTCAATTTCATTGGGGTGTTAGCTAGTTCGGTATACGGGTGAGCTCTCGACGTTGCGGATGAAAAATCCTCCGATCTATACCCCGATCTCTATTATCGGCAATGGAATCGAGTGCACAGTGCAACGAGAGAGCGATTACGCAACTCGCTTGGTACACGCCCGACATATTTCGTAATGGCAAAACTACCGTAGTGGCCATGCTTATATACATATATAACGGTGCAAGGAATATAGTTTCGTCGGTGAACTATGGACAATACGAAACGCGAGTACGAAAAACAGTTTAGCTCGATCGCACGAGATCGAAAATGTTACTGGGTAATTGACGCTTTTATTGTGAGATCGTAGCAGAGAAAATGTGTCCGATTTCCTAAGAAAAATTGTAAAAACAACATTCTTGGAAACGTAACTTTAAAATATTCGTTAACCTCGTTGATCGATCGATCAATTATTTTCAAGAATCGGTGTTGACGCGCGACTCGAAACTGAGCAACCCATTGCGTTAAAATTTTGTAAGCATTTAGAGAATTATGTCAAAAAGTGGCTAAACGTTGTATTTTACGAAAATTGTCGCTATAATTTTCTAGATATCCTCAAAACTTTAACGCTCTATGTTGGACAAAGTACGAATTGCGTTTTCGAATCGCTCCTCGTCTGTAACACAATCATTTTTTTTCGATCGCAATATTAACGTTTCACATACACTCCGAGAATTCGCGGAAATGTGAAAAATTTTCGTAATCTCCGATGCGGAAGCGCGTCATAGCGGATGTCGAAGAGTGAGAGAGCTAATGTTAACGACGCAATGAGAACGACAAGCTACAGTAGAGAGAGAAAGAGAGGGAGATCGAAAATTAGACGTCGAAACAATAATCTCGTTTCGTTCCCTCGAGCACGGAAATTTCGTAACTTCGACCTCGTACACGCGTAGTAAAAAATTTCTTGCTTCTGTTTTTTTCTTGTTCTTTGTACCAGCGACAATGCTTTTACGTCTATTGTGACGATGAGCTCGGCGTGTATTCAAAGTGCGTAATCGTTTCGAGAAAAGTCAGTCAGTCAGTCAGTCAGTCAGTCATTGAGCCGTGGGATTAACTTTCGTCCTCGGTTATGGTCGTTCTTCTTCTAGACAAAGTAGCAACGCTAATATATACATACACATATAAAATCTCAACACTTAAAATGTTCCAGGTGTTTCTCGAGACTACCATTCTCCCCCCTCCCCCACCCCTCACTCCTTTTTTCTCCTCTTACTGTCATTACGTTTCCTCCTATCTCGTGCCAAGATTTACGAGCGACGAGCGTACGGGAAGAACTTTACGCACTTTCCTCATTACGAACTTTCGCAACTGACGAGCTTCTCACACCGATGAGCGTTCACGAGGCCTCGAAATATCTTCGGTCTTCTTTTCAATTTCAACGGAACAATAATTCTCCTCTCGACTGCCTTCTCGTTCTCGTTTGCAAGGTGGATGAGGAGGAGGAGAAATAAAGAAAGAAAGAAAAAAAAATTGTGCAATTTTACTCGCAATACAAGCCGCTCCCATTTCGTATATTTTTTCGCAGCCTGATGAACTCCACCGAGCGTTCCAACATAAATATTATGATCGAATTGTATTTTAAGAAAAAGAATGAAGAAACCAGGATGGATTTGTTTTAACGAACTTGTTTAAAAATTCGTCTTACGAAAAAAAAGTAAAAAATAATCGCGAATAGTCACATTCAATGGAAGAAGACTGTTGCACAGTGCAATGTGCAACGTGCAATGCAACAGAGATTTCTCGATCTCGTCGCTTCTCCCACACACACACACAGCCTAATACAGACAGAAACACACAGACGAGATAATAGTATTGGTATTGCATATACCGTGTAATACTCAGAGAATAGACTTTTCTCCGTGAGGGACACAGGGAGAAAAGACCTCGAGAGCCCCCGCGAGTGTAGATTGAAGGCCAGAGGCCAGCACGTTCCTCTCATTATGCTCCTCGCCTTCTTCTCTTCGGAAATTCTAACTGTACACTGCCTTGCGAGCTTGGATCACCCCGCCCAAGGGTCCACGTCCAGCTTCACCATGTACCTACTTGTATATAATATATCCATGTACCTATATGCATATATATACATATATACATCGTATAATGTCGTGAAACAAGGCCTGGGCTGCTAAGTTGGACCAGTCGTCATTGAATATTTTCCATAAAATCAAGAATATTCTTTATCCACAAATGAAATAAATTATTAGGAATTTACGATAATTATTTAATGAGAATTACATCGATATAGAAGTATTGGCGACTAGGAGTGAGTAGGTTAGAGTTAAAATGATTTTTTTCCAATTATTACGGTGGTCCATATTTCCCAACGTTACCCTACGTAACTTCACCTAGTGTAACATTGTACAAGCATTATATCGTAGTACTACAAGCACTGTATGTATCTCGTATACATTCATATACGTATATATGTGTTTATTCCATAAGAGAAATAGTTACAAGGGAGAAAGAAAAGAAAAGACAGGTCGACAAGCTCTCTTACGAGGCATCTCGCGGTTATTTTGCTGCTGCTCCGCAGGGCTTCTTGCGGCCACGAAAGACATGCTCGAACTTCGAGAAGGTCGAGAGATGATTTCTAGGCTTTCTCGTGCGGTACAAGGTTCGTGTACTAAGTACGATATATATATTCGTATCTTTATATCAGAGATCATCCCCTTTCCTCCATCCACTCACAGTAAATTTCTTTTTTGCTCCGTTTTTTTAAGAATCTAAGACAGTTACCGTTACGACAAACTGTTCTACGAAAATATTAATATTCGCCATTTTTACATAAAATAGGAAATAGGAAAGAGGTTTATGCGAGTTGAAAGATATTTTTGTTTGGTGTATGTATTTATATAGATGTGTGTGGGTGTGCGAGACTAGGAGCATGAGAGAAAGATATCGCGAGGGGGTTGGTAGGGGAAGGAAGATAGTGCAACGAGGGGAGTCGAGGGTCCGTCTCGTGGCCAGAGCTAAGAGCGCACGATTCACGAATGCCGAGATGCTAGAAAGAGAGAGAGAGAGAGAGAGAGAGAGAGAGAGAGAGAGAGAGAGAGAGAGAGAGAGAGAATATAAGTACATAACCCCGAGGTCCTTTCCTAGAACGTAGGGCTTAATAAGCGACGATAATTCACCCGGTGGTGGCACGCCGATAGGAGGAACGTCACGCCATGGCTCGAGAAGCCTTACGTTCTGTTATACCACGTATATATGGTGTAACAGAACATAAGACAGATATTAAAAAACAACAACAGTTTTCGTATCTTTATAAATAAGGACTTTTTATTTTTCATGGAAAGTATTATAAATAAGGACTTTTCATTTTTCATGAAAATTAGGTAGGTATTATAAATAAGGACTTTTTATTTTTCATGAAAATTATTATAAATAAGGACTTTTTATTTTTTATGAAAATTATTATAAATAAGGACTTTTTATTTTTCATGAAAAGTATTATAAATAAAGACTTTTTATTTTTCATGGAAAGTATTATAAATAAAGACTTTTCATTTTTCACGAAAATTATTATAAATAAGGACTTTTTATTTTTCACGAAAATTATTATAAATAAGGACTTTTTATTATTCATGGAAATTATTATAAATAAGGACTTTTTATTTTTCATGGAAAGTGTTATAAATAAAGACTTTTTATTATTCACGAAAATTATTATAGACAAGGACTTTTCATTTTTCATGAAAACAATTTTTTTTTACACAAACTTTAAATTTTTCACGAAAACCATTATTTTTCAAAGTCTTTTTATTTTTCACAAACAATTTCCCACCTGAATTTAAATTCCGTCGACATCGATAGGTAATTCGAATCGATTTACCTGTCTACTCTCTAAACGTTCACCATAAAAAATAAACGCGTCTCAATTAATTCGAGATTTTTCCACGTAACTTACGAAATTATTTTGACACACGGTAGCACAACGATGTGATAATCGAGATCTGTGTAAACTCGTAGAACGAGATAGTCGTACGTGCTAGTGATACTCGGCGAAAATTGCGTCACGCCTCGTTCACGCCATTTCGTGCACGTTTGTTTTTATTTTTCTTAAATACATTATTCCCTCTTTTTCCTTTTTTTTAAGACGATTGTAACCCAAGACAAGAAAAAAAGATGAATTAATAGAGCCTCTGGGTCGGAACAAGGAGCGAAGCGAATCTTTGCCTTGCTCGTTCGCACGTACACGACCGTGCGTGTATATCGGTGCTGTACCTACGCGTACAAAATATAAGAAGCGTGAAAGAAGGACGAGGAATTGAGCAAGGGGCAAACACGATTCGCGAGTAAAATTCCCCCTCACCGACAAACTATATAGAATTTTGTGGCATTGTTGCGACTCACAGCGAAGTAAACCCACTACAAATATTGCATTACGCGGCTCGAAATGATTTTCTTTTCCCTCCGTTGTACCACTGCGGTATAATAGCGTTCTTTCTCGCGTACCGGAATGACAACGGATTGCCTCCCGATGTTACCTCGTATCTAGGTCAAATCTGCGTGTATCATTTTTATTTATATTTTCTCATATCCTTTCCAACTCGCGCAAACGCACGTGCGAAGTATTTTTTGTTGTTTGTGTTACTTTTTCCTTCAATCACCCAGAGTATCATTACAATTTTATCGAAGGTCTCGAGTGCGTGTATCCAGGTATGATAATATTCAGCCTTACCACAGACCCGGCAGTGACTCGGATTATATTTAATCAGGGTCTTGCCACGACCTTGACGTGACCGAAAGTGTGCTTAAAAAAATGTTCTACTCTCAACAAGCAACGTATCTGTCTAACAATTCTAGTCCCGTCGTAACTGTCATTATCACGTCTCTTTTTTTCCGAACTTCCATCGCGTTTCGATCCTGCGAGTTACGTGTCCATCGGACAATCGAGATAAAAATCGTAACGCTAGGTCCAGTAAATTGGACCACTGCGAATGTCCTTTGAGCGAGAAGATCAAGAGCGGACTTGTAACAGAAGCGTTTTCTATCATTTTCATCTCGGGTTTTTCCCTCGCGTCTCGAATAGAGACTTTAAACACACCGCCGCTTAAAAGCGTATACAACGGTCGAGAGAGTTTTCTTACTATTCAAACGCGAACGATGAATCCACGTGACTGCTACTACTGCTACGTCGTGTATTCTTGCCACGAGAATAGGTAATGCGTCTGAATAGACAATAAATGAATCTTACAGGACAGCGAGCGAGGCTTCGTCGAGGCAAATTCTACGAGAGCTTGAAATACGTACATACACGCCTATATACATACATACATACATATATATATATATATATATATATATATATACAGGGTGAATTGCGTAAGGGGTGCCAGTCGGTATTTTAAGGTAGATGGGCTCATTACGAACAAAAATTGCAAATAAACATTAGGGATATTGTTAATAATTTACAAGATATAAATTTTTCAAATCGGACCAATCAGAGCGCGCCGACAAGCGTTGAAGCCACCCACTCCCACCCTAGTCTTAGATATAGCATAGATTAGGGCGTTACATTTGTGTTTACAAAATTCAGAGCAGTCAATTTTATTGATTATATTAGTACGCAGTCATTTTTTGTTCGCTGTCATTTGTTGCTCTGAATTTTGCCCAGCGTGCCAATAAGCGTTAAAGCCGCCCACCTCCACCCCCACCCTAGCCATAGATATAGCATAGATTAGGGCGTTACATTTAGGTTTGCAAAATTCAGAGCAGTCAATTTTATTGATTATATTAGTACGCAGTCATTTTTTGTTCGCTGTCATTTGTTGCTCTGAATTTTGCCCATCGTGCCAATAAGCGTTAAAGCCGCCCACCTCCACCCCCACCCTAGCCATAGATATAGCATAGATTAGGGCGTTACATTTAGGTTTGCAAAATTCAGAGCAGTCAATTAGATTGCTTGTATTTTTCCGCAGTCATTTTTTTTCTCGGGCATTGGCTGCTCTAAATTTAGGCGGGGAGTGGGTGGCTTCAACGCTTCTTCGCGTGCTCTGATTAGTCCGATTTAAAAAATTTATATCTCGTAAATTATTAACAATATCCCTAATGTTTGTTTGCAACTTTTGTTCGTAATGAGCCCATCTACCTTGAAATACCGGCTGGCACCCTTTAAGCAATTCACCCTGTATATATATATATATATATATATATATATATATATGTGTATATGGTATATATATATATATCTGGACTCGAGCGGAGCGCAATACGTGACTGCTTATCTCATTTTGTATACACACAACACCGTTATATACGTAGGGTATTAAAGTTGGCATATAAAATGACGACCCCAAGGGCAATTTATAATACAACAATTATATTAATTGATAGTCCCTGGCTGACGAACTCCCGCCCTAAGGCCATCTGCTCGACTCGCCTAGCCCTGCGAACACACACGAATATCTTTATATATATACATACAGGCATACAAGTAATACGTATGCCGATGTATACGTCTTGCATGCGAGAGACAAGCGTGCAGCACGAGATCGCACGTTCGTACCTTCTCGTATACGTACCTACTCCTACAGTAAAATGCAGACGTGTAACAACGATTCGCGAATACATCGCTGATTCTTGTAACGTTTTATACGTACGTGGTACCTTGGCATCGTCCATTGCCTATGTATATACAGGGTGAATTTTGTAAGGTATCACAGGGTTTATTCTAAGGTAGATGAGATCATTATGAACAAAAGTTGCAAATATACATTAGGGATATTTTTAGTAGTTTAGGAGATATTAATTTTTTAAGTTGGTCCAATCAGAGCGCGCCGAGAAGCGTAGGTGCCGCCCACTCCCCGCCCTAGTAGCCAATGCCCGAGAAATAAAAATGACGGTGTAATAATATAATCAATAAAATTGACTGCTCTGAATTTTTGCAACCGGAAATGTAACGCCCTACACTGTGCTATCTCTACGACTAGGGCGAGAGTGGGCGGCTTCAACGCTTTTCGGTGCGCTCCGATTGGACCAACTTTAAAACTTTATATCTCGTAAGCTATTAAAAATATTCCTAATGTTTATCTGTAACTTTTGTTTGTAATAATCCCATCTACCTTAAAATAAAGCCTGTTACATCTTATAAAATCCACCCTCTATATAGATGTGATATACGTGTTTGTGTGTGTAGATATAAGTACATCCAGTCGCGCGTTGATATATGCTCAACGCACCGTTGATAAATAGACCCGGGACTATTGTTATACCGTGGAGGAAAGTGAGCGAAGCGCCCCAGGATTTCCTGATTCCATCCCCTCCTTCCTCCACCCCTCCTCCTCCACCTCCTTCATCCAACACCCCTCTTACTATTTTTCCGTTTCTACGACTTCTGCCTGAGTCTCGCACCTGCGCGCCATCTTCGAAGGGATCGTACCTATGGGAAAATTCAAAGACCTCTTTTGCAAGGAAATTTTAACACCGTGAACAATGTTCACTCGTGTTCGCGACTGATACGAGCTGCATCGCCGCTTTCATGGCTGAAGCACTCGGGAAAATTCACGCAATGACGAGGGGGTCTTTGACTGTTTTCTCGCGAATTCCATTTCCTCGCTTTTTCCACGCATTCTTTCATCCCGGAAAACCGTACGTGCTCGAGGTTATGTACGGATCTCGATTCTTCCATTGTCACGACACGCGAAGTTGTCCGTGCGAAGTATACGCAATAAACGAGAATTTGTTTTCCCAATTTCTTGTTGTTTTTTTTTGGCCCAAATCGCAAAATAATCGAATTTTCTTTTTTTTCCTTGAGACGATCGTTCCGTTTATCGAAACAGTTTTAATTTGCGCGATGACTGTTACACCTCGTGCATCCTTGCGAAACGGGTTGTAGATAAGTAACCGCCTCCTCGTCCACCTCCTCGGACTCAAATATATGCAAATTAAACGGAGATAAGCCGCGACGTGCAACAAGTGCGCCGAGACTCGCGATTCGACCCATTAGCACAATCACGAATGCGTCCGTAGCGTCCGGTCGACGGTATATTACGTATGCGTATACGTATTGCACGAAGTTATAACGGAACTTGGGACGACTGCGATTGCAGACCGGAAGTGAGTCTCGACGCCGGACAATCGCATCGACAGTGACAATACGCGATGAAAATTCTTACGACCACAGTCGCAACTCCATCGTTCGTACATTCTTTTTATTACAATCGTGACGAAGAAAAATAAATACAAATAAAAATTTTTAGAAAAAAGTTAAATTCACCTAATTTTGTCTTCGCGTGAGATAACTTCGTCTTTTTCTCTCGGGTTCGCGAACTCGAGGACATATTCGACCGTCCAAAAAGGTACGTAAAAGTCTCGGCTACCGTTTGCGCGGCGCATCGACGAAAAGCTGTTCGTTCCAAGAGCAAAAGATCGCGGCAGAGGCGACTGGTGGAATCGGCAAAGAGATAGCGAGGAGTCCTGAGAAGAATTAAAGTGCGACGGGAGGAAGGGGGCGGCGGGAAGGGGGGCGGGTGGGGAAGTTGAGGGACCAGGATAGTTGGTACATACGAGTTGGAGAGGTCTCTCGATAACTGGTTGTGGCCAAAGAGAGAAGGCAAGCGAAAGAGAGAAAGAGAGATAGAGAGGAAAGAGTACGTAGGCGCGATTACCACTTTACAATGGCTCTAACGATCCGTGAGTTCGTCGTGGCACGGAGGGCCCCCTGATGCACCTCCGCTTCGTTCAACGTATCATTCTCTCTCTTTTACTCTTTCCTCCCCTCTCCTCCCCATGTTTTTTTTTTAATCTTTTTGTTCCCTCTCGTGCTTCTTCTCTCCTCTTTCTTCATTCTGTTCTTGACCAACTCTCCTTTGGTCTCTCCCACTTGGGCCGGTGCATGTGCACCTCCTCATTCCATTGCCCACCTTTTCTCGTCCTCGTTGTCCTCAGCATCTCTCTCTCTCTCTCTCTCTCTCTCCTTCTTTTCTTCCTTGCGAACTTCTTCGAGTTTGCCCCTCGCCCCTGCCCCTACCCAATGGTGGTGAAGGATTTAGGATCGGAGTTTCGCGAGGCCTCCTCGTCGTTGTCGTCGGGTTAACGCACCCTAAAAGGGAGCCCGCACCAAAGGGGGCACGATGAGAGGAAAAGAGCGAGATGGTGAACGGACGATGTCCTAGCCACCGCCCACGTTACAATGTCTCGACGCCATCGTGTACCCCAACATTTCCTTCTCCACATCGAAACAGAATCGAATAATTCGAGCTTAACGTCTGGGTCCATACTTCGATCTGGCGCGACTTCTTTTCGAATTAATCTCGTCCAGATCGATCGTCACTGATCTTAATTTTGTATTCACCGTTTCGTTTGTAATCATTTACGAAGAACGATGATAAGATAAAGTTTGAAAATATGTTCACAAAAAATGAACTGAAAAACTTTGAATTTCTTTGCGCGCGTTATTAGAAATAGATTCGATTAAAAGTTCGAGGAGAAGGGAATAAGATTGAACGAACTCGCGAGTTGTTCGGTGCCAGCGCTGGCGGTAAAACGGGAGAAGCGGCCAAGCGAGCACCGCGCCAAATAAGGTTGCTCACCCCGGACAACCTTCGGGGCACACTGCGAGAGTAAAAAAGAGAAAAGGGAGATGCCAGGCTTTGCACAGCTCTCACTCGATTCCCTCGGCTTGCATTTTCGCTCTGTTACAGAGAGATCTCTCAACCGCGGTCAGAAGCGCGTTTCTTTCTCTCTCTCTCTCTCTTTCTCTCTTGCATCTCGCGAACGCACACCCGCCATGGGGCAAGCATGCGGCTGATGGGACGCCTCTCTCGCGAGGTTCTTTTCGGTGCCAATCTGACAATGAGATGAAGGATCGTGACGGGCCTCGAGCCACGGAGTGTGAGCCGAGTGGCTCGTGAAGATAATAAAAAGAAACGAATTGGGTGTCGGATTGGGCCCAAAGACAGTCGGAGAACGAGTGTGAGAGAGAGAGAGGGACAAAGAAAAAAAAGTACCGGGAACCGGTTGATTACCGGGAACGATCGCGGGTGACAGAAAATGCAGATTGCTCGAGGGCAAGCGCGCGCCAGACGAGCCGTCCGACTCGTTTCTTATATCATTTGGTTCGTTGTAAAAATAAAAAATAAACAAACAAACAAATATCCCGGAGAGAATAAAATAAAAAGTGACAGCATCGAAGAAAGAAACCTCTCGAAAAAAGAGGAAACAGGAATAAAAAACGTATAATCTCGCGAAGGATGAAACGAGATCGTTAAGAGGGCGAATACCGACGCGATTCTCAGAGACAATTCCAATTATTAACCATTTAACTTTTCGCACAGAAAAAAATCGTCCGCGTTTTAAAGCCTGGAATATTTATCGATACGATCGCCAAGCCTAAATGTCAGTTCCCAGGAAATCCTTTCAACGACTTATAAAACCCCTGAATATCGAACGAAATCGCGAATCGGATGTCAAAATTTTGCGTTTCCAAGAATGATTTCAAGGAGACGTAGGAAAATTTCGAAATTCTTTGAATATTGCGCGATCACCAAAAAAATCGTGTTTAACAATCGTGTCGAGTGGCTCGCTCGAGCACGGCAAAAACGTAAGTAACGGTTGAGGATTAACTGGACACACGTATTACCCGAGGAACAGAGCGGGAGCCACGGCGCATTGACTAATAATACTCCGACAATAGAATCCACTATCGCAATCGCCGACTCACGATCGCGCGCACGTTACCAATCGGTAACACACAGGCTCGTCCTCCTCCGCGTGGCATCAAAAATATCATCGTCCCGTTCGACGAGCGTGCCATTGACCCGCGCCATCTCAATACGAGATAACTATATATATATAGTCCTTTCGTTTTTCTCGCATCCATCGAGCCAAGGAAGCGATAGAACGTAATAACGATATCGAACTTTCGTAACGCGAACCGGGAGTACGAATCTCTTTGCGTGAAGATTTCATGAACAAACAAGGCGAGGAAGAGTCGCGATGAGGAAATAGCTTCTAATCCCAAATCCAGGGAGAAGGGAGATCGTTAAGAATTTTAATTGGAGCGAGCCTCGCGTTCCCCTGCCGGTGTTTTAATTAAATACCAGGGTGAAGAAAAAAAAATCAAATAAACGAATGTATATATACACAAGGCGTATACGTATCTTACGAAATTGGTCGGGCGGCGTCGAGGACTTTCTCTTTCTCTCGTCGCGATCTCCAACATTTCGTATTACGCGAGACGATTTAACGAGATCAAGCCTAACGCAAATCTGTCTCCCCACCTGAAACATCCGAAATCTTGTAATTACTATTAAAATTTGAGATTCGCTGTGTCGCGATGGCAAGTAAGACAGTTCGATCTAACGATTCACGAGAGACACCGGACCGTTCGCCCAACCGGTCCATCCACGCATCTCTTTCGATCCATGGAGAGATGGCCAATAACCGTATAATTTTTAATAAACCTTGGCTCCTCGCACTACTGACCAGCAACCGCCTCGCTGGGAGGAATCTCGAGTTCGCGGGTGTATTCGCGATCCTTTATGTGTGCATGTAACGCGATGCAGCCACCCGCTCGAAAGATCATGCATCAAAGTGCAACGGTATATATTGCAATCTCGATGCACTTCAGCTGTGAAGCTTCTCTTGGTACGCAAACATATATATATATATATGCAATGATGTACGTACGTGCTATGTACGTAAAGTTTGTACCTGGTACACGGTTTCCCAT
This sequence comes from Netelia fuscicornis, assembly GCA_946811545.1. Taxonomy (NCBI): domain Eukaryota; kingdom Metazoa; phylum Arthropoda; class Insecta; order Hymenoptera; family Ichneumonidae; genus Netelia; species Netelia fuscicornis. The sequence goes on from OX328015.1 coordinate 2,952,501, forward strand.
CGTTATTCACCATATGGCAGCGACCAACGGAATTCCGTGAGACATAGTTAGAACCGAGAGTGAGAGATACGTATGTGTGTGTGAGTGTGAGTGAGTGAGAGAGAGAGAGAGGGAGAGGAGAAAGAGAGCGAGGGTAGCAAACTAGCAATGATACATAACGCGTCGAGGCGTAATGGACCTTACCGCTCGTTCCTCTTTTGCTCTCTTGCTCTCTATCTCCACGTATCTCAAACTGTTAGTACACGTATGTAGGTATACGTCTATAAATACGTGCGTGTGCGAGCGCACTCACGGAATGATCCATTATGAGATCGATCGTGTAGTTATACGCGCGAGGGGCAAGAGAAGAAAATAGGGAGAGTTCAGACACGAGAGACGCCTCGCCTGTAGACAGACCGTTACAAAAATGTGTAACTGACCTTCGATAAATCCGAAGCTGTCTCTACGTTGCTGGAAGCACGCGGTTTTCTATCACCGTGAAATTTATTATAGCCATTTACGAGATTGACCTTGGTACCGAATATAAAACGATCGTGAATTGGATTTCCGTGATTCTGATATGAAAATAGTTATGTAACGTCGGGGGAGAAAATTTAATGTACGAGTTTACGCCCTTGAGCGATGTGAAAATTATTGCACGAGTCTCGTGCGTATATAACAGTTTACAAGCTTATACGAAACGCTTTGATTTTTCCTCGACGATCTCCCACCGCGCATTTACACAAACGAGACACGTTTACGCATCCTTCCTAGAGACTGTAAGCGTATGTAATGTCATAGTAACACCGGAATTCACCTGTCCGTCAAGAGTCATTAGACTTCAACGTCGTTAAAGATTCTACCGTGGAACGTATATCGACTCTTTCGACTCGAATCACATATGTATATACGTCCAGTAAGCTTTTATTACATGGAACGAGAGTATGCGTAATGACGCTTGTAACTATGTATCAGCTAGAACGAGAATATCCTATTCGGTAGTTGAAGCTCGTACTTGAGTTATATATACGGGAATCGCCTATTCTTATATATAGTTATAATGTTGGTTTGCCAACTATTGCTACTAGAGATAGCACCTTGCGCCAGTAGTCAGTCAGGATGGTCGTATAGCCTAGAGAGTATAGCGTTAGCCGGTAGGAAAAGCGTACGATAGCCCAGTTTACGGTATTATCTCACGCGGATCGAAACGCGTGGTACTTCGGCCACGTCTCGATCGACTGTGCAATTCAACATTGATTTCCGACGCGATGAGGCGCGAGAACGTGGCCGTACGAACGTCCATGGTGTTCTTATTATATGTATCGTGGTAGAACTACTACCGTCTGTATAAATATAGACGAGTGCTCTGGCGGGTTACTCGCGGGATACCGCGAGAGACCACGGCGAGAAGAGGCGCGCGCGCGCGCGCCTTGAGCACAGGCGCAAAAAAGGGACGAGGAAGGCCAATGCCGCCAGCATGGGAACATCCTGTCCGAGGATAGCTACCGTGAGCGGTTACGCATACGGCGAAGTGTAATCTACTATGATACGTTCTACAATCCATCAGTTTACAGTTAACGGTAACTTGCTGGGTAGAATAAGCCGGAACGCAAAAATCATTCACTGTGCTACGTCGCGATCGATAACTTTTGATAACAAGGTCGTTGCCATTGAATTTCTTAAACCTCTTCACGATCCGATCTGTACAGATCGGGAATCAATCTTGACATGTCAATTTGTCACTTTTATCAATGTGACAGCATTTTTTAAAAATCGTATATTTGATTTGGACATGTGCAAATAATCGAGAAAAACGTTCCTTCAAAGCGAGGGGGTTATTTCTGTAGAAATTACTACGATCCGTCAGTTTACAGTTAATGTAAAATTGCTGTGTGGAATAAGCCGGATCGCAAAAATCATTCACTGTGCTATGTCGCCATTGATAACTTTTGATAACAAGGTCGTTGTCATTGAATTTCTTAAACTTCTTCACGATCCGATCTGTATAGATCGGGAATCAATCTTGACATGTCAATTTGTTAATTTTATCAATGTGAGACAACATTTTTTAATAATCGCATATTTGATTTGAGGATGTGCAAATAATCGAGAAAAATGTTCCATCGAAGCGAGGGCGTTATTTCTGTAGAAATGACTATGATTCGTCAGTTTACAGTTAATGCAAAATTGCTGTGTGGAATAAGCCGGAACGCAAAAATCGTTCACTGAGCTACGTCGCGATCGATAACTTTTGATAACAAGGTCGTTGCCATTGAATTTCTTAAACCTCTTCAAGATCCGATCTATATACATCGAGAATCAATCTTGACATGTCAATTTGTCAATTTTATCAATGTGAGATAACATTTTTTAAAAATTGTCTTCCCTTTTTTTATTTGATTTGAATCGAGAAAAACAGTCCTTCGAAGCGAGGGCGTTATTTGTGCACAAAGTACTACAATCCTTCAGTTTACAGTTAATGTAAACTTGCCTTGTTGAATATGCTGAATTGCAAAAATTATTCACTCTGCTACGTCGCGATCGTTAATCTTTTGATAACACTTGATTAATTTCAGATTTGATTTGAATCAATTTTGACATGTCAATTTATCAAATTTATCAATGACACAAATTTGTTTATAAATATCGCATTCCCTTTTTTATTTGATTTAGGGCTGTGCAAATAAACAAAAAAAAGAACATCCCTACGAAACGAGCGCGTTATTTCTGCAGGAAGGGACGGCGAGAGCTTCTCGAATATACGTTTATTTTACAGCAAATACCGATAGGCTTACGACGGTAGAGTATCGGAGAGATCACGCGTATGTTAAACTCGTTCGTTCCAACCTATTAGCATATATGACAAAGTCTGGTTATGCTAATTATATCGTGCCACAGCGATATTGGGTCCCGGTACGACGTCGTATTTACTCCGTTCATTAAATATTCGAAAAGCGTTATAAATAATAACTTTATTCCGGGCGCTTATAGCATTATTAACCCTCACCCTCCATCCCCCTGAGTTTCCAGCTCGTGTATAATCGTATACGAATATACCGTGTGTATCTCTCGTAGGAACCTTAGAAGTCGCGAGAGTCGCGTTGGGTCTTCGAAATTACGAGTGTGGCATTGGCCAAGGATGCCAGAGTCCCGAGAGTGTATGAGAGAACGAGGGAATCTACTAGTCGGTGGCGACTGTGGCGTTTTCTACGTTCGATATAGTAGTACGGTCGTACGAATCGTCTCGGTTGCTTCTTCGCACTGGTTCGACTCAGTTCTCTTCGTATTTATGCGATTGCCTATCACGCCGCCATGCTACGAGCTAACCCAAGAGCACGGCTCGTAAGAGGAGGGAGGGATGAAGAGTGAGAAAGAGAGAGAGAGAGAGAAAGCTACTGGTACAAATCCACTCGAGTATATAGGGGCGAGGTAGGTTGTAGACTGCAGTAATCCTTGCCAGTTGCACCATATAGCATCGGTTTCTATCGCCGGTGGTGGCGGCATCGCCGACGACAACGACTACGACTTAGCAAGGCCGCTGCTCTTCTCTTTCGCGACTTAACCGAGCAAGACACAGAGAAAGAGAGAGAGAAGAGCACGAGTAAATGGACGTTATTGCATCCGAGGAACGGTGACTATTCGAGCGAGGTTATCCTCCGACAGATCCTTCGGCTTCGTAACTCGTTCCTGTGCCCAGCCGACCGCAAGGACCTCGGGAATGAATGCAAATTCTCTCTCGGGACAACTGCGCCCATACGAAGCCACACACCCTCGTCCACGTGTATTAGTAATTTTAAATATATATATATGTATATATGTTTGTATAAGAGACCGTACCAGTCGCGAATGCAAATAACGGGGCATTGGACATTTAATTCGTGTCGCGAAAGTGGAGCTGCCTTGTTCTTTAAGGTGCTAGTTCACCGAGGATACACGGGGTAAAAAGAACACTACTGAGCTATGGTGCAGTATCATCCCTCTATCGCCTCGCGTTCTCTTTCACCCTCTCTGTCTCTCTTTCTCTTGGTTATATTCGTTTTTGTTCGTATCTCCTCGAGTCGTTTCCACCAGTCGCCGATCTAGGGCCAGCTCTTCTTACAGCATCGACGTACAGGCATTTTAGCCCAAGATAACGATGCTACGAGATTTCCGATATATACCGTGATATCAGCGATCGGCTACCATCGCGAACAACGAGAACGCTCGGATCTTACCGGAGAGCCAATGACTACGAGGGAACAAACGGTTGCGACTATGGCAAACTCGATGGAATATATTTCCACGTGTACGTCGTACATCGAAAAACGATCGAGGATAATCGGATATTGTTCGTTGGTAAATTTTATCGCGAAACGAGACTCGATACCAGCGATCGATCGATCAATCGATACGATTTTTATCAAATGCGAATTTATTCATCGATCGAAGTAAAATAAAATGTATATAAAAATAGAATAATCATAATTTTCGATGAAATTAATGATTTTATCTCGATGAAGGAAGACACCGCGGAATCGCGGTGCGTTGGTAAATTTTATCGCGAAACGAGACTCGATACCAGGGATCGATCGATACGATTTTTACCAAACGTGAATTTATTCATCGATCGAAGTAAAATAAATTGTAAATAAAAATAGAATAATCATAATTTTCGGTGAAATTAATGATTTTATCTTGATGAGGGAAAACACCGCGGAATCGCGGTGCGTTGGTAAATTTTATCGCGAAACGAGACTCGATACCAGGGATCGATCGATACGATTTTTATCAAACGTGAATTTATTCATCGATCGAAGTAAAATAAATTGTAAATAAAAATAGAATAATCATAATTTTCGGTGAAATTAATGATTTTATCTCGATGAAGGAAGACACCGCGGAATGAACACCGCACATTTTTTGTCCACCCCCTTCATTGTCTTTTTACGAAAGTATCGCTACCGGGTCTCGATATACCGGAGGGACCCTTACATTGTATAATACACAGACAGCTGAATGGAGAAGGTTGGAAATCGATTCAGTATCATCGCGTATATACAACGGCGAGCGGGAAAAAAGAAACGCGGAGGGCGAAATGTTGTCCGTGAGTTTCGTACGGAGAGTCGGAGCTGAGAGCGATGTGGCCAGGTTCGACGACCCTTTTGTTGGCCTCGGAATTCTGTTGCGTTCTTTTCTACCACGGCCGCGGTGCATCTTCTCTCCGTTCTCCTCTCGTCTTCGGGCATTGGCATCGAACGAAAAAGACGAGTGACCAGCCACACGCCTTGCTCTTTCTTCTCTCTCTCTCTCTCTTTCTCTCTCGCCGTTCTCCGATCGCCGCAACGAGCCAAGACCGTGGTGCACTTCGTATGCGTTGTGGTGGCGCGTTATACATCTTGCGCGTCGAGTGAGATTTCGCGATTCGTTAACATTCTTCGCGAATCACGTTTCGAAGCCCACACTCGACGAGCTCGGATCACTCTCGCTCTCGTCCTCAAAACGATGAAGCCAAGTCGTTTTGCACGAATCATGGTCGCTTTTCATCTCGGTCTTTCTCTTCTTTCTCTCTCTTTCTTTATTTCTCTGTCTCTCTCTCTCTCTCTCGTCTCTCGCGTTCGCGATGTAAGATTGCAAGACGAGAATCTCGCGTTCATTACCAAGTTAAAGTTAGCCCGAGGGAAGTTCGAAAAGCCCACGTTGTCGTATCCTTTCGATTCAGGGACGAGAGAAGAGGCTTTGAAATAATCGCGACTTGCATCTTCTCTCTCGCGAAGAAAATTTCTATTTTTTTTTTTCATTTTTTTTTGTCTCTCTCTCTCTCTCTCGCCTCGACTCTATTTTCAATAATATAACGCTTTACTCGCCCGTAAATTTGTGCTACACCGATAATGAGAATTTCAATGTTATCTCGTCTCGCTTAGCTTTTATTGTTCGGCACGTATGTTCGTGAGAATATTTTAATCGTTTGTTTTACGTTGAATTTTTTATATTACAGCGCAATTCGTTGCAGTTCTTTGCGGACAATAATAATTTGAAAATTCTGACGTTATCAACGAAGCTTGATTCGACGATAAGCTCGACGGAGAATGTTCCGTCGATTAGTGGGTAAAAGGTATCGTCGCGACGCACACACGCACACCCGAGTAAACACACGATCTCGTACCGCGAAAGGGGGGAAAATGAGGCAAAATCCATACGAGCAAAACCGGTGTAAGAGGATGACTATTGGATTACTTCTCTATTTCTATCTCCTCTATTTTCTTTTGCTTCCCTACGATGATACTCCTTTACCCTCGAATCGCCTTTGGCCAATCGGCAAACTAATTGCCGCGTACCACGTGCACGATCGTCAAATACGAATTTCATGGAGTTGTCTCTTTCACCGAATAAACTCGATAATTGGTGAGTCACCTTATTGAGAGAACCGGCTCTCGAGCGCGAGAAAATATCAGCAAGCTCGAACGTTAAGGGTGAGTTACGTTCGCAAACTTAATTATCCATAAACACTCTTGTTTCTATTTTTTTTTTTTCAATTTTTATTTCTACCTTTTTTTTCTTCTTTTCCATCTCTTAGAAGGTTTCACTTTTCTTGCTCCTTTTCCCGTCATTTCCGTTTCACTGAGACGTTTTACCATCGAGACAAATACGCTCGCGTGTATGTATGTATGTATAACGAGAGCTCATTGTCGTAACACGGTACATGGTTGGCTGCAAAGTTTACTCGTCCGAGGAGCTACGAAGACCTCTCTCTCTCTCTCTCTCCCGCGATTTAGCTATAAATCACACGGTACAAGAACGTTGTACGGAGTGATCGAAGGACGCTCACGCTCTCTCGCGCGGGCGCATGCGCACACGCCTAGCGAATTTTGTATGGGCGTGCCAATGCCATAAACTTTAAAATACGATAAGCCAGTCGGTAGACACTTTAATTGCTATGTGGTTGCTTTGGATGAAAGGAGCTTTGATAAATTGCGTTGTTAATACAGCATCCCCGTCGGTACTCTTGCATAGTCCTCTGGCTCTTTCGCTCATCGAACGATTCTTCTCTCTCTCTCTCTCTTTCTCTCCCTGTCTCTCTCACCTGCCCCCTAATCTTTTGATATATATATATATATATATAAACCATATACGTTCTGATAAATCGTGTTACACGTATAAGACGAAGCAACAGGTGGGGACGCAACGGCGCATCCCCCGAAGAATCCCGAGGCGTTTTGTACACACCCAGACTAAGTATCATGCGCAACGGAAAATGCTACACGATTATCCTGTGCGCGCTGAGTCGCGTGAATGAGCGGTGTTCGCTAAGAGAAAGAGAGAGCGAGAGAGAGAGAGAAAGGGAGAAAAAATCGGCAAGGCAAGGGAGGTTCTCTCTAGCGCTGTTCTCGGATCGAAGATTCACGGGTGTTTCGTTATTTATTGGATTTATTTATTTACTACTATCATTATTATTGTTATTATTATTATTATTATTATTATTCGTCGATGCTCGCCACTGCCAGCTGCGGCTCGAATTATCAGATCGGAGACTCGGGATCGACAATTTTCACTTCGACCCAACCCCCATCGCGCACTCGTAGCAAAAATAAAAGCAACGTGTTGTTGAGAATTTCTCAGTGCCGGCCGGCTGAGTTTTAGTGCTGCAACACACGGTGAGCAAACCAACGGAAAGTCAGCGCTCTCTTCCACAGTTGGTGACACACACTGAATGCATTAAGGCCGCGAGCACCGGTAGCTTATCAGATCGGAAAGAAGAACGTTTTGCGGGTTTCCGAGAGAGAGAGACTCGAGACGTATTCTTGCGTATTCGTGGCGAATGCGTATATCTCGCGCGACATCGCGAACGACACTGGCCGAAAGCACCGAAACGCCTAAAATGGTCGTATACCGCGAGAATCGGCCGCATGGTGAAAGTATTTTTGTATTTTTTTGGCAGAAATTCGTACGCGAATTATTTTGCGTCTATCGCGTTTTTTAATCGAACAGCGGAATGTGTCGATGAGATATTTCAATTTATTGACTTTTGACGTTTTTTGCTACTTGGTTATAATGATCAATACTGTTAAAACTTCGGACAGAAATAATTAGGCGTGGTCAGGAGGTTGTAAAGAAGAAAAACTTGTCGGATGTCACAGCGACCGGATGTCGTTGCGCGTGAACGAGAACGAAGAAGAGGGACGCCACGACGAACACGAAGAGAGGAGCTCCACGAGCAAACGATTAATTAGGATGTCTGTCGTTTCATCCAAGCCGGATCAGACATCAATAAGGCGAGCCTGACCCAGCTTGGAGAAGTTCCACTCGATGGATATTAAGAAAAGGTAGTCTAGTTCGTACGTTCTCAAAATATAATAATTAAACCTAAATCTGCCAAAGGGAAAATGAATTGTAGCAACTTAAAAAGGTCGATACTTTTCTATTTCATGATTATTCAATTTTTGCCATAATTAATAAAAGTCTGATGGTCAACAAAATCAAGTACATTAACATCAGCTGGTAAAAAATTGCAACGCTCGACAAGAATTGAAACCTCGAGAATTGGTTCTGCGACATCTGAGTATCCAATGGATGAACTCTTTTGGACCCACGTTAAGTTAGCTGCAGCTATCATAGTCATATATACAGGGTGAATTGCGGAAGGGGTACCAGGCGGCATTTCAAGATAGATGGCCTCATTACGAACAAAAGTTGCAATTAAATATTAGGGATATTGTTAATAATTTACGAAATATAAATTTTTTAAATCGGACAAATCAAAGCGCGCCGAGAAGCGTTGAAGCCACCCACTCCCACCCTAGCCGTAGATATAGCATAGATTAGGGCGTTACATTTGGGTTTGCAAAATTCAGAGCAGTCAATTAGATTGCTTGTATTTTTCTGCAGTCATTTTTTTTTCTCGCGCATTGGCTGCTCTGAATTTTGCCCAACGTGCCGTCAAGCGTTGAAGTCACCCACTCCCCGCCTAAATTCAGAGCAGCCAATGGCCGAAAAAAAAATGACTGCGGAAAAATACAAGCAATCTAATTGACTGTTCTGAATTTTGCAAACCTAAATGTAACGCCCTAATCTATGCTATATCTGCGGCTAGGGTGGGAGTGGGTGGCTTCAACGCTTCTCGGCGCGCTCTGATTGGTCCGATTAAAAAAATTTATATCTCGTAAATTATTAACAATATCCCCAATGTTTATTTGCAACTTTTGTTCTTAATGAGCCCATCTACCTTGAAATACCGGCTGGCTCCCCTTACGCAATTCACCCTGTATAGCGGGGGCCATGCGATAGCTTCCGGAAAATTTAACGTGGGTGCAAGAGTTCACCCTGCGTCCGCTCAGATATCGAAGAGCCAACTCTCGAGCTTCCAACTTTCGTTGAGGCTTGCCAATCTCCCCCTAATCTTTACCAACTTCATCATGCTACAATTTTCAAACAATTTTTCGTAGATCTTTTTAAATCCAAATAACGAATTCCTATCGAAAATTTGTCCATAAATCGTCAGTCACTCGCGATACCTATAATAATCATCGATTCTTAATTAATAACTTACTCACCTGACGTCCTCGAAGATGTAAGTTATATATACTCGTATTCTCTTCACCCTCAGGGTATGCGCGCCGTACGAGCAAGGTTAATAACCATTGTGTGATGCTTCGAGTGCCTCGGCCGTTTTCTGCAGAACGTCCCATGATCGTCGCAGAGGCATTCTCGCTCTTCGTAGAAGGAGTCTTCATCACCGAGAGACCTTCCATCCCGCATCTACATGGTCGATGATACACCGTGCATGCACCCTGGTCATCCATAAATAGTCCCTTCACTCTTCCCCTCGCTCCTTCTCACCACCCCCTCGTCCGTTGGAAAATTCCGATATAATGGAGATGACCTACGACTCGATGACGTAACGACTTCCTAGACTCCTATAGATCCCTTGGTTCCACGACGGAGAGACTGACGCGCGGATGAGCTCGGACGGACAACGAAGAGACAAGAGAGAACATTATCTCGACACATGTGTGGTCGCGCACATAAATCGCCCGCCTGCATTTCAACGCGCGACGAACAAACGACACATTCTTTTCGCTTTTTCTTTCGCGACGTTAAAGCTCGAGTCATTTATACTCTCGGGGAATATAACGTTGTTTCGTTACAAACCCCAATCACCGAATGAAAATTGATCATATCCGTTGTCGATTATCTAATATTTCTCACTGATTATTCTACGAATTGACTTGTTTTCAATCTACACAGTATTTTGTACGAAACTTGAGAAAGTGAGGAAATTAGACGACAAGCGCGTCTGTATAATCTCGTAGCGATGGTTGTTGCTTCATGCAAAATGGTTCGTTTTTTTCCATCTTCTTTGGAGTTTCTCGATATTTCTTTTTTCTTTCGTTTTTTGCATCTCCCGAGAGAATTGCAAATTGGCTACGATTCGTCCGGGATCGTAGACGGTTAAGCACGTTGCTATATCAGGGAAATCGTGGAATGGTCGTGGTACACGGCAATGAGCAAAACTGCTCGTGGAATCGGTCGTAATCATAAGTTGCGTAAGCAAATTAACCACGTAGCGGTGGAGCATCGCCCGGGTAGAGCAAAACCAACGTGATGACCCAGCGGGGCGTCGAGTAGTTCGCGTCCAGCTTCTGCGCAGCTTCGTTTCGTTCTCTACGTGTGTAATGTTGATACGGTTAAGCCTTGTAAACATGGGAAATCCTCGAGGTGGCTCGTACCATTATAAGGTTACCACTTAAATGGTACCGTGCGCGTCGTATTTCCAGCAATAAAACGATCTTTCTTGCCTTTAAGGCGATAAAGTGACCTCTCGACGGTGGTTCTTGCATTCCAACCCTTAACAGGTCGTCAAAAGTGAGATCTCCAATTTCCTCGGTTGCGCGACATCTGGGAATGTCTCGTGATGATCGAGAATACCGACATCCACGATGTAAAATTGCGAACCTGCTTTGAACTTAGTGACATTTTTTGAATCCAGGATTATCTCCGCGCTTGAGTTTACGCGAGTTGATTTTCGCTCCATGCGTATGCCTCCCCGTTCTCTCTCTCTCTAGTTTTATCGCAAAAATATTGCAAGTTCCTAGAGTACCATATTCAACGCGTTTCAGCAAATTCATGGATATTCAACGAGGCAAACCTCGCTAATGATCCCCTCGCAAGAAACTTTAAGCGTAACTGTCGAGACGCGCGGTTTAAGGAAACGTGAAAAATGTTACGAGCGTGTTAATCAGATGCGTATCATCAATCTACCTCGACTCGTTTCCCATCGTCTAATCGTGTTATAAACCGTGTAATTGGCCAAGGTGTGAAACTCGTGCGAATATATTCGATCGTCTGTCGAAAAGCAGATAAAAGGTTTTTGAACGAAAACGAAAATTATACACCCCGTAAATGGTTTAATTTCGGAACGCGCGTGCGCGTTTCGATACTCTGGCTCTCGAGGGGATTCGATAAATCGTCGTGTTCGAGAAAGTAGCACGAGATCACGCGCTGTTCCGTACGATCGTCGTTACTTTAACTTTTGCAATAGCGCGAGTCCTGAATCGATCAATCGCCATATTGTCCTTGATTCACATATATATAACACACGCTTCAACTTCTTCGTGAACACTTTTGGTTAGAACGACGCGTCCTTATACCGTGAATTTCGCAATTTTTTACAACTCGTGTCTTTCCACATTTTGCATTCTTTCGTATCGACTAAAAATAAATCCCGGATCAAATTGTGGTTATAAATAATCAAGAACCAATTCGAAATAATAAAAATCTGGAAAATTTACGGAGTCGGGACGTTAACCTGTGCTAAGATGATAAGAAATTCTACACCCTAATAAATTTTGCGCAATCTTTCTCTTCTCTCCTACGCGAAATGTTTTTCGTATTTGTCGATCCGTAGGCAGATCACAAATTGTTCGAAACGACTACCGAGCGGGTTGTCAACGTAACAGTTCCTTATTGTCATCGGCGAGGTCGTTCGAGCCAGAAAGAGAGAGCGAGAGAACGAGATAAGTTACAGGGTAGAAACGAGAAAACGACCGTCAACATTCTACCGGTCGATCGAAAAGATTTCGATCCAATGCTTGGCGTGACCAAAGCTTCGCGACGCGTATAATATAATCTCAGGGTGAGTTCGAGTTGGGATATATGCAGAACGAGCCTGGTATTAGCAGTCACAAAACGAGAGAGAGAGAGAGAGAGAGATAGTCGTAAAACGTTTAGTGATAACTGGACCAGGTCCGTGGTAGGGCTTGCTCGGGCCAGTTCAGGTAACACATGTTCTCACACGCGACGTTATAAAACCGAGAAGGAGACCCGTTACAAACTCGAAGAACATCGGGGAGCTACCGATCTTACTGTTAAACTCAAGTCATCGAGCAAGTTAAAAATAAAAAGTTCAATTCCTTTTATCCTTCTTCGTTCTCACGCTGCAAAAGACCTCTAAAACTTCGCAATGACCTAATAACCTTGCCGCGACCTCGTTATTATTTCCCAACCGATTTAACATACGTAAAACAGCTAATAAAAATTCTTCAATTTACCAAACGATTTATTCATTGATTTTTCATTTGAAAGAGAAAATTGTTTCTCGTCACGAAACGATATATCTCTTCGTTACGATACGGACATTCGAGCGTACGATCCCGAGCGAGAGCTAGCCGATCGACGCCCACATCGAGCAACACGCCCGGCCGCTCCCTCGGCCATAATTGAAAAAGTTATAATTATCCGTCCACGCAAAGAGAGCTTCGCGGAAACTTTAAATATATCGACGAGCTCGATATCGTACGGCGATAAAATTTGTTTTTTTTTATTCCTTTCTTTTTTTCCGTTCCATCAAGCGAAAGAGAGAGAGAGAGAGAGAGAGTCTTGAAGCGATTTTCTGCGTCCCAACGAGAACACAATGACCGCGCGACGTCGAATAATTCCCCTCGAGGATAATCTCTCCCTCGGGTGTTTTTCAACGAGGCAATCCCCCGTATCCACCCCCTTTCACGCACCTGGCGTATAGACGTATACATATCGCTATATACATATATGGCTATGCGCATGTAAGCGTATACCAATTTTCATACATAGCCGCGGATTGTTGTTTCTGCGCGAGGTTAGCCGACGAGAGGAATCGATTAATCGTCCGATTAATGAGTTGATTCCCTATCGCGTTCTCCACACTCTCCCTTTCGAAATAGCTACGTACATCCCTCCTTTCCTTGCCCTTGCATATACACAGCTCATATACGTATATATCAAGCGAAGAGGCTCGATATATAAACGAACAAAAGAGCGGCGTGAGCGATAAATTATTTAAGAAATTCCATCGTGCCATCGCATAATGGTCGATCGTAAATAACGCAGACGCGCCGCGCGGCTCAAGAGCCGCGAAATATATCGCCATAGCGAAAATCTTATGATTGCTGCACGTCCAGAACGGCGCGCGCTCCTTCATCCTGAGAGATCTCTTTGGCCTCTCGCTCTCTCCTTCTTTCTCTCTCTTTCTCTCGAGCTCGGTGAGCTTACGCGTTTTTTGCCTAGTTCTCGTTCCCGAACCTTCGCGGGTGTAAGTACTTGTACGTAGTTGCGTTTCTCGATATCTTTGTCTCCCTCCCACTCTTACTCCGTTTCATCTTTCATCATTTATCATCGTGCGCACCTAAGCAGCCCGTGTTATACTCTCATCTACGTACCAATTAGAGAATTTCACGTAACGCGAACGATCGTCCCGTAACCGCGGTAGCGAGAGAAAAATTACACGACCTCTTTCTAGCACACTCGTTTTTCATTATTCTCCCATGAATAGATCATAATAAGAAGTGGATTACTCGCTTGGAAGAAGCAGTCACTCGATCGTTAGCTCGTACGAATATGTTAAATGGTTTTCGAAATATGTCGAAAAACCAATTAGAGAATTTCACGTACTGCGCGACTGATCGTCTCGTAACCGCGGTAGCGGTATATACAGGGTGAATTTCATAAGGTGTCGCAGGCTTTATTCTAAGGTAGATGGGAGCATTACAAACAAAAATTGCAAATATACAATAGCGTTATTTTTAATAGTTTACGAGATATAAATTTTTAAAGTTGGTCCAATCAGAGCGCGCCGAGAAGCGTTGGAGCCGCCCGCTCCCGTCCTAGCCGTAGAGAAAGCGCAGTGTAGAGCGTTAAATTTGGAGTTGCAAAATTCAGAGCAGTCAATTTTATTTATTATATTATTTCGCAGTCATTTTTATTTCTCGACGGGCGAGGAGTGGGCGGCCCCAATGCTTCTTGGCACGCTCGGCAAAATTCAGAGCAGTCAATTTCCTGTCACATCTTATGAAATTCACCCTTTATATCGCAATAAAAAGTGCATTGCTCGCTAGGACGAACGAATAACTCAATTTTTACCTGATACGAATGTTCTAAATACTTTTTAAAACATATAAAAAAAATCTGTTTTTATGAATTTTGACAAATGACAAAAATGAAAAATAAGATTTTTTATTGTCGATTAATAGTTGTTAAATTATTCATCGAAAGCCCTACATACATATATATCTACGTAGCGGTATCAGCTTACATTTATATATACATATATATGCAAGTCGATCCTGCGAGCTGTCAGACGTATTCGTCTTGATTAATCGTCCCTCCTAATTACATCTATTTATGCTGCACCATTAGTCGTGTACGTACGACGATTAATTAATTTCCATTTCACTGCGCTTGCATACACACACACACACACACACACATACATAAACGTAACACGTAGAAAATCACCAGGGACGATACAGTGACAGCGTGAAAATGCATTACCATACCCAGAGTTTAAATTAAATTTATCGAAACGCGTGCAAGAGGTGACGAAGTCTGTTCCACGAATATCGTGGATTAAATATGTGTGCGTATGCGCGAATGGATATGCACATGTATGTTTGTATGTGCATGTGTGTGTGTGTATGTGTGAAAGGGGCAAAAAACGCCGTAAGTTAGCTATATAAGGCGATGGTGGGTCGACGGCAATCTTTCTCAGCAGGTGCCGATTAATTTACCCCGAGATCCTTATCTGTTTTAGCGGGCCCGCGAGCGAGACGAGTGTGAGAGAGAGAGAGGGAGACCTTTCGCGGAGATGGCAATTAATCGTCATTAAGGGATATTACACGCTCGAAAATACCGGGCTCTCCTTAATCGTGTGGGATTTGTGGGCGTTTTTGATATCGGTCTCTCTTTGCCCGTGAGAGGGATGACGAGAGGTGCATAACGAAAGGCATCCTCTCCTCCCTCCAATACGCATGTGCCAACGAAGGACGTTCGTTGGCCTAATCTTCGTACCTTATATATTTCCATCTACCTACACCTATTATACCTGCTCCGAGGCTATAGTCCTGTTTCCAGTCCATAAACAGCACCTTGAGAATAAAAAAAAGAACAATCCTGCTCGACCGGGCTTTAAGATCGCTGGAATAAAACAAGATTGACATAGTACGAAAATATTTAAAATTTATTGACAAAACGGATAAAAAATAAAATTTTATTCACTAGGGTAATTCATTAATCAACGTTCGAGACTGTTGCGTGATCGAATAAGAAAAATGAAAAGTCGGAAAACAAATATACATTACGAAATGACGAATAAATTTGATTTTCGGCCTACAATCTCGTCCCCATCCGCTATTCTCGTTTCGTTACATCGAGCCAAATCCACCGAGACCTATCGCTTACGTTCTTACACGTGGTTTAACTCACGCGCAGGCCTGTCGCGAGTCCTCTCGCGGTACGAGAGAGGAGAGTGTTGGCTTCGTATAAAACGTGTCTCCGGAGAGCGAGAGAGACAGAGAATTTGAGAGAGAGAAAGAGAGATAGAGAACTTGGCGTCTATCTATTCGTGGATGCACGCGCGTCTCACCAGCATCACAGACGCGAGAGACTTTGCGGTACAGCTGCACTCAGTCTCCTTCGTTCAATACATACATATATATATATATACACAAATATTCGCTTATGTATAGATAGTTATACGCGAGCGGTTCGAACCACTGGAACTATCAATAAGTTGGTATCTGACAAGGGAAGGAATCGGAAGGGGCTTTAGATCAGCGAGGGCCATAAAGCCACCCACGGCGAACAATATTTTAGTACGGTAGCAATGCGCGAAACCGGCTCTCTCTCTCTCTCTCTCTCTTCCTCTCTCTTCTCATTCCCCTTAAACAACCCAGTCTCCTGTCTTTCTCTCTATCTCCATTTTATAATGTCTCCACACACTCCCATCGTCGTCGTCGTCTCGACGCACTTTGCCTCGCGCTCTCTCGCTTTATCGTTCTCCGACTGGTATCTTAGGCTCGAGCAGGCTTCGCTGCATCACCCCCCCCCCTCTCCTCCCCCCGCCCATCCTACGTTCGATCGTTCTGCAACTTGGCGAAAAGCTGCCGAGGCTCTCGGCGCAATACACGCCTGATCCGGACAACTTGCCGCGGGACTCTTCGAGTCTACATATATATGTACTCGTATATATAGGTATTTCCCCTTTCTATATATATATGGAGAGAGAGGGGGGGAAAGGGGGGAAAGAGAGAATTCGCGATCGGCAAAGGCCTGCGACCGAGTCTCCAATTATCAGATTGCCCGGCACTCCCGAACTCTCCAGTTACAACAATAAATAAGAATTCACAAATATTTAATTCCCTTTTATCGGTCTTTTCGTTAACGGCCTTGTTTCGCGAGAACAGGTAGCGAATAACGCGCGGGAGAAAATCGTTACGAAACGATGACAATCCGTGAAGAAGCTTACGAATGTGACACCCGACACTTCCAAGACATTGAGACAGTCGCCAGGATGGAAAATTCTTTTTCGATTGGTCTTTATCTAGTCGCGTTATACGCGTCGTTTTCACGCAGCTTTATAATTTCCACTCCGTTACGGATGCGTGCGCAATGGCATTATCCACGCGTCTGTCTCGTTCTCTACCATTCTTTTTTCTTTTTTGAACTGTCGATCGGGTTGTACAGGTAATACACGTGCATCTCCGTTGCACAGTCGTAAGAAAGTTCTTTCGTGGGGAGAACCGATGCCGGTGCACCACGCTTTACCAACGAGACATATATATCTATATATGTATGTCTGTTCGTGTCTGTGTACAGTGCGCCGAGCAACAAGCGAGCCGGCTCGTTACTCATGCAGGTTGACGTACGGGCATTGTCCAGCAGCCAGCAGCAAACAGCAGTTCGCGGAGTAGCATTGCATCGCAACCAACGACCACTCTCACCGCCCGTTTGCCACTTTATATATATATATTTATATACATATACATACATACATATATGTATGTGTATATATATATATGGAGAAAACTTTTGTTGTCCAGCCAACTAGCACATATCGAGACCGATCGAGCGCACTATGTAACTAACCAAGAGCAAAACTTGATGCACAGGGCGACGGACCGTTTATCACGGTATATCTATAAGCTGGACACGCCGGACTATTTATAGTCTTATCGTTGGACAGAACATTGACACCTTCCTCCGGTTCTCTAAAACTATTCTATGTAGGATGGATTCGTCGTATCGAATAATTTCGCGATTTGACTCGTGGGGCTGTCGTCGATCATTTCTGTGCCACGGCTGGAATCGTCAACGTTCTCGTGTACTTCGCCTGATCTTGCGGATTTGAGCGAAGACGGAACATCTCTGCAGCCTGATTGAGCGTGTACCTTCAAAAATTCATCGAACTACGAAATAATTGATGAATTCAAAGCGATAATTTGATTTTGTAAAAATCTAATTGGTTTTTTTTTTTTTTTTTTAGAAAACGGGGAATTAATGGTTTTTATCATACCTGTGCAAATTAATGTTTTTCGTGGACATCCTTTGTGTATCCATTAGCGAATCCGAGGATTGAACGCGACCGCAACGATACACGATCTCCTCGAAAGCTTTCCGATATCTCTTGCTCATGACAGAGTAGACAATCGGATTAACGATCGTACTGAAGTAATACAAACATCCGCTGATTAGGTACATCACCTCGTTCAGTTTTCGATAATTATAGACTTCCTGCCCGTGCACATAGAGCAATCTTTGCACATGAAACGGTGCCCAACAAACGAAGAATAGAATGACTACCACCCCTGGAAAAAAACAAAAATTAATTAAAATTAAGTACAAAAGAAAAATGAAAAACTGAATTAATCGTCAAAAAACAATTTTAGAATCACGTTAGATTAACGAAGATTTTTAAAAAGTCAATAAGAAGAATCGTTTTTTGATATTAGAGAAAAAAATAATCGTTTCTCTGCTTTTTTGTTGGATTTTTCGATTGAATTTTGTTGTCCGACGGTTTACGACTCACTCAGCATTTTGACGCTATTTTTTTTCTCCTGGACCTGTCTCCAATACGGCGATGTCTGAGCGTCTGCAATCCGGCTCATGTCTCTGATGTTCTCGTGAATCTTAAGTCCTATACTCGTGTATAAAAAGATGATAACGAGTATTGGAACAACAAAGAATAATACGAAGCTCAGCTCGTAAAGAGGGAAATTAGCCATGTTGGGCAGTAACATCGCACATACGGCCGAGTCGAGTGATTCTTTGCCGGAGTCCGGAGGATACTCGACGTAATTGAGTCTCGTATAAATTGCGAAGGGTATCGCCAAGATCATAGCTATAAGCCAAATCGCGATTATAATAAGTCTCGGCGACTTCATTGGTCTAATTTCATAAACTCCGAAGGGATGGCATATCATGAGATAACGTGCCATCGAAAATACCACGATCGTCAATACGGAGACATACGATGACCTGCGTAATAATAATTATATCAATAATATCAACAATCATAATTATAAAAATATCTCGTAATTTATAATTATATCAATAATTAATTATAATCATTATCAATGGATAATAATAATTATATCAATAATAATTAATTGTAATCATTATCAATTATAATTATCAATAATGGGTAATAATAATTATATTAAAAATATCAATAATCATAATTATAAAAATATTAATAATGATAATGATAAGAACGATCGCAAAGATAATTATTAATCACGATTGGAATAAAATGGCAATGATCTCGATAGATCGTAACGCCGAAAATAACACGTAAAACGTGATAATGGCGACGACGCTGATAAATATTCACGAGATAATCGTACAAAGATAATGACTCACGTTTCGGAAACGTAAGCTCTCATCTTACACAAGATGACGCCGGAAAGCCATGGGTATTGCTGCCAGAAGGAGGTCACCTCGTTCGGCAAACCTGGTAATGAACAGAACAAGGAAAACAGAAAGTTCTATTAAATATCGTTTATGAATAAAAAATTAAGTTTTCTCGTCGTCGTTGAAATTACACATGTTCGAGTAACGAAAAACTCGAAGCTCTTTCTTTATTTATGTTTCGGCAGTTCCTATCGTCAAGTTTTCTAGTCGTGTATCGACGTGAGCGCTCGGGGGTTCATATTCACACATACACTTTTCACTCGTGTCCACTTTCCTCTCTCTACCTGTTGCTCCCATCCTTGACGGAAACCGCGCGGCGCGATTCGAATAAATCAATCCACGTCTCGAAATTTATATTCGCCTATGCAAATTGTTTCTTCGCATTTTTTTCATCCATTTTTGATTTCTCGTGACACTCGAGACTTTGATAGTAAAAATTAAAGGGTCGATATAAAGTATCAACCCCTGAAAAAAAATAATTTAAAACGAAATCACAATTTTAATTAAGTAAATCACATTTTAATTATCTAATTAATTTTGATTAATCAATTCGACGATTGTAAAGTTAAATATAAATTGGACAATCTTATTGCTTTACAATAAAACAAATTAATCCACTAAAAAACAATTTACCAAATTTCCACCCCTTCACAAAAAAAAACTTCTATGATAATTCGATAAATATTAACGACCTTTTAACAACGACGGTTCATTGAAAAAATAAAATTTAAAAAAAACAACCCACGCTCTTACACTCGCGAAAATGAAACCTCGATGGAAAAAGACGCGGTAGGGGAAAGGGAAAAAAATCGAGAGTAACGTCGAAACGAGAATCAACGACGATAGAGAGTTAAACTCGTACATTCGTATCAGACCTCGTGTGCGCTTCCCACGTAACGGACGAAGAGAAGATTTAAAAAAAACGTAAAGAAAGGAAAAGAAAGTAAATGAAAGAAAGAAATAAAGAAATCGTAGAGGCGAGGATACGAAAGGGAAAAAAAGAGCGAATGGTAGACAGCGGCGTGCGTTACAATGTGAATAATAGGCCGGTCATGCCTATTCCTTGGTCCGTCCAACGTGCGAATACTCTTTGACCCTCGCGAATGAAGAAAACAGAAAAAATGACAAAAAATAAATAAAAAATCAACGAAAAACCAAAAAAAAAGAAGTAGGTAATTTTTCAGAAAGTCCAAAGGGCGATAAAAATATTCGAGCGGAAGTTCGTAAATTTTTCCGACGTTTATACTCGAGTCCGTAATACAGGCGATCGTATAAACGTCGAGTAATACGAGTGATTCGTCACGTGTTTCCATAATTCGTTGAAACGTTCCAATCTTTCGTTTTTTCTTTTTATCTTTTGATCTTTTCAATTTTATTTCTGGTATTGACAATTTATACGCGTTGTTCGAAGGTAACTCGTTTTATTGATCGCGTTTATTCCATTAGCCAGGGGGGAGCCTCGTGTCGTAATTTCTTGCACAATAGAGGGAAAGAAGGAAAATCCTTAGAAAGGACGACAATGGAAATCGTCGAGTTTCCCTGTAAAATTCAAGATCTAAGCGACGACTAACCTTACGAGAAAATCTGTATACTTATAACGAACTGTCAAGTTTTTACCTAGCATGAGTAACAGCAGATCGGAAATGGCCAGATTGAAGAGATAGTAATCCGTCCGACTATGCATCGACACATACTTGACGATAACTGTGCACGTAAGGACGTTACCAACGACGCCGGACACGAATATCGCAACGTACACGAGCGTCCAAGACACTGCGTATATCAAAGGCATATATTTCTCTCCGAGTTGGCATTTGAGATATTCTGCTTCCGTGAGATTCTTGTAGTTCGAGGCGTTGCAGAAAGCCTCGAAATCGTCGCTGTCGTTCGACGACATTTTTTCCGATCTTTTTCGGGGACAAAATTCAACCGTTCGTTTCTTTTTTTTCTTTTAGTTTTGTCCTCTCGACCTTTATTATATTATTGTTATTGTTATTTTCTTCTCTTTTTCCTCCGAGGGGAAAATTTACCAAAATTGTCCACTCGGACTAAAACAATTACAAGGAACGGCGTACTTTTATTCCAACTTGCTTCAACCGTCTTGGCGGAAACAACGGTAAAATTGTTTTTCTCGTCTTTTTACTTTCTTCCTTTTTCACCTTTTCACGTTCCTCGATGACGAGAAAAATGCTCAAGGTGTAACGTTTCGTATTCACGGGCTTCCGGTCGAATTAAAGGTCGTGGAGGAATTCGGACTTGAGAC
Source organism: Netelia fuscicornis (assembly GCA_946811545.1). Lineage (NCBI taxonomy): Eukaryota > Metazoa > Arthropoda > Insecta > Hymenoptera > Ichneumonidae > Netelia > Netelia fuscicornis. The sequence continues at coordinate 2,973,937 of OX328015.1, forward strand.
AATTTATGCACGAAGAGAGACGGTGGCACTATCGCTGGGCCCTTTTGACGCGATACTATCGAACTTGCTCGAGGTTTTCGTTGAGAGAAGATATTAACTCTCCTCGCCTCGAATCGTGCGACAAGAGAGAGACCGAGAGGGAGAGACAGAGAAAGAGGGAGAGAGAGCGAGAGATAATTATCATTAGCGATACACGATTCCTCACGTGATCACAACACTGTCTATCGCATTATACTCGAATGTTCGCTCAGAAACGGTTTCTCTCCAAATTCACGTCAATTTTCAAATCGTAACGCGACAATTGTTTTTGTTTTCCTGTCGAACGAATTTCAAACCGAAATTTTCATAGGTCAAATAAGGACAAAAAAATTGTAGTAAAGTCGCATTCAACGGCCGTTGCCGGTTGAAACAAAAAAAAATAGAGAAAGAGATGATAACCGAAAAGAATACACAATTACAATTCTTTTTCTTTTCCAATAATCGCAAGTGTCGAATCGCGTTGCATATTTTTTTCCTCTCGGCAACAGCGGACTAGGCGCAAGCTTTTTTTCTTATCATTGTTACGGTTGTTATTGATACGTGGGCGAATGAAAAGAAAAAATAAGACGAGACGAAGTGGAGACGAGAAGTGGAAACAAAATTTCCCTCGAAAAGATAGAAAAAAAAATCTCAACACCGTCCAGGCATGACCAAGGGTTGAATACCAAGGGTGGTTTTCTTTTTTCCGGCTGTAAATTCCACAGGGTTTGTGATCGAAGGATTCCAAAACGTCGCGAGAAAAAAATACAAAAAAAAATTTCGAAAGCTCAACGAAAGTCTCTAACAATGGTAAATTTGCTCTTTGTCCATGCTCGGCCCGCTTCTGTTTTATTGAACGAAGGAGATTGAATATTCTTCAACTCGCAATTTGGCGTTAGTTTCGCGACGATTGCCTCGGGGACTCTCGAGTGAAAAGTTCATCCTGAGCGAGAACGATGCGTTGCATATAAATGAAACGAGAAAATTGCGGTGTAGGTAATTGCTGGTAAAGTGCGTACCATTTTTCTTTCGCACCAACAAACCCCTTAGACTCCTTCGCATATTCTCCATTTTGTCCCTTGGCTAATGGTGTTCATTCGTGAGATATGAAAATTTTGTATTTTTCGTTTATTTCCTATTTACATTTTCGAAGAAAAATATAATTTCGTTATCCAAGACTCTGGAGTAAACGATTCATTGATTTTCATGAGGTTAATCAATCAATTTAATTAACTCGTGAGACCATTCCTTTCAAATTTTTCCTAATTTCTAAATATTTATAATTATCGACAGTTTTTTTTTTAATCACCGTGGAAAATTTACGTGATGGCATCTTGATCGGACGATCAAACGCCCGTCGGTACACTCGAGCCTATCTACTTGAATGAGTTTTCGCGACGTGTTTTCGACGGCGCGATTTCGCCGTCGATGATTCTCATTCGTTTCGTTTAACTTCCGCAATGGAACGCGAAGAAAAAGGTTTATCGCGATGGGGCGACGGTCGGTCCATTCGTTGATTCGTACTACTGTATCCCTCGCTCCGTATATTACTATACACGTATATATATATATTTATATTCATATATAAAAATGATGCCTGGATCGTAAACAAAACCGATTTGTTTTAATGACCGAGTAAAAAATTGTCCCTGTTTTCTCAGCATGTTTGTAAAAAAGAATTCTTAAATATAAAAAAACAAGCGGTCCTCGTACCTCTTTTTTCATTAGCGAGATATTACACGAGAATATTTTAAACAATGAAGCGTCCGAATATTTAAAAAATATTCTTCCTCGTTCTTTCGATTAATTGTTCGATCGATTATTCGTAAAAAATTATTTATCTTTCTTAAATAAATTTGTTTGTTTATTTACCTTATTGGTTTATTTACAGTTATTTATTCCAGTAAGCTCGCGGATATTGGCATGCCACAAACTGTTTAACGTGGATTACATTATCAAGCCCATTTGTATAATTAATGGAACTCGCGTTGACCCCCGTGAGTTGGTAGAGAGGGAAAAGTCCCGAAGTAGATACGGCCGTATCGATCAGACAGTGGAGAAGCTTACACGAGCGTTTTTTTTGTTACATTCGCGACAATAATCGCCCAACCACTCCGACGACTAATTGAATCTGACAAGAGGAACTCACGTTTTATCCGTTCGATTGCGAATAAAATGAAAATTTTCCATATAAAATGATAAAACACATTGTGTTATTTACCAATGCGAAGAGAATATTGATTGCTTTTTTTTGTGTTTCGAGAGGACTCGGGATTTGGGTTTCGAGGAAAAGCTAAATGTATTTCAGAGGACGCTACTGGAGGTCGATAGGGACGCCTTAAGGTCATTCTGCAAAGAGGAACTCTCGTTGCTTGATTGTTGTCCCGCTATTGGGTGTTTCACGCTCGATAACGGTTTGTTCTGACAATTCGTAGACTCGGTTTTCCATGTTTGCTTGTTTTCCCTCTTTTTAGGTTGGATAATTCTCATTTGGATATATCTTACTTTGGGAAGAGGATGAAATAATTGAGGAGCACTTACAATTAAAGTCGAGATCAAGAACGATATCGATCTTTTTAGTTCGCTTTTTTTTTTAGAATCGAAAAACACGTGACTCGGAGGCGTTTCGAATCGAGCTATTTTTCAATAATTACGCGAAATTCTTAAGGAGACAGTCATCGAACGGACGGTGATTAATTTTAATAGATACCGTCCGGAGTTTCGTAACGATACATAATTGTTATTCGATCGTCGATTCTGTTGCATCCTCCTGCGATCACCATTACTCGGACTCGATTACGCGATCTTTCAACGTTTCGTTTCGTTCTTCGGACACAAATTGGCCTCTCGTTGTCGTCGTTGTTGTTTTTCTCTTCTTCTTTTTCGCGTTATTGATTGTTCGCAAAGAAATCGACGAGGTAGAGAGAGATAAAGCGAGAAAGAACATTCAACGGCAACCTGACTGACCGATTCCGCAACCGCAGTGAGCTCTCCGCGAACCGGATCTTTATTGCCTATCGGGGAGGATTATCAGTTGTGTCCACGATAGATTCCTCACGCAGTCGAAGCCTCAACCTCTCTGTACATCGCGTCTCTATTCCACCTCTCTCTCTCTCTCTCTCTCTCTCTCTCTCTCTCTCTCTCTCTCTTTCTCGCTCCACAGACTCTATACTTACGTCTCGTTAAGTCCGTACGAAGGAAATTTGCATGTAAATCGTGGTGAATCCGATTGGCCTGGATTTCACTGACAATCCACCCAGAGGGGGCTAAGGGAGACTCGCTTGAATATGAAATCATCGATTCCATCCACGGGGTATCGTGGGTAGATAGCTATACGGTGAGTGCAAGGAGAGTGCACTACCCACCTACCGACGAAAGAGATGTGCAACGCGCGATGAGAGAAGATCGTATAGACTCTCCTCTCTCGACTCGGTCTATATATATATACATGTGTGTGTATATATAGGCGCTGGGAGCTAACTACTCTCGGTGCAACGGAGGAATCATCGAAGGAACTGGTCCGAGATTTTATAACCAGTAGGTATACCGACCATGGCGTATGCTGCCCAGACTCCCTCGTATAACATTCTCTACATATATGCATATATAGATACACGTTCACACACGTGTTTATGTATGTATCTGTATTTTCGTGCACGCGTATACGTGTATAGTAACGTCGCTACTGTTCGTCCGGCTAAACCGATTGCAACGGTCTTATACGAGATCAACGAATGGATTAACTCGCACACTCCTCGACTCGACAAATTGCCACTGCTGCCCCATGAAATCGTTGGAATATACTTACGAATACTCTCGACTCGTCTCGTTAGTACAATAATAAATACATATTATATATTTAACCGTGGCTTCTACGCACGTACGCATTTAATCGAAAGTAAAAGTGATTCGTGTATCGTGAAAAAAATCCTTTTAGCATAACATTTTTTTCAATACTATTCATTACAAATTTTGTATTTATTTATTTTTTTGTTTAAATAAAAACGTTACTACGATCGAAGGGAGCAAAGTAACGAAAGTATTCGTTTTATATTACGATAGGACATGAAACAATTCACTTCTACGCACGTATTCGTTTAATCTAAAGTAAAAGTGACTCGTGTATCATGAAAAAAATGCTTTTATCTCAAAATTTGTTAAATATCATTGATTACAAATTTTCTATTTATTTATTTTTTGTTTAAATAAAAAAAGTTCTTACGATCGAAGAGAAAATACTCGACGCAAAGTAACGAAAGTATTCGTTTTATATTTCAATAAGACATGAAACAATTCACTTCTACGCACGTACTCGTTTAATCTAAAGTAAAAGTGACTCGTGTATCGTGAAAAAAAAGCTTTTATCTCAAAATTTGTTAAATATCATTGATTACAAATTTTGTATTTATTTATTTTTTGTTTAGATAAAAATGCTGCTACGATCGAAGAGAAAATACTCGAAGGAAGCAAAGTAACGAAAGTGTTCATTTTATATTTCGATACGAGACGAAACAATTGATAACGTGAGAAGAGAAAGAAAAAAATATTGCGGTAATATGCAAGTCGGAGCGTGAATAATTATTTAGTTGAGAAACTCTCGAACGAAACGGGCTTATAGTCTCGTCCGGATTGAGAATTTCACAGACTCATAATGCGAATAGTACACGCGATTCTATTAGCTCACCGTCGCGCTCGCGCCTGGCGTCTGCGGATGTAGGTGCAATATTGAATTTGTTCTTTTTTTTTTATATATATTCTTTGTTTTTACTTTCTTTTCTTTACAATCGAACAATGCAAACCCTCGCTCCCGGTGCGTCGACACTGTGGCGACAGTATTATCGCCCGGTTGACAGTCTCTTACGTGTTTAGAACGTCCGTGTGTCCGTCCGTCGGTGAACGTGCGCGCGCGTTCGTATGTGTGCGAGCGCGCATAGTTCGCTATCTATGCTAGCAACCGTAGTCGCCAGACTCGTCCAGATCGCTGTCGGTGGTGAATTTAATTGTGGGGCGTGAATAATTCTCATCCGTCACGTACCGGAGGCGCACGCGCAGCAAAAGACGGCTTAATAAATTCGTGTCGGGTAGAATCGAGCGGCTCGCTCGATTGCAGTAGCGCAGGCCGCGAGAGAAGTCTTCACGCTCGAACGATCGGCCGCGATCCGATCGCTTTTCGCGATATTAACCGTACGTGCACACACGCCGCCCGTATATTGTTCCTCGGTTCTTCTCCGCGAATACTGTACCCCTCCGCTTTTACGACTCTCGTAAAATAATCGTTATACGATCCGTGCGCAAAACAACTAAAGAATCTTAAATAAAAAGAGAAGAAAAATCATTATAAAAATCGTTAAATTCGAGAGAATAATTTCGATCCGGACGAGAATAAAAAAAATGACGAGGGAAATAAATCGAACGGGAACGATCGTGAGTTTATTTGAGAATCGTATTTTCACGTTTCGATTCTTTTCCCGTACGATACTCGAGATATACAAATATGTAAATGCGCAACAGGAAGATGGAAGAAAAAACAAAAAAAAACCTTCAATAAAAAAGAAAAAATTCATTATGAAAATCGTTAAATTCGAGAGAATAATTTCGATCCGAATGAAAATAAAAAAGAAGACGGTGAAAATAAATTATAAATCGGAACGATCGTTGGTTTATTTGAGAATCGTGTTTTCACGTTTCGATTCTTTTCGCGTACGATACTCGAGATATATAAATATATAAATGCGTAAAAGGAAGATGGAAGGGGGGGAGGAGGAGACAGAGAAAGAGAGAAAATGAGACAAGACGAGGAAGCGCGTGTAATCTCGAGACCGAAACGTTCATTGAATGACATCGCAGGAGTCTCTCGCCGATGTTTGTATCACCGCGGCAAAGTCCACCAAACCGCGCGCGATGCTCGAGCGATTTTTCGCGACGCGCGGGCTCCGCGCGACCGGTTTCGTTTTTTCGTTCGGGTACCGCGAGAGGGCCGATTCGGCGCTCTCTCGGCCCAATATATTCAGATGAGTCGCGAACCAGCTTCGCGTTCTTTACTCTCGAGAGAGCACCGGTCCCGATCTCTCGAGTCGCTTCTCTCCCTCTCTCTCTTGCTCTCTCTTCATCTCACCGTCTTTTGTTTTCCATCTCTTTCTGTCCCGAAGACGAAGTGTAGAAGGAAGAAGAAGCCTTGAACGCCTCTGGGTCGTCGAACTACCGGTACTATGGCCCGCTCTCCGTAAGCCCACAGTCCCAGAGAACGAGAGAGAGAGAGAGAGAGAGAAACGAAGAGAGACGATGAGAGAAAGAGAGAGAAAGAGCACACCGGGCGTACCACCTCTGTGTGGGCACACCAGCGAAACGGCAGAAGCAAAACGTGAGCGAGAGCAGTACTTCGGGTTCCCTGGAGAGGCTGCACGACGTGCTACGGCCTCTTCTCCACGAGTCTTTCTCTCTATCTCTCCTCTCCGTGGGCTCACGATTCTCTCGCACGCCACGCTAAGCCCACTTTGTTGAGTCCTTCGTACTCGGTGAGAGACTTAATCTTCCTCTCTCCTCGAGCTTTCGGGGTAAAACTTACGAAATATGGCGAATGATGGGAAAACGCGAAGAGCGGGAGGATTTTGAAAACACGATCACGTCTTACCAAAAATATGAGAAAAATCCAGAAAACCGTGTCTCCTTCAAAAGAGGAGAAAAATTCGTGAATTTAGCTAGCGATATTACCAATCGTTTCCCCTTTTGCTCCCAGGGGTTACTGCGAGAATCTCTAGCCGTTATAGTTTTCCCGCGATGCCGAGAGAGTCGGCAGTGTTATGGGCCGTTTTAGCGCTGCCGAGAATCGTAACCCCGCAGCGGGGTCGAATCTTCTCGCGAGGCCTCCTTGCTCGTTCTTCTTCGGGAACTTTACACAAATATACATATATATGTGTGTATATGTATGTGGGTATGCCGACTGGATGGTCGGACGAAAGAGGAAAAACAAACGGATGGAATGCTCGCGAGTTGCTTTAGCGATTTGCAATTCACCGGCACCGGGCGTGCGCGCGCACGCGCACACACATCGCCGCGCAGAGAGAAAGCTTCGTAAATCTCCTCGTTGGCTTGTGCAGCATTGACTTTGCATCGTTCTTAGTGGGGGGAGGGGGGATAACGTTCGAACACATTGGCAAAGCGTCTTATATCATCGTCGGGTCACATTTTACCTCCTCGCGTTGTTCTCGCGAGGCAAAGCCCCCGCGAATAATCCCTCTTCATCGTCGATCGACGCGAGGACCTCGCCACGGTTACGCTTTTATTATTATGATTTTACATATTACTTTTATTATTATTATTATTATTATTATTTTCAATCGCGGAAAGTGAGAGTTGGGAATTTCCTGGTTTACGTACGAGGTTGTGCGAGTTGCCTATCGAGCACGGAAGGAGAATAATTGGATTTTCTTTGTTGTTTTCTTTTTTAGTTTAATTGACGTTGTACCGGAGAAAAAAAGATCCGCGACCGATTTTTTTCACTCGAGAAATTCTCCAGAGAGAGAGAGAGATTCGATTACTCACGATGTAATTTTATTTTTTATTTTCTCCTGTGAATATTTGCCGCTCTCGATTCGTATCGAGAAACCAGAACTACGAAGATCTCTCGTGCGATCTTACGAGACGGGAATTGTTGCTGTTTTTTTTTTTTATGTTTTCGAATTGTTATCGGCGATGTTTCCTGGGACGAACGATGAGAATCGAATCGGAGGAATAAATTTACTTTTTATTTTGTTGTCTTCTTTATTATCGATCAAATCTTCACGGTGTAACAAGAAACGCGCGACATCACGGTGCGTTACGAACGGAAACGTTTCTCTCGACGTGATGAAATCGATCCATCATGCAACTCGGGACTACTTTCGGGACGATTCTTCGATAAAAACATTGTCACGTTTTACGAGACTGGAGAAAATGGTTCGCGGTGATATTGCGCGTTCGTCGCTACGGTTTCTGAACGACGTTACTCATTGTACGATATGTTTAATGCACGCTCGTACTAGCGAAAGAGAGAGAGAGAGAAAAAGAGTGAGAAGAGGCGAATAATAAAGCAGGTTCTCGTCGTGTCCGCATTCACACGCCAGGGAATTCCCATATCAGATATTCATCTTTCCCGACAATGTTTTGCCATCGAATGTGTACAGTCGCTACTCTCCCCCTGGCTGCCACAGCGTTGAAACGAGCTTCCCCATTGTACTACCATTGTTGCAATAACTCCCGTGAGATTCTTATTACGAAATGGCACCAGATAATACACGCACCACCATACAAGAAATTTTTCCTAAGACTATCGGCGCCTTTCGTTGAAACGTCTCCCGTGAGAGATTCGGCGAGAAAGAGAAACAGGGAGAGAGAGAGAGAGAAATTGATTGATCGATATATTTAATTATTCTCTAGCTAGCTATAGGGCAAATACAAAGATCCTATAAATTCACAAATCTTACAAATACCTAAATTTGCAAATTTACAATTTACGCCAGTTTAACAAATTTACAAAATTTTACAAGATGTAATTGCATAACAATGTAATAATGCAAGAACATAAATATAATGAGAGATATAGTAAAAGAGAGAAAGGGAGGGAGAAAGTTTCTCAAAATATTCGATTAAATTGATCAACGCGATCGTTCGATTTTCAAATTACTCGAGTGAATTAATCCACGAACAAATCCTGACAGGTGATCAAATTTTGAAGACGATTAATTCAGAATTTTTGTGCGGCAGTGTGGATGCTTCGACGACCCTCGTTTGAATTAAATACGCTTTCACGCGATACGCACTGCGCAAAAGAGAGCGACCGAAAACAAAATAAAGGAAAAAAAACGTAACAGGTATTTGTAACTTTCGTTAAATTCATCGCGTTTAACCTCGGCCACGGGTAATTTGCCGCGAGTGCCTTTTAATGCGTAGATCCCTTTGCATTATCTAATTGTAAGATCTACGGGGTGGCGTGCGATCGTCGCGATTGTTACGGTGAAAACTGAGTCGAATGTCCGACCGGTGTGTTCCACACCGCGGATCGAGAGTAGACGCGGAGGACTTCCTCGCTTAATTACGACACTTTGGTTAGTTCGCGAGGCTTTCGTGTAAGAAGCTTTACGAAAGAACGAAAGAATAGAGGGAGAAGCTATTTCACGCGGAGTTCTCGTATGGGGCGAGAAGGAGGCCAGGGGGTGGGGGTATTTGTCAGCAAAAACGGGACCAAGTGGCGCGACGTTCACTTGCGTAATCGAGGGCCGTAAAATAGCGAGTGCGCGAGTTGCATGTTCCTCGGTACACGGGAAGCACTTACGTATATGGGACATTCGGTGCGAGTCGAATCGTGCAGAAATAAAAAATTAATCGTAACTCGGACTATTTTAAATCATCGTCCGAGTTAGCCGCGAATCCGATTATTTCTCAAGACGAAATTTCTAGGGCGAGAGAGAAAGTAAACGAACATTCGATTTTTAACACAAGATAATTAATTCGATATCAAATCGTATTGAGAATTTGAAACGGAATAGCCCGTGAGACGAATAGAAGTGCGGGCGAGCATTCGCGCATGCGCGTATGAGCGACGCGAACGGCGCAGGTCCGAGGAAAGACATTGCAACGCGACGTATTAAGATCATAATGTTGGACGATAATGACATAGCGTCAGGAATGTTGACGCTGCGCACGCACCTCTCAATCCCCTCTCCTTGCCCCAGCTGCGCGCGCATCGACGCGCGCACCGCCTTACACTAAATCTGATTTAGAACGGATTTTAACGGGAGAAATAAAGCCATGCGCATTAGCGATGGGCTTCGTATCGGAACACGAGCCATGACGATAATATTGTTTCGCTCACTGACGATGCACGTCGACGACGTCAACAACAACGAGCAAGCCGGTATTAAATCCGGCTCGCGCACTCCTGACGTTGACATACAATCAGGAATGCCTTCGCATATTCAAGCAAAATTCTCCGTCTCCGGTCTCGTGACACTCCGATATTAAGTACCGGTAAGCGAGTACCGGATACTCGCTCCGCGGAAGAATGCGAGCGACTCGACTCGCGAATTTATCGAGGCGAATTACAGAAATGTCGAGATATAAAAAAATTGTTTTACGCGATGAAAATATTTGAATGCAACGAAAATAATATGCAGCTGTTGAAATTTAATCGAGTATATGCGCCTGCGCAGAAGACCCTTGGCCTCGGTAACGTGAATAATTTTTCTTTTTTGCAAATCTAACTTTGCGTAATCTCGAGTTTCGCACTATTCTCGGGAGCTCGTAAAGCGATCAAAAAAGAAAAAAAGAAAGAAAAACAGTCACCACGACACACGTGGCCTGTCCGTCGATAACCTCGGCATTTATCCGGTCGTTAAAGTGCCAATCACTGTACGCAATTTGGCCCAGTTATTCGAACGTCGTATCGTGCACCGTGCGCTGAAAGGAACTAATCGGGACGTGGAGCGAATTACGATGGAATAATAGAGCCGACGTGTGGATTACCGAGTGGAAGGATTAGAAGGAAACCAAAAAAAGAAAACAAAAAAAATATGAAAACAAAAAAAGAATCGCCGCTATATTATTTACGGGTTCTCGAGTGCAAAAGCGATTTCGACGCAACGGAACGATATACATATATATTTCTACATTGGCCGCGTTTCACTACGCGATACGTATATTTTCTACGCTCGTTATTCCATACTCGCTGGCTCGCGCGGTTCGTGCACCCATGTACGTATGAATATATGACTATCGAGGCAATCGCGTGTTATTACCAACGTCGTTTCCGAGGGGTGCGCACCTGGTTCGCGAATAGCGGAGGAGCGACGTTGGACTAATAAAAACTTCATGGCACTTCATTTGGACGATGGTAATGCAAACACCTTTTCTCCGGGTTTCTTCTTCATTTCTCTCTCTCTCTCTCTCTGTCTCTGCCTATTTGTCTCTCTCTCTCTCTCTAGTGAGCTAGGGAATAAATAGATAAAGTTAATTAATCAATCTTTGTTTCTAAAAGTATTATTATTGGTTTGTGTGATAGATTCTGTCGTTTTTAAGTCAGTAATCGATTGATGTTGCTCGCGACTTTTTATGTTGTCACATTAGTTTAGTTGTAAGACTTACAATTAATTGTAAGTAGTGACGAGTGATTCGAAAATGCGATTCCTACTCTCCTCGAAACTGAGCAATCGATCGCTTTAAAATTGTGAGGCTATTTGGAGAATTATGGCAAACATTGGCTAAACGCTGTATTTTTCCAAAATGCAACCTGCAACACTAGTTTGTGTAATAGATTCTGCCGTTTTTAAGTCATTAATCGATTGCTGTTGCTCGCGACTTTTTATATTGTCACATTAGTTTAGTTGTAAGACTTACAATTAATTGTAAGTAGTGACGAGTGATTCGAAAATGCGACTCGTACTGTCATCGAAATTGAGCAATCGATCGCTTTAAAATTGTGAGGGCATCTAGAAAATTATGGCAAACATTGGCTAAACGTTGTATTTTTCTAAAATGCAACCTGCAACACTATTGTCCAAATTTTGGAACAAAAACATTTAGAGCCACTTTTTGCTATAATTTTCTAGATACCCTCAAAATTTGAACGCGATTGGTTGCTCAGTGTCAGAGAAATTACGAATCACTCGTCGCCTGTAACATTGACTCGTTACTTTGTCATATTTTGTATAATTTTGTAAACAGGTTTTGAAAATTTCTGTATTTACTTCAAAGCTTGCTAGGATATAATTAACCAAATCAAATTAAATATCTGTTTCCGTCTTTTCCTCATTGTCACTCGCTCTACGAGATTTGAATCACGAATGCGCATGATCGAACTCCGCGAAACTGACATGTTTTGTGCAATATCCCGTGACAGCCATAATCGTTTTCACCTGCTTCGGAAAACAAATAATACGTGTGCCACGTCGATACGGTGAGACCGCGAAGCGAAATCGCCAATCTCCGCATTCTTCGTTCCCGATATATACAATTTTTTTTTTTATATCGTTTAACGATTTCACCGACCTTCCATTCATGCCCGTTATAACGAAACACGTACCCCAGTAAAACTCTATATACCTATACCCCACTTACCTCTCATTATCATTCGCTAGAGAACTCATGAGAGACCGGTCGACTAACGAAAGCTAATCACTTTTCTTTTTTTTTTCATCCGCTTGACTTAAATTCCAGGTTATCCAAGAATTAGATATTTTTCGTTGATAATTATAGTACACGAAATTATGGCCATTGTTTCATTCGATCGAAATCACCAGGATAAAATTATCTCTCTAAATGAATTTCTATATCAATATTTTATCTCGCAAATTTGTAGAACGCGAATGTCGAGCGAAACTTTTTAAATGTTATTTCAATCATTCGAACGGTGCGATAATATTTTATATTCAATCGTCTTAAACAAGATGTATTACGAACAGAAAAAAATATTCGCCGACAGCTCGAAATCGCCAATAAATCAATCACCGTACGACGAAACTTTTCACCAGCGTACAAAAAAAAGTAAGAATTCGGTCGCGCATCGGACGTCTGAATAATATATCGCTAATCTCGTAAGCGCGATCGATTGATTTGCCCCGAAGGATAGCATCGTGCACCACGGGGTTTGTTCCATTGTGGTGTTTCGAGCTGTCGCGATCGTACCAACCGTCTCGAATTTGTGACGGCTATATAGGTGATCGGTGAAAGTGGAACGATAAATAATCGATTTGTCTCCTCGGGTTTGATTTCAACGTGAGCGTTCATCTGCGTCATCGAGATCGTTTTCTACGTAGTCAAACAGATCGAACGAACGGTAGACAGACCGAGAATATCGTAGGAGGAACGGAGTCGGTTGTAAAACGTGAAAAGGGAAATTTCGTTGTCACGGCGTGTATTTCGACTTTCACCGAATAATACACGAAACGAATAAATATATTTTTATATCGTAACATTTGCATATAAGGAAATAAAAACTTTCCTAGTTCAGGGTCGTGGAATGTACTCTCGTTGTAACGGCGCATCCTCCTCGAATACGAAACATCACGAACGAAATACGATAGTTCACGACGCGATTCGTATTCAAGCCGGAAATCGCGTTGATCCTACATAACGTAAGTTCGACGACCTCGCTTTCCCCCAAATTCACCGGTACTTCATACGGGGGCTAGGTCGAACGCGAGATACGTGATCGGAATAATGAATCGAGGCTTTTTCGGTTTCCCGCTCTTTACATTCTCCTCTAAACGATTTCGATTCTTTCTCTCTCTCTCTGTCTTGTTCTTTACAAGAGGTCAGATGAGCGTAGCATGGCTAATGACTCGAACGTGAAACGAAAAAAAAACCGGCGAATAATTATCCTCTCGCTAAATAAATTCTAACGAAGCGAATCAAAAAACCAATCGATATCAAACATTGACATTATCCCTTGCGAAAAAAACGCCGATTTTTTACCGATCTCGTTAAAAGAAACAGCATCCATGTGGAATTTTAAACATAATCTCGGGTGAAAATTCAATATGGTAATTCTCTCTTTGTATCCAAGGCCCGAATTTCACGCTCGCGGATCGTTATTCCATCGATATTCGATGCCGATAACCTCTTGCCCCGACGTTATACAAGCGTCGTGTCCAACGGGTACAAGAAAGGATGCAATAACCCATTTATATTGATCCTACACACAGTAACGGCTCGTTCTTTCTGTAAATGGACTATACATACCTACAGTCGATAACTCAAAGAACAAGCTGTTGTCGAGAGGGAATAGCACAATTTCGAAGTTCAAGTCTTTATCACTGACCCCGAACGCCTTTCTCTATCTTCCTCCCGAACTAGGTTCTCTCACCACAAGTCCAACGATAGCTCGATCGCGTACAAACACACACACAAACACACGAATATACATACGTATTTTGCATAACTTCCCATGGTAATGGGACGTTGATCGATATCGGGTTGATATAGCGCCTCGCGGAGGGCTCGACGAAGCGTAGAATCCGCAGCGTTACCGAAACCGTATTAACGGCACCTGCGAGCGAATCTAATTCGTTCGCTCGTACGCGATATAACGAGACATGGAATATAACGTGTTGCATATAAGACATATATCTATACACGTATAAACACACGTATACAAAGAGATATATCTGTATAGTATCTCGTGGACTCGTGCGTAACCTCTGACCTTGCTGGTAAAGCCTATGGGGATTCAGGCCAATCTCGTCATGATAATCGATGAATATAATATCGCGTTATATATATATATACATATACACGAATCGACGTCGTAAGTATACTACAATCGGTGTGCGCTCTCGTACGAGAATCAAAGGAATAACGATAAAACCAGACATGTATGTGTGTATATATATATATATGAGATCTAGATAGGATTCATGCGAAATTCCTTGGTAATGGGGTGCGTGCCAGGTAGATTGTGATGGTGGTGGCTGCGCTTGGTGGTGGTCAACGAAGTTACGACCTTGACTATCCGCGTGTATCTTATTTCGCTAAACTTTATATTATTCGCCCGCGGTCGCCCCGTGTGGAGATGCTCGCGGAAGATCGTAGAGGGAGAGGAAAAAAAACGAAAATGAGGGAGAGAGAGAGGGAGAGGGATTGTACGGAGAGGAGAGCAAAACGATATGGTGGCGCTGGGGTGTACGGGGAATCGTTAGATCCACCCTTGGAAGCCATAAATCCCGCGGCTCAAGAGAGAGAAAGAGTATAAGTAATACGAGAGCTCTCGAGTGCCTCCTCGTGTGTACGGTTTCACGTATAATTCCCCGCCGGTTGGCAATTAATTTCATTTTGTAAGCGATATTCCGTGCACTCTCGTTTGCAAAAGCGCTCGGGCGGCATTGCAAAACAGCGTGGAGAAAGAGAGAAAAACAGGGAGAGAGAGAGAGAGAGTACGCGAAGAAGCTCGGGGGTGCGAGGAATCAAGAAGGAATATCTCTTACGAACTCACTGGTTAACCCAAGACCGTGAAAATTAAATCCCCCCAGCCTTATTCGAGACGCCATATTGATAAGACTCTGTAGTGCGCCGGTTGTGCGCTAGCCCGTGGCTCGAGGATAACCAACGGAAACTCGTACGAGGAATAAAAGCTTTGTGAAGAAAGAGCGGAGGAGGTATACAATCGTCTTCTATACGTTAGTACTGTGAGGATAGGAGACAGAAAGAGAGAGAGAGAGAGAGAGAGAGAGAGAGAAAAGAGAAGAGACACGTCCTACACGTGAACGCGCTGAGGGCACAGAAGACACTTAGGACACGATTCATTTCTCTCTCTCTCTCTTCTCTCCTATAATCCATCGACACTTCCTGCTTCTTTCCTCCATCGTCCTTTCGTACCTTCGCATTCTTATCCTTCTCTCTAACCCTTTCTCTATCCTCGCTCTCTAACGTTTTCTCCCTCCACTAATACTCGTGGCACCTATGGAGACAATTACAGAACGCCATATACGTTCATCCACCGAGTTCATCTCGTATAGATGGCCTGCGGAGGTCTCCTGTGTTCATGAGGTAAAAGAGAGAAAGAGAAGAGAGAGAGAGAGAGAGAGAGAGAGAGAGAGAGAGAGAGAGAGAGAGAGAGAGAGAGTGAAAAGCCTTTAAGCATAGCTATCTCGACTCTAGTATGGCGCTTGGACACAGAAGGCAGAGTGCGAAGCCTCGGTGGCGAACCAACCGACCTCGGAAGACCCTGAAGTATCGCGCTGCATAACCGGGACTCCCATAGCGGGCGAACATAAATATATATGTATATATATATATATATCTGTTTAAACGTATGTGTATAAGTAACGCGGTTATGTGTTCGAATGTAAATATATATAGACGAAGCACATAGAAATCCAGGAACAGCAGCAAAGCTCCGCAACTGACAACAGGAGATACCGTCCTACAACGTTTCCTGTTAGCTGTTATATTCCTTTGCCTACCTCGCTATACGCGTTATAACCGAGCCCAGTCCTATCCAGCTTGGACTCTCTCGTCGGCCTCTCCCGTTGTGTTCTATCGTTTCCACTTCGAAAGAACAATTTGCTCTCCTCCCGAGATTTATAACGTCCAGGCGTCTTGGTCTGTATATACAAGCAAAATCCTCTCTTCCCGCTTCGCTCACTGCTACGCCTTCTTCGACTCGTCCTATTAATTTTATCGCTATCTTACGTTTTGTTTAGAAATACTCCAAAACTTTTCCAAAGTTTTATATTTAATTCTCGATCTATCAATCAAAATCACGAATATCTTTTCTTTCTTCTTTTTTGTTTGTATATTTGAATGCAAAGATCATTGACAGAATTAAATTAACGATGTAACAAATATGGTGAAAAAAAAATCGGAGATGAAAAAGTTAACGAGCGAAAATAAAAGTATTGCTCGGACGATAAGAAAGCTCGATGATTCGATAGCTCGAAGTTGCGTGGAAAATTAAATTTGCTGAGATTTCTTGTGCGCGAGAAGCATTAAAGGCGAACAAAAAGGCAACGACAATAACATGCACCATCACTCGGGAATGCATCGTTCCCGATACTCTCGTGGATCACCACCAACCACGGAGATTCCGTCAGACGAGGCTCGAGAAGGATGGGCCTGTTCTTTGGTTCGTTCTTACACTCGCGAGAATATCGCGTAGCTTCGACGCTGGTTCGAGAATCTATGGGTTTTAATACGTCGTTCGAGGTATTCTCTCCTTCATCGTAGTATCTCGAGCCCCTACCTACCCCTTAACCCTTTCTACTTAACAGCCTCTCTCTTCTCCTCCGGCTCTCCCTCGCCGCTGGTAACAGCGAGCGACGAGAACCATCGAATACCTCTTACGATGTTTTATCACTCAGGCCATAACCATCGTACCATCGACCATCGTTATTCTCGCTATCGAATTTACGCAACCACTTCCCATCGTGCAAGGTCTTCTTCATTACAATTTTTTCAATATACATGTATAAATTTGTGTTTGCACTCGTGAAAGCAGTCCCTCGATGCAATGATGCAAAAATCATCAAACGATGAATAAGAAAGCTGATTAGCTATTGCTGAAACCTCGAGCAAGTCCCTAACTAAATAATCATAATAATACAAGTCGTTCAAAAGATCGTATCAAGAGTGATTAACGGATCATTCTGTTATCACTGTAGTTGAAAAATGATTTTTTTTTTAATTCTTTCAAGAATTGTCATAATCGAGATTGTCGTCAAATATCACAGCTGGTTCCGCAGTATCGTCGCTCTTCTAGGCTCGTATACTTCTTCCCTCTTCTACTCTCTCGTCTCTTCTAACTCAACCGATTTGCTCCGGTCCCAAGATTTATATTGCTCTCGCGAATGGCGTGTACTGTTACTCTCTTCCTGCTGCCGCTACTGCTGGGATGCTGCAACCTGAAAGATGCTTACAGAACAGGACTCTACTGAACTCCTCCCTGGGCATCATCCCAGGTACGCGGTATAGAAATAGCACACCCGTGCGCTTACAACACACCGTGAACGATATACTCTCGCGCGACTGGATTTTAAATTGCTGTACCCGCGTTTACTCTCACCGCACTGACAATGTACGGATATAGTCTCCGGTGATTGAATCGATCGGGATCGATTGACGAGAGCCTTCATGCTGGCTCACACCTGCCTTGATACCTCGATATATATATATATATATGTATGTATATACGAAATCTCGTACATTATGTACGATCAATCCGACCTTCCTCCATACCGTACGCTCTTGTACAACGATGGCGTGGCGAATCATTAATTACTTATTTTATTTCGTACATTTTTTTCATTTTATTTATATCCCGCCAAGTTTTTGCGCAGCACGTTTCGAATTTAAGTGGAGTAATAAATTCTTCCTCACTTTCTTCACCAACATTGAAATTCGACTTTACGTGCGCTGCCTACCTGGATTTTTACATTTATTTCGGATTAAGGTAATTTTTTTTTACTCATTTGTTTTTTTCAGACGATCTGGGACATCCTGCAAAGAGGGTGAGGAGAGGAGGGATGCAATGTCACGAAACTCATGCACTAACTTATTTTTACTTGAGGGAAGAATTTGAAAAAGGGAGGATGTAAAATTGTACGACGATGAAAGGAACGAATTACTTTAGAAAACTTTAGACCCTGTTGGACATTTACCACGTTTACGAAATCTGAAAAAATAGAAAATAAATTATAATTTATATTGTTCGTATTGAAATCGAGGCTAAATTTTCAATGTTATTTTTCCAGTATTTTCCGAATCGTATGAAAATCCTACAACAAGGAGAGATATTTAATTGAACGTAAGTCTTCGGTTTCCCAGTTTTGAGACTCGTTACTCCAATGACCTAGTTTCACTCGCAATACGTAAACAAGACATACGACAGAATACGAAGCTCCGATCCATAAATCTACGACGTTTTTCACAAATTTGCGTTTTAACGCGACTAATACATTCAAATATTTTCCAAACGACAGAATTTTCCTCTCAAGAAACACGCTGGATCAATCAGATGTAACACAAATGACGAAAATTGTTCCTATTTCCTCGTGCGCGCTCGTACGTATTCGCTTTTCTCATCACGCGATTACAATCGCGTCTGAATTCATCGCGCGATAAAATACGAAAAGCACTTTACGTCTCGTACCTTTATTCGCGATTTGTACATTACCATGAAGTAGCTTCCTCGTAATACAAATAAAACTAAGAATAGCGTCTATACGTTACTCAACACTTTTTTTTCTTCGTAAGTTCGACAAGGAAGTTCTCGGGAAAGTGTAATATCCGTGATCTTTCGTGAAGGGGCGGGAAGGTGCGAGCACAACTTCCGATTGTCTCTCGGTTATCGTCCCCGGGAATCTTTGTGCGTTACGTGATGCCTCGAGAGAGCTAGAGAGAGAGAGAGAGAGAGAGATATAGAAAAACAAAATGATTCGCACGCGTCTCTTCTCAACGAGAGCTTCTCACATATACTCGTAACTTAAACACGTATGGACTCACGCACATATATATCTATATAATCGTTCATGGGGCGTACATGAAAACCGGCAACACGTTTCTCGTTTCATCTCCGTCGTCTTATTATTATTCCCTCTCGCGTACCTGGGTGGGTGCGAAATAACTCGTCGCGCAATGTCCGCTGTCTCTCTTTCTCTCCTCTCTCTCTCTCTCTCTCACTTCGTGTAATCCTCATCATATCCACCCGCGATACATACGGCTATAAACGCCCAGCTGTGTGAAGTCTCGCGCCTTCTTGCCGAGCTCTTATGGGAAATGTGAAAGCTGGCGCGGTGATGATGACGCCGGGAAGAGTTCGAACGGAGAGGAGAAGGCGATCTCATTGCTAAGAAGGAACGAGAGACGAGAGGACGAGATGAAAAATGAAGGAGAAGACGGGAGAAGAAGAAGAAGAAGAAGAAGAAGAAGACTGTATACTGTTGTGGGTGTCACCGATCTCACGCACGAGCTTTGCACATACGCGCACACGCACACACACTTATATTTATATATTTCTATGTAACGGTGGTCCAAGCGAGAACTCCACCCGCACAGAAATAATTCCGCGCGGTTTTCTCATCCAGACGGATATCTATCGACCCGAGGGCGAATGACGAAAGGACGCGATCGAGTTCTCGTATCCAAACGAGATAAGCCCTTACGACTCTCGACCGTTCGATATTCCATTTAACTACGTATAAACATATATATACACACACGTGTTATTTATGTAGTGCCATAAGAACTGGGATTCTATCGCATCTCGTGAACGCCTTCGCCGTCCCACCTTTTCCTATCCTCGTCCCTTTCTCTCTAACAATTTTTTCGTTTCTCTCGCGCGTTCGTTCGTGTGTGTGTGTGTGTGTGTGTGTGTGTGTGTTTTTACTATTTTTATTTCGTTTTTTCTTTCGTTTCTTTATCCTCTACTTTCCGTCTCGCGAGAGACCTTTATTTCAATCTCGTTTCACCCGGAGGAGAGACTCTCGCGACTCCTCTTGTTCCGTAACACACCGCTTCACTCGACGAGACTGTCCGCTTTCGTTTCAACCGTCGACACGTTGCACACACGGTGAAGAGACAACAACGCGTTGCGATTCTGCTTCTGTGTCGAGAATCGACGTCTTGCACGTTGATACACGATCTATACATATATGTATGTTCATATCGTATACACAAATATATATATACATGTAGATGTATTTACAGACTTATATACGTATAGTTCTACGTGACCAACGTAACGAGGAGCAACGTGTCTCTTCTTCTTCTTCTTCTTCGTCCTCTTCTTCTTCTTAGTCTTTTTCTCCCGCCTCTGTACATACAAATAAGCGTCGTCGCCCGCGTCTCTTACCACCCGTGTACACACACGAGCGTTGGCAGGCGACGTTATTTATCACCAGGAAGTGCAGGACCCACTGATTAATGAAGGTCGACCCCCATGTGGACCCGACGATCTAGTAACTACCATAGTTGTGCGACTCGGGGAGGGTGGACGGGCAAGCGCTCACAACTTTTGCGACGAGGAATATCGCGCACGGGCTAGCAAATAAACGCTATGAATTTTATACACACACACATATATATATATATATACATATGTATATGTGTATGTATATGTATATATATATATTTAATATATAGATAATATATTATAGTATAATATAATAATATAATATAATATAATATAATATAATATAATATAATATAATATAATATAATATAATATAATATAATATAATATAATATAATATAATATAATATAATATAATATAATACAATATAATATAATATAATATAATATAATATAATATAATATAATATAATATAATATAATATAATATAACATAAAATAATATAATATAATATAATATAATATAATATAATATAATATAATATAATATAATATAATATAATATAATATAATATAATATAATATAATATAATATAATATAATATAATATAATATAATATAATATAATATAATATAATATAATATAATATAATATAATATAATATAATATAATATAATATAATATAATATAATATAATATAATATAATATAATATAATATAATATAATATAATATAAAATAAAATAATATAATATAATATAAAATAATATAATATAATATAATATATATAATATATAAATATAGATATACATATGCATTGTATATATTTATATTTATATATTTATATGTGTGTGTGTGTGTGGGTGTGTGTAGAGACGAAGGCACACTTGCGTAGAAATTGCTGCTGGCAAGTGAACGCAAACGTTTCACGATCGGTAAAGCCTTCGGGCGCGACTCGAACGATCTCGGCAATGACCCTCGCCTGCATAAAGGGGTAAAACGCGTTTCGCGAAACCCTTATACACGCGTATATGTATATAGTTGGGTATTATAAACCCGTTGCACAACCCGTCGAACGTAACCGTAGAATTTCTTTTCTCGCTCGTCTTTTATTTCGTTCATCGTTTCGATTTTTTGTTTCTTTTTCGTTTCGCCGGGTTTTTTTCACGAATCGTATTCGTCGCCGATCGTCGTCGGGGATCTTTCTGTTTCGTTGAATAAAAATGTGGCAACGGTAACCGGCAGGTTTTCGACGTCGTCGAGGACGAGGAAAGAAAAAAAAAATATATATATATAATATAAAAAGTTCAGGAAGTCTGTTATTCCGTGGAAACTTCGCTTTAAGGTGACACCGGGGGTTCGCGATGTGAATGACGAAAAACATATTAAAACAAAACAAAAACGTTTATTTATTCGATGTCGATCGGTTCATGTTTATCATTCGCTTTTTTTCGATCCAAGTGTTTTATCGTAATCGTGGAATATTTGGGAAATTATTTTATCGGAGGTTCGAGCGTGGATTCAAAAATAAATTAACTACGACGAATCTAAAAAATTAATTTTTCCCTCGTTATAATTCGTAACAATGAGACAATTTTATTCGACGACATTCGTGTATCGTTTGCTCATAAAATTCCTTGACTTTTCTACGAAACAATCGAGCTTTTTCGTGAGATCCTTTTTTTTCGCGTATGTCGAGAGTTCTTCGGGACAAACGAAGACGTTGCAGAAGGTTCTCTCGTGCCGCCCGCATCGGGACAAGGAAGAAGAAGAAGAAGAGGAGGAAGAAGAAGAAGTAGAAGAAGATGAAGAAGAAGAAGAACAAGTACAAGAAGGGGAATAAGAAAATAAGAATGAAAGAAGCAGATGAGAGGCCAAAGTCAAAAGGGGAGAGAGTCAGTGAGAGAGAAAGAGGACGGGAGGAGGAGAGGAGGGGGGAGTGAAAGAAAAAGTTTTCAGACGAAGAAGAAGAACAGGAAGAAGTAGAGAAGGAAGAAGAAGAAGAAGTCGAAGCAAAGGATTGCTGGGATGCTGCGAGAAGAGAGAGGAGAAGATATTCGCGCACCGGCCATTAAACGAGTCCCGGAGACCCTTTGATCGACCGCTCATGTACCTATGCGCGTACCAATAAGATGCTGACGTAACTCTGCACAATCTTAGCTGCCGATCAACTGGACTCTCTCTCTCTCTTTCTCTCAACCCCCCTCTCTATCGTGCTCTCCCTCTCTCTCTCTCTCACACACTCTCAAATATCGTCTTTTCTCTTTTCATTCGCTCTCTTTCTCAAGTTTCCTGGCATGCAGAGTCCAACAGAGCACGAGCCCTCTTCTTACATTTCGTCTCTCGCTCATACGGCTCTTCTACGTCTTTCTTTCTTCCTTACGTTCGATCATCCTCTTCTCTTTTCCCTGTCACGAGATGCACACGCGAGAGCATTGGAAATCACACAATATATATATATATATATATATATATTTGTGTGTATGTGTGTGTGTGTGTACGTCGTAGAAATGAGATCGCGCGAGTGTCGGAACGACGAGGACCGTCAGAAGATCTCTCGCGACGAGAACGACAACGAGAGGAGAACCGAGCGAAGCCCGGCAGAGCAGAGCCGTGTACCGTTATACTTCCTCAGGGGCCCCCGGGATCAGACGTGTAATTTATATATCGCCCGGAACCTACCCGGACTCCGTTTCTTTTTCTCTCTTTCTTTCCCTCTTTCTTTCTTTTCGCCTCGTGCTCCTCTTCTTGTTTCGTTTCGTTCGCGAAGGTTCACATCCCCTTTTTTTCCACCACCCGACGTTACACAGACACGTGCACACAAGCCTACCCTACATAACGTAAGAAACGGTGGAGAATGGTGGATGTAAAAAAATAAAAATAAAAATAACGAGATAGACCGCTGAAACGAGCCGGTCCACTCGTCGTCTCACTCCCGCCTCTCGCCACTCCGAGAAAGGTCCAACTACCTTTTTACAGGCATCTCTCCCTATTTTCGTTCGTTATATCGTCCTCGAGCCACAAAAATTGCTCTCATTCCATATATCTGTATACAACAACCATATATATATATATATATATATATATATATATATATATGCAAGCATCTATATATATATTTATATATTATATAATATATAATAATATAATAATATTATATTATTATATATTATATAATATATTATATATTATATTATATATTATGTTATATATTATATTATATATTATATTATATATTATATTATATATTATATTATATATTATATATATATTATATTATATATTATATATATATTATATTATATATTATATTATATTATATTATATTATATTATATTATATTATATTATATTATATTATATTATATTATATTATATTATATTATATTATATTATATTATATTATATTATATTATATTATATTATTATTATATAGTATTATATAGTATTATATTATATATTATAACATATAACATAATATAATATAATATATCATATTATATATTTATATATTATCTATATTATTATATCATGTTTGCACTTACATATGTGTAGGTACATGTGTTGTGGTTCAATGTACGAAGGCTATATTATGGTTGTTCCTACTCGAACTTACGCGAATAACCGATACGCGTATACAATTTAATATGCGATTACATATCCACGTGTAAAACCGGAATAACACTCATCCCCATTCGATCTAACAGAGGCAAGTGTGCCAGTCACACACTCGATTTATTCAATGATAAAAACTTAACGGCGAAGCTACCGTGCACTATTGCCACAGTCGAGCGATTGAGACCGGAAACCGAGGTGAGATAAAAAAAAAACAAGAAAAGAAAGAGTACACGACAAAGTCACGTGGATAAAGAGATTCAAGATGAGTTTGACCATCGGTAGCTAAAGGGTTAAACGAATCTGTCAGCCGGATGGCAAATAATAATTATTTCAACCGTTTTCTTCGTGCAAAAAGATATTGAGTCTCGAGACGCTTTAAGGCAAGAGGGAGAAGACAACAACAATAACAACAACAAAAAAACGCAGAAAAGGACGTTAAGTGACTGTACGAAATTGGCGTGTTGCATGACACATATTTATTCATGAAAGTTTTATATTTGACGAGATGGAATATTTGACGCGTCTCTTTAGCGCATGAGTGAGGGACGTGTACGACACCGCGTTGCCGCGAAATGACGTGTGTCACGTCGCGCGAAAAATGGTTAGGGAAGGGATTATAGTACAAGCGATTTATAAGACGATCGCGAGTGACGTGCGAGCGTTTTAGTTGCTTCGCGTGCTCTTGGCCTCGAGGCGATCTAGCCTCTTCTTGCGAAAGAGAGAACTTCCCTCTCTCTCTTTCTCCCTCTCTTTCTCTCTCTCTCTCTCTCGCTCTCTCTGTCTCGGTGATGACCCGGGATTTATACTTG
This sequence comes from Netelia fuscicornis, assembly GCA_946811545.1. NCBI lineage: Eukaryota > Metazoa > Arthropoda > Insecta > Hymenoptera > Ichneumonidae > Netelia > Netelia fuscicornis. The sequence goes on from OX328015.1 coordinate 2,998,698, forward strand.
TCGTTTTGCGACCTTATATGCCTAGATATATATATACAGGGTGAATCGCGTAAGGGGTGCCATCCGGGATTTCAAGGTAGATGGGCACAGTACGAACAAAAGTTGCAAATAAACATTAGGGATATTGTTAATAATTTACGAGATATTAATTTTTTTAATCGGACCAATCAGAGCGCGCCCAGAAGCGTTGAAGCCACCCACTCCCACCCTAGCCGTAGATATAGCATAGATTAGGCCGTTACCTTTGTATTTGCAAAATTCAGAGCAGTCAATTTTATTGATTGTATTAGTACGCAGTCATTTTTTATTCGCGGTCATTGGTTGCTCTGAATTTTGCCCGGCCTAGTTCACTGCGCTATCTCTACGGCTAAGGCGGGGAGTGGGAAGCTCCAACGCTTCTCGCGAAGGTCGGCTAAACTCAGAGCAGCAAATGCTCGAGAAAAAAAAATGACTGCGGAAAAATACAAGCAATCTAATTGACTGCTCTGAATGTTGCAAACCTAAATGTAACGCCCTAATCTATGCTATATCTACGGCTAGGGTGGGAGTGGGTGGCTTCAACGCTCCTGGGCGCGCTCTGATTGGTCCGATTTAAAAAATTAATATCTCGTAAATTATTAACAATATCCCTAATGTTTATTTGCAACTTTTGTTCGTACTGTGCCCATCTACCTTGAAATCCCGGATGGCACCCCTTACGCAATTCACCCTGTATATAAGAACATCAGTACACACAATGTGTAGTCTATAAGGCTTTTCCTCATATAGTCCTCTCCTTCTCTCTCTCTGTCTCTCCCGATACGTCCGGGGGGTATGAACGCCGTATATGCAAATGCATACGGGCGGCACCGAGAGCCGTGATCAGCGACGTCCATTAGAATTGATTGGCAACGGTAATAAACGTTAACGCTCATTATTCACTCAATAAATAAATAGATAAAATTTTCATTTTTAATCAACGAGATTACAAAAAAAAAACTATCTCTCTCATCACGATCAGCACCGATCTATTTTCATACTCAGGACAGAATTTATACATTTGGGGAGAAAAAGGGCCAAGAGGAAGAAAAATTGAAAGGTCGTCGATCTCTCGTCTCTCCCCCCTCTCTGTATCTCACCTCTCAGGTGGCACTCGTAAGTACAACGTGTGTTCTCGGTCTTTTACCGAGAGAATAGACTCACGATGACCCGCGATTTATACCTCGGACTGTGGAGTCGAGCAAGTGTGTTGTATCGACTCTAGAAATATATATATGGAGCTAGACGTACGTCCACTCGTCGTACGAAGTCCTCGAGGCTTCACCGTTTCCAAGCATCGACTATATACACGCAAATGCTCAGTGCGGTGCTGATGCGGCCACGTCCATTAGGATTGATCGGCAACATTAATACAAGTTAGTGCCGACATGCTCGCCAAGACGCGGTCTCTCTCTGTCTTTATCTCTTTCTCTCTCTCTCTCTCGATCACTCGAAGGTAACCGCTCCGATCTCAGCGATCTCCGATCTCTCTTCGATTTCTGCCGTCCCATAACATTTCGTGCTTCTCCTCCACCTCCACCTTTTCTTACCAAGTCCGTTCGATATTCCTGCCGAACCCCCTCCTCTCCACGTCCATCTTCTACCTATCGTCTCGTACATAGTCCGTGTTACTCTTCGTCTTTTGCGCTGTTTCACTGATCGCTGTACCGATCACACCGGAGAGACGTTGATCCTCCCGTGTGTGTACCGGCATCCCCACCTCCTTCTTTAGCTTGATACATCCAACTAGCAGACTACATTTCCGGTACTATTGCTCTCTTTCTCTCCCTTTCTCTCTCTCAACCCTCTTTCTCTGCTTCTCCTTCTCAATACCGATCCGTACATCGGTCTCGATTTTCTCTGTTTGATCTTCGCCACGACCCAAGATCTCGAATCGGATTTCTTCTTTAACTTCAATTTTTGTTTTTTTTGTTAGTTAGGGTTGGAGCGACGCTAGGGTAGAGGGCGATTTATCAGCGATGTTGTCGAGATTTCAAAAACTCGATATCGATTGATCGATCGTATCGAACGTTCGAATTTCTTCTTTTTTCTCATGTCAATTTTACTCGATTCATTTCATCATACCTATGTTTCTTCACTCGATATAAAACACGAGAAAATTATGCAGCTTCCTTTGTTTCTCGCACGTAATCGAAAGATTATACGATAATCTTTCTAAAAATTTATTCCCGCAGTCATAAAATGAAATTTAATTGGTGAGGAGAGAGAACGAAAACAAAAATCGGTTTTAAATCATTGCTGGGTTGACGTTGACGTGGACAGGAGGAGGGGGCAAACTCAAGGGGGAGATTTAACGATACGCGAAACAACCGAAAATACAAAGGTCGAGTGACTTATAATATACGACGCGGCTACTCCACACGTGTGCGCGTTTTATTTTTTTGATGGTATGCGCATGCGTATCGCCCGGACGCTATGTGGGTTAAGGCACTGCTGTTACACAGTACCGAGGGAAAGAAGAAGGAGAAGAAGGAGAAAAAGAATTACGACTCAAGCAGACGAGCTCGTAAAAGCTTCACACCGAGCGCACCCGTTGGCCCGCGCTAAATCTGCCGGAGGTCCTCGTGGATCCAATCCGCGCGACGTTTCGTTCTAACTCGTGCGAAGTTTCGCAAATTTTAACTCGAACGTGCAAAAATGAAAAAAAAAAGAAAATAAAAATTCATCATTAATTACTTTATTTATCGTATTATTTGATTTAATACAAAAATGTAAACATTATCGATAGATGAGGAATTTGTGGGGCGGTAAAGTGCGAGAACGTTATCGACGAGTCGACACGGAACGCCCCCTGGATTTAACGCGATGCATTGACGAACTTTTGAGCATACGCGTACGCGCATGCGCGCTCGATCCGTCTCGCGAGCGAGCGAGCGAACCGAGGTACATAGTATACTCCAGGGCGATGAGAAAACAGGCCAGAGCTTTTGGGCAGGCCGTTAAAGTTAAGGATTGGTAACGCCCATGGCAATCATAGTGATTATACGCAACGCCGTATTACAATGCAAATGCTGGTTAATTCTCGCGCGCAACACAAAATCCTTCACGGGCCGGCATATACGCGCATTAAAAAATACCGCGCCGCGAAAAAATTTGACGCGAAGAAAACGCGAACGTGTGCCGTACGCTCCGAAAAAAACGATACGAATACGTAAATTCGGCCCGTACAAACCGAGAGATTCTCAGAGGCGAATTCGCTCGTGAATTCCAACGGGGAACTTCTTTTTCGACCGCTCGTTTCTTCTTCTTTTTCCCAGCTCGCTCGCGTATCTCATCCGCGAGTTTCTCTCGTATTTTTTGCAAACTCTTAAAACGCGTCTTTCGAACTTTATTGAACTCCCGAGCGAAACGAGAATTTCGAAGCTTTGGGAAACAAAAAAAGATAACGGAACGATAGTCCGAAAGGAAGACGAAGAAGGGGGGTTACAACTTATCTGGTACGTGAAATACATTTTTTTTTACATCATATATACACGTATAATATAAATGTGAGCATAAAGCGGAGATACTGTGGCCGAGGACTGCCCAAATATTATTCGCATCCCCCCGATCCAAGGACGGCCATTTACGTTTATCTCGCAGCTTCAACGGACACGAAAGAGCCCTGTCAAAGCTCCAGCAGGCTGTGGGAGACGCGGTCATAAATTATACTCGATTTTTTTACAACTTCCCCCTCCTCTCGCCCACCAGTCCACCCTTTTCTTTCCTACGAGTTTCGAGTGTACGTAGCAACGTAAAACCTTGTCGGACGCACGGACGAACGTAAAAAATAATATTGACGTTCGACGTAAACCGTAGTTGCTCGTCGGGACGTATGTATATACGCATACAAATACAGACACGCGCACGTATACACATATATACAGGGTGAGTTTCATAAGGTGCCTCCAATTTTATTTTAATGTAGATGGGATCATTACAATCAAAAGTTGCAAATATACATTAGGGATATTTTTAATAATTTACATGATATACATTTTTAAAGTTGGTCCAATCAGAGCGCGCCGAGAAGCATCGGAGCCGCCCACTCCCGCCCTAGTTATAGAGATAGCATGTAGGGCATTACATTTGGGGCGAAAAATTGAGAGTAGTCAATTTTATTTATTATATTATTACGCAGTCATTTTTATTTCTCGGGCATTGGCTGCTAGGGCGGGGAGTGGGCGGATCCAAAGCTTCTCGGCGCACTCTGATTGGACCAACTTAAAAAATTGATATCTCGTAAACTATTAAAAATATCCCTAATGTATATTTGCGACTTTTACTTGTAATGATCCCATCTACCTTAGAATAAAACCTGAGACACCTTATGAAATTCACCCTGTATATATATATATATATATATTAGGGGGGGGGGGGGGGGGTACGCACATGTATATGTAAGTCATAATACACTTGCGGAGGAGCTCGTTGTTCTCAGGGACGAGAGACGAAAAAAATAAATAAATCCGAAGACATCGCGCAAGGTGCTTCGACTTAATTTTTCGTCTCATCTCGTTTTCTCTACCCCCCTCGCAACCGACTCGCCGCAAATCTCTTGCAGCAACGCAACAAAAGTATGCCGAATTAATTGCCCGTACAAAACTCAATAATTCACGACACCGTAAGTGGAATAGTTTAAATAAATCTTATACGCGGCAACGTTTAATGTAGAACTGTTCCAGATGAATAAACGTGGAAAGAAGTAACGCGAGTTCGCGTTACCACGTGAGATTTCTCAAAAATCGAGCATAGGGGTGGCCTGGTCGCTTTATCAAAAAAAAAAAAATAATATAAAATAAAATAGAATGAAGAATTTATCTTCTTATCTCTATATATCTCTCGCGTATCGGGAATGCATAGAAACGCCGCGGAGTGCATTTTCCAAGTGCCTCTGATCTAGACACGACCGACCCTGAGTGCGGTCAATATCAGATTTTGTGCTTGACGCTACAGGGCACTTATCTATCTATATCCTATGTCCTATATACATATAAGTATATATCGTACTCGCCTCATCTCGCGAGAATCGTTAAACGTATCCTACACCAGTCTTTTTCAATTTTTTCTCTCGAGGCGATGGTGAAAGGCATGGATGAACTCCGACGTGGTCGGCATAGTAGGAAACGGTGCCATGGTACGCGTCACCGTTAGATGGCAGTGTACACCGAAGGCACCCGCGAACGTGCAATTCAACTACAAACTACTAAACTTCACTAAAATTACTAAAATTTCAATTTAGGAATGGAATTTTTTCGAGACAGTCCACTACGAGAGTAAAGAAGGTCTGTCTTTATGAAAAGATATTCGATAATTGAATATAGCGGCAAAATCTTGGATCTAGTGATCAAAACAAGCGCTCTTTATCGTTAAACGATGATGTTTATAAATTTTAAAAAAACAAAGAAAACGTTATGTTGAACGAAGATGAGAGTACAAAGTGTTACAAGAGATTCTCTCTTCCACGCGCGTAGGGTTCAGTGAAAATCTGGGGTTCGCGAATGTATGTGAACCTACGTAAGTGCTTGTGTGTGTGCGTGTGTAGAAGCACTAGAACCAAAACGCGATCGTTTACCCTCGCAATTACACAGACCTCGATAGTGTATCTGAATAAAGCTATTACGCAGCTCGTGTGCGGTGGGTCACACGTTGGTTATATTAAATGCGCGATAGTAGTGTGGTGAGGGGGGATAGGAAGGGGGAGGATTACCGAGAGCGATATAATTAACGTTGGTGAGGGAGCTCGAGTTCTCCTCCCCCCTCCCTTTCTTTCCCTCCTCCTCTCTCCCTCCTCCTCTCTCTCTCTCTCTGTCTCTCTCTCTGTCTCTCTCTCTCTCTTTCTTTATCGTTGCATATTATAAGTATTACAGACCGTACGCTTGCATAGTTAAATAAGCCCCGTGTTCGCCATTTACGTATATACCTATACTTACAAATCTATTCGCCAGGCTGTATATGGGATGAGTAATGATAACCTATGGCTTCCCAAGGAATTCTCCTTTTTCGAGATAATTTTTGTCGAGGTCATGAAAAAAATAATCGTAACTGTCATTTATACCGTTATGTCTATTTATTTATTTATAACGACAGTATTAACAAACAAAAAAGAAAAGAGAAATTAATAAAGAAAAAATCGGTAACGGTTGAAAAAATTCGCAAAAACTCGACCGTGGCTTAAATAACATTTGAAAAAATGTTATAAATTTGTTGTTTGACAATGAGAGTTAAAAAAATGTTTAGACACGGTATGAACTGTGCAACGGAGAAGTTGCAAGGCCTGAGGTCAATCTCCGTTTTATTGGCACGATCGTCGTCCTTGAAGGTGCAGCGTCTCCCCCCCCCCCAATCTTCCCCTCCACCCTCGAGCCTTCCTCCGGCTGTGTGAATCCTCCATGACTCGAGTAGCCTATCGGTGCATTAAAGTTGCGTATATCTGTACTTGTCGGGAGAAAGGATTGTTATTCGGGAAAGTAGACGGGGGATGCGTGGGCGCGGTTTCTTAATTCAACAACGCTCGATAGCGATGGGGCAAACGAGTATACTAATCCGTAAAGAGACGAGGACGAAACGCGGCGGCACTCCAGGCGAAATAATCAACGAGCACGTCCAATCACCCTCGCACACTTCTCGTATCCACGTAATTTTTATTTTCCCATCGCTATTGCTCGAACTCAACGAACCTTTCGATATTTATTTACTTACCTAAAAAAAAAGAAAATTGACTCGATGGATCTTTTATCGGGAAATAATTGATTAAACCATCGCGAAAGTTTGATTTTGCGATAAAGTTTCCATAACGATAAATCAAAGTTTGAGGAAGGTACCGGGTTGGAAATTTTTGTATTCGTAAGCGAAACGATGCTGTGGCAATATCACTCCGAGACCAGGAAGTCTTCCTGGTTGGAGGGGCCGGAGAGAGGGAGGGTGAGAGGGAGAGGGAAGATCGAGAAATCAGGACCTATTCCTGCGCGTCGTCATCGTCCTCGTCGAGGAAATAGAGAACCAGGATATTCAGCTCAAGTCAGTGCCTCGTTATATACGTGTATATAATGTCCGACAGAGAGAGAGAGAGAGAGAGAGAGAGAGAGAGAGAGAGAGAGAGAGAGAAGTAGGACTCAAACGCGCTGTACAACGAGATGACCGGGTGCGCGGGGCAATCCGATCTCGTTCGCGTGGGAGAACCAGGAAATCTGGTACGTATGGGTGTATACATATTTTATATACATAACATAGATATATGTATATATAAATGTATATATATATACAAGACTGGCGTGAAAGGACCCACGGCCAGGAAACTGGAGAAGACCGTCAGAACGGAATTACATCAATTTCTTGGCACTTTTTTTGCGTAGGTCGATACGCCACCTTCCGTTTGTTTGCATTTAAAAAAAAAAACATCACTTCTACTCAAAATATCCATCGCGTTTATTTTTAATATTGCGTCAAATTAATTCGACCTTCCACTCTTGATTTCCTACTGGACTCTGCGTGGAGTGGGTGTGACTTTAAATTCCGGAAGACACGACTCGCGTTGTTACGATATTTTTTTAACGTCGATGTTCCTGCGCGTGAGACGCATAAAAGCACAATTTTATGATGAAAATTACAATTTTATGTGAAGAATGAAAAAGAAAAGAAAGGTTTTGCGAGTTTGAATGAAAAAGAATAAAAATCTCTATCCTCTTGCGAAAACGCGTGAAAAAAAAATTGTTTAATGCGAGGTATTCGAGGCAACACGCGGTAAGAAATCTTTCGGGAATATCAATTCGCGATTCGCGAACAGCCTGACAAAAATGACCGGAACGTGACAAGTGGAACGTCGCGAGGAGAATCTCGACGCGACTCTCTCGTACAATGAAGTTTCCATGATCTCATGCAAATATATCCGTCGCAACATCCGTCGCGAGAATCCACACGTATAAATATATTCATACTTGACACAGTCTCGCGCGCATTCGAACGTTCCGATATTTTTTCATTAAAGAATGCTTTAAGGATTTCTCGACAAGGACGCGCGTCCTGCGCATCGTTAACGACGTCGAGTTGAAAATACATAAAAACAAAAAGAATATCAACGAATGATTTGAGCGAAATTCGTTTCGCGAAGAACTTATAAATAAATCATTGAAAGTTTACCACGTCGAAATAAAATCTCACTCTCTCTCGCTCTCCCTCTCTGCTGTTAGTTGTAAGTGTTATTGCAAATGTGTATATGACTTTGAATTTTCATCTTTTGTTATTGCTCATTATTGTATAGTTTTGATTGTACAAGTCATTACACGATTCTGTGATTTTGCCCCATAACTCGCTAGGGGATAATAAATTTATCAATCAGTCAGTCAGTCAGTTTTTCTCTCTCTTTGCAACGTCAAACAATTAATAGAAAGTCTGAAAAAAAAGGAGAAGTAAAAAAGTTATTATTGAAATAAAAACGAATGGCTGCTGTGTCCGTGAGAAAAATGAATTTCTTTTAAAATGTATTCCGTCGCGGCGGTTTGTTTTTTGTTTTGTTTTTTCTTCCTCTTCTTTCAAACATAAAACTATATATTCGCACCTTTCCCTCATTTCTATATATAGCACTTGACTTCAAAGAGTTTTACGAAGAAACTAATTTGCAAACTGAGGTGCGAGACGAGGAAGGCAAGTTGCAGTCGTTCGTCGTTGATGGAATTGAGATTGTTTTCAACGGCTCGACCGAGCCAATCGTCTCCTTGCACTTCCAGTCCATCCTCTCTCTCTCTCTCTCTCTCTCTCTCTCTCTCTCTCTCTCTCTCTCTCTCTCTCTGTCTGTCTCTCTCCCTCTCTGTCTTTCTCTCTCTCTCTCTCCCCCTCTCTGTCTATCTCTCTTTTTCTATATATATATTTTCTTATATATAGATGTAAGAACGTTTGTTTCTTTTGCCCGCATGCGTTCCTATACCATTCCTGCGATTGCAATGAAAATTTGGTGAGTACGCATGCTCGCGAAAATTACTGAATTAGTAGAATAGTTATAAAAGATATAAAAAAAAAACTAACGCAAACGAGACATTAAAAAATAACATTTATGCATATATATAAATAATTTGACAGTTGCTGTCAAATAAAGTATGCCATCAAAATGAAAACCGATTGGTCAACCTAAACCTAGATCAAGAAAGAAAATAAAATTAGGCACGAGCTTCAGAATTGCAACGATATCAAGCTTTCAGTAAAAAAATATGATAAGCACTATCATCAAGCCTACAATTTTAAATAGAAACTTTAAAAAAATCTCAATAGATATGCCATTCGAATTCAAACGCTTGCAGTTTTTTTTTCAATTTATTCGTATACTCACAAGAAGGTAAAGCAAAAAATATTGCGTATCCAAAAACCAGCCGAATAATGAGAATTAAAAAAAAACTTTTCTCCCTTCGACATTCGCTGGATAATAAATTATGACACAAAAACGGCATTGCAACGCATGCCGGATATTGCTAGTATATATAATATAAATAGAAGGGACGCGAAACCTCTCGCGACTTTGAGAGCAGACCGAGCAAACCCTGCACACACACACACACACACACACATACACACAAGCTTGCACACACGTACTTCCTTTTATCCATTTCCATTTGAAATTCTTAAAAGGCCTTGAGACTTTCGTCCCTCCACTAGTGCTACTGCACTCCCCCCCCCCCCCCCCCTCCCCATTGCCTCGGACCTCCTCTCATGAGCTCATGCCACCTCGCGGCTCGCGTTTTTTCGCCATAAAGGCGAGAACACCAGACAACAATAAGTTGAGAAGTGTTTCGTTTTCGTTCCATCGTGTCTCTCCCTCTGTCTTTCTTACTACCTCGTATAAATATATATACATATATATATATATGTGTCGTATGTGCGTAACGTTCGTCTAAAGTGGCGGTGGCGACGATAAAAATGCCAAGTACCTTGCAATTACATCTCCTCGTACACACGCGCGCATTGATGTTTGTGTGAATGTGTGTGTGTGTGTCGTAAAGCAAGGTCTCTGTCTCGCGAGGGTCGATAGTGGTAGGTCCGAACATACCGAGGTTGCAAACAAATGATCTTGGGAATGAAAATGATAAGGCGAGAGAATAGTTGAAAATGTTTTGCACCAATTTACGATTAATAGATATTAATTTGTTCGCGAAGAGATTAACCGGGAAGTTTGAAATAAAAATTTAAAGGAAAGCGCATGCGCGCTTATACGCGCCATCTGCCATTTCTTCGTGTCCGTGTCTATACGTCTCGCTGGCGCACTCACCCGTCGCCGATACTTAACTTCATTCACTCGCGTTCGTTATACTCCATTATTATAAGTGTTGCGCCGGACATCTGTACGTGCGATTGGACGCGACGAGCAGACGGCGAGAATCAGCATTGAAGCGCCGCCGAGACGATGAAAGCTCGTGGATGAACGGAGGAAAACGATGACGACGAAGAGGAAAAAGGTCGGAGGAAGAGAATGAGAGAATGACGAAGAGACGGGATGGAAAATGGAAGCTTACTCTTTAAATATCTCTCGGCTTATTACTTTTTCAAGGTGTTCTCTTCGGCTTCGTTCGTTCGTTTCTTCTTCTTCTTCTTCTTCTTCTTCTTCCTCCTCTTGTTCGTATTCTTCGCTCGCTTCGTTCTTCATCTTCTTCCTTCCCGTTCTATTCTTCATCCTTCCTCTTTCCGTTTCAGCCCCTCGCTTTGCTCGTAGCCATAGTCTCGCTCACTCGTACCACGAAGAAGAAGAAGAATTCGCGAAGAGAAATCGATATGACCTCGCGCAAGGTCTAATTAAATCCTACAGGGGTTTCTCGGTAACCCCGACGATGACCATGGCGATGATGATGGGATTCCAGGTAAGGCCCACGAGCATCTCCCGGGGTCCGTGGTAGCACGGACAGAGAGAAAGAGAGAGAGAGAGAGAGATGAGCGCGGTCTACGAACGCGAAGAGCGCCCCTCGGAAGCCAACGCCTCTTGCGCTCGGCCACACGTTGCGGGCAATTGGGGCTTGGAAAAGAACGAGAAGCTCCCGACCGGGATAACCTCCCCGAGATCATTTCTTTTTTCTTCTTCTTCTTCTTCTTCTTCTTCCTTCTCTTTCTCTTTTTCTTCATCCTCCTCTTCATCTTCTTCTTCTTCTTCTTCTCTTCTTCTTCTTCTTCTTCTCGAGTTGGCTCTCTCGGATGAAGATGAAGTCTCTTACCTGCCTATGTGTGCACCACCGGGTAAAATACTCTCTCTCTCTCTTTCTCTCCCCTCACGAAGCCTCAGAGCTTCAAGCTGGAGAACGCGCGCACACCTCTCGATGACCCATCCGAGATATCGGAACGCGGGGAACGAAGATTATACAATTCGTTAGAGGCCTCTCTTCGTACAAGAAGAGCGCGCCTCTTTTCTCACATTTTAATTGGACCGACTCGTACGATGAGACCTCGATTAACTCGCGAGTACTCTAATTTATCTCGAAAACTCTGACACACGATTCATTTTTTTCCATTTTTTTTCTTTCCATTCGGTGATTCTCGATTCTATTGCGCAATATCCCTCGATGCCGTTTTTTTTTGTCAATCCGCGGCTCTTCCCTCGGTCGAGGCCGGATTCGTGTCAACGATCCACGTATCGATATATCGCATTAATCGATCTTGCTCCTCTCTCTTATCTTCCCTCTCGCGCTTTACAAACGATGTACTTACGTATATTTATATTACATACGTGTGTGTGTGTCACTCGTCGTCGCCAATTAGGAGCGCGGGCGAGCCCGCGATTTTTCTTATTCATTTATTTTTTCTTTTCCATTCGTTCGATCCTTTCCATATACCCAGTAGAAACCACAAATGTGCTAACTAACCAATTACAGGGAAAAGGTGGAGGGACAATTCATAAACTGGTGTGCACTCATGCGCCGTTATATCGTCCTCCGTGCTATACTCGAGCGTTTCCCTCGTTTTATTTATGCGCGTGTGTGTAAAGATCACGCAGTATAAGCCGGCTCGCATTACCATCTCTCATTAGTGTCGTCGCGAAGTGGCGATTGCACCTTTATGCAAGGAGTGAGGAACTCCTGACAGGAGATTCACTCGTTCTCTCGACGTTCCTTCAATACGCGGTGCATCGGTTGAACGACGATTCGAGAAAGCTTCGCGAGAAGGATGACTGGAACGATACAGTACGAAGAAGAAGAAGAAGAAGAATTAAAAATGACGAACGATGACGATGATTCCGTGGAATTTCATCATGGCTCATCGAGCACATCGATAGTTAAACAATTGAATCGTCGGAAGCTCGAATCTCGCAGTCCCGAAGCTAATTGAGGATGATTGCTACACGATGATTTCCAGGCCAATGCTCGTATCGACAATCATCACAGACGCGAGAGATAAACACTCGTTTCTCGTTGCCTTAAGTACAGTTTCTTAAATTATACCGGGGAAAATGAGCAACTATCTATCGGGATTACATTGTGACAAGAATGGAACGAGACTCTTAATATTCCGGAATATATTATATCAGACATCAAACAAGGATCGTCGCGCTTAGTTACCTAAATGGAATTGAAATCAGCTCGCCACCAAGACACACCTTGATCAATCTTTTTATTTTCGTAAATTTAAGCTCCGTTTCTCTACATTGAAAATAAAATAAATATAAAAATTAATTAGTCGATTAATCCACGTTGAATAAATGACCCGAGGTCAGAATCTCGATCCTTTTATTACCTTACCTAGCGCGTTATTCCAACCAAAATCGTGACTCGCGTTTTCTTTTGTCGTTTTTTTTTCAATCGCGGAAGATTTTACTTCGCGTTATCAGAAGAGATAATCATCCTTGAACTTTGTCTGTGTGTATCGCGAACGTGAATTGAGTTTCTAGCCTCGAGGATCGAGCCTTGTCTCTTACCTCTGGTCGCGCACCGACTTGTACAGTTTATATTAGCACCGGTACAAAATGTACTTACACACACACACACATACACATACGCTATATATATTTCGTTCATTTTCGCGGAGCCGTGTAATTTGCCTCGTTCTCGTCCGCCCGCGAGAGTTCAAAGCAAGAGACGGCGGCTCTTGTCCTTGCAAGGCTGTATTACGCGTTCGCGAGGACTTTGAGTTTATTTTAACATTATTTTTTTCCTCTTTATTCAAAGTATTAAACATATATACATACATATAGAATGAGAGACGAAGAGATGAGCGACTAGCGAGAGCAAGAGCGTTACCGTGGGAAAAGATTATAATTCGCCAAAGTTTTTGTTTGCGCGCATACACGCGCGCGCATTGCGCACCTGCGAGATCCTCGAGGGATTACGAAATAACTTCTGGTATTACAAAGATACGTAACGAACAAAAGAAAAGGAAGATTGGTGAATGTTGACGCGCACGTTGCGTATTCTACGAGCGTAAATTGTCATCCATTTGGACGATATTCTTGTCCTACATTAGACCCGGTAATCTTGACGTTGTATTTTTGTTCGTCCAATTCGTCCCACGAGTTTCACAGTGACGTACCAGAAGAAACCAAACAAGTACGCGCGCTTCGCACTCCGCGTTCTATTGATCATTTACTTGAATTGTTAGGTATTGAAATATTATGTTATTTTTATGTTATTGTGGATTATTATTGATAATATAGAACTATGTGTTTCGTTCTTGATATATCTTGAGTAAGGGCCATTATTCGAAAGGTGGTGACTGGATTTTTAGATTTACATTAGTAAGCACTTACAACTTTACAATATAAGGATTGCAAATTTTATTTTCATGATATGTTTTGAATGCTCATTAACATGTCCCTTAGGGACGTTTTAATAGGCACTCACATCGTAATTTCCCATTTTAATTAATTGTGTTTTTTATGGCAAATATGCTGAAAAATTATAAAAATTCTATGTTACAATTATTCAAATGACTTGAAATTCTTGGAAAAGTTGAAATGTATTGAAATGTAAGTAATAGGTGAAAATCAAAAAATTTCGTTCACACGTCTCCGTGCAACCAGTAAAAAGACTGAAAAAAAACTGTTTTTTGTTCAAATTGAATGGTTAACAGAATTGTAAAGTCTTTAAATTCTAGAAGACAGTTCTTTGAGGTCTTATAAAGAAAATCTATAAGTTACATAAACATTGATTCACAAATTGCTGAGATCCGGACATGGACGAATGCAAAAATAGCTTTTTGGTCCAAAATAGCCATTTTTTTGATAACTTTAATACCTAACAAGATCCAAATGGATTTATACATAAAAGGTCTCGAGGTTATAGTGAAATGAAATTATGCTATGAATTTCAACTTGATCCGTTCATACGTTACTGAGTTTTGAATGAGAACGAACGGCTGACGTGACAAAAAATCACGTAGGACAATATTAATATGCAATTTTCATACACGGTGAGTTCCTAAAAATGAAAAAAAAAAATCCAAATAAATTGAATCGCAAACCCGCGACACTAGAAACTTCTCCTCCCTCCTTCAATCGCGTCCTCTATCGTCGCATTCGCGAAACAACATCTCCTCCCATAATCGTGTATCTCGAAAGGTTTTTTTGGATCACCCACGATTTAACGACTCTCGAGAGTCGCTCTGGCGCAAAAAGAAGAAGTAGAACAATAAGACGAGCAAAAAGCCGCGATACGGAGGAGGACGAGGAGAGGGAAAAGTGGAAAAGGCAATCCATATATACATATATATATGTGTATGCGTGTATGTTTGTGTGTTCGCGTGTACTCGTTCGCTCTCGTGCGGCAACACACGTCTCCTTCGTGCGTGAGGACGAGGCTCAAGGCCGTTCCATTTTCTCATCGCGCGCGAGTGCTTTACGCGCGTATCTACACACACGCACACAGTTACGAACGCGCGTAGAAATACCCGAGCGATAGTCTGTCGTAAGAGTAAAACGCTTATGAGAGAGCTATTCCCGGCATAGATGAGAGAAAAGAGGAGTACCCTCGCGATGAAGTCGCCCGACTCGCGGGAATTCCTGATTCCAAGTACGTAGAAAACGTTCCTTCTACCTAGTCAGCTTCACCGTATTTTCGTAAATTCCATACGCATCGTCGTATATAAGTATTTTTCAACGTGCGTATGTGTAAGCCCGAGTTAACGTAATGGCGAAACGATGGGTGTACGCGTGTACGCGAGAGCGGTAGCACGGTAGCGAAGCAACGATGATGATTACGCGTGATTATGCTCTCCCAGTGCGTATTATGAGAGTCGAAGAGTGTTTTTTTTTCCTTTTCTTACGGAGTAACAGCTCTTCGAAAACACAATGGGAGTGTGCCTAATGCCTGTGAAATTTTCTTTTTTTTTTCTTTTTTTCTACGTCCTCCGTACCATAGCCTTCCCCCAATTTGTTCATTTTGCGCGAATGTTACGACAACAAAGTCACGAACTGTCGACCCTTTTTTTGGAGCGAAAACGGATATTGATAAAATGTGTTGTCTGGGAGTTTTTAAAGATCGTTGTATCGGTAAGGCCCGATCGAGATCGGCGATACGAATATATCGGTATGGAAGCGTACGAGAGAACGAGGATGAGTCTCGGGCGAATCGAGTGGTGGTAACGTCGATACTGGGCCGGTTGATGGTGCGTGTGGAGCTTGCTTGTGGGCCGATCAGGCCCCTACCGCTCGTGCTCACACGAACCGGTGTGGCACGAGTCAGTGTTGGTGGCCTGTGCTGCCCCGTGCCTCTTACACTCTGCTCACCGGCTTTCAGGCGTCAGTGACTTCGCGTCCGCCACTCCGATCGGATCTCCTCCAAAAAGTACGAAATTTTCACGTACCCGCACGAAGTCTCGTCTCGGACACGCGCGAAATTAGAGATTTGTATTTTTCCGATCGAACAATGCGACTTCAAAGTCCGATCGATTTATCCTTGAAAATTGAATTTTGATCGAAATTTATAGAGTGTAGAATAGGGAGGGAATTAAAAATTTAAATATTTCACGTAATTACTCGAATCTTATCATTGAAATTTATTGGAACGTTCGATTAATCTTGATTTTTTTATTGAAACAAAATTCTCCTCAGATCGATAGTTCTGAGATAATTGGCGTTATTAAATTTTCATCAATCATTCGTAACGATTTAAATTCAAGGGCGAAGCCTTGTGTCGATCGTTATAACGCAACGCTGACGAGAATTCTTTGATCCTTGTGTCCAGGTAGACGTCGGCGATTATGCAGTCGGTGATCGAGAACCGAGGCGCCTGACCTACGCCAAACCAATAACCGCGTACCCAAAAAAGAGCGAAATATCATCGGCGATCCTTTCTAATCTTCTCGCGACGATCAGCGTGGGACGTTGGGGAATTCCGATCCACCGTCGCGAAATCTTCGGAGTGAAATCATTCACGAAAGAAAAAAGCAAGATACAAAATTTCCGCCGTAAGAACGATCCGAGGAATTCGCTCTCGACGTGAACAATAATCTTCGCTATGAGACTCGGGTCGGTGCGAGGATAAATCATAAACGTCGCGACGCATCGAGAAGACGTGTGTAATACGAGATAAGAGTGAAGCGTGACAAAAAAAAGTCGAGATTCGCGCCATTTGTCAATCTCCCGTGGAATCGAGCTAGCCGATCGTTCAAGCTCGATTTATAAATAATCGATCTTCTTACGCGAAGTAGCACACTTCGTGTCGCACGTAGCGGCGACGAATGGATCGTGAATCATTCGCTGGACGAAACGTTTCAAAACTCTTCGATTCTACCTACATCGCCGTTAATTCCTGACACGCATTCAAATCCCCGTCCTAGAAACAATTTTTCCTTTCTCAAATTGAAATCGGATAATTTGACGTACGTTATCGAAAGTTTTGACAATCATAGTTCTCTTCGTCTCCCACGGTGCAAAGTGCGACGATCGATGGAACGTAGGAAAAGTTGAGACAAAGGAAAGCTCGTTTTATCTTCGAGCTTCGAGTGAAATATCGTCCCGAAGTGCAAACGGCGAATCTTGGCGTTAAATCGCAAAATTCGATCGCGACGATCGGATTAATCGCGAGAACGTCATCGTCGTCGAGTCATCGACCACGCGATTCCGGCGATCGAAGAAAGTTCGCGAGGGATAAATAAAAAAGTGTACGAGGCCGTAACCGGCTTTAGAACGAATATCCGAGAAATTCTCGGGGTAAATCGGTGACGCGACAGGTCGTACCATTGAGAAAGCTACGCGATCGTTCAACGGCGTTGCTATCGTCGCTCGCGCTATCGCCTACTCGCTCGTGCATAACGCAAAATTGCTCCCGATAAGGGAATAAACACCGTGGGAGAAAAGAGGAAGTAAAAACGCGATAACAGAATTGAAAAATATAAGCGATAATAAAATTCGCACAATTCCGACGCGGTTACGCTGAGTTACGTTGCTCACGGCAACGTTTAGCGATCAGTGAATATTCGCATCTTCGAAAAGCCTCGAAAATAAAAAAAAAATACGTAAAAAAACGCAACAAAAATCTCCTTTTTTTCATCAATTTTTGAAGCAGCCACCTGCGAAGGTGGTTCGCGAAACGGTTCGAAACGCATCGTTACCTGGAAGTAGAGCCTTGAATACAGGGTCAGTCGGTGGTGAAGGACGAAGCTAAAACACCAAGGCAGAGGGAGAAGTGGAGGAAGGAAGGAATAAAAACGAAGAGACGGAGGAAGAGAAACGAGAGGAAGATTCAGCTTAGAAATCTCTGTCTCGACACAGCTTTGCGCCGCAACGTAGAATTTATCCAAACCTCTGGAGAGACTCTCGGTTGGGTTCGGGGTTTGCGTTCGAGTGAAACGCTTCGGTTGAATCTCGACGGAGCGTGACAAGCGAGGATAGTCCTCGTGGTTCCGCCATCCTATATACAGATAAATAAACTACGTGCTCGACACATCGCCACACCACAGATATTATTTCACACAGAGAGAATTTTCCTTACCGTCCATTGTACATGTGCGTGTGTTCAGTGTAACAGAAAGAAAGAAACGGTGATCGCCTCCGGTGGATGGTTCGCATCGCGGAACAAATTTACCTTCGTTTTCCGGACGATTTGCGAAGGTACGCGAGCCGTGACAACCGCGGAATCCTCGATTCGTCACGCGCGCGCACGCGCGCTCCCGCGTCGATGAATCAACGTGCGCGATAAGCGACAAAGAAGTTGCGCGCGAGAGATCGCCCGTGTACACGGTGCGCGCGCGTTACGAAGTTGCGCCAGAAGCGGGTGAAGTGGTGGTGGCTGTTGTGGAGGGGAAAAGAGTCCCAACACACCGTGCCGAGAGTGGGGGGTGGGGATAAATTGCGCGGAAACGCGGTTTTGAAACGTGCGTGAGACGTTCACCCGGTAACGAAAGATCGTTTGTCCGGAAAAGTGACAGTGACTCCGCGACTCGGTACACCGGCTGGGGAACTCACCCGATCTCACTTCTGTCGACGCTTTTCTCGGTCCGCGAGGACCAGGTGACATAAGTGAAAGAAAGTGCTTCGACCATCTGTAAACCCGTTTTATTAACCGGTAAACAACTATTCTCGAATCGGTATTTCCTCCGAACGCTTGGATACGCGAGTAACGAGAACGCGGATGTTTATACACGAAGATATTCGCAAAAATTGATTCTTAACGACAATTTTTATTCGACGATCTTTCGTGACGATAGTGCGTAGAATTTTTGAGAGGCACCTGCGTGTACGTCTCGTTTTTCTTGATTTTGTTTCCATCGGAAGGCGAGAAATCGAGTGAAATCGTCGAACGTTATTCGCGGAAAATAAAAAGGAATGCGAACGAGTTCGTTGGAAAACGAGAAAAGTGTACACGTCGAGTAGGAACTCGATCGCGTCTTCGTGATCGCAAAATCTAAAGGACATGATTGGAAAAGTCTTCAGTGGCGCGAGAAGACGTTCGAAGTGTTGTCGTAGTTAAACGAGTGAGAAACAAGCAACGACAAGGAATAATAACAGTTTTCGTTCTTAGCGAAAACAAAAAATCAGCTAAACAAATTTTAGTATATAATAATAATCGCGAGAATAATAAAAGTAAACGAAGAATCTACAGAAATGTCATCGAACGGTGAATTTTCGACGATATCGAGTGGCGAAATGCCATCGTTGGCAAAATCATTGCCAAGCTCGCGAGAAGCAACCGCCGAGGGTAATTCGAGTTCCGCGGGTGGTTTTATGCCACTCGGTGAATTTCTCGATCGTTTCTCACTGCCGAGGGTCGTAAGACTCGAGGGTACCGGAGGAAGGCCCGTCCTGCTCTACAAACAGCAGCAGAGATCACTGAGAGTCACGGCAACGTTGCTGATGCATCGCTATCGCCACGACGTCAAGGTCGGACCGGAAATCGTGATTCCCGAGGGATATCCGGG
Source organism: Netelia fuscicornis (assembly GCA_946811545.1). Classification (NCBI taxonomy): domain Eukaryota; kingdom Metazoa; phylum Arthropoda; class Insecta; order Hymenoptera; family Ichneumonidae; genus Netelia; species Netelia fuscicornis. The sequence continues at coordinate 3,018,036 of OX328015.1, forward strand.
TAAGTGGACGTTCCGTTACTACTACTACTATTACTACTACTACGTATCTACTACGACGGCGTCGGACGTCCACTCTCCCGAGGACGACGACGATGCCACGTAACTCTTCGTCGTAGCCGCGTTCTTCGACGTCTAGGGTCTAGATATACGCTCTACGAGTAATTCTACCCGTGTACTTTATATATATATATATATATATATATATATATATATATATAGAGAGAGAGAGAGAGAGAGAGAGAGAAAGACAGAGAGAGAGAGAGAGAGAGAGAGAGAGAGAGAGAGAGAGAGAGATCTATGTAATACCACGCTTCGCTTTTACTCGCCTCCTTCCTCTTCTTCTTCTTCTTCTTCTTCTACTTCTTCTTCTTCTTCTTCTTCTTCTTCTTTCTTCTTTCACTACGACTATAATTCTACAATACTCGTAGTCGGCTGACTCGAGCCTCATTGCACGTATTGTAACCCACCACTACCACCGGGAGGGACAAAACGAACACATCCTTTCAATGTGTGACTAGCTGCTGGAAAAACCGTTGCCCGCAAATTATTTCCGAGGCTAGAGGCACCTGAACGAGATTCTCGATGGCTATTATACTCCTGGCTATACCATCGAAGAGATTTATTTTAAGAAGAAAAAAACGTTTGTATATATAGATAGAGCGACGATTGAATGTGCATGGGCTGTATATATATGTATATGTAGTTAATGCTGTAATTTAAACCTTTAATGGTCACGAGGGAAGACCATTTTTTGTCTACGTATAATTATCGAGTCTTCTAATAGCGCGTTTGAAAAATTTCCACAATTTACAAGAATCATGAACGAAAGTGACGAGTTAATCAATTTTACAATTATAAAAATTAATTTTGAAGTAATTAGTTCCATGACAAATAAATCGTTATGTTCACGGTATAAATGTCGTCAAAACAAAGTCCCGATCGTAATTTTATGAGCATCGTCGTTACGTTTCGATACGTTTATGAACGTTTCTTACGAGCGATTTCGAGGACGTTGTTTTGCCTTCTAAAAATTGCTCGGGGCGCTTAACTCGTGCGGTCATTGTCATTCGCGTTCGTATATTATCCATGCGGTAATCCAGTAGTTAGTGTTACAGGACGCTTAGATATATATTGGTTAAGAGTGACGACAGAGTGACGATTAACTCGCGTGTACCGTTATTGTTACGTTTTTATCGTCTTCCGGCAAACGTGCAAAGTCCATTCCCAGTTTGTCTCTTAGTACATTTGTCTCTCTAACTCTCGCATCATTCTCTCTTTCTCTATCCAAGACGAAACCGTTCGCGGCAGTGCAAATGCAGTGTTCGTGGTACTGACGTAATGACTAATCAGTATTACGACACCGTGAATTACCGGACGATAAAACGTTCTCTATGGCCATCTAGAAAACTCTCGGGACACGTAATGACGGATGATAAAGTAGATAAGTGCCAAGTGCGATCGGGAAAAGTTTTCAAGGGGGTAGAGACCCCAACATGCGGGCAATAATGCGCTTAAAGTGTACATAAGCGTATTTTAACTCGTGGCAAAATTGCGAATCGCTCGAATACCTCGCATTCGTGACGTTTTATTCTTTACTTGGAAATAATCACAGAGTCTCTCTCTGTCTTTCTCTCTTGCACACAGACACAGAGAGACACACACACACAGTCTCGTTGCTCCTGATAATTTTCAACCTCGCGTGCGGGGCGTTTGTCCTATAAATATGTGCACATATCTACGTGCCTGTGTGTATACAACAACAACAACAGTAGCTGTACGAAACACATAATATTTGAAGCTTTAAAGTCGAAAGCTCTTAAAAGTAATGGTCGAGTGAATGCTCATCAAGCTCCTCGCTCCCGGTAATAATAACGCGGGAAGGTTAACGAAAAAGAAACATCGCTCTCTACCAAGGAACACTGTTCCCTTGAATTTTACACGATGGTAATGAAAAAAAAAAGATCAACAAAAACACCGAATGGCAACATTTTCGCGATGATTATACAGAACGTAACATCGTTGCATCGTTTCGTCCCAATTGAAAAACCGAGTTTTTCAATTTGTTTTTTTCCGTAATTATACGTCTCGCCGCTGGTAACGATGTATCTTTAACCGAAAACGTGAGCAAGAAAAAAGTAAGAAAAATCAAGAATTTATCGAAAAATTAGCATGACGAATAAAATTGATCGATCGTTCGTCGATCCCTGGAGCGAAAAGATTTACAAAAAAAATAAGGTTCGACAAGATTGTTGAAAAATCACTGTAATTGTTCTACTCCTCTCGCGGATACTTGGAACATTCGTTTTCGTGCACTCGGACACGACGAAAATGATGCAAGGATCGAAGATAAAATGACGAGAAGAAAAATAGGCAAGAATAGTCGGAGACCAGCTTCGATGCCATGCTCGAGTACTCTTTCACGCACATAGCGAGAAAGAGCGAGAAGACAAAAGCCCGTTATGTTCTACGTACAGAAACACGTATACACACGGACATGTTCGTGTGATGGCGTGTGTCGGGTGAGCGACCCTACCCATTAGCATGTTTGCCTACGAGCAACGCTCTTCTCTCTGCTACATACCGTGACACACGTACACACACATACACACACACATATGTGCTTACAAATATATAGACATATATATGTAATAACGAACCAGCCAAGGTACATCATACTTTTTTCACGCTTTAACGATCGACCCGACAATTTCCGATATATAACGGTAATACGAAATGAATAGGTATATTAAATCGATTCGCGAGAGCTCTGTTATTAAGTTATCTGCGTGACGTTTTATTTAATCCTCGATAAACACAGGCTGTGTTTCGTTCATTCATGACGATGAAACGAGGAAATAAATGGATGAAAAATCAAACATCACTGACGTAATAATGTTGCTCGTGGATCATTTCGTAAAACGCCTTTCGATCAATGATCCACGATCAGATTGCGCTCGTAAGATCGTATTTACTACGAATTATTCGAAAACGACGTAAAATCGTACACTTTAACGAGACGATTGAACAATAATCATTAAACATTATTTTACTATTATATCGATTTTAATTTCGAATTAACGATCGATGAGAAAATTATCGATTGAAAGATCGTTAATTATTAATCGATAATTATTATTTTCTCTAGTTTATTCCTGTTTTAATCGTGTCGTTGGCGTGTATTTGTATAGAAATATCGCGATGAGTCAAAGTGAGTTAAGTAAGTGGAAGTAGCGAAGAGAGGGAGAGAGAGAGAGAGAGAGAGTGGTGTAGGCGAGGAAGCTATTAGCATGTTCGTTCATACTTCGTACATACACGCGATAAAGCTTACACATCTCGAGATGAGTAACGTGGGCTTGTCAATGAGCCTACACTTTGTTGCGCATCTCTCTTTATTCGTTCACTTATCACCCTCGAGCATGCGGCATTGAGTTAAACGCCGGGCTTTTAATCGAAACCCGAGAATCGAGTGGTATATACATATATATATATATATGCATATCTGTATATAATACACGTGTACACTAGTACACGTACACGTACTTTGTTCATTTTACAACTGGACGACGCAACAGGTTTCACCCCAAGAGTCATATTAGAAGCGATACATCAGCACCGACAGTCATTGCGCGTATCATTCAGAGAAGTCCATAATGCCGAGGGGATAATATATAACGCGCGTATGTTGGCGCTCTCGGGATATGTACACACACGCTCATCGGGATTTATGATAAACTCGCAGACGGTAACATCAACGCTTGTAAAGACGAAACGATTCGTCGATGACGGTGTAAATGTCGCAAAGATTCTTAGAGTAATTCGTAGCTTTTTCGCTCTCTCTCTCTCTTTGCAGAGAGAGAGAAAGACATGTCTTTCTCTTCTTAATTTTATAAATTTCGATTATCAGTTCGTTTCTTATTTCTTTTACCTTCTAAATTAATTTATTTATCTGTTTTTTGTTATTCGACGCGTCGTTTCATTTTATATTTTGGTTTATTTTCATCGAGAACACGACGTTGGTCGGCACGAGTGCGTTATTTGCAGCCGCGAGATCTTGGACGCTAGACGGCGCTGCATCATCATCATGTATACGAGAAACAGGACGAGTATAAGCAAAGCACGTCCGAGTGCCTTTGGCTAGTGGATAAGGCCCATTAGGATCTCCTATCGCTCATCCCCGTGTCTCTTTATGCTTTTCCATCGTCCTCGAGGGTTGCTCTTGCTCCCCATTAAGCGAGCAAACCCTGCGGTTGCTTTCACACCTGTAACACAATGGTTAATCTGACATTATCATCTACATATACAAATATATACAACCAACAAAAATTTGCTCTTCTGTTCATCCGCATTATTTCAATTTACACAAAGAAAATCCCCTAAAAAAAAAATTCTCGTCCTTGAACGAAACTCGATCACTCTTGTCATTCTGGGATCGCGCGTACACGAATCGTCAAAGAAGCTTTAAAACAGCGTGGGTACACGACCTGCCTTCGCTTTCATTCCCAGACACAAAATTTCACTAATAAACGTAATTAAGAGGAGCTAATATGGCGCTCGCGAACGCGACCTTGCGTCACGGCCCACGCGACTTCTTTCGTGTATATAAATGTATGTATACGTATGCGCTGTCTTGTTTACGGTCCTCTTTAGAGCTCGGAGAAGTATGTTCCTCCAGGCTCTTATAAGCGAACGCGCACTCTTCCTTTCACTGCCCATATAATATATATACGTTATGTTCAGCTCGCAGCTTCAACAACTCGTAGGTAATCTCATGCAGTAACTCTCGTACGGTATACTATCGATTTCCACCGATTCCTAACATGGCTGTCCCGATTCGTTGACGTCTCGACGACGACGCGAGACGATCCTCTCAAAACCGCCCATTGCCGCTTACCATAATGCGTATACATGCATATATGCATTTTATACATTGCCCACATTTCCATCTGTGTCGAATGATTGAAAATTCATGCAGATACGCGAATATCCCAGCTTCGCGAAAGAAATTGTGCAATTTTTCGGTACAGCCATGACTCGAATACATCGGCATTAAATTATACGACCGTATCGATCGTTGTGTTTGATTCGAATAAATTGCAATACGTATTTTTCTTTTTTCCTTAAAATTTTGTATTTTTTTTTATTTAATCGAAAGAGAAAGAAAAAGAAAACATTAAGTTACGTCGGACTTTCGATTTTTATTCGAATTTTTTACACCTGGCGAGAGTCGCTTGGATAATTTGGTCGGTTCGTTGGATGATTCACGCACGAACCGCGCGTTATCACCTCGAATTAATTTGTAGTATACCCTCGTTCTTACGATATGCAAATTTTTTTTTCTTCTTTTTTTTTTCTCGAAACCGGTCCCGGACTTTTGTGGAAGTCTCCTTGTACTTATAATACTATAGGTGGCCCCGTTTTTCCCCGCTGCGTCATTCACGTCGCCAGGAGGAATTCGCCGGTGCGGACATACACGCACGCGCCCGCACACCCAAACGTACGCGCATACTCAGGACCTATGGTTGAATAAATGCAAGTCGAGTTCCGTTTCGTTACTGTCGACGACTTTGTCTCACATATATATGTATATGTATATAGAAGCTACGAGGTATAGAGCTTCGTCACTCGATCGCCCCGCGGTCACGTTTCTTGGACACACGTGCTCAGGAACATCGAGAGCAAGAAAATCACCGGCACCATTCACTCGCCATTCCCGACCACGTCGCGGCACAATTTAATCCAAACTCCGTGGAACACGACGATATATCGGTAGGCGTGAATAAAGTACCAAAAATCTTTAAGGAGTGGTAATTAAGACCGCTCAATAAAAGCGTCTCGATCGTTGATCAATTAATCGAATTCGATAAATTCGATTAATCGAATTCGATAAATTCGATTAATTGAATCAACGATTACGAGATTTATTTTATTATGTCAAAATCTTCGGCGTTGATTAAGTTTGAAAAATGGATTTTATTTTCTATTTTCCGAGCATTATTCCGAATTGAAAAGTAGTCTGGCGGTTTGTGCAGTAGATGGCAAAAGTTTAATGCTTAGATAAAGCGATATTTTATGGAAAAAAAAATTTACTTGAAATTTTGTGTTTTCGACTTTTGTCAAAAATGAAGATCGTCACTAAAACGTTCATAACTTTTTTGAAAAATGATCTAGAGAATTCTCTCTAGGTTTATTTTATTCGTAACTAATCGAGCTTTGGAATACTATTAATTTCATCGCGCTTCGATCGATTGACGATTTTTGACAAATTTTTAAAAACGTATAATCTATTTTTCCATATTTCTCCAAATATCTTTAAATTTCCTCGAGAATAATACGAGAGCGAGTATTAGAGCAGTCGATGAACCGTATTAGTGGCATACCAGTGGAAATTCCACGAGGGTCGGGGTTCTGCGTGTGATGAAACGATTATATCGAAGGCATAGATCGTTGAGAGGCCGCGTGTTCTCTGCCTCGGGACACATCGAGCGAACCGCGAGAGAGACTCGTGGCAATGTAGATATAAAATTCTAGACAGCCCGGAGCTTTGCTTTCTTCGCTCGTTGGCTGCTTCAAGATCGCGCGGACATCGCGCAGGAACTGATAGACGGTACCACGCGAGTATTAGCGGTGCACTGTTTCTTCGTGCCTGTTATATACATCATCATCATAATCATCTTACTGCATATATATATATATAGAGAGAGAGAGAGGGAGAGAGAGAGAGAAAGACAGAGGGACAAAAACGTAACTCTCATCCCTGTCGATTTTTCCGTTTGCTCTCTCCTTCCCCCCGATGTTTCCGAGAAGATTGCTCTCTCTCACGAATGGAACTGACGAGCATACTCGCGCTACACGTCCTCGAGAGAGAAATTGCGAAAAGAGCTTTTGCTCGACTCAGAGAGAAAGAGAGAGAGAGAGAGACGGAGAGAAAGAGAGAGAGAGAGAGAGACAGAGAGAGTGGAAAAGAGGGCTGAGGGAAAGGGGGATAGTAAGCGAGTGAAAAGGAAAATTACGAGAGTGCACTCGAGTCCTGGGCACAAATGAAGACATCGGTAATATATGCCTCTCTGTGCCGCTTCGTCATTATCTTTATATGCTCGTCCGAGGGTGTTGCGAATTGAGAGAGCGAGTAAGAAAGTGAAAAAGAGCGAGAGGGGCAGAGAGGGGGAAGAAAAAAGGGGTGAGTCTCGAAACTCGTTTCTACAATGTTTTGCTCATTGCCACGATCGTACGTACCCATTTATATATTTTCACTCGTTTTTGTTCCCTCCCCACTTTGGTACATTGCAAAATGCTCCAAGTATTTGATATAATTTCTTCGAAGCACGCGTTTTCTCAGCGAAGAATGGACAAAAAAAAACAAAGGAAATTGGAATTTAGATAAAAAAAAAAACTAGGGGTAAATTATCCGAAGGGGTTGTTGGCTCATTTCTTAATCACTTTATGAATAGTTTCTTGCGGGATAACGTCGGAGAAATATGTACCGGCGTTTTGTAGATTTCCGTTTTTATAATTTGTTTTTTTTTTTGGTTTATTTTTCTTATCTCGAGTTATTAATTTGCGGTTGGGAATTATCTGGCGCCAGGGATGCTGCGAGAGAGCTTGGGGATATTTGTAAAAGATTGCCACGGTCGTCGGGCCGTGGGACTTGTGAAAAAGGACGATCGTCCGCTCGTAATCCTTCGAGGGCATTTACATCTCTGTCTTAATTTTTGTATTCCTCTCTCTCTCTCGCTCTGTCTTTCTCTCAGGAAGCCAAATTCATATAAATTATTCTGTTAATAATTTTACATGCATTTTCTAATATTTTTTGGAAAAAAAATGTTTTTTTATTATGTCTGCAACAAAAAGAAAAATTAACATTAATCAGACGAGAAAAAATTATCTCGCGTATTTCAGCTCGTGACTTTATCGATTTTGATAACGGTACAATCCATGAGATGGCCTTGCAACGACTATCAGTACACGTTAATGTTAATTCAGTTGAGATCGTTATAACAGCGATTATCAAGGACATTTTCTATATAAAGCGAGAAGCCGATGGGGCAGCGAGTAAAATGATGTTTTAGTAAAAAAAAACAAAAAGAAAAGAAAAAAAATTCTTACTACACTCGTGATATCGTCGATCTCTCGGGCTTCCCAAGACCCGCACGACTAGTTTTACCTTCGTTCGCCTACGTCGGCAATAATCGCCACGTGCACGAATATAAATAGCCCGGCAAGCTTATAGAAACGAGTCCCCGACGATTTTGATCTAAATCTCCCGCTGATATTTTCTTGTTACATTGACGAATTTCTTATCGACGAACGAAGAACAAGCAAACAAATAAAAAATCAAAAACGAAACATGCATAAGCATAAAATTATTTCACCTAATCATCGTAAGATTGACCGAGGCCAATATCGAGTCGCGCGAAAACGAGTTTTCGAGAGATTTCAATCTCCTGCGTGCAATCTTTTTTTTTTTTTTACTCAACTTGACAATTTAGTTGTCGATATGTAAAAAGAAATTTTAACGATCGAGCTCGAATCTACAATCTAACCTGTGTGAAAAAGAATGATCTAATACCTCTCAGAAAAAAAATAACATCACCAAATCATCGAGTCACATAATCCTCAAATTATTCAATCATCTCGTGGAATAAAAAAAATTCCAAACGTGTCTTCGATCTCGCAACGAGGTCATTCACCAGTTAATCACCGTCAATCAATTTCGATCCAATATCACAACGATCTAAGCTATTACGTGAAAATGAGCGAAGTATGAACACGTGGGTGCCTGAAGAGCGATTAATCATCATCCCAAAAAAAGAGAAATTAAAAAAAAAGTCCAGAGACGAAGACGAATTATACATGCAAATGCGAAACTTCAATCTCGATCCGTCCAACAAACGTGTCCAGGTGTTGTCCCCTCGTGACGTTCGGGAGAAAAATAAAGATGAAAAAAAGAAAGAAACATTAAACCGAGAACGATAGCCCGAGGGAACGATTTATAGTAATTCGAAAACGATACAATTCTAGGACCGATATCGAAGTTTATGGTCTCTTTCGATACCGGACACGTAAGAAAAGGAGCGAGAGTTTCAACGTCTTCTCGAAATAACCAGTATTCCTTGGCTATATACGACCACCCGTCGAACACGTCGCATTACACCACAAGAGAATCCGATTATAAGTCGCACCATCGGCCGTACTTGAACGAGAGCATAAACTGCATAAACCACGCTGGGCACTGTCACGGGCTTGTGCCTTGAAATCTTCCGCGCCCACATATACATATGTATACATAGATAGATATTTCTATATAATATGCACGCGTACATACATCTATACATATATACATAACTATATTATTTATGTATATACCAAGAGAGCTAATATTATATCGAAACATATTGGTATAGCCTGGTACGAGACGTTAGATTACGGGGATTATGCCCCGTAAAGATCGTAGTCGCAAAATGTAGGCTACCACACGTAATTCTTTCATGTCTTCCACCTCGATAGAGCCCTCCACGGTTACTGTGTATACACTCTAGGTACTAAAGAATTTCTTTTGATTTCTTCTTTTTTTTCCTTTTTTGTTGCTTCTCGTTGCTCCTATGCTCGTACAGCTCCCGACGAGATTCCCGGTCTGTGGGTATCTCGCATCGATATCTTCCTCAGGAGGGAAGAAGCCAAGCACTTGTAGACAACTGGAAAAATACAAATTTGCAATATTGTTGAGTAAGGAAACAAAAGATCGATTAACTGTATTTTAATTACGACGAAAAGATGAAAGTTGTTTCGAATAAAAGGAATCGATTGGAATAAGGCGCGAGAATGAAAAACGAATTTTGTGAGTTCAATGAACGGAGGAGGAGCTCGATACGAGAATGGAGCTAAGACGAATGAAATAGTATTACGCGTATCTCGTGGCCCATCTGTCGGTTTGAAAAAAAAAATCGATCTAACTCGAGGGATCCTCTAGCAGGGTCCCGTTTCATCCGGGCATGTGGTAGCATCGTCATTGTGCCGACACGAGCGTGAAAGGGAGATCGAGACACGCAAGAGGCCTTTTTTCCTTTACCGTTCGGGTGAAAAATACCGAATTAAGATTAATTCACCCGGGAGATACCGCGGCTGAGAGAAGAGCTGTATATAACACTAGCTTATGCGGGAGGCGCACACCTGGACGGCTCTCCCAAGGACCATCTGGCTCGATCCTTCTTAAGAATCGAGACAAGCCGATGTTTGCCATCCTCGTACTCGAATAGATCGCCGCAGCTTCGTTTTGCCGCGCCTCGCTATTCTATCACAATCTTTCCTACTTTTTTTCACGTTCACGCTTAAATTTCTGGTTAATCTTCGGTTATGCGTGGAATACGTTTAGTTCGAACAATTTAAATAGAATATCGATGTTTTTTTATCGAAGAAAGAAAATCATTAATTGTAATTAATTGTGATTGAATAATTGTAATTGAAAGTGAGGAAATATTTTTAAAATTAGCAGCGTTTGTGAACAATTAAAAAAACCGCAGATCCGTGTGGCGCAAACTTCTCCCGTTAATAATAACGTTAAGAAAAATAATCGGGAAGGATGAGATCGTTGTATTCCTTGGCGCTACAGCGGCTTAGAATGAAAAAAAAAGGAAGAGATGAAACGTGGGCGCGTGCACGGTAGATCGTCGGCCCTTGGGCCCCGGCAGCGTGACACGGCCAGATGTTATCCGGATCTCTATACTAGCTAGGGAGATGGCCCATACATCGGAGAAGCCGTGGCATGTACAAAACGACCCCGAGAGGAAGAAAGAGAGAGAGAAAAGAACAATCTACAGTTTGTTAAAATCTTGACGCGCGTCTATGAATACGTTACACCGAGTTCCGTTTAGTAACGGGGTATAAGAAACTATACATATCGTAGATACGCGTATAGGCACAAAAGTAAAATAACAAAACCTCAACATAATCTCATCTTTCTCTCTATAGTAATTTCTCCCCTTTTCTCGTTTTTAAAAAATAACATTCTTTCTTAGATAACAAAATATTTCTTAACTACTCCTGTGTATAACTTATAAATCTAATATCAGTATAGCATGACCTATAAATCTTGTTTTACTATAAATATGTAGTAAAAAAGATTTATAGGTGAAGATTTATTTATAGGTTAACAAACCTATAAATAATATTAACTATATATACGTATGTATAGTAAACAAGATTTATAGGTTATAAACGGTGGACACGACAATTGCGCATGATTCTACGATCGATAACATTCTAAGGCGACCTTCCTTTTAAAAATCTCCCTACTGACCTAATTCTAGGCCCTACCCGACCTAATTTTACCCGCCAGACGTAAACAAGGGTCGCGGGACAAAGGAGCCGAAACACTCCGAGCGCGAATTGACGACGAGATTCCAGGAACGCATATTTTATCGTGCGCTACGGATTTCTAGCCAGGACGGCTACGTCCTTGAATGTCGAACATTTCGCAAACGAGAGAGCCTTATCCCTCTCGGAAGGCAATCTACTCTCAGCTGGTAGCTAGTCGATCGATTCTATCCGCTATTGCCCCTTAAGAGTTCCGTACGTCTCAGCCTGTTTCAACGTAGCACAGTTCTCATCCTGGTTTCCAATGCCTTTGAATTCTCTCGCCATACGCACTGCAAAACTACGAAGCTACGTTACAAAGTTACTCTCTCACTTTTTCAATACTTTGTTCAACTTACTCGGAGTAAATTGGCGTTCATTTCATCAAGATTTAAACGCGTGAGTATCTCCGCCAAATTTTGAATCGAATCAATTAATCTCGGCTATCGTCGGTAGTCCCCGGGCGCGTCGATGAGGGCGCATCCGGCGTCGCGGTCAGAAATGGCGGGCTCCACGATTTATGTACGAGGATATATATGTTATATTGTACAGTCGAATCTGGATGAGCGAGAGTTCAAGGGGCCGGAATCTTTTTCTCACTTATGGAGGTTTTTCACTTAACCGAGTTTCTCACTTATAGAAGTGCAGGATCGGGTTTTCTCGCTTACAGAGGTGTACACAAATACAAAGAACAGTGATAGATATGTAGTATATACATTTTTTATATGAATTTGGCAGAGATACTTCTTCATAAAAATAAAACAATTACATATATATTGTTATACTGATTATTAATAAGTATACTACTGATACTTAAAGAAATCCGTTATTTTTTTTTGCATTTCTGTTTTCGTATTTTGTACGTGTTTTTCAATTTCATAAATTTTATCGAAAATTGTTTCATCAACAACCGACGAAAATTCAAAAACCGATGGAGCGTCTCCAGTGCATTTACAGCCTCTTTCTTTGCGATTGATACTTAGCAACTGGCGGCGTCATTCTCGGGGATTCCCCTACCCATGCTGAGCTCATAGCTGTCTTTCCGATTTGTTTTGTCTTCCACGAAATTCGTGCCAATTTCGTGGAAAACCAAACACATTGTAACAGATAGTAAATATGCTCGATTCTCGCTTATAGAGGTATAGAGCACGTGGCAGTCTCAGTTATAGAGGTTCAGGCATGAAAAACAATTCTCATATCGTATACCCAGATCTAAAGGGGGCTGACTCAAAAATTGCGATTTTGCAGTGAACCCCTAGGTAGGCTAACACAAAAATCGCAATTTCGAGTTAGCCCCCTTTAGATCTGGGTATGCGATATAGAGGTTTCTATTTCTCACTTATAGAGGTTTTCAAGGGCTAACATGATGGGACCTGGCAATTACTCTCACTTGTAGAGTTTTTTCGCTTATCCAGTTCACGCTCATCCAGGTTTGACTGTATTTGTAAACATTAAAAAATAGTACTATCGCCTGATGTAATTTAAAATAGAGAAGAAACGTTACGCATCATCTCGTATCGTAAGGCGAAAATCGCGTTCGGCACGCGATATATACTTGCAGCATATGCACGCAGATGTATAAATAAATATATGTATACGTCTAGGAAAAACGTATAAATAAGTTATACGTGTTATGTTTATAATCTCGTTTAACGAGTCAGTCGGCACTGCGAAATGCAATTAAATCAATAACCGCATAATCCCGTAATTGCGTAACTTAATTAGTCGCTCCGGAAGCTACGACGGAAAAAGAATGAAACGCGTCTGCCTGTCTCGTATTCGCCTGTATGTATATAGATTTCCATTCCTCTCTCCCATATATATTTATATTTATATACACATATAATATTCATAACCCACACCTTGTCCTTTTTTCATATGCCACCGTCCACGGCTTTATTTCCACGAGATTTTCCACAGGATGTATAATGATCTCTGTAATTATACTCCGAATGCCAAGCCACGTTGGCTCGTTCAACGTACCCGAGAATACGTCTGTGTATTATGACGTTGTAAAGGCGAGATTGAAATCGAGAGTGAATGAAAATACTGTGATAATCCAGCCCTCTTTGCTGTCTCGCTAAACTTTAACTTATTCGCTCGTTAAAGTTTTTTTCAATAAAAGAATTAATCAAAAAAAAATTCCTCGTACCGACAATACACGTTACCCAACGTGTAAGTGAATGTGAAAAACATCATTCCTGAAAATCAAGGAAGCAAAATTGAAATATTGAAAAAACAAAGAAAAGAAAGAAAAAGGGATTGTTTCGCCTCGTCGAGGAACTCACCGGGAGAGAGTAAAACGCGCGTGGCACACCTGGATATCGTCTCGGATATCACGATATCCCGTAGAGAGATCCTCCTGGCTCGAGTGTACTCTCGAGGATTATGCGGGTGGAAACTACAGACTCTCGGGGTTCGTTCGTCGTGATGGTCCTATAACTATACCATGAGTGAAGCCATCGCGCATGCGCCAAGTTTTCTGTTGTCGAACGATACTTATACAGCGTAAAGAAATAAATATACGTCCCACGTGGGGCGCGGGATAAGCGCGAGAATTAATGTGAACCTGGAACATCGTAAAACGCAAAACGTCATTCAGCTATATAATACGCATATATAGATATGGAGTTTAATATCGCATACGCATTTACGACAATATAACTCGAGCGTGACTGTAAAGTCTCTCCCTCGCTCTCTCGTTTATTTAACACCCGCTAACTAAACGCCCCGTTACGCCTGGGTTGTCCGAACGCGACATAACCTTAAGCGTTTGGATCGAACATTTCACACGCGTAATTTCCTATGAAAAATTAAAAACTGTTATGAAAAAACTAGAATCGAGAGATCCTAACCTTCGTGAAGTTTAATGTTCCAACGTATTTGTAGGCGATACGCACTCGGGAATGTAGGAACGGAGTGGAATTTGTCGGGTGCATCTTCCTCGATGTTTTGGTGCGACTCCGAGAAACGCACGGTGAAGATATTCGAAATTAGTAACGATGATGGCCGTGCGGCGGCAGCACTTGTCGGGAGTAGACAGCGCCGCCACGCGGTAGTTTGCCTAATTAAGCATATATATATATATATATATATGTGTGTGTATCAGGAAGCAACACGTACGGATGATTTATGGAAAATATTTATTACTTGACGTACCTGACTGCGACAATAATAGATTGATTTATTATCCAACTTCATGGGCAGTTATTTAAACTTCATCAAATCTTGGTAACAAACGTGCTTGTCGAAGCCGACGTAACGAACTTCGATCGAAAATTTAATGTAGAAAGTTTTCAATGAAAAGTTTATTATTTTTACGAAAAAATAATATCAATAAGTTCTTACCTTCGTAAAGATCGAATTTCCGACGCTTTTTGGGACAATGAGTACTTTGGAATATAAAAAAAGAGTGCGAATTGTCGTGACCGCTCTTCCTCGATCCTCCTCGCGACGCGTCGCCCCCAAACTGTACTGCGGCACGGAAGCGAAACTTTCAAAATTAGTAACGGCAATGGCCGCCTAGTGGCAGCACTTGTCGGGCAATAACATGCATACAGGCATTTAAGAATATTCCATATTATTGCCAAAGGCAATCTTCCAGCTAAATAAATAGTGACAACAATAATATAAATTAAAAAACAAATTTATCCCGAAGCTGTAATTAATTTATTGTTTTTGTTTCAGGGTGGTTCTCGGTCGTAACGGGAAACAACGGAACGGGTAGTGCGAGGGTGTATCGAAGAATCGAGAGCCTTGTACGAGCCGGTGTGCCAGGTTTTCTCCTCGCAGCTCCGCTCAGAGCTTATACGCTCACGCACTCGAAGATGGGTGAGTTATACGATTATTTAAAGCCTTATCTAATTTTTCATTAAATTTCTATCAGGTACGGTTAATTAACGCGGATCTTGTCTTACACACGTGTGGTACTTATACAAACGAAATTAGGAAGATATCGAACCGGTCCGAGTACGCTACTTCCCGATCAAGATTCAACAACGAGGAAACAAAAAGAAAATAAATCGTTATAATGTCTCTAGATTACCGGACACTCATTGGAATGCGATCGAACGGGTATCGAGCAAAATACTCCACGTTTATATCACGTTACTTCGACTTCTTGCTTTCCACTCTCGTTCATTTAACGCTTTAATGCTGGAACAACTTTTCACGAGCAATTCTTGTTAAGCAACAGCAATGTTCTTGACCCACATGCATAATTGAATCGGAGATAAATACGTTAATGTAACTGCAACGAGTCGTTGCACTCATAGCAAGGAAATGACAGATCGTTACCTGGAACATTGTCCGTTACACTTTTTACTATTATTGAGCGAACAACTTTTTGTGTTTAGTGAAGTGAAATCTTCTTTTTTCCTTGGTTTGTCATGATTTGTAATCATTCCTCTATTTCAGAGGATGGCAATCTACGAGCGCACTACACGAAAACAACCATCAGAGCGGGAGAAGTACTTCGACTTGTGGCAGTGTTTCAGGACACCCGAAAGTACAATCCAGCATTCTTTGGGATTTCTGGTAGCACGTCGGAGAAGGATCAGTATGCTCAATGTCTAGATTCTCATGGTCGTGAGGTATTCGCTGCTTTGTCAGCGAGAGGAGAATTTTATGCGACGTGTCAGAGCGGATGTCCTGATACTGGAAGTGATGCAGTTCTGTACAGGGTGCATCATCTTGCTCGACGAACGTTACCGCTTAGGGTCAGTTGTTTACTTCGTCACATTGTTCTGTTCAATATAAAACGCATTCTCTAATTAGGTTGATCCTTTAAATTACAGGTCCGATTAGTAGCCGGTCCTCTGCCGATCCCGTTGCCCCGGGAATACGGCGGTCTCATGCAGCTTGAAACATCAACGAGAGGCTCGATTGTTCTCGGTTGCATAGTTCCCGAGAGACCTGTTCACAATCCGGAGATGCTTGAGCTCGTTGTTTCTGGTAACGGTGCGCCGAGGGTCAGGCGAGCTCGGCTTGGTTATCCATCGGAAGCGAGATTGCTCACGTCACCGAAGATGCAGCGGTTATTGTCAGCTTGCAGGTAAACGTATTATCAATCATTTTCCTTATCTTTCTCTCGTGGCTCACTACTAAGGATAAAAATATTGAAAGTCTTGAACTCCAATGTATTTTTCTCTCTTGATCATTCCTGTAATGAGCACTTAAACTAGGAGCCATTAATTATTTAATGATAATTATTCTTTAAACTTATCCTAATTCATTTCCTATGAAGGAATTGAAAAATATTTAAAAGAAGTTAAAGAAGATAAAAGTCGAAGAAGATAAAAATGTTGAAGGTCTTGAATTCAAATGTATTTTTCTCTTGATCATTCCTGTAATAAGCAGTTAAACTAGGAGCCATTAATTATTTAATGATAATTATTCTTTAAACTTACCCCAATTCATTTCCTATGAAGGAATTTAAAAATATTTAAAAGAAGTTAAAGAAAATAAAAGTCGAAGAAGATAAAAATGTTGAAAGTCTTGAATTCAAATGTATTTTTCTCTTGATCATTCCTGTAATGAGCAGTTAAACTAGGAGCCATTAACTATTTAATGATAATTATTCTTTAAACTTGCCCTAATTCATTTGCTATGAAGAAATTGAAAAATATTTAAAAGAAGTAAGAGTGCTAAATGGTTGTCTGATCGATTTTATCTGACGCAGTCGAGCAGTTGGCGATCGAGCGACCGAACCACGAGTAGCGCCGCACAAACTTCACGCAAGCGACGAAGACTTGAAAGAGATGCACCTGAAGAAGATAAAGCCAAAAGCCGAGCCGACAAAACCAATACTACAGAGCCTTCGCGAGGGTATCGAGCATCTGAAGAAGACGACCGTGCGAGAGCGAAGTCAAACGCGGCAGAATTCATCGTCAAACGGATTTCTTGAGAGAATTACGAAATTGACGCAAGGAGGAAGAAGCAGGAATCCTGCTAAAAAGTCGGCGTCTTTCACATTCGCCTCCAGACCACAGTTGGTCGTCGATGCGAAGGAGCGATACTCGAGCCTCGAGCCCGAGACTACCTCACAGAATCACTCGAGTCAAGGGAAACAACCCGTTCAGAGATCTGTCTCAACGAGTGTTCTCGAGCCTCCGATAACAACGACGACAACGACGACGAAAGTAGAATTGCAACCGAATTACTCCCGAGTTCGGGACAGTCTGGCTCCACTTCCACCACCTCCGCCACCACCGGCCCTCGTCCGGACGAAAACCGACGATATTTACGCTGAGATATGCGAAAATTCATCGACGAAAATTCACGAGTGTCCAGGCAGTCACGTCATAGCTAGAATAAAAATAATCGTCAAGAGCAACGACTCGTATCGCGACGACGACAATGCTGACGAGAAGAGAGTGAGGGGCAGATATGCGAGTTCTGTGATATGCAATCAACAAATGGACTCGATAATCAGCACCGAGGACGAAGTCATATACAACACGATTTTTTGAAAATCGTTTTTTCTTCTTTGAAACTTGAAAATAATAACTATCGAGAAATTCACGATCTTTCTAAGATCACGGCCTGGATAATTGCGAAGAATGTCGAGGCCGACAATTGTATGATACGTAGGATTTGTAAAATATCATTATAGCGATTTGTAAATACATGCTTCGATACGAAAATTTGTCGCCTTAAGTATTAGGTTTGTTTTCCTCTACACAAACGTCTCGACGCTTGAAGGGACCGGTTCATTCGCATTGGAGCATCGAAAACGGACGGAAAATATATGTAAGGTTTCTGGGGAAATCAAAGTAGGATGAAGACAACAACACGGTTTACAATTCATACATAAAAGTTCGATACCTTCTCTTTATTTTACAACACTTCTACTTCTTCGAGCGCTTCCATTTCTTCTTTTCCCTCTTTACTGTGTGACTCTTCTGCGCAACGTTAGTCGGGAATTTTCGTTTACGCGATTTTGGTTCGGTTTCGATCGAATGTTTCATCAATTGAACCGCCGTTTGATTATTTTGTTGCAGTTGCAACTCGAGGCTGCTGTCGAGGAATTTGCCCGAAAAACCTTTTGGAAACATTGGCCTGGACATTAGCTTAGATAGACGAGCCCTTTTGCCTTTTAATTGACGTCTGAGGTCAGCAGAGTCTTTATCTTCCATGCAAGTTTCACTGTAATTATATAAATTGAGGAAAAAGAGAGATAAAAATGTTGTTTGAATGGAAAATAATTGAAAAATTAAATTAAATTAAATATTTACACTTGATCCTCATCCAAAAGGAGGTCCATCTCGTCGGCTGCTTTTTTCAACCACCCTTTTTGTACATTGTCTCTGCGACACCTAAGGTCTAGTTTGTCAATTTCACGAGCAAGATTCACCCGTTCTTTGACGGCAACGAGCAACTTGTCGACTACCGGATACGTCGGTATGTCTTGTGCTAGAAAAAAATTAATGAAATTGAGAAAACAGATATTTCACGGTTGGGCGAAAAGAAATTATGATAGCTTACTGCGTCCGAGTGTCTTGCAGAGCGTAGTATAGAATTGCAATTCGGAAGGTTCCATAAGCAACACTGTTATACCTTCCTTCTGTGCTCTGGCTGTTCTGCCACTTCTATGAACGTAACTCTAGAATTTATTAATTTATGTATTACGTTGTAATTATTCATCGACTTTAACTTGTTATGATTTATTTAACCGAGTTATCTTACCTCTGATGTTCTAGGCACTTGGTAGTGGATAACATGCTCCACATTTGGAATATCCAAACCCCTTGCAGCAACGTCAGTCGCTATCAAAAGACCATTGTCGTTCTCTTGAAATCTGTTCAAAAATTTGAAAACGTTTGTGATTTCAAATTACAGCCATGTAGCATGGTACGTGTTCGAATAGAAATCTATATACCTTTCCAAATTTTTCAGACGCTGTCGTTGTATCATGCTTGCATGAAGAGGGAACGGATTGCATTCGAGTATACCAAAGAGCGTGGCAAGTCTCTTGACGCAGCCAATACTATTGCAAAAGACCAGAGTGCGTCCTTGATGTCTTTTTAAGAAATAGTACAAATAATAATCCTTGTGATCGATCGTACAGGCTATACGACATTCCGTCAAAGAGCCAGCGGTACCTTCAATATTACAGAAGTTATTGAATGATCGATCGTCATGACAAATTGACATTCCATCGTTTCGAACGAAGATAATCGATTTCTTACCTGATGCCTTTGTGACATCGACTATCTTCGGATTTTTTATTTTCAACAAGTCTATGACTTTCTGAAGCTTTTGCCCAGGCGTCATTTTGAATATTTTACTCCTGCTATTCTTTTGCTTCTTTCTTTGTAGGAAGTCGGGTATATCGTGAACGAGAGTCAGAGTTGCGGAAAATACGAATGTTTGACGCTGCTTCAACATCTCCTCATCCTCGTTTATTCGTTCCACTATTCTGTGCAATTCTTCAAAATGTCCCCTTTCCAACATTCTATCTGTCTCATCGATCGCCAAATATCTAAACGTAACGAAAACAGTCTATGATTTCCTGCGTTTCGGTTGACATACGAAAGCATTTGATTTTCACAAACTTTAAAGGACTTACTTAATGGATTCTAATTGATTCAGATGAGGATTTCCCTGTTCGATCAATTCCCACAAACGTCCTGGTGTAGCTATAACTATTTCCGGTCCCTTGCTCAAGATTCTTTCTTGTTTCACAGCAGCCATGCCTCCGACTATCACCGCCATCTGTCACATTCAATAAATTACTTGAAATACAATGCATTATAAATTTACTAAAATTTTATAAATTGTTGACAGTGTAAAAATTAATCAACAACTTGTAATGATTTATTATCTTACCCGAATATCGGTATATTTTGCAGCTTTGGCTAAATGATTTTTTATCTGAATAGCCAATTCTCTTGTGGGTGTCAGTATAAGCGCATACAGCGGTTTACCAGATGTTAATCGAGCCTCTCCAAAATCGATGTTATCGATGACACGAACACAGCCAATTCCATCTTCATTCAAGTGAACTTCGTCATCAATCTCTTCGCCATTAATCTCTTCATCGGTTTCTATTGAAATTTGGCTATCGTCATCTAGAAGAACAAATACAAGTCATAACAAGAATCTAATAAACTATACACAAAGTCACCACATGCATCATTGACAGATTCGATACTAACCGCTGCTCACAGAATCTTCTTTCTTTGAGGTTAGGTCTGTGACCGACCATTTGTTTGTTGCTCGTACTTTATCAGTCATGTGCCTGTCTTTGGACGATTTCTTTACGACCGCGGGCATTTCTAAATCCCTTTGCTTCATTTCCAATATTCCGGCTATGATTGGAATACCGAAAGCCAAAGTCTTGCCACTGCCAGTTTCGGCGGCTCCAAGAATGTCTCGCCGTCCCATTATTGCCGGGGCCAGAGTCAATGCTTGAATCGCAGTAGGATTCTCGAATTTCTGTTCCTCAAGAGCCTGTATCACGACTTGAGGTACACCCAGAGAATGCCATGCTTGCATATTAATGTTTGGCTGACTGTTTTCAGAGGAACTCTTCGACGTCTCGTTGTCTATAGCCATTTCGACTTATTCTTGAAAAGTGAGGTTATAGCACGAATTTGGACGACTATGGAAAGAATGTGCCTATGGAAAGTTTTTTCCGCCACAACCTGCCACTTGGTGTCGCAGCAGTCGATTATGACGCGACTTAGGATTGTATACGCCCCGTAGGCCGTATATCGAGAACGTGAACACTCTGTTGACGAGGAAGAATGGAGAATTGCACTTCTCTTCTTCAAAACTTCTTTGTTGGAAATGTTTCACTTAAAAATTATTTAATGGTTGCGATTTTCGAGCAGATTTCGGCGGCTTAAGAAACGCGAGCTTCTCTTTATATTTTTTCAATGATGCCTGCAATCGTCGAATCCTTTGGTTCTTAATTACCATTTCCTTTCGATAACCGGCCACCAAACGTTGCAGTTTTCGTTCCGTGGGGGAGAACTCTCTGTCTTTCAATTTCGTATATTTTCCCCGTTTTGTGGTCAACGGTCGGCAGACAGGATTTGCGACCGTGGTATTCTCAGATGTAACTTCGTCAATCGCGACGTTTTTCTGATTACTTTCTTGTTCAGTTGGCACGATACTTGGAATAATAGGCAGTGCACCACGTCGTATAGTGACTTTACCGTTCACGCCATACGATATTATATCACTCTTAGCAAAGTGCGTGCAACAAACTCTAACATTGCCCATTTGCTTTGGTGTCAGCAATGCTAATGACGCATTTCCGGAGCGATTTATCCATAGCATTCGACTGTTAGAAGAGCAAAGAAAAAATAATCACTGAATAAAGTCAGGATTACACCAAAATGGAAAACCGCGACTTCTTTCGGATAAATATTAAGACGTAGGAGGACATTCAAGGGCATCATTTACATTGATGTGATGTACAAATAAAAACGACTTACATGCTCTCCTCTTGTGGAAAACGATGAAAAGATATATCTGGATGTTTCCCTTTAGACAGTTTACAACCATTAAATACACATACGACTCTTTTCGGCATTCTATCTCACTGTAGACAACGAATTCCGACAGTTATAAAATTACTTTGCTTATGCTTGAGATAGAAGCAAAGTTTTTTCTGCCAGAAATTACCACTTGGCGTCGCAACGGTCGTTTGTGACGTCAGTCAGGATTGTATATGCAGCGATTAGGGTGGACAAGATCAGCAACGTTCGACAAAAGTTCAAACCTCGAGAGTTGATTCGGCGACATCTGCGCGTCAAAAGGGTGAACTTTTGTACCCACGTTAAGTTAGCCGCAAGCTATCTTAGTCATCACAGTATGATCAACGGAGTTGAATTCGTTGCTGATATGGAGGCTGTATAAGGAGACCGAACATAATACGTTGCCGCCAAAAAAGATGGTCACGCTTTTCGGTTCTCAACTGGTTTAACTTCTGACCACTCGAAGCGCTGTCGGCGGAAATACGCTTGTTTTGTGCGTGTGTTAGGCGTATTTACATGAACTAGAGCTCACGTACATAATTTCTGTGTGTGTGATTTGGCTGCTGTCCGTCGGCAGCGCCGCCATCGGCGCCATCCGAATCGCTAGTTGTCATGCTAGTGTGACCACCTACAGAACGATTCTGTATCTGGCGCAATGGCCGTTGCGCCAAGTACAGAAATATCTACTGAACATTACAGAGTTCGGTATCTTTATCCAGACTCCATAATAGCAACTATGAAATCTATATAAGGAGATCGAACTCTGTAATACTCAGGTGGTCACAGAAGCGTGCCATCCAGTAATTCGGGTGGTGCCGATTCCGTCAGACACAAAAATTGTGTACATGAGCTCAGATTCACGACCAGCCACCACACACAAAAAAGCGTATCTGTGCCGACAGCGCTTCGAGTGGTCAGAAGTTAAACCAGTTGAGAACCGAAAAGTGTGACCATCTTTTTTGGCGGCAACGTGTTATGATCAGTCTCCAGACTCCATAATTGTTATGATACAAGGATACAATACACAAATCTGTATGACGCCTCTGAATAGTATGAATACGTTTTTAAGCGCCGAGTTTAAATACTCACTAGTCAATACATTGACGGTTATTGAGATATTTGAAATTGAACATGATATTGTTTCAGTAAAAGTACCATTATATCCACGTATTGTTTAACAATGAAAGGTTCTTAACAACTGTTGCTTTAAGGTTGCAACTTAATCTGCCCAAAATTAATGGTATGTATACTGTGCTATCCTAACCTCTTTTTTTGGAGAATATGATGTTTTTCAAGTCAATAACATACTTCCGCTTTTGTTTGTCGTATTCTCATCGTTCCATTTGCCACCTGAATACAAACGAAAGTTCTTCAATAATTAAAGTCATGGGACGGGGTGCACTAATTGTTTTGGAAGGATGCGACAGAGCTGGCAAATCTACCCAGGCCAAAATGCTGGTGCAGGCACTACGGGAACTTAACATTCCAACCGAAACTCGCCAGTTTCCAGGTGGGTACCTTCATTTTTCGATTACACAAATTTTGAGTGTTTCTACTGAGCAATATCAAAATTATAAATTTCTAAATCATAAATCCATAAATTTCTAAGTTATAAATGTCTAAGATTTGCATTCAAACGTACGGAGCAGTCATCTATGAACGTTTGTAAGAATTCTTTAACGCAACAAGTTTTTGTATGATGAACTAACAGGAACTCTGTCTGTATAACATGGAAAATCATCAAATGTACATATTGTTTCAGATCGCACTACAGAAATTGGTGCAGTTATCAATCAATATCTAAAAAGCAATAAGGATCTTCCCCCTGAAACCGTGCACTTACTTTTTTCTGCGAATCGTTGGGAATTCAGCCATAAGATAACAAAAATGTTGGAAGCAGGAATGACGATTGTTCTTGATCGGTATATATGAAAATATCATTAAAAAAAAATACTTTCATATAAATTTTGCATTGTGTTAATGAGAAATCTCCTTACTAGCTATGCTGCATCCGGTGCAGCTTATGGAGCTGCAAATACAGGCAGAAATTTATCTTGGTGCAAAGAACCAGACAGGGGTCTTCCAGCACCTGACTTGGTGGTGTATTTGCAAATCGATAAAGAAACACAACAGGCCAGAAATGGTTGGGCAGGTGAACGTTTCGAGCAGAATGAATTTCAGGTGAAGGTAGCCAACAATTTTATGAAACTTACCGACAGCACATGGAAGATTATTGAAAAAGGTGATAAGCAGATCACACACTCTTTATTACTGGAGGCATCTACAAAGATTATCCAAGAAGTGAGGAATCTTCCACTAAAAACATTATACGAAATATAATTAGATAGTACACGAATTATGAATGAATGTCTTGCAACATTCCACAATCAATTATTGCCATATCAATTGACGCGAAGTCTTCAGGCACAAGACGCGGCTGTAAGTCTAATTATTAATTAAGAAATAGGGAATATATTGTCCAAACAGTAATTTTAGTATAATTGAAGCATCACAATATTTTCATGTACAGCATAACACGAATCTGATAACTGCCTATGGATATGTCTGTTCTGATGGACGGGATAATGGTATTGTAATATTAATATTATATGCCTGGAAGAATAAAATCGATTGGAAGTTGATAAACGAGTACTTTTTATTGAATCGCTTGGACTGCTTATTATCGAACGGACGATATCTAAATAATCCAAACGGGCAAGTTACGAAGCATTGAACATATTCTTGACACTTTAATAAGGGTCACTCGGACAAGCAATCATAGAAAAAATGTGAAAAACTACTGCGTGCACGAACACTGGTAAGAGACTCGCAAACGATGTCGTACAGGCTGCAAGTCAAACTTCAAGCTCCCAAGTCTTAAGCTACTGTGTTTTACGAATATTTGCTGCTGATGAGAAAACAAGATGGACATGGCTTTTTGCATCTAAAGTTAAAGTGAAACTTCGCGATGCGACCGTGTATCAAATATTTATTTCCTCTATGGATCATCACGAATATTCATATTCAGGCAGATGATTTCGTCTACGAATACTTCGTCTACAAAGGGGTTTCGAGAGTCACACTATTCTCGTGCGAGGAATCCGAAAGTATTTCTGACTGACAATATTACTCTTTGCAATATCATTTTGTCAACAATAACTTTATCAAAGTCGATTATATTTTCAGACGATTTCCTGTTCATGAGACGAATGAACGACTTGGGGATTTACGTAAATGTCGCTCATCCGAATCATGAAAATTTCAACGTTTCTGACTACGTCGTAAGAAAGGACAAATCTACTTTAGGATTGTTTCTGGATACTCGCTGCCAGCCGGATAACATCAATGAAAAAATAATCGCTCAAGTGAGTTCAGAATATTTTCAAGAAATTGAAGTAATAGAAAATAAATGTCTGTTTCTTATCACAAAATTAAGACAACAAAATCACGCCTCTACGCGGGTATCCATACTTGGTTGATCGTTGGCTCGGACCTTGAAGATATTACATCGATTCTGAACGATAATTCGTACAGCTTGCTGACCGAATTAACCGTAGCTGTTGATATCAATAATGGCTATGATCTTTACGACGTTTACAATCCTTGCAAAGAACGCGGTGGAACATTGAACATCTTGACACTTGGCTATTGGGATCCAGATAATGCATTCAACATAACACTGACAGAAATAAAATTTCGGCGAAGATCTGACTTAATGGGATTAAAGATCAAAGTCGTTTCAGTAGTAAGTCTCATCGAGAAACGTACATGTAGTAATGAAGATGTGATACACCAAGGATTGTCATCATCCTGGGAATTGTAATAATATTATAACTGCTTCAATTTAGGTCAAGTATCAACCTCCTCATCAAACCGTGGAAGAATATTTGGAAGACTATGCGACAAAATCTCTAGATCCAATCAGCAAGTACGGTTGGGGAATAGCTCGTCAAATTGCGGATCTCTTCAATTACACGTAAATTGATGTTAATTTACATTTCATGTACGTGTAATTGTTAACGTTGATTAGTTCTTTCACTTACCTCAATGATTTATTCACAGTATGGACGTTACAACGGTAGGCGAGTGGATAATAGAGATTAACGGTACTGAGGAAGGAATGATGCCAATGCTGGATCGAGCCGAAGTTGATATTGGAGTTAGTCCATGTTCAGCGACCTTGAGATATGCGGCTAAGCCTTATGGCCGTATGTTAATGCCTGGATATCCATATAGGTAATATCAATTTAATCTAAATTCCTATAATTACAACATTTGTAAAATTAAGACTCTTCGCACGTGTTATGACTTACTTTCTATTTCTTTTCTTACCTCCTAAAGTTAACGATTTATGTTTGCTTGCAGAACTTTTTTCATCTTTCGCTCGAACGAGGTCGAAAAATTGAAATGGATGGAACTCATGACTCCATTTGCCTATGATTCGTGGTACGCAACTTTCATCATTGCAGTAATCTCGATAATGATTATCACGACGATCCAGATTAGCGAGTACGACGAGGGCTGGTTTCCAGAATCCGGTCATGCTATTTTCGCTACCATAGGCGTTTTGTGTCAGCAAGGTATAAAGAATTTTAGTTACCCCATTGCAAATGCAGAATTCTTAACTATTGTAACATTTTTTCAGGCTTGACCTTCGTGCCTAATAGATTAGCCGGTCGCATAGCGTTCCTATTTCTGCTTTTCCTCGGCGTTTTGCTCTCAAACTATTATGGAGCCAGCGTTGTTTCTGCCCGGTTAAATGAGCCACCAGATAAGATGAACGATTCGCTTTACTCACTCGCAAAAAGCCACATGACTCTGACGTCTGAGCCCTTTCGAAATGTCGACGACAATTTGCAGGTGAAATTCATCTGCAAGCAAAATAGTCAATAATAATGCATAATGTATTGTTACCACAGTTTCGAAGCACCTTTGACTGGGAAGTTCGTTACTTCAACGAGAAAGTTTGGAAAAAATTGGGACCTTCGAGGTACGTTAAGCCAGAGGAAGGACTGGCAAAAGTCGCGTTCGGTGGATATGCTTATCACACCTCGGCAGAAGTGGCTTACCCTTATGTCGAAGCGAACTGGGACGACCAAGCCATTTGTGACATGACAGAAGTTCATGTCATAGATCCTAGGATTCTCAGCTTTTGGGAACGTGTTGACAGTCCGTTTGCCGAAATCACTAAAATGGGGTAAAATTATTGTCGATTGCCACTTAACGGATCCTTACTATATACACATACTAAAAATGTTATTTTTGTTACCTGCCAGACTTATAAAAACGGCGAACACAGGATTAAGAATGCGAACTATCAAGCGATGGAAACCCAAGACACCTTACTGCTCACCAGACGCTTTATCCTTGAAGCCGATAACGATTTTCGATATTGCACCTGCAGTGATAGTGATTGTGGTCGGTAATATAATGGCAGCTATGATATGCTGCGCTGAAATTATCGCTTTCAAATTGCAACCCGAAAAACCTGATGACAAGCCACTAAAGAAACAACGTATCGTTGGAAAGAAAACTTTGTTGAGAACCAAACAAAAGAATTGATTGGTCTTGCAATTTAACCCTTTGAGCCCTAAGGACGCATATATGCGTCAGCCTATGCATCTGCGAACCACATAAGCTTGAAAGTACTCAGGTCTCAAAGGGTTCAGAAAAGGACTTCAATCGGCTAGTATAAAAAATGCAAATCCAAGAAAGTAGACGCGTAGCTTTCTTTAACTTTAAATAGTATTCTGTGTGAAATTGCATCACAAATATTATTTTCCATGATTGTACAAGAATAGAATTATACGAAATGTCGGATTTTTCGTTTTTAATATTGCATACTGACCTTAAAAGTTATGCAGCACCAAAGAAACTGGCGTGACTGGTAGATTCTCGATAGCTCGTCTTCTCCACGAATATTGTTATCTGTAATTCCCAATGGTTTTGTTCAATTTTTATGAACATAAAATATGCGCAACAATAAAGGACAACATGCGAGGTAATAGGAAAGAAGCCTAGATCTCCAATGCTGGCGTTTATCGAACGGGTGAATATCTGAATAAAATAACAGCGCACTGACAATATCTGATATCTGACTGACATGCTAAACGATTTTATGTCTCATAGTGAAATAAGGGAAACCAAGAAAACCGTAGGCTTCCTCAGACCTGACAATTGTAGGACAGAGAAACCTACAAAAGTTTTAAAAACAGTTCACTGTGATGCTGCACGATGGATCCGTTCATTAAAAATTTCTTCGCCCTATGTGTGACGCTGATAATTCACGTTCAGGCGGATGATTTCATTTACGATTATTTCATTTATAAAAGTGTACCAACCGTGACGTTATTCTCGTGTGGCCAAGTTGACAGTAATTATTTTTTCTCTACAGAAAATGCCATGAATCATCCGCAGCCATAAGATCTATCAAATTTCCAGATGATTTTCGTTTCGTGAGAAGAATGAACAATTTGGGAATTTACGTCAGTGTATCCCGGCCACAATCTGCATTTTATAACGTATCTAGTCACGTTCCAAGAAGAGGCAATCATATTTTCGGACTGTTGCTCGATACTCGGTGCCAATCTCTGAAAACGAATGAACAAGTTATTGCTCAAGTGTGTTGAGATCAGAATGACAATTAAAATAGTTATTTAACGTAGCTCAGAAATTTCATCATCACCAGATTGATCACTTATGAAACTTTTTATCCGTATCAAACGACCATATAGACAACGGAATTTCATCTGTATGAAGGAATTCACATATGGCTCATTATCGCCTCGGACTTTGAAGAAACGATTCAACTTCTGAACGACAATGCCTACAGTCCACACACTGATCTTACAATCGCAATCGAGAACGATACTGATGGCTACGATCTCTACGATGTTTATAATCCTTATAAAGAAAGAGGTGGAAGATTGAATATCGTTAAAATGGGTTCTTGGAATCCCATGAATGGTATTAACGTGACTCTTACCGAGAGTAAATTTGCTCGAAGAGCCAACTTGTATGGAATGCCGATTAGAGTTGGCACAGTTGTGAGTACAAATATTCCTTCCGAATTTCATATTTAAACTTGTCTTGGGCTGACCAGAAATCCGACTCAAAGAGACTTTCGTTGAATAGGTGAAGTATCGACCCCCTGATGTATCCATCGTGGATTATCTAGAGAAGAGCAAAAAGAAATCGTTAGATCCCATCAGTAAATATGGACATGCTATTCTTCGACACGTAGCAGAGCTTTATAATTTCACGTAATTAGCGATTTTTGCAAAGTTCTATACACGTTTCTTTTTAGACAAAAGATATGAAGCTATGTTTGTTCGACAGAATGGTAATGGTTCAATGCGAGGAATGGATTGCACCGGTTAATGGTACCGAGGAAGGATTGATGCCAAAATTGGCCTCTGGCGAAATTGATATTATAAATAGTTTATGCTCGGTTCTTTCTCGATTCGCGACCTACGGCCGTCTATTGATGCCTGGATATCCATACAGGTATGGATCAAACCAATCGAGTTAAAAAATATATGTAATAACCGGAAAGAAATTTCACTCTTACTCCAATGGCAGAACGTTTTTCATCCTACGTTCGAATGTCGTAACATGGAGATGGACCGAACTCTGGGCTCCTTTTGCCATGGACTCATGGTACGCTATTGGTACCATGTCACTACTCGCTGGATTACTTATCAGTACCATTCAAATGAGCGAGTATGGCGAGGGATGGTTCACTGAATTTGGCCACGTCTCTTTTGCTACGCTTGGTATTTTGTGCCAACAGGGTAATGTATATTCCTGTATTCACTCTCAAAGTTTTCTGAAAAATACAAAATAATTATTACTTTGAAACTTTAGGATTGACATTCGTGCCTAACAGAATAGCTGCTCGTATAGCGTTGCTATTTTTCCTGTTCTTCGGCGTTTTGCTGTTTAATTATTACGGTGCGAGCGTTGTCTCGGCACGTCTTAGCAAACCTCCGGAGAAAATGAACGATTCTCTCTATTCTCTAGCGAAAAGTCACATAAGATTGGGTTCGGATTATTTTCGAGTAGTCGATGATAATTTAGAGGTAAATACTTCCATCCGCTTTGTCTGATTCAACTTGCATATAGAAATTTAACTTTCACTAATAAATGTAGATTGATAATCGTTGCTAAAATCTATTGTTCCACAGACACGTAGTCGCGTTGAATGGGAAGTTCGTTACTTCAACGAGGAAGTTTGGAAGAAATTACCAATGTCGCGATACATGGATAACGAAGAGGGCTTGAAACGAGCTGCACAGGGTGGTTTTGCTTATCACTGTTCGGCCGAAGTGTCTTATCCTTACGTGGAAGCGCATTGGGACGAGAAAGCTATATGCGAGATAGCAGAAGTTCATGTACTAACACCTAGGGTCCTGAGCTATTACGAAAGGGCTGACAGTCCTTTCTCCGAACTTCTGAGAATCGGGTACACTCTCAATGTTAAGGGAGCTTTTCAGTGTGACAGCCCGAAAAATCGCTGTTTTTCGCGATTTTTTTTTTAAAGAAAAAATAATCTAATCGGTCTGGTTTTTTTTTTGTATATTAATTGGGTATTGAAGAATACAAAACAATTTTTTAAAGATCGATTTATTTATTAATTAATATCTATAAAAATGATGAAACAATTGTTGCAGAAAATGCACTTGGATGTGGTGTCCACGTTGGGGGTCACAATTTTGATCTGAAACAAAAAACACAAAAAGATTATTGATCGGTATATAATTGGCTTTCGTGCTATGGAGACTTTTTTTTTTTTTTTTGCAAAAATGGCGCCGGTTTGAACAAAAAGTATCGATTTTAGCATTTTTTTTGGCAGTTTTTTTTACAAAAAAATAGGAAGATGTCAAAAAAAAAAAAGCTTCCATAGCACGATAAAGAATGACGTTAAGAATATTGTGTAAAAAATTCAACTCGATAGCTTTAAAATTCTGCCCTCCAAGTTGGACACCGTTTTGAAAAATGCTGTTTCGAGAAAAATGCGTTCAAAGTTTCAAGTGAGGAAATTTTAGGTAAATCGTTTACTTACGGTCATCAGCGATGCCAGATCCATACAATATCCCTTCTGCTTCTTCGAAAAGAGTGTATACTATTCGATAAAGCAAAAAAAAAAGAAAACCGATTTTTTGAAAATTTCACACTGGAAAGCTCCCTTAATGGAAATTTCATAAATTTCATCAGGTCATCGAATCGACATCAGAATTACAAACTGTTTTCATTATCTATTTTCTGCAGCATCTTAAAAACAGCTAACATGGGTCTGCAAAGACGTACGGTGATACGTTCAAAGCCCAAAAAACCGTATTGCTCGCCAATCGCTCAATCTTTGCAGAGTATAACTTTCTTCGACGTAGCACCAGCTGTTATCACAATTTTGATCGGTACTGTAATGTCACTCGTGGTGTTACAATTCGAGAGAATCTTCTATAAACTGCATTCGTCCAGTTCCACGAGTCCTGGAGCAACGAAGATGCCACGGGTCGGTGGAAAGAAGACGTTGCTGAGACACTAGAAAACATAATAAAAAATTGATAAAATAAAAAACATGTGCATGATGCTAAAAGCTATCGGACGACACGTGTGCAAAAACATCTAAGAATTATACGACTAGTCGCACACGAGTTCTTACATGAATTCACGTATCACATCATAGAGAAATAAATATGAAGAAGAAATAAAAAAATAAAAACTCGCTATCAAGCTGTTTCCACGAGTTCCATGATCCCACAAATGATGAACGTCATATATTATCCTAAGTATTATTGTGAGTGGCCGATTGCCCGCCGGGTCAGCCGTCAGAGCTATGGATTTCAAATCACAGATCATCGCTTTTAATTTTTTTTTATATGTTAACTTAATATTTACAAAAACATTTTCGTTTTGTTTTCTAATTTTTCTTTAAATCCGCTTGTTATTTCTATCGTTTTATATAAATAAAAAACTCAGATTTATCGCTCGGTGTGAAATGTGAACGAATATTATTCTTTCTGATGAAAAAGGAGGTACCACGCTGTCGTATTATAATAATCACGTGAACGTCTCTGCGTTGACATCGCTTTGGCCAGTATGGGCAAAAAGAGAGAGAGAGAGATATATTGAGCTCTGCTATCATGAATTAATTAGTTCTTTGCTGACGCCCTGCCTTATCAGACATCAAAGACCGAGAAGAAGTTGCGGAATGAATGGTGCTTGACCGCTAAAGCCGGTTGCTGCAGTATAGTAATTCGCCAGTTGCAACTGCGAACTGTTACGGTGCGTGCGAGAGTGGAAAAATAACATGTTACAAATTGGATTTTACGTTCTCTTCGGAGCCATTCAGCTATCTTCGGTTATGGGTAAAATTTAAGATTAATTATTTGGTCACAGTAACCGAGAGAATATAGAGAGATCGTTGACGACGAAAATTCCCAGTTGAAGTTTTAGAATTGAAAGAAAAAAAATTATAACAAATGTTAGCGTTGAAATTGATTATAATAATGTACGGTTAACTATAATTGTAAAGTCATTTTACGCTAGTACTAAAACTTTGAAAATAAACCTTTTAAAAATACTTATTCTAGCTGATTGTTAAAAAATTACTATCGTTACAGTTTTTTTACACAGTTTTTCTTATACTCGTAGTTTCCTTTTTTTCTCATTTCTATAATAATTTTCTATCCGGCGTGGCGCTTCTGGATCGATTAATACATTAATATAAAAAACGAAACTATTTTAGTCAACGCGTATCCACAGAATACGCTACTCAACGATGTTGAAACCGTTATAAAAACCGAAGACAACATTGCCCGAGAACCGGCCACTTTTAACTTGTACACAAGGTTTGTATTTATTTCATAATGAAGAAAATTGTGATATTATAAATCACTAAAGAAGAAACATTGGGACGATTATTTTCTGCTAGGTCAAAAATAGATGAGTTATTCAATTAGCAATGATAGCTGAATACTTGAAAAAAATTACTAAAAATTGTTCTTGTATGCTTTTTTTTCTATTGCAAAGACGTCTTGACGATGAAACTTTCATAATTCATTCCTACAATATATACATTGTTTGATGTATTAAACGCATTGATAATTTTATTACGTTTCTCGCAATCGGAATCGCAGCGTATAATAAGTTCTATTTCGAGCGCTGACACTCAACTAAGGACAAACGATACACGATTATCAAAGACGTGCCTCTCTTTACTCAATGAACGATAACGGAAAAACGAGTATTGAAAAAATTACTAGATTATTATACAAGGCGCACATCGAAAACGTGCGAGCATCGAAGCACTATAATCTGTCCTCTGCACGAGTACTCGAGACAATATTCTATCCATAGACAATAATTTTTTAACGCGAAGAACAATCATTCGATAATTATATATGGATACAAATAACGCGATGGAAAGAAGATTTACTTATAGAATAAAGTTTATATAAATCTGTAGGGAAAATCCATTTGGCGAGGAGCAGCTTATCCTGAACAATACCGAGGTCCTTTATGCATCTCATTTCAACGAGTCACGTCCAACGAAGTTTGTCGTTCACGGATTCAGCGATACCGGAAACGAGGCATGGGTACGGGATCTGATCGATGGTACGGGCACATGTTTCTCTGTGAAGCATAAAAAAATTTTAAGTCTTTTCGTCGTTTCCTCTTTTTCGCTCCCGCAAAGTTTATCGGTAAATTCACTGATAAATTCTGTGACCCGCAACTTAGTACTGAAATTAATGAAATTCAATGTAGATTTTACTAGTACGATTAATCGTATCGTCTTCTACGTAACGTAAGAGATGAAAAAAGAAGCCAGCGTGAAATTCAAAGTTACATTCGGACCGGCACGATTTCGGTAAACACGGAATCGTGGTTGTCCAAGTTCAAAGCTCAATGCGATAACGCGTTAATTGATCGTTTCGAGAGACTTTTGAGTTCTCACGTATTCTCTGACCAGATGATGATCCAAGTACAACATCGAATAGTTGAAAGATACACGAACTACGAACGTTCGAAAGAAAGAAAGCAGTAACTACGTCGTTTCTGATGTTAGTGACGAAATAATTCCGTACTTTTGCTCTTTTCATCATCTTCTTGCTCTCATTGCAGCATATCTCTTACACGAAGATGTGAACGTGATCGTCGTCGGTTGGGGCACATTGGCTGCCGACGCCTATCCAGTCGCTGCCAATAATACAAGACAGGTCGGAGAGTATCTCGGTGATTTTTTGATGTTTCTCAACCGCGATTCCAATCTCGAGTACAAGGACGTACATATTTGTGGTCACAGTCTCGGCTCTCACGTAGGTGGCTTTGCTGGTGCTTGTCTCGATGGTAAAATCGGTAGAATTACTGGTACGACAATTCTTCTATATTCTGAAAAATTGAAATTAGAATTAGTATAATTAGAAATACTCGAATTGGCTACAAACATTAGTAATATTTACCATCACAGCTTTAGATCCAGCAAGACCTCTCTTCGAGACGAATTCTGGTATCGTCGACCCGGATTATCGCCTCGATTCCAGCGATGCACACTTCGTCGACGTTATTCACACAAGCGGTCCTGCTTTTGGATTTCTCACGCCTCTTGGACACGCAGATTTTTATCCAAACAACGGCAAATTTCCTCAGCCTGGCTGTTCTTTTCTGTTGACGACGAGTAACGCATTCTTATTAATTTTTTGTTTCCTTACCGATCTCCAAGGAATATTATGTTACACATTCGTTTCAGCTTATTGCAGTCACTCGAGAGCTCATCAATTTATGACAGAGAGTATAGGCAGCACCGCAGGCTTCAAATCACGAAGCTGCGATAGTTGGGAAAAATATAAGGATGGTGGATGCGACAAAAATCCGGTCGTGTTAATGGGAGAATACGCCTCGGCTTCGTAAGATATTGAACGATGAATGATCTTCCTACACAAGATGAACGAAATCCAATTTTTCCATCCTGCGAAAAGAAAATCATAAAAATGTTTAATTACTACTCGATCGATTCATCAACGACTATTGCAATTACATACATTCAACTGATAGTTAGAAAAATTGCATTTCGATCATCTTTTCCTCTAGGCGATTTAGGATTTATGAATTTCACACTTTCAGTTTACGAGGAAAATTTTATCTTTCGACGAACGAAGCACCGCCCTTTGCAACCCCATGAAAATCTGACGCTGTTCGAGGATTGCCAGTAATCGTAAAACAGAGACCGAAGATTCAACGGAGAGGAAAAGAAAATATTTTGTTGCTAGTCATTTACCAGTTACCTTTTATTTATGCGACGATAACTCTATACTTGCGTGTATCCGACGTTACTTAAATCTCGATCAATACAATTTGTGTCGACAATCATCTTTCCAAGTCTTATTGAGCTACGATCAAACGCCCACACATATATAATACGCGTATCGTAAATTGGCAGTTCAATAATTATTATCGTGTCTGAGATAGAGTTCACATCGCACGTAGTACGAAAATGTTATTGCATTTCACCGGATAAGGTTGAATGAGATAGTCTTATTTTACCACGAGCTTAGCAAGAGGGGGGAGAAATACAAGGGGAATGAATTTATTTCTTGTTCTTTGATTTTTTCTTGTCCGTTGTCGTCGCGGTGCCGGTGAGATCGGCAAGCTGTTTTTTTAATTTGAGAAGCAGATCAACCTGCGGCTGCCAAACGCTTTTCTGCTCCTTGGCTGCCTTCAGTTCGCGAACGACATTTCCCTGTTTTTCTATCGCCGCTTCAAGCTCTGCAGTGTCGACTTTCGCATTGCCGTTAGGTAATGAAGCTCCCGTGGCTTCGACAATTTTTCCTTTCTTCGGTGTAGTTTGGGATGCGCTCGAGGTGGATTGCAACTCGGCCAATTGCTTTTTGAGACTGAGCAAAATTTGTACCTGCGGTTGCCAGACGCTCTTCTCCTGGTTCGCTTTGAGATCTCTGACCAAAAGACCCTGGAAGTAAATAACCGGAAGTGAACATTGGTTCAATGCAGATTGTGAAGTTGGTAAAAAAGAATAATAATTGGAATTATTTCGAACCTGTTTAGCGATTGCAGCTTCAAGAGCTCCAATATCAGCCGCAACTTTTACGACCTTCGGCGTTTCCTCGCCCCCGTTGCTATCCTGCTTTCCTCCATATTTTGTTCGTAAACTCTCCACTTGACTGTCCTCGATTTTCGTGAATAACGGCGATGGTTTTCCGAGCTTGTGACCCGTTGGTAAAGTGATCGCGATTACGTCAGGCACATAACCGTACGTAGTTTTGTCGAGGCCCAATTGTGTTCTCAATTGGCGTGAAGTATTGGGCATGAATGGACCAAGAAGAGAGGACAACAGGCAAGCAACATTGGCGCAAATACCAATAATGGTTCCTGCATTTTTTCTGGAAACAAATGTGTTCATTGTCGATATAGAGTAAACATTACAAGATTCAAAGTTAACGAGTAGTGAACACTTACTTATCGTCATCGCTGCCTTTGACCTTGACCCATGGTTGCTGCGATTGCATATACTGGTTTCCATGTTTCGAAATGGCCAACACATGTCTTAAACCGTCTCTGAGCTTGGCCTGCTCCAGGGACGCTATGTATTGTGTTAATTCACGCTGCACAAGAGCCAAGAAAGTAAGATCTTCCTCGCGTGGTTCTATCGCAGGTACCGTACTATCGAAGTTCTTCTCCGCAAACGTCAAAGCTCTGTGATTCATTATAATCCAATATGTTATACAATTGTCACTGTTAAGAAGGTTATTTAATACAAAGAGCGAAGTTCGAGAAAATATTACAAACCTGTTAACAAAGTTACCGAAGTTATTAAGCAACTCGCTATTGTTCTTGGTCGCCAAATCGACCCAATTGAAATTCGAATCCTGACTCTCGGGTCTTATGTAAGCGAGATAAAATCTCCAGACATCGGCTGGAATACCCGTTTCGCGAGCATCCGTACCAAACACACCGATGCCTCGTGATTTCGAGAATTTTGTGTCCTCGTAGTTCAAATATTCTAAAAAAGAAACAATTCGTTCGGTCAAACAAGTAACGGTAACATTTATTATCAAAAGACGAGATCGGTGTCCCATAAAAATGATTTTTATTTTC
Organism: Netelia fuscicornis; assembly: GCA_946811545.1. NCBI lineage: Eukaryota > Metazoa > Arthropoda > Insecta > Hymenoptera > Ichneumonidae > Netelia > Netelia fuscicornis. The sequence goes on from OX328015.1 coordinate 3,054,986, forward strand.
ACCGATCGCCATTATGTGCTTGACTAGTATGTGACCCTGATCGGCTGCCAGCAGTGACGAGGGAAACATTACAGCGTGAAACGGTACGTTGTCCTTCGCCATAAACTGATACAAGCTTACATCAGCTTCCTTTGGCTTCCACCACAATTCGTAATCCTTCGTGTAACGTTTTGTGATACTGATATAACCGAGCGGTGCATCGAACCAGACGTAAAAAACTTTGTCGCGGTAACCATCGAGAGGAACGGGAATACCCCATTTGAGATCACGGGTTATACAACGAGGCTTGAGAGCGTCGCGCAGCCAGGGTTTTGCCACTGCTCTTGCCACAGGAGACCAACCATTTTCCACTTTCGCTGCCCATTCTTTCAACGTCGGTTGCATCTGTAATAAGAAATTTGCTTACGTAACCCTTAAATGCCAATTTTCTTACCTATTTCAATCAATAAAGGCAGACGACGATAACATTTATTACTGAATTTGTTATAAATCTTGTCGTCGCTACTTGTACGCAGTACTATCAACAATTCCGTTATTGAAAAATATTATCTTACCTTGGGCAGGTCCAGGAAAAATTGAGTAGAAGCTTTAATGACTGGCGCCTTGCTGCAAACCTTACATCGAGGATTCACCAGCTCGGTGGCATTAACGAGATGCCCACAGCCATCGCACTGATCACCTCTCGCATCCTCGTATTTGCAGCGTGGACAAGTCCCCTCAACGAATCGATCGGCTAAGAATCGTTCGCACGTTTCGCATAGAAGCTGGTCGATAGTTTTCGTCTGAATGTAGCCCTCGGATTTGATTCGTAAAAAGAAAGCTTGCACTATCCTGGATAATAAATTTTTCGTTGGACTCAATAACTGGAACTTATAGCAAAAAAAATAATTCTTTAAATTATACGTACTCTGTTTGTTCTGCAGTTGTAGTACGGCCAAAATAATCAAATCCGATGCTAAACCAACGATAAATATCATTGTGTATGCTGAAGAATTTATCACAAATCTCTTGAGGCGTTGTTTTCTCCTCGAGTGCTTTTGCTTCGGTAGCTGTCCCATACTCGTCAGTACCGCTGAATAAAAATTTTACTTTAGTTGCTTTGGTTAAAAAATTTAAAACCATTTTAAGAAATTGGACATAAGATTATAGCGGAAAGTATCAAAAGTATACCTTATATAGAGAGTGTTGTAATTTCTCTGCCGGCAATACCTGCAATCAAGACATAAAATTGTTTCCTTCACTATATCACAATGTATGTAGATAAAAGATAGGATTAAACGATGTACGAACCTGGCAAAAATATCTGCAGACAGTACGCAACCGATAATGTTTCCTAAATGCGGAACATTATTTACGTACGGCAGAGCAGAGGTGATGAGAATATTCCTTTCACCTTTTTTCGGTAATCTGCAAAACAGAAAAAGTTTACTTTAACTGTAATAGATCTACAGGGATTTTCAGGTGGAATGTTAATTTTGTCATCATACACAGGATAGGAGGGTTCTTTGACAATATTGTTGGAGACTACTGGCCAATTTTTCTTCACAGATTCAATCTCCTCCTTGCTAACTGCTTCGCATTCCTTTTCCTTTGCTGGACTTCCCTGCTGTATGAAATTCCTATTTGTATTGTTATGTTAAAACGACTATTATCATCAAGTGAATTGAATTAGTACTTACATCAATAGATATCGATTTATTTAATTTCCCTCCTGTGTACGAGTTTAGGGGGAACCAAGATACTGCTTGTATACTAAAAATAGCTTTTATTCCACGCTCCATTTTAAATTGGGCCAATGAGTCCTGTTCAGTAAATATGTTAGAGACAAAAAAGTTTTGTACATTAACATTTCAATTTTCATTTTTACCTTTATAACTTGTAGCCCTTCTATGTCTTTTAACCATTGATCAACATTGGGAAATTCCTTAGCTATCTCTTTGGTTATGTCACTCACAGCGACTGTACACCAAAGAGTTGTCCATATTGAGATATCGACTAATGTCAAACCATCTTTATCCTACAAAAATGTATTTATCTGGTAAATATTTGAAAAATTTAATTATTGATTAAGGGCATGCTAGAGTTGATCGACATACCATAATTAAGTACTTTTTGTCTTTCAAAGCTGTGTTCAATTCTTTTAATAAAGTCCATATTCGAGGTTTGTGAGAAGTATCCAGTTTTCCAGAGCTTCCATAAGAAACCAAAGCAGGCTTCAATCGAATAATTGATGAACAGATTAATGATAATAATAAATGAATTTGTAAATCATTGTAACGAATTTATTTAAAAATAATAATATACTTTGTGTCTTGTATTCCTAAATAAAAATATTTGAATTTCTCGATCCTTTATATTATTGAAAACTTTAAATCAGATCATTAAACAAGGTTAGGCAATTTGTGTATTAAAGATTAAAGACAACAATTTTCTACAATACCTGTAATTGAGTGGCGTCCCACTCCAGCCACTTGTTCACCAGAACATCTAAATCTTGATTCAATGGAATGAGGTATTGAAGAGCAGCACTCCAGCTGAACAAATTCGTACCACATGGAAGTTGCAAGAGGGGTAAATGATTCGGAGCTGATACTGTTAACAGAGAATTAACTACAATGATCATCATTTCGCCTTATTATTTTTGGTCTGCTATTAATTTTTTCGAATTATATAATTGTTATCCTGTCATTAACTATTGTTTGATCATTTTAATAATGAATCACACAAACAAAATGACAGGTCGGGTTTGTAATGCATAAACATTTCATTTATGAAAGTGATGAGACTTGTATGGTAGTAAATTGATTTTACCAACGATTTAACTTCAGCTGGACGATTTAATAACAATATTTAGCCATTTATGATTAAATCTAATTAAATCAGTAAGTAAAATTTTCTGATGAAATTGTTGTATAGGTTAGACGGCTTACCATTCGGTTGAACTATCTTAATGACCAGATCCTTATCTGCCAATTTAGCACCAATAATTAGCTTGAGAGCATTTGGATTGTTATCATTAGTAGACACGATCATCTTTTTTGTGTTTCAGTCAATAAATATTTATAATAAATAGAAAAATATGTTACTCGCACAACCGATACATGTGAGCGACACGTAAATGCGGGCCTTTCTAAGCCGACAAGAATCTAGGGAAGTATTTTTTTAATATTTATTCTGATTAAAGGGCTTTGCATTATAGATGGCGCCTCTACTTGAACGAATGTCGATAAATCGACACCTGCAATAATCGACATCTTTCTTTGGCTTCATCGAAACAGCGAGTCTATCATCTATATTTTTCTGTATACCCACGGTCTGGATGTAGGGGCTTTACACCGACTTCTGTTTGAACAAATGTCTGATCTCGGTAAATTATTTCTCACTAATATGTTGAAATAAATGAGTATCTTTGTAACCACTGGATATTTCACAGTTGTAACCATGTTTATCTCCCATTTTTACGACAGTTACTAGTCCCGCTCGATGCTGCCATCTGCGTGTACAAAGTTTGAAACTATGAAGTGGAAAACAACGTTTCTGGGGAAGACTTTGTTTTGATGAAATAACCGGTAAAGAGAGACAGTTCTTTGTGTGAAGTTGAAGGTCACCCATCATCAATATGGAATGGACGACAATATTACTATTATTCGCTTTTTTAATCCGAAAATGTGCATCTTATAACATTGTTTTAATAATTGCCGACGATTTAGATTCGGAACTCGATGGAATGGTAAGTTGAAACCGGAAATTAATAAGAAAATAAATTGAACGAGATCCATTTTCAGACCGCATTACCAATGACGCAAAGCCTTATCGGAGGTCAGGGAGCAACGTATATAAACTCGGTAAGATTCGTGATAAATATTAACTGTAGTATTATAAAGATATTGTGCAAAACGTAATAAAGAAGAATAATATTTTGTAGTTCGTTGCATCTCCAATTTGCTGTCCGAACAGAGCAAGTATTCTAACTGGAAAGTATCAACATAATCACAAGACTGTGAATAATTCCATAGAAGGTGGCTGTAGCAATTCGGAATGGCAACAAACTCAGGAAACAAACACTTTTGCCTCGATTTTGAAGAAGCAAATGAACTATACAACATTTTATGCTGGAAAGTATCTGAATCAAGTGGGTATGAACAAATTAACTATTTACGACATTACCTCAAAGTAAAACTTTAAAATTCATAAAATGATACCTTTAATATTAAAATATTGAATCTAGTATGGCACCAGAAACGCTGGAGGAGTTAGTCACGTTCCACCTGGTTGGGATAATTGGGCTGGATTAGTTGGAAATTCAAAATATTACAGTTATTCTCTGTCCATCAATGGTAGAGAGAAAAAGTATGGAAGTAATGCAAAAACGGACTATCTTACGGATGTGATAGTAAGAAATATTATTAATGGTAAATCATATAGATTTGTAGTTAAGTATTTATTAACTTATGTTTGTATATTTCAAGAAAGACTCAGCCGTTCAGTTTATAAATCGTCAACAAAAAAGCAACAATCCATTCTTGATGGTCTTGGCTCCTCCAGCGCCACACAGTCCTTTTACACCAGCCGCTAGACACCATGACAAATATAAGGGTACAAAGGCAAAGAAAACACCGAGTTTCAATGTCGGCAGACAGAAGGTAGAAGTTACGAATTGCAAATAGAGTTTTACTATGTTTTTGAAAGCTCTCATATTCCTATATCATAAAAGGATAAACATTGGCTGGTGAGAATGGGGCCTTTTCCTCTACCCAGCAGTACTCTTGCGATATTGGACGACTCTTTTAGGCGCAGATGGGAAACTCTAGCAGCCGTAGATGAATTAGTATCAAAAGTACATGCAACTTTGACAAGCAACAATCTTCTTAAGGATACATTTATTATTTTCACATCGGACAATGGTTATCACATCGGTAACTTATTACTTTTGATGAATTTTTATATACCCATGAGTATGAAATGAGTTATTATAGACAGGATTTCATAATTCTTTTTAGGCCAATTTGGTATGCCGTTAGATAAACGACAACCCTATGAAACAGATATAAAAGTACCGCTTCTAATACGCGGACCTGGCATATTACCAATTAGCATGGTTGCTCCAGTAAGTAGCGTCGATTTGTTTGCAACAATATTAACAATTGCCGGTGTCGAACATCCATCGGATGGCGTGTCAATCTTAGATTCGAAGTTGCCGGCTGACCGTACAGTTTTGATCGAGTATAGGGGTGAGAAATCTGAAGCTCCGGCAAGAACCGGATGCTCATCCGACAGCGATATCAATTTATCAGTAAGATATTAATTTTATTTTAATTATTAGATCAAGTTCTGAGATCCCAAAGAGTTATTGCAATGAAAAACATTTAGTAATAGACATGAACTAATAACATTTTGTTTATCCCTCTTCGCCTTTTCCATCCACTTTATTATCGTAGCATTGCAGTAAAGATATGGCCTGCAAATGTCAAGATGTAACGAACAATACGTATGCTTGCGTACGCAGAGTTTCAACCAAGCATAACAATATATTCTGCGTTTTTGAGGACGATACGGTGCGTTTGTTTTTTTCTGTTATTTAAATCGAAAGCAGCCCGAAGTACTTGAATATTATTTTCCTGTAATGTTTCAGAAATTCACTGAAGCATATGACATCCATGAAGATCGGTATCAATTACGGAACATTGCCTTTACCATGAAACGTGGTCGCAGATACAGATTCAGAAGACGCCTTAGAGAGATGGTAGCTTGTGAAGGAGCGACGTGCGTCCGTGTAGGACAAGATACATAATCAATTATCGATTCTACATCGAGCTCATTGAGTTTAGAATTAACGCCGTCGTGTCTTTTGCATGAAAATACTTCTAGACGTGACATCGTTTGATTAATCACAATCGTTGACAGCGATTGAAAATATGTACTCACTTGACAAAGTCAAAAGCTAATTTTACATTTGAATAACCAAAGTACATGCTACGTCATTCTGACTTCAAATATATTTCGGTAATATCTGTTATCAACATTAAAACATGAAAACTGCGGCGCCCTAGCTACAATTGCACTGACCACTAATGAGCAAGGTTGTTAACGATGCGCGCACGGCGCTAAACGTGAGAGCCTTCCGCCCATTATCAAGCATGTAGCTGAGCATCGCTGATTGTGAGATGCGGCCAGAGCCAAGCGAGCTTCAAATGTTCCTTCAATTAGTACGTTATACCACAAGTGTGCAGAAATCTTCGGTTCAAAGGATCCGTATTTATTTCACATTCATAAAAGAATCAAACACATGGAGATATTGCAAAAATTACGGAGAACGACATAACGATAAAACAATATCAAAAGGTATATTTTAATTAATAATATTCGCTCTCACTCAGCTATAAAAATCTCCTGTGTATTAACTCTATCGGAGGAACGGGTAACTACTCCTCGTGACATCCTCGACTCATTTCGGCTCTTTTTTCCAGTACGAAGCAGCAACATCTCGAGGATTAAGCGAGGATTTTCATCGTCATCTGTCTCCATCCATGCGAAATTTGTCCACGTACATCTTCATCTAACGTAAACAAGTGCAACGAGACGCGTACTCTTGGCATCCCGCTATATTTTTTATCTTTCTACCCTGCATCCTAATTTACGATCCTTCGCTTCTCAGCCGCTGAAAGCGGACGGTATCGGACGCTTTCGCAATGCATTATTATCTTGAAACAATAAATCCCTGCATGAAGCATGAAAGAACATTTTTATAGAGTCTCGTTTGTGGAATATAGCCGCGAGTTCGGAACGTCCCTATTTCCCAACTATGGTGGGATATCCTTTGGTGTATTTTTCGCGCTCCAACAACCATCGTCTCTCATCTCCTATGTAACATATATATATATATATATGGCTATATATGGCTAAGTTTATCAAAAAAGTATAAGAGGTCTTTTTTGTAGAGCATTCAATTCTGCATAAGAACGGACCGGCAGCTTATTTGTGGAATATGCCATGACGGTGTTATAAAATTCCGACAGAAATTTTTTTTTCCCTGTGTTATTTAAATGGGAAATAGAGATGTGTTTAAGCGACCTCTAAATAGTAATATTTCGAGCTAAAATGTATATAGGCTTCTTTTTTTAACTTTTTATAAGTTTAAAGCGTGTTAGTAGGAAGAAAAAAAAGTTGCCCTAAAATGGCACAGTCTAATATATATATATATTGTCCATTGGAGATAAAAGACTGATTCTTCTATCTGCATTTATGTGTCCATATACATGTATACATATATGTACACAAAGGACACATCCTTTGACATAGAATTAATGAAACATTTGCAATTTTATTAGGTAAACTCCTCTCGCTCGTTACTTCATAATCGTATCTTTACGAATTAATACTCTTTGCAATTATCAGTAAAGGAAACAGAACTATGCAACTAGATAGGCACAAGTAACATAACGATAGGCTATTAAAAAGTAAAGTAAGAACAATGATAACGCCATCGAATTATAGATTCAACGGTACCGATTTCGCCTATAGGCTAACACGGATATTCCGTACGTTGACTTCTATACGTGAGATAATAATCGTCATTAAGATTTAAGGTACTTCTTGTTATAATCGTGACTCGCGTGCTTTCAGCGAAGAATGGGGTAAAAAAATTTCTGACTCTGTCTTTCTCGTTCGGTCTCTTTATCTCTTTTTTCCTCTCTCATCCGGCGTCGCGACGAGTCGCAGTTAATGGAAATGTAAGAGAGAAGAAAAAAGAATGTTTAGTTAGAAACGGTAGTATGAGAGTTCTGGTAGTAGGGGGTTGAGCTCAATGCTCCTAGATGAGCTGTAAGCCCTGTAGATGTGACTGTACACACAAAACCGGGAGCACCGGTGAATCTCGCTTCAGTTATCGTTGTAACATTGAACAGACAGCATTGCGAAGGCGTAGGACTCGCGAACATAGTCTTCTTACAAAAGGTAAATTAACGAAAACTTGTAACACGCTCGTTTTAAATAGAAGAACTATAAATTTTGTAATGCATCCGGTAGATGGAATTTTAAGTTTTTAACACAATTGTACAAAATAGCTTGCTTAGCACTTACACCCTTGTCATCTCTTTTTTAATTGTATAAACTCACCTTCGAATAGCTCGATTAATAATCAACAATCTTTACTCACATTTTTAATTAATTTTCTCGTCAATTATGATTTTGGCAAGGTGCATGAAATTTTACAAAGGATCGTCGCCAAGCTTGCTTTTTTTTACTCGTTCCGTTGCTCGGACTCTCTTGCTGGACACGCTTGCTAATTAGACGATGTATAATTGGAGATATGTGCTTGAGAATGGTATAAGCGTGTGTGTCGTTGCGCGCTTTAAACGTTTCCACTCGATAACTGTATAGGAAAGGAAGAAAGGGTATAACTGTTGCGAACCTGATTTAAAGGAGCCTCGGTATAACGGCAGAGACAAAACAGGATATAACGTCGCCCGGATCCTCAGGAAAGACTGATTTGTTCCGCCATATCTGACTAGGATGTTGTAGTCTGGAATTTTTGCGTTCTCGACAATGGCTTTGCCGAGGCTCGTTTGCTTTACGACTTTACTCGTGTGGCTATGACCGATCGTTGAACCGTATGCCCCTCGGTAAATTGTATGTACAGACATACACTGTAACACATATGCACGTATAAATGCTTTTATCGGCTTAAAGTCGCGAAACTTACAACGATGGTTATCATTGCCATTGACAACGAGAGCCTTTCTGGTCGAGAACGTACAAACGCAATTAGCAACCGCGCTGATTACAAATATTCTGTTCTAAAAGTTGTTCGGTCATTTTAAAGTTATCTTTATATAATTTTGAATATTGTTTTGTATTAGATTTGTAAATTATTTCGTGAACGTTCGATAAAATCACATTCGATTACGTTCAATTAATAATTCCAGTTCGGCGTGACGACTTGGCAAATGCGTATACAGTCGAACCTGGGTGAGCGAGAACTGGATAAGCGAAAAAACTGTACAAGTGAGAGTAATGGTCAGGTCCCATCATTTTAGCCCTCGAAAACCTCTATAAGTGAGAAATAGAAACCTCTATATGAGAGAGTCGTTTTTCATGCCTGAACCTCTATAACTGAGACTGACACGTGTCCTATACCTCTATAAGCGAGAATCGAGCATATTTACTATCTGTTAGAATGGATTTTATTTTCCACGAAATTGGCAAGAAATTCGTGGAAGACAAAACAAATCGGAAAGGCAGCTATAAGCTCGGCATGGGTAGGTGAATCCCTGAGAAAGACGCCACCAGTTGCTAAGTATCAATCGCAACGACAGAGGCTGTAAATGCACTGGAGACGCTCCATCGGTTTTTTGAATTTTTGGCGGTTGTTGATAAAACAATTTTCGATAAAATTTATGAAATTGAAAAACACGTACAAAATACGAAAACAGAAATACAAAAAACATTAACGGATTTCTTTAAGTATCAGTAGTATACTTATTAATAATCAGTATAACAATATATATGTAATTGTTTTGTTTTTACGAAGAAGTATCTCTGCCAAATTCATATAAAAAATGTATATACTACATATCTATCACTGTTCTTTGTATTTGTGTACACCTCTGTAAGCGAGAAAACCCGCTCCTGCACTTCTATAAGTGAGAAACTCGGTTAAGTGAAAAACCTCCATAGAGAAAAAGATTCCAGCCCCTTAAACTCTCGTTCATCCAGGTTCGACTGTATACGTAGGTACAAATCGATATAGAGGAAATTTTGTAAAACGACGGACGAGTCGGCTGGTGCGTTTTGCAGGCCGGATCTCAGGTTCGCCGATTTTTCGTGCATAATACCGCGGAAACGCCACGGGAAAAATTATATTTGTCATGGAGAATCGGTGATGGTCGGGGTTGCTAGTATTTGAGAGTAACGCGCACATAGAATCGATATAGAAACGCGAACGAACAATCAGATTCGACGATCCACCGGACGGAGCCGTTAGCATTGTTCGTTTTTTTAAACCACGTGAAAGAGAAATAAAGAAAATCATTGACATTTACGCATCGGTGATCACGGGCCCATGGTGCGAACGTACCCATAACAATTTCGAGGTCCGACAGTCACGTAGAATAACTCGTTGCAGAAATTGAAAAACAATCCAGTGAAACAGTCGATGTTCGTTGGTCGTTTCACACGCATTTTTCACGTTCACGAAACCATTGATAGATAATTGAATGTTAATTCACGACAAGCGATCCTATTTTTGATTCTTTCAAGGTTTTGTTTTCAGTTTGAAAAACAATCAACGAACTTGATGGAAACATGTTTTGTCTAGAAAAAGTCTATTGGTTTCGTTTCTTACACAAGCTGGGAATAAATTGCAGAGTCTCTTACAATATCCCAGGCATGTGCATTGAAAAAAATTGGGCTCAACGGTACTGGAAACTAATCGATTAATCCGTTACGAATCCCCTCCAGTTTTGTTCATTCATTCCAGATTGGATAGCAACGGTATTGCAGCAAAAAAAAATGTTTACCACTTCGTGCGTTCTCGTCATGACTGTCATTGCCCTTGTGAATGCTGAAGGCGTGGGCAAGGCTTGGGAAGTTTCACCCGTTCAGAGCGCAGATCCGTCCTCTCCCTTGTCGTCTCGACCACGTCTGGAATCTTCCGTCTTCGAGGTCCTCAGTGTCAGCGGCGTCGGACGGCTTGCACCATCGGTCCTTCGTCGCGAAAGATTCTCGACTAGTACGACCAATAGCACTTCGACTCGTCCTACGACGACCAAGACCAACCAGGAGCAACGAGCCAAGGAAGTGGAGGATCTCCAAGATGATAAAAAGAACGCGTCAGAATCCAACGACGGTATTGTCACGATTGAAAAATTTATCGTCGCTACAGAAAAGAACGTCGAGGACGTCGAGACGCTTCCAGGCATTTGGAAAAACCTTCGCAGACTCGGAAGAACAGGAAGGAAACACGACGTGAATTGTGCGGACGTCGAGGTAATGACACCTACGAGTGAAAAACTATCCCGTACGAGACGCGAAACGCAGACAGAAATGGAAAAGATCGCTGGTACGAAGAACGTCAGAGAAGCGAGATTAGGCTCGTCGGAATCGTGGTCGAAGCAGCCACTGTCCGTGGAATTCCGTCGTCGCTCGAAACTCGACGACGTTCCCGAGGATGACGACAAATTGTCACGATCAACAGCCCGTGGCCTTCAAGCTCCCAATGTCGATTTCGTCACCTCGAATCGACGCAGTTTTTCCGAGAGTCGAGAGTCCCGCGATCTACCGTTACCACCGACGAGTATCAATCGTCGATCTTACGAGGAAACGCCGATTTATAGAAATACTCTTAGAGACCGCGATCTCGACGTACCTTATGGCCGTGGATTCTTCTATCCGGAGCGTTACAGAACCGAGAGAGATTATTTCGTGCGTAGTACCAGCAACGAGCCAAATTATCCGCAAGATCGTTATCGCGAGATCGATTTCGATCTTTACGGTCGAAACAGACCGACGATGCCCAAGCCGAAGAGAATAATTTATTACGCCACCCTACCGGAAGTCGTCCGTAAACCCGTCGATCTTCGGAGCTATTCCCGTCCGCACAATGCCATGACGAGATCAACGAACGCCCCCATGTCCTCGGATGGTTTTTACAAGAGACGAACCGCCGGGAACGATCCCATGAAATATCGTTACTACTCGTATCCTCATGGGAATTATGACAATTACGATCCATACACCAAGAGACAAACCTGGAACGAGAGACCCTATGGCCCTTACGTCGAAAGAGTCGAGGATTATCGACGAAGGGAACAGGATCTCGATCACGCTAGCATCAAGGACAACTCGAGAAACGAAGAGTCCATGTTGGAACTCGGACGCGAAAGAAAAATTCCCGAGCGTGCCAAGATGCGCGAACATCAGGAAAAATTACCATGGCCGGTGCAAATCGGTACCGAGGTCAGTGTCAAAGAGAACGATAGAATAACCGGTAGAAAGATCTTTGCTCAACGAGATGACTTTAACAGGTTTCGCAGCAATGATCGAATGGATCGCGAGCGTGAGACGTCCGATTCCATGGAAACTACAGCTTGATATCGGCATTATATAGTTGAGAGCTCGCGAGGTACAAATTTGCAGCGGGATTGGGAATAAGGCAGACAAAAAACGTCGACCGATTTTCGGGGTTTTTTTTTAGTTTCGAAGACAGGATTTAATATTTTCGGTACATGGTGATGGTAGGCCTCTCTATTTGTTTAAGCTTCGCGAAGAAAACGACGGATAATTTGTCGTAACGAGGAAGAACGAAGAGCGCCGATCGAATTTGCTTCGACGATCAATTTGTCGCGCTACCGATCGCACGCGCGAACAGAAATTTACCGAGTTCTTCGGCGAAATGTTTTTTCGCCGTTATCCTTTGCACGGTGGACAGCCAAGAGTTGATCTAAAAGTCATCGGGAAAAATACAATTCGTGTTTTGTTTTGTTTTTCGTTTCGAGCAATTATCCTCACCGCGTTTCCTGTACGTCCTTTCAAAAATCCTGTCAGCTCGCCACGCGTTATGTTCAATATTTCGCAAGCTGTCTCGTGAGCCTCGCGCTCGCTCGCTTCGCTGCTGCACAAATCTCGTTCGGCATCGAGCTCGCGATGATAATCGTGAATTTCTTTGAAATATCGCTGGTGAATTTTTTTCACAGTAAAAAAATAGCTGACGAATTCTTTGAGAGAAGGACGTGGATGGAAATAAATTCTTCGTTACTTTGATAGCTCCGAAATATTGCGAGATTGAATTTTCCGATAATTTCAATTTCGTATCAAACGCTTCGGCCGATTTTTCGTAATTTGATCTGATCGCATCGATTTTTTCAAGCATCGATCGCTCGTACTTCATCACAAGCTTTGATTGAATCTGTTTTACGTAAGATAACAATGATAATAATAGTAATATCGATATTAATCGATTACGAACGACGAGAATTATAAAAAAATGTATACCAAAAATTGTTTAAGACGATAATAAATCAATATTTGTATACGCTCACTCGCTCCCTCATTTCAATTTCCGATTTGTCCAATTCCATTTTCAGCTTTTCTTTTTCACCGTTGATCAACGTCAAGTTACTCCTGAGCTGTACATTTCCATTTCTCAATGAAGTATTTTCCATCTCCAACTCTTTGATCTTTGCCGACAATTTTTCTTTGTCCTTTGTCAAATCGGACAACTGACTTTTATAGTTGTTCAACAGAAATCCTTTATTTGTATTAGCGGATTCAGATCTGAGCAATCTAAAAAAATAGAATTTTCATTGTATTCCAAAATTTATCATTAATTTTTTTATAATATGGAAAATCCACTCGTTTACTTGGCACGTAGTTGAGCTATCGTCGAAAAATCTTCTTCACTCTTTTTCTTCAAACTTGCCAATTCTCTGCCGCGTTGAATTTCGCGAAATTGAAACGCATTCATTTTTTCATTACGCTCCTTGCTCACTTTCATTTGCATCCAATCGCGAGCATCGTCGACTCGTTTGCGCAATGTCGCGTTCTCATTTATTAAATCGTTCAGATTCGTTTCTCTATTTTTTAATTCGATCTTGAGACTATCGAAACACTTGACCAGACAATCGTATCGTTGTGATTTCTCGTTCAATTCTTTCCTCAAAGCTATGACTTCCTGTTTGAGCTTCGACGACGTCAGAGTCGCAATTCGCAACTTGAAGACGCGTCAAGGAATGAACACAATAGCAATAATAATAATAATAATAATAATGATACGATGTTAATTAAGTAATAAAATTAAAATTTACTTTTTTGTGAAATTTTCTAGAAAGCGTGCCAAAATATTGAGCCGGCCTATGGCGCTTTTTATTACCGATCTTTACTGTTTTGTCACTGAGAGCGTCCGGACCGAATTTCTCAAGGATCGAAGTGCAAATCTGTACGAGTTTTCGTTGCAATTCCGCGCGTTCTTCGTCCGCAGCAATTTTCAAATTTCTCAACGCTTTTTTATATCTGTCTTTAATAATCGATTGTTCGTTCAAGGCTTCGGCCAATTCGGTTCTGGTCGTCGCCAATTCTTTCTCAAGATCGAAAATAATATTTTCTCGATCAAGATTCAATTCTAAATTGTCATCGCTATCGTTACGATGCTCCTCTGTATTCGACAATTCACGAATCCCACTGTTCTACAAAATAAATTCAAATTATAAATTTATTAAAAATTTTTTAGTTTTTTGAGATTGTTTTAATTTTGTTTTTGTAATAAATACTCGATCCCCTCTTTTGAGAGCTTCCTCGATCAACCATTGCGGCGCAGGCTCGTCAGTAATATTCCAAATTTGTGAAAATTTGTTACGTCTCAAAAAATTATCGTTCGACTCGTCGTTTTTCTTTGCGATCATCACGAGATCATCCGTATCATCATTATTCGAAATTCCATCTGAAATCATACATATCAAACCCTTTTCAGTGTCATTTTCATACGCGTGTCAAAAAAAAGATCATCGCGCAATTTAATTTTACATTTTTTCGTTCATAAAAAAATAAATGATTAATTTTTCATTTTTTTCCAACATTACCTTGGACTTTTTTTCTATCTACAAATGATAATTCTTATGTTTACACCTGCAGGTAAAAATATTATCAGTTGTAACCGACGGACAGTCTGCAGGAAAGCGTGTAACCATCGTGGGATGAAAGCCGACGATGAAAGACTAAGCCACGCGGTGGTGCCCCCTCGCGGTGGCAGATGGAAACACTCACAAAAATCCCGGGATAGCAATAAATTCATAAAATTTCCAAATAAAATCACATTTTCAAACTTCCCGCGTTATAAATATTCTTTCCTCTTCCCTTTCTCTCAAGAATAATTGAAAACATTTTTGTTCTTAATTACACAAATAACCACGACAGGTGAAAAAAGAAATTTTGAACCGATAAAAATGGAAACAAAAGTGCGTGATCGTGGTAAATGAGTGGAGAGATCGACGGATCGATTTGGGTGAATTGCCTTCTGCAAAGGGCGCTCGGGCGGTCCGTATTATCGGGCATTATCGGACCATATGGAATTTTTGGGCCCTTAAAAAGAATAAAAACAAAATAGTCCCGTGCAGGAAATTGCTAACGACTTAAACGATGGGGCGTTGCCAGGACCTCTCTCTCTCCCCTTTTTTTCATTCCCTCTTTCTCTCCCATCGGGGTCCTACGCGCGTTATATATACCCGGTGTGTAGTGATGGATGAACCCCGGGACTCTGTAATTTCGAGGCGTTACGTGTTGTCCCACCGACACACATCGAGAGGTGTTGTGGCACGTCGTCGATTCTCTCGGTACATTTTTTACTTTTACAATCACTTTCTTTTCCTCTTTCCTTGTATCAACCTCGAGATAAAAAAAAGAAGACGAATACGCAATAAAAAAATACTCGAAACATCATTGACTCGCCGATTTCATTCGCTAAATTCGTATTTGACACATTTACTTTTTATCTACTGGACAAAGAAACTGGCAAATATAAAATTAATCCAGTTATAACGTATAGATATTGGGGAAGAGCGAAGGATAGGAGAGAAGAGACCTGGGTCAGTGCGATTAGTCCGTCCAATGGATTACAATATTCCTCCCCTTTTCCAATTCCTAAGATTCGCCCCCTGGGGGCACTTTGGGACGATGGGCCTTCAATGATGAATGACCAAAACCTCCTGTCAAGTTTTTAGCTCCGCGGAATTCTACATATACATAAGCTCGATGATAATACGTCTCTCTCTCTCCCTCTCTCTCTCGCTTACAAAGCGGACTGAGAATTTCTCCTATCTTTGACGTTGTTCTTCTGGACTCTCTCTATACATATAGCTATATAGTAATAGTTCTTTACCGAAGGAAGGTCGATGCCACAATTTTGCCGTAAATCACCGTAAACGTTGACGTAAACGCCAGGGTAATTAGATACACTTACCTGGGATAGAGGCAGCTTCTTGCGCGTCCTCCCGGACCACTTTGTCCTCGACCTTTTGCTTCTGGACAACGGACGCTACACCGTACTGCTATATGGAAGCAACGTAAGAAAGAAGGACTGAGAAAATTGTGAAAAAAAAGAAATGCGAAACGAAGAAAAATAAATAAGGAAAAAAGTAAGAGCAAGAAGATGGAGAAGAAAAAAAATAAGAGCACCGACAACCCGACAGAGAGAAAGAGTGAGAGAGAGAAAGAGAGAGAGAGAGAGAGTCGCGATGCACACAAAGTGCGTGTTGCACTTTGTTGTTGCGCATCGGTGCATCGAGACGCGATTTTACGAGCCTCGTCGCATTACGAAGAGGAGAAGATCTCTCGAGCCACCGTAGCGGGGTCCATCGTATAATATAATTCACGCGACGCAAACCACCACCACCTGCATAGCAGAATTTTGTTAAATATTTTATCCTTCCCATTTTTGTTTTTCTTTATTTTTTCTTCACTTCTTTTTGTAAACTTTTTATGTTTGCTCTTTTTTTGTTTTCTTCCAACGTGCGAATACGGCGAAACGTCGCGCTTATTCGTTAATCATTTTACGGCTCGGTGAGGTCCTGTTGGAAAGGACTCCGGTAACCAACGACGAACGAAAAAGGTCGATAAAAGTCGTCGCATTGATATTTACGATCGTCGGATATTAAAATTAAAAGACACGAGCCGTGTGTCAGGGATGAGAAAAATGGGGCGCGAGAAAGGGACTTGCTGGTTCTTTTTTTCCGCTCTTTCCATCCCCCGCGACGTTATACTTTTCTCCCCGCGTCTTTCGCCAGTTATTAGATACATTGCTAATCCATTGGCCACAGGGGCGCCCCCAATGTTACGTACCGAAGGATAAATACATAGCTAGAGAATGAGAGAGAGAGGGAGAGAGAGAGAGAGGTCGTTCACCATGGGGGATTTTTTATGCAGATTGCGCGACGCCCTTATACGTAATACCTAATTTCGAGACTCACCGTTGTTTATTGCCGAATCCTTTTAGCCGAGCGCCGTACACGCGCTAATGCGAAAAATTACGCGTACCCGAATATTTTTCATCTTTTCTTTCTTTCGCCAACGAGCGTCACGAAGGATGTCAAAAATTTCGATAGGGCGCGAGGTCGCGTGTCGATTGAACAAAAAAAACACAAATAAGAAAATGAAAATGACATAAAGAATCGAAGTTTCTATCGATTTATATATTTTTCATTGTCATACGGTTTGATTGTACGGAACGAAACGGTTGAAACATTAATTATTCGACAAGGACGAGGAACAAAAGATGCGCATTAATACACGATCTTCTCTACCGTGTCGTCACAACTGGACGTTACCGAGCGGCTCGCGTCTCTTCTCCCGGAACTTTTAGCGACTCCAATCTCGAGATATTGCAGGAAAGGTGTGCTCGGCCGAGTGAGAGAATGTTACGGACGTTATAACAAAGAGTTGAGTGACTAGATACTTCCTTGTATCGCATGCTGCTCGAGACTATATAAAATCGCCCGTACTTTATATATACATACACGCGTATCGTCTCGGCACAGCTCGCGGCCACTTCGACGAGTCGTTAGTGACATATAACCCTCGTTGAAATAATGAAAATAAAGAAAAAAAAACACACGCACACGCAGCAAAAAATTGACGTACACGTCGGAATTGCATTAAGCCGTCGATCTTTTCTCTCTCAGCGTTCTCGTCCTGAATATGTATTACATTCTATATATCGTAGCTCGTCGTATTACGAGCTCGGCTACATCGACGCAACCTTTTCTTCGGGCTCGAGGTATGCTAAAAGGTAACCAGCAATATGTATATATATATATATGTATACATATACGCGGTGCTTGATGATCTTGACTTCTTTATTTCACGAGGCTCCGGCTCGAACATAATTGACAACCGACAATTTCCGTCCACCCCGTAGTAAAAAAAAGTATCTATAGCTTGTGGTACGTAAAGGATATAAGTACGCATGCGCATGGCGTGTTATTGGCGAGGTCTAAAATGTGGTAAAGACTCTCGTCGTTTCGCGTCTTAGTCCTCTTCGTTTTCACGGTCAAAATAAAAATGCTCCCTTGGTCTCCTTTCGCCCTCCTCCTGGCGGATGTTTTCGCCAACGACGCAAAGAGGAGAATCCACGGTGTTTTCGGTGATCGAACGAAAGGGACCGAGACCGGGCGTTAAAGCTCTTTTTCGATGGCCCTGCCACGTCCTCGGCAACGCTTATATATATCGCGAGGCGTTTTCGTACATAAGTTCCCGTTGGTACGTTGCGCAAACGATAAGTGAACACCTATAATTTAGTAACTCGAACGAACGAACCCCCGAGAGTCCCTAATGGAAAAATACGTTCCGGCCAATTTTACGCGCGAAGCAGCCGTCAGCGAGGAGGGAGAGAGAGAGAGGGGCAGTTGCGTGTGTTGAGCGCCCGTAGAGTTTCTCCTTCGAGGCGGAGAGAAGCTTTTTCGGGCACCGCTGGGACTCCTTCGAGTTTTGAGAGATGAGACCGATAACGCAATATGCGTTCGCGATGGACGAGAAGAACTTTGATTCCGTCAACGAAGTGAAGAAATTTAATTAACGTTAATATTTTCTTACGGATTATCGCTTAATTCGATATTTTAATCGTACGATGCATTAACGCTAGGCGGATAAATCATTGTTTTTCTTTCGTTGCTTTAAATCGATATAAATACTACAAAATACGAGGTGGATTAAAATGTTACTTTCCACGAATTTTGTTAAATCGTATTCCGCTACAATCGACCATATTTTTACATTGTCGAACGGTTACGAATCCGTGCCGTTCGAACAATGCCGTATTTAACCCCGTGCGGTAAATGGAACGGCAGAAATTCTATCAAATACGCAACAATTTTCACCGATACATAATAAAATTTATATCGTAATTTGATTAATCCATTTATGGTATAAAATCCGGAAATTCTAGCGTGTTAACCGAATACTGTGGTATAAAGAGAGAGTGAGAGAGAGAGAGAGAGGGAGATTTGTTCTGTACGAATGAAAGAGAGTGGTAGAGGGGGGGGGGGGGGGGAGAAATCGAAAGAGTACAGGGGTAGAGTCAATCCACTGATGAGTTTTTGGAATTCTCCCAATGCGACGAGAGCATCAACGATATATATGCGTTAACGTCGAAGGGTTGGGCAGAGGCAGGGAGGTTTGGGGGGGAGGGAGAGGGGTTGGGATTTGCCGAATCGTTGCGGAAGGGTTGATGAACGCGAAGCACAGACGAGCCGGGAATGGGCTCTCGTGGTTTCACATTGTTGCCTCGATGCATGCGCGCACACCGTGGAACTTTATCCGTCCCGTCATTTCGAAATGTGCAACACACCTGAAAATACATAGAGCTTGCCCGATATAATGATAGAAATGGCGTGCGTCGGATTTTTACTTTTGTGACTGGGCCGGACGTGGTGGCGTTTGATAGCGCTAATTCGTCCGGGGACCTATCCCCGTCCTATTGAAACTCGAATGATTAACGCACGCTGGGTTTTCGTGTTTCGGTTCTCTGTTTGTTTTCTGTTTTTTTTTTTTTTTTTCATTTTTTTTTGTTCGCGTTTGTACAATCATTGAACTCTCATGGACGCTCGAATCCTCCGCGTTCAATTAGCGTCGAGGCTATGATGTACGTACGTGAAACGCAAAGCGAGGCACGTCGGGCGCGCTGAAAATCGCTCGGTGAGATAATGAAAAAAAAAAAAAAAAACAAGAAACAAAAAAAATATTTGTACGTGCGGTAAAATCGACGTAACGCGAATTACGAATCGAAAGATGTGAAAATAAATGAACAAAATATATTAAAAAAAAAACAATAATAATAAAATATCTATATAAAATTAGTTTTCACAACGACGTCGTCGTAAACGTCTTAACAACGTTGATAAAGCTTCTCGATTCATTAAATCAAATACATTACCCCGTAGTCTGTAATTAAGCCGTCCGGAGCACATCCAGCTACGGGAGAGGATGTCGTCTCGTAATCGCGAGCGAAGCAAGTACGTATATATACAGCGATA